>JAPQWV010000047.1:4800000-6000000 GCA_027422505.1 Craterostigma plantagineum | reverse complement strand
AGCCACAAAAAAAAATCGCACGTTAAGAAATTTTCTCATGTTGAAGTAATTTCGCATTCAGATAGAATTTTCGCATGTAATTGAAAATTTCGCAGATTATAACTCATGAACACGGTGAGAGAAATTTTCGCAGATTGAATGAAATTTCGCAAATATGAGCACATAGACAAGTCATGAGAAATTTTCGCAAGTGTTAGTTCATAGAAATTTTCTCATGAAAGGAAAATTTTCGCAAGTGGTCGCATATAATGAGAATTTTCGCAAGTCTTGTAAATCACGTATTGAGGGTAAATTTTCGCATGTAAACCCAATTTTCGCACGTTAAGGAATTCTCACGTTTCAAAATTTCGCACTCAGCATATAATGAAAATTTCGCGGATTGAAAAATCTTTGTGGATTGAGAAATTTTTGTTCACTGTAGATGCGAGTATATGAGATTTTCGCGGGTTGAAACTCTTCGTGGATTGAGAAAAGATTTTTGTTCACTGTAGATGCGAGAAAAGTGAAGATGCGAGAAAAATGTATAATGAGGTGAAGTGCAAAAATTTCGCGGGGCTTCACATGCTGTAGCAGCGAAGTTTTAACAAATGTAAATTCTCATACGAAAGTTGCTCAGATAAAATTTCGCGGGGCTACACTCACTGTAGCACAGAATTTTTCTCGGGTACATTAAAAATTTCGCGGGCTACACTCACTGTAGTGCAAGAATTTTAAAATTTTGCGGGGCTACACTCACAGTGGTGCAAGAATTTTAAAAATTTCGCGGGGCAACACTTACAGTATTGCAAGAATTTTCTCGGGTAAGTTAAAAATTTCGCGGAGCTCATCTCACTGTAGCAGCGAATTTTAACATTTAAAGCAAATTTTTGAGAAAATTTCGCGGTGAAGAACACAGTTGAAAGCAGCGAAGCAACGTAATGAATTTTACCCCTAGACCTATTCAAATCTTAACCAAAATGCTGTAATCTGGGCTCAATCGATTCGTAATTGAATGGGTAATGCATATTTGGGGATATTAAACAAAGAGAACCTAGCATACATGCGATTCAGAGCCGAGAAAATATAAACCCTAACTTAGCAGTTTTAATAAAATGGGCAAAACACGGTAAAATCGAACAGAAATTGGGTTATTTAAGACGTATTCATACCGAAAAGCTGATTTGCGATGATTGAATTAGCAGGAAATGAAGTTTGAATGCAGATTTGACGAAGACGACGATGCGAGGTGTTGCGAATTTTTTGACAGAGGGGTTGCGAATTTTTTATAGAGAGGTTGCGAATTTTTTTTTTTTTTTTTTTTTTAAAAATTTCTCGGGATCTTTAGGATAATGAGAAAAAATGTTAAGGGTTTTGGGGTTTTACGATTGGAGAGACTGTATATGCGAATTTTTGAGTAAATGGGCCGAAAATTCGCGGGCTTGGTCAAAACCTTAAGTTAGCTGAATTTCGCGGTCTTGGACCCAATTTTGACCCTTTTTGACCAGAAATTAGAAATTCAACCCAAAATATTTTAATTGGTTCGATTTTGACACAGTTTGACCAAACTTTTAAAATTTCAACCCCTTTTTTTTTTATTTTATTTTAAATAATAAAAATAAGAAGCTCCCCCTTAATCGCAAAACTCCCCGTTTTAAATAATGAAATATCAGACGCTCCCCCTTAATTGAAAAATTCCCGTTTTAAATAACGAAATATCAAAGACTCCCCCTTAATCGAAAAACTCCCCCTCAAAAGACATAATCCAGACGACACATAGAAAATGTAGTGAAGTGGAAAGGAAATATGTACACTTGATCAAAGTTCATGTAGAGACGATTGATCACAACTGAATATTCAACATGCCCAACATAGTCACTAGGTGTTGGAATCGTTTGACATCCAACGGTTTTGTGAAAATGTCGGCCAGTTGATCTTCGGTTGTGACGTAGTGCAATTCAATTGTCCCTTGTTCTACATGTTCTTTGATGAAGTGGTGACGAATATCTATGTGTTTTGTTCTAGAGTGATGTACCGGATTACTCGTCATCGCAATAGCACTTTTTGAGTCACAATAAATGGGAATTTTATCAACGTGAATATTAAAATCTCGTAGTTGGGTTCTCATCCACAAAAGCTGTGAACAGCAACTAGCGGCGGCGACATATTCTGCCTCCGTCGACGAAGTTGAGACACAGTTTTGTTTTCGAGACGACCAACTTACGAGTTTACCGCCCAAGAAGTGTGCAGCTCCAGAGGTGCTTTTTCTGTCCATCTTGCATCCTGCATAATCCGAGTCAGAGAATCCAGCCAGTTTGAAGTCCGATAGAGTGGGGTACCACAAGCCCAGATTGGGTGTTCCTTTGAGATAGCGGAGAATCCTTTTGACAGCAGTGAGGTGGGATTCCTTTGGTGTTGCCTGAAAACGAGCGCAAATTCCTGTCGAGAGAACGATATCCGGTCGACTAGCAGTGAGGTACAGAAGAGAGCCTATTATCCCTCGATAGACGGTTTGGTCAACGGGAACACCAGATGGGTCTGCGTCGGGTCGGCCAGAGGGTGACATAGGTGTAGCAGCAGTCTTAGCATCCTTCATTCCATACTTCTCGAGGATGTCATGGATGTATTTGGACTGATTGATGAAGATTCCGTTGGGGAGTTGCTTTACTTGAAGACCAAGAAAGAAATTTAGTTCGCCCATCATACTCATTTCAAATTTCTCTTTCATCAATTCTGCGAACTCTTCGCACAGTTGAGGTTCAGTCGATCCAAAAATGATGTCATCGACATAAATTTGTACAATCATGATGTCCGAGCCACTCCGCTTAGTGAAGAGAGTTGTATCCAGAGATCCTTTCTTGAATCCAGACTGAACAAGGAAGTCTGAAAGGACGTCATACCAAGCTCGGGGAGCCTGTTTTAGTCCGTAGAGGGCCTTGTAGAGTCGATATACGTGATGAGGAAACTCTTCGCTCAAGAACCCTTCAGGTTGATCAACGTACACTTCTTCTTTGAGAAATCCATTCAGAAATGCAGTCTTCACGTCCATTTGGTAGACTTTGAAGTTCTTGTGAGCAGCAAAAGCAAGGAACATTCGTATGGCTTCGATCCTGGCAACTGGGGCGAAAGTTTCATCGTAGTCGATGCCTTCTTGTTGATTGTACCCCTTAGCCACAAGTCTTGCTTTATTGCGAATAACAACACCATCGTCATCCTTTTTGTTCTTAAAGATCCATTTTGTGCCGATAATGGATCTATTGTGAGGTCGTGGTACGAGTTCCCAGACCTGCAATCGTTCAAACTAATTTATTTCCTCCTGCATTGCAATCAGCCAATCAGGATCGTTGAGAGCTTCAGCTACTCGTGATGGTTCGACTTGACTGAGGTAGCAAGCAAACAAGCTTTCATTCATCGTAGCCGAACGTGTTGAAACACCGGATGTGGGATCCCCAATAATCTGATCGGTAGGGTGAGAGCGAGCCCAAAGTGGCACATTGGTTTGTGAGGAGCTGGCCGCATTAGTGTCTACTTGAAGCTCATTAGATTGAGGCCCGGTGTCTGAAGAAGAGATCTCAATCGTATTGAATTGAGAGGGTTCTGCATCAGAATCAGCAATATTCCCCGGGTTGGGTAATATGTCGTCTTCATTGAGATTGAGAGCATCCAGGTTTGGAGGGACGACGTTATTGCCGGTAGCTGGTGGTGTATGTGGAGTGGGTGCAGCGGTAGGTTGAGTGGTGGCGACGGGAGTCTTGTGAACTGGGTAGAAGTACTCGAAGAGCAGATCGAGATCCAGTTCGCCACAATTGCCCTTAGATGAGGACGTTCCCGCCGTTGAAGATTGACCTTTTGTCAACGTCTGTAGAAGACCTGGTTCTGGACTGATATGCCCAGAAGCTATGAGATCGCCTTCGCTTTCGTCAAAAGAGACATTCGTGCTTTCTATTACTGACCGTTTCTCCTTAAGATAGACTCTGTATGCCTTTGAATTTAGTGAATATCCAACAAAGATGCCTTCAAGAGCTTTTGGATCAAGCTTCCCAAGATGTTGGCGATCATTGGCCACAAAACATCGGCAACCGAAGACCCTTAGATAAGACATATCAGGAATACGACGGTTATTCAACATCTCGTATGGGGTGCGGTTGAATCTCTTGTGAATGGAAGCCCGGTTCTGTGTGTAGCAAGCCGTTTGAATAGCTTCACCCCAAAGAGAATGAGGAAGTTCGGATTGGATGAGAAGAGTCCTTGCAGCTTCAACTAGTGTCCTGTTCTTGCGCTCAACGACACCATTCTGTTCCGGTGTCTTCACAGCTGAGAACTGCTGAGTGATGCCCTGACTGGCATAGAAATCACTGAGGTTTTTGTTCTTAAACTCAGTTCCGTTGTCACTTCTGATAATCCGAACCTTCTGTTGATGGAGTGTTTGGGATGTAACAACAAACTCAATGATTATATCAGGAACTGCATCCTTTGTACGAATGAGTTTCGTCCACGTGTAGCGTGAAAAATCGTCGACTATCACCAGAATATACCGTCTTCCTCCGAGTGTGGCCGTAGGCATTGGGCCACATAGATCCATATGTAAGAGTTCGAGGATGAGCTTAGAGGACGGTGTTTCCTTAGAGACATGGGACGAGCGCTTCATCTTCCCCAATTCACAGGCAGAGCAGAGGTGTTCCTTATGATATGTCAGTTGGGGTAGACCGTTGACGAGTTTATTCTGACGCAGTTTGTTGATGGTCTTGAAGTTGAGATGTGAAAGACGACGGTGCCACAAATCGTTCAACTTGGGTGCGGCTCGAGAGAGAAGGCATACTGGTCGAGAGGTCGTGAGGTTGAGCACGTAAAGGTGAGACGTGCGCGTTCCAGAAAGAAGAGATTGTCCTGAGGCATTCATAATGCTGCAGATGTCAGATTCGAAGAGAACCTTGTATCCTTTGTCGCAGAATCGACCAATGCTGAAGAGATTGTAGCTCAAACCCTCGACATAGGAGATGCCCTTGATTGTCAGTTTATCGTGCACGAGATCGCCAGTTCCTAGAATTGGCGCCATTTGACCGTTTCCGAAGGAGACCCTTCCGAGATAGCGCTCGGAGAAGTTGCTCAACAGCTCCATATTCCCTGTCATGTGTGTGGAGCAACCCGAGTCTAGATACCACACATGACAGACCTGCAATTATCAGCAAACGTTGGATCCCCGTATTCGGACGGGGCTTTCTTGTGATACAAGTAAGGTTTTCATGCGCTTAAAGGGAAATGTGGTTTCTAAATCAGATTGCGTCGATTCTAATTTAGCTTTCCCTTTGTCCTTTGTTTGATTAGGCGGGATTATGGTTTTTCTAACCCATATTTTCCTAACTTGTGCTTGCATGTATGGTGCCTTATACATGAAATGGTGTGTGGAATGTGGTTGTTGTTTTCGCGCTTCGGTTTTGGTCGCCTTTGGTTTGCGAGTAGTAGGTGAGTTTGCGTTTGACGGCGAGAGGCGTTTTCGCTTAACCTTAGGTTTAGGCGAGATGGGCGAATTCAAGGACGTCGTAGATGAACTTCGCTTGCGTGGTCGGAGTGTTGCGTGTTCATGGGTTTCGTATTCATGGAAGCGTGGAAGAACAAATTCATTGCAGCAGCACATAGACATAAGCTTGGTAAAAGAGAGATGAGTTTTGGCAACATAATTGTCTACGACCTTAGGACATTGGGATTCAGTACATAGAGAGGAAGAATGAATATAGGATGGTCTTTTCTTCTTGTCATCGAAGAGCGGATTCCCCTTTATCTGGTACGAACTCCCTTCCAGAGACGTCGAACTCACATTCCCTGTATCCATAAGAATACTAGAGTTAGTGTTAGAACATATGTCGGCTTCAGGAGTCATCTTCGCCGTCCTCTTACATTTACATGTTTGAGAATCGGGTACTTGACTTGACGTAGAAGGTTCGTTCGTATTACGAGATTGTTCTAGGGTAAAGATTTTATAAAGTAGATCTTCTCGCTCTTTTGCAAAGGCGTTTCGCTCTACTTCTATGGTTCGTTCTAGTTCTGCTATGACCAGAAGTTTCTCTGGGACATAGATGCGAGAAAGTGCTTCTCGGAGAGCGATTCCCTGTTCTTCGGTTGGGAACTGAGATTTGATGTCTTCAGATAGTGAGGGCTTTCTAGTCTTATCATTAGCATTCAGTTCTGTGTAATCGTATGCGATCTCTGCCCAAAGTATGTTCTGCTTCCTCTTTTCTTCTGACAGCATGGTGGAGGAGGATCTTACAAAAGGCATGAGCTGAGAGGGAGTCCCTGTCCTTGTTTTTAGGAATGCTGTACTGTACATGTTATACCTTTTGACAATTAGCGGCGTTGGATCGCAGTTGGTGGCCAGTCCGATTCCCATCCGGGCGTCGTAGAATTCTGTTTCAGCTGGTTGGTTTAATAGACATAAGATGTTTGCTGCCTTTTTCCTAAGGTGAAGTTGCTCTTCAAGTTCTTTCACCTTTCGGTATAGCCTAACTCTTTCCTTTGTGAGCAGTTCGTATTGGGCGGCCGTCAGGAGGCGAGAAGTTTCACATGAACTAATGGCTAGTGTAGTTTCCTTAAGCTTAGTCTCACTTTGTTTGTTCTTACTTTGCAGACGTTTGACTAACGCTTCAGAGGCTTTTAGACGTTCGTTTGCGCAGGCAAGTTCTTCTACTTTTAGACTAAGTAGGGCATAATTGTTTTCAAATTTTAGCCTAAGTTCATCATAATCCCTAGCGTCTACTGTGGGTTTCTTAATGGCGTGTCGGTGATTAAACACATCATCAAGTTGTGAGATTCGTACCTCAGACTCAGCGCTGGTAGGAGTCTTAGCTGTGTTTTCACCGGTGTGACCCATCTCCTCGTCCTCGTCATGTTCGACCAGCCTTGCCATGCAGCAATCTTCATCCTTAGGCTCCTCGTCTTCTGAGGTGTCATTCACCCATTCAGCTTCTTCAGTGAGTAGGGCTTTCCCACTTTCCATCTTGCGGGTCATTCTGGCCTTTCGGTCATAGTACCCGGAGTCCTTCACGCGTGGGGCGTGGCATTCTTTGGCAAAGTGGCCTGGCTTTCCACACCGAAAGCACTTCACAGACTTTTGAGGTGCGGAGTCCTCTGCTTTCTTTGTTGGCTTAGTGTCCTCCGTGGGAGTCGTCTTTTTGGTGCCGCTATAGGTTCTTTGGCGATTGGAGGAGGATGAGGATTTTTTCCCGATCTTCTTTGAGACCAACTTGGTGAGCATTGCCAGTTGCTTGCGTATATCACGAACATCTTCATCTGATTCTGTATCGGCTTCGGATCCTGAAGAGTTGTCAGATACAACAGCTGGTAGCTTCCCTTTGTTCTGTTTGGTCTTAATGGTGAAAGATCGTTCATTGGTTTTGTTCGAG
Source organism: Craterostigma plantagineum (assembly GCA_027422505.1). Lineage (NCBI taxonomy): Eukaryota > Viridiplantae > Streptophyta > Magnoliopsida > Lamiales > Linderniaceae > Craterostigma > Craterostigma plantagineum. The sequence goes on along the minus strand of JAPQWV010000047.1, from coordinate 5,992,627 downwards.
AGGAGTGCCAGTGGGTCGACTCGAGTGTTGGTGGACTGAGGTTGCACGTAAGGAGCATAGGCAGACAGACTGTCATAAAGAGCATGGATGGAAGTGTTGGAGAGGTCCTTACTTTGAATCATCATCACGATTGCATTGCCCCAATGTGGTTTGAGGCTACCAAGGAAGCGGTTGTTGATATCGAATTTGTCCCTCGAGATCCTGGCTTTCTTGAGTTCATTGATGACCTTCAAGTATCGGAGGTATGTGTCACGCAGTCCTCCCCTTCATAGGCCTGAAAGTGTTCGTACTGTGAGAGACATGCTGATTTCCTCCCCTGAGCACTTTCAGTTGTGCCTGCCATAATTTCTGCAAGTTCATCCCATATTTCCTTAGCAGTTGTGCAACACTCAACGTGACCATAGACCTCGTTTCCTAAAGCCTGGAAGAGGTATCCTTTGGCAGTCTCGTCGGCCTGTTCGCGAGCCAGTTCATCCTCATTGATGGGACCTCTAGGAGTGCGGCGTTCATCCATGGGAGGATTTGCATTTGGCTGTGCAGGGACGATTGTCCAGAACTGTGCTGGGCCATTGAAGATGGAGTCCAAAAGGTATTGAGAGAGTGGTGCGCCTTTGTTCCTGATGAACGTGAGGAAGCGGTTTGTCCATATGCTGTAGTCGCCTTGTCGCAGCATCGGAGGCCTGGTGTCGGAGCCCACTATGGAGATGTCATTCGTGGTAGACATGGTTGGTGCAGTCGAATCGTCCGTGGTTTTGATCCTTTTAGATAAGAAAGTCAGTAACGAACGAGATGAGAAAGATGAGTTGAACGAGCAGTGTTTGTGAAAAATTGTTCAAAGAATTTCTTAGAACTACGTGAGCGTGTGTGATGGTCGATAATGTATGAACGAGAAATATATCTTGAAATTAGGGGAAGTCTTAGAAATTTTAAATCGAGACTTGTGGGGCGAATTTCAACACGAGAAATTTTTGGACATGAGAGTAAAATTTTGGACCCGAGAAATTTTGATGATGAGAAAAATTTGGTATATGCGAAAAAAATTTTGTACCCGAGAAATAAAGCTGACTCTAAAATTTAACACATCAGAAAAATTCGTATATTGTGTAGGTGCGAAATTTTCAGCTAAACATGTGATCGTATGAGGAATTACCCAAGAAATTATGTTTTGAGAAATTTCGGTGTTTGAGAGTTTTAAAGACTTCTCGGATTTGAAAGAGACGTGTATAAATTTTCTCGACTTTGAAAATTTCTCGGATTGAAAACTTTCGTGAATTTCAAAACTTTCTCAGTCAAAGAAAAAGAATTCTCAGGTGTATGGTTTCAAAAATTCTCGGCTTTGAAAAACTTTCTCGGGTGTAAAGATTTTCGTGACTTTCAAAAATTTCTCGGCCTTAAAAATTTCTCGGATGTAAAAATTTTCTCTGAGTTTAAAAACTTTCGCGGTCTTGAGACAAATATCTCGGATGTAAAATTTGTCAGAAAGTTCTCGGCTGAAAAAAAATTCGCGGCTTTGAAAGATTCGCGGGATAAGCTTTCTAGGATATGGATTTTCTGAAAATTCTCGGCTTAGTAAAATTTCTCAGATTTTTGAAAATTTTGCGGCTCGAGAAAAAAAAAAAATCTTGGAAAAAACTTTCTCGTGTATAAAGTTTCTCTGATTTTAAAGAGTATGGACTTGAGAAAGATTTGATCTTAGAGAAATTTTCGCGGTTTTTGGAAATTCTCGGATTTTATAGAGTATGAAGTTGAGAACAGAAAATTTGGCCTAAGGAAAAAAAAATTTCGCGGAGTTAAACTTTCTCGGATTTTGGGCATAGGTCATTGAGAAAAAATACAGTGAAAGTGAGTTTTTCGCGGTTTGAAAATTCGCGGATTTTGAAGATTCTCGGGATCGACTTTCTCGGACGTGGAAAATTCGCGGACTTGAACGATCAAGCTCAAAGTTTCGCGGTCAAGAACACGTTAGTACTGTTCCATTGCTTTTCACGCGATTTCCCAGAAAAACGTCCCGTTCTTGCTCAAATCTCAACCAAAATCGCTGAAACTTGTTCCTAAACTTCAGACATTCTTCCCTAAACACATAATCGACCGATTTGTGAGCTAAAAACAACAAAAAAAGGGTCAAATCGACCAAAAACAGAGAATGGCCGAAATGTCCTTTTCTGAAAAGTTTCTGCTTAAATCTCGCTCAAAACTCGTTAAAACTGATCCAAAAGTGTTCTATACCTGTAACGACCCGACTTCCTAGATACGTATTTTGGCGGATTTTCGCAGCGTAAGCAGCGGAAAGCCCATTTAATTAAAACTTTTAAAATATAATAATACAAATACGTTCGATGTCTAAATCCATAAGTCCAAACCCAAACACATTTTTATTCATTGGGCCGAAGCCCAATAAGTCCAAGCCCAAATTTAAAAAAAACACGAAACATAAACTCGTTCCACAGGTCGCGTCCCATGTACTGCGCCGCCCTCAAAAGTCCGTGGAGTCACCGCCATTAGCCATCTTACCTACACACGTAAACCCTGAGCTTTTGCCCAGTAGATGAAAATATGCATGAATGCAAATGCTCTCACATCCCAATCTCGACTTATCTCACAAATATACACGCTCGACTCTTTTCTCATATCTCATATCTCATATCATCACATCACATTCAGGGCCCGAGGCTTAGGTACTAAAGGCAACACGCGCGCAGGGGTCAGTAGCTCGGGAGGCCCCACTCCCCACAAGGGTCAGTAGCTCGGGAGGCCCACTCCCCACATCTCAATCATATAGTGCGCCTTAGTCCTAACCTCAACTCATACCATTCGACAACCATCACACGGTCATAAACTACCCCACTCATCAACACTATACAATGTCACCGTGACTACGCACGATTCTCTCCCCTCATAACACGTGTATGCAAATGTCATGCAAGTAAAATGCAATACATAAAAATGCAAATCTTCATATCATGTATCGGCCCGAGGTATCAGCTTGGCCCGATCCGAAAACTATCGTACGCTAAATAATCGGGCCCAGAGCCCGCGTTCCGAATTACTCGGCCCGAAACCTTACTCATCGATCTCTCCCCGGAGTTTCACTAAGAGTTCCAAAATTTAATCCTTTTCACTTTATTTAGCACCCTAATTTCAAAATTGGTCCCTAATTTAATATATTTTAAAACTCTATTGTCCAACTTTCAAATATCACTTAAATTTCTAATTTAAAAGTATCTTTTTAAATTTTTGCATTTAAAACCCCAAAATCTCATAGTTTACTTTTAAGGATCCGAAAATTTTCCTAAGTTTCAGATCTGCCCCAAATCTTTAAAAATTTCAGATCTGCCCCGAAAGTTTATATTTATTTAAAAATCTCTCCTGTTGGGATTTTACATTCTCAGCTCCCAGATTTAAAATTTTTCAATCTAGTCACCGAATTTTTAGAAATTACACAAAGGACCCCAATTATTTATTCCGAATTTCAAATCTCCCCCAAAATCTTTATATTTCTTCAAAATCTCCCCTATCCGGATTTTACATTCTCAGCCACCATATTTTTGAAACTTTTCAATCTAGTCCCCAAATTTCTGAAAATTACCCAAGGACCCCAATTATTTATTCCAAATTTTAAATATGTCCTAAAAACTTTATATTTCTTTAATAATATCCCCTATTCGGAATTTTACAACACAGACTCCTTGGATTTTTTTAAATTTCGATCAAGTTCCAAAATTTTAAAAATAATTATTTTATACGGCTGTTTTGCGACAGTTTTGGATTTCTCAATGATCACATGGTAAACGATGTCCGATGGACCTGAAATTTTAATCACAGATAAAGGACTTGCAAATCTTAATTCTGTTCAAAGGAATTTTTAATCTGAAGTCTATATTGTGAGATATGAATTTTTGAACCTCTTGGCCGAAATGGATAAAGAAAACCCTAGAAAACCCTAATTCTCCCCAAGTTTTGCTCTATCATCTTAATCTAAAGTCCTCCGTCCCTATTTCCAAATATTCATAGATCTAAAATACTCACTCTCGTGCTCCCTAAGATAACCAACGAAAAATTCATGCAAGAAAATTATTATTATCACATAAACACGAAGAATTCGATGAATAACATGCAAAACACGTAAAATTCACAAATCCTATATTGTTTACGTATGTAGGTGATCTTCACCTACCTTACGTCCGTAGAAAGCTAAATCACGGGGTGTTTCCGTGTGACCCCGACCCGAGAGCTTCTATCCCGAGCTTCTCCTCGTCCGCGGGCTTCTCCCTCTTCTCCTTCTCTTCTTCTTTTTCTTCTCTTTCTTTTTCTTTCCTTTCTCTCTTCTTCTTTCCTTTCCTCTCCCTCGGCCTCTCCTCTCTTCTCTTTTACTTGTTGGTTATTTTATCCTTATGAGATTAATGAGGTGGCTTAATGGTTGTTAGTTTGTCTTCATGCTCACATGGAGATGACATTAGGTGTTATAGATCTTGTCATCATGCTTGAGGAGGTAGCATTAGGTATGATATTGTCTTTTCTTTTTCTCTTTTCTCCCCTCTCTCCTTCCCTCTCTCCCAACGTAACTTCCTCCTTTCTTCTTCTCTATTTTCTTTAATTTATTTATCTTGTCCTATGAGGTGTATTATTTGTCCTTATGAGGTGTATGAATATTTGATAATTACTAAATAGGTGATGTTTTGCTTTATTTGTTTTGTTTTATTGTATTCCATCAAATATATCATTATGGGACAAAATAGGATTAAATACATTTAAGATGATGAGGTGTGATGAGGATTTTTAATTTTTATTTTCGGCCCTATATATTATTGTTATTATTATTGTTTTTATTATTGGCCAAACTCCAAATAATTTGGGCCATTATTTCCTTATTTGGCCATAATATTTTCAATCCATTTAAACTTTTTTTTTCGGGTCCAATTATATATTTTTTTGTCCGGCTTGGAAAGGAATCGGTGTATATTCGAAAATCGACTCCATACATTCCGAATATTATTTAAATGATCCAGTATAAATTTTGCGAGTATTACATCCTCCCCCCCTTACAAGAATTTCGTCCTCGAAATTACAGTACAGAAAATAACTCGAGATACTTCTCTCTCATCTCGTCTTCTCGTTCCCAAGTGGCTTCTTCCAATACTTGGTCCGCCACAATACCTTCACGAGGGGTATATTCTTATTCCGAAGGCGTTTCACCTCGTACATCAAAATTTCCACCGGTCTTTCGTCGTAGCTCAAGTCCGGCTTCAATTGTTGATGAAGTGATTTGCCCTGCACTACATGGCTCGGGTCTAGGATGTACTTCCGTAATGTAGACACATGGAAGACGACATGGACTTGCGCGCTATCTTGGCAATTCGAGCTGGCACACCACTTCTCCATGTCGTTTCACAATTATGAAAGATCCGATATATCTCGGACTCAACTTTCCATTCTTTTGGAAACATTTTACTCCCTTCATTGGCGAGATCTTCAGAAAGACTTGAATACCTTCATCGAACTCCAACGGCTTTCGTCTTTCGTCTGCATAACTCTTCTAACGACTTTTGGCCGTTTGATCCTCTCCTGGATCTTTTCAACAGCTTCGGTCATTTCACGCACCATCTCGGGACCTAACAACGCCTTCTCGTCTATTTCATCCCAGTGAACTAGGGACCAACATTTGCATCCGTACAAGGCTTCGTACGACGCCATCCTGATCGTGGCTTGATCGCTCTTGTCATAGGACAACTCGAATAGTGAAAGGTATTTGCTCCCTCTTCCCCGGACATCCAAAATACCCGGTCTCAACATATCTTCAAGCGCTGGATTGTTCTTTCAGACTGTCCGTTCCACAGCTGCGAGTTCCAGGTCATGCGTAGGGTAATTCTTCTCGTACGATTTGAGCTGTCGGGAGGCATAAGCGATCACCTTCCCGCTTTGCATCAATACGTACTCCAAGTAATTTTTAGAAACGTTACTTTATATTGAGAATCCTTTGCTACCAGAGGGAATTGCAAGAACATGAGTTGTTGTCAGTCGTTTCTTCAACCCCTGAAAACTGAAGAAACTAAGTTGAGAAGATCACGAAGAGTAGCTGTCGTTGAATCTAAGATGGCGCGCGACCTAATAGTCAGAATTTGAAGGCTGAAGATTTAATTCTATTCGTAAGATATCGCGCGAAGAGATCAACGGTTAAGATGCTTAGGAAGTGAATGAAGCGGATGGTGAATCGTGCGCGTTGGATCAATGATCGTACGGATTATTGTGAAAGTGCTATTTCACTTATAGAGTTGCAGGCGATGCTTGCTCTAACACGCGGAAATGCAAGACCACGTGGCGACTCGTGGAGCTTTCGATCGGATAAAACGGACGGTGAAGATTAAACATGATTTCCAGCTTATAAATTTCGGATTCCATAAATTCTTTTCTTTTTTTAACAATGTTGGACCCCTAGTTGATCGCGTATATCCGCCGAAGCTGGAATGTATGTTTTCGATGACACACACAACCATATGGCTTTCATGTCGAGCCCGTGTTATTTCGCAAAAGTTTTGATGGAAACCATACTTGATCCAGGTTTGAATTAACTTAGCCATGTTTGTACGTTAGCTCGCCGTACTATTTTCATTGATGCAACAGCGTAGACTAAGCATTGTATGTAAACACGTTGTTGATATAAACGTGAGCACAAATTTTTTTTTTTCGTAATGGATATCAATTTCTTTCTTCGAGATTTCAGATTAGATTTGGTGATAATAAATCCAATGCGATTTTCTTCAAGCGCCGTATAAAGATAAGCTTCATAAATTTCGAGATTAGATTCTTTTTCCTTACGCCACCTGTAACGACCCGACTTCCTAGATACGTATTTTGGCGGATTTTCGCAGCGTAAGCAGCGGAAAACCCATTTAATTAAAACTTTTAAAATATAATAATACAAATACGTTCGATGTCTAAATTCATAAGTTCAAACCCAAACACATTTTGATTCATTTGGCGGAAGCCCTATAAGTCCAAGCCCAAATTTAAAAACATGAAACATAAACTCGTTCCACAGGTCGCGTCCCATGTACTGCGCCGCCCTCAAAAGTCCGTGGAGTCACCGCCATCAGCCGTATTACCTACACACGTAAACCCTGAGCTTTTGCCCAGTAGATGAAAATATGCATGAATGCAAATGCTCTCACATCCCAAACTCGACACATCTCACAAAATGCACGCTCGACTCTTTTATAATATCTCATCATCAACTCAACTCATCTCATCACAATCAGGGCCCGAGGCTTAGGAACTAAAGGCAACACGCGCGCAGGGGTCCGTAGCTCGGGAGGCCCCACTCCCCACAAGGGTCAGTAGCTCGGGAGGCCCACTCCCCACATCTCAATCATATAGTGCGCCTTAGTCCTAACCTCAACTCATACCATTCGACAACCATCAATCGGTCATAAACTACCCCACTGAACATCACTAAACAATATTACCGTGACTCCACGCAGTTCTCTCTTTTCGTACATGTGTATGCAAATGTCGTGCAAATAGAATGCAACATATAAAATGCATCATATTAAACAACAACATATCGGCCCGATATATAATCTCGGCCCGATCTAAAAAAAACTATCATACACCAAATAATTCGGGACCAAAGCCCGTGTTTCGATTTAATCGACGCAAAACCTTAACCACAGAAACTCTCCCGAAATTCACTAATAGTTCCCAAAATTTAATCCTTTTTACTTTAAGACCCTAATTTCACAATTGGTCCATAATTTAATATATTTTAAAATTCTAACGTCCAACTTTCAAATATCACTTAAATTTCTACTTTAAAAATATCTTTATGAATTTTTTGCACTTAAAATCCCAAAATCTCATAATTTACTTTTTAGGACCAAAAATTTTCCTAAGTTTCATATCTGCCCCGAAAGCTTTAAAAATTTCAGATTAGCCCCGAAAGCTATCTTTAAAAATCTCCCCGTTCGGATTATTACATTCTCAGCCCCTATATTCTTAAAATTTTCAATCTAGTCCCCTAATTTTTGAAAATTAGACAAAGGGCCCCAATTATTTATGCCGAATTTCAAATCTGCCCCAAAAGCTTTATATTTCTTTAAAAATCTCCCTTGTTCGGATTTTACATTCTCAGCCTCCAGATTTTTGAAACTTTTCAATCTAGTCTTTTCAATCTAGTCTCCAAATTAAAAAAAAAAACTATTTTATACGGCTGTTTTGCGACAGTTTAGTATCTCTCAATGATCACAGGGTAAACGACGTCCGATGGACCTGAAATTTTAAACATAGATAAATAACTTGCAAATCTTGATTCAGTCCAAAGGGATTTTTAATCCGAATTCTAGATCGTGAGATATAAATTTTTGAACCTCTTGGCCGAAATGGATAAAGAAAACCCTAGAAACCACTAATCCTCCCCAAGTTTTGTTCTATCCACTTAATCACAAGTCCTCTAACTCTATTCTTATGTTTCATAGACCTAAACTTCATAAAGATTAAGGTATTAAGCTGGCCAAATTTTAGCATGTAAGCATCATCGCGAAAATCATACAAGAAACTCACGTTTAGCACATAAACACGTATAAATTCGAAAGAGATCATGCAATCACGAAAAATTCACGGATTCAAAACTTGTTTACGTGTGTAGGTGATCTTCACCTACCTTAAATTCCCGAGAGGTAACGGGTTGTTTCGTGTGATTCCAACCTAGAGTTTCGATCCCGAGCTCCCGAAGGTTTTTTTTTTCTCCTTCTCTTCTTTCTCCCTTTTTCTTTCTTTTTTCTCTCTCCTTTCTTCCTTCTCTCTCTCACTCTTGCGACCTCTCCTCCCCTCTCTTTCTATTCTTGTTAGCTTATTTATTCTTATTTGTCTTCATGTAGTATTAGTTGATTAGGTGTATTAAGTGGTATATTAGTTAGGTTATTTTGTCCTTTCTTTTCTTTCTTTTCCCCCCTCCCATCTCTCCCATGTTCTCTCCTCTTTCTTCTCTATTTCCTTTAAATTGTTGGTTGTTTTTGTTCTCTTACCATTATAGAGATGCTTGGAGGTGGCTTGGATAGATCTTGTCTCCATGCTCACATAGAGATGGATGGAGGTACATTTATTAAATAAAGGATCTTGTTTTATTTACCACACTCACATGGAGGTGAATTGAAATTATTTTATTTATTTTATTATTTTTTTCCTTACTTAATTTCAGCCATAATAATTTTATTATTATTATTTTATATTATTGGGCCAAAATTCCTAACATCTAATCTATCTCTCCCATACTTGGGCCATTATTCTCCATTTGGCCCATAATTATTTCGGCCCCTTTTAAATTCATCGGGTCCAATTCTAAATTCTTTGCTCGACACGGAAAGAAATCGGTGTATGTTCGAAATCGACTTCACACATTCCGAATATTATTGAAATAATCCCGTATTAAATTTTTACGGGTATTACATTCTCCCCCCCTTACAAGAATTTCGTCCCCGAAATCACATCTAAAGAAATAATTCGGGATAACGATTCTTCATATCATCTTCTCGCTCCCACGTCGCTTCTTCAATCGCTTGGCTTCGCCACAGTACTTTGACTAACGGAATATTTTTATTCCGAAGTCGCTTCACTTCGCGCACTAAGATTTCAACTGGCTCCTCTTCGTAGCTCAAGTCCATGTCGTCTTCCATGTGTCTACATTACGGAAGTACATCCTAGACCCGAGCCATGTAGTGCAGGGCAAATCACTTCATCAACAATTGAAGCCGGACTTGAGCTACGACGAAAGACCGGTGGAAATTTTGATGTACGAGGTGAAACGCCTTCGGAATAAGAATATACCCCTCGTGAAGGTATTGTGGCGGACCAAGTATTGGAAGAAGCCACTTGGGAACGAGAAGACGAGATGAGAGAGAAGTATCTCGAGTTATTTTCTGTACTGTAATTTCGAGGACGAAATTCTTGTAAGGGGGGGAGGATGTAATACTCGCAAAATTTATACTGGATCATTTAAATAATATTCGGAATGTATGGAGTCGATTTTCGAATATACACCGATTCCTTTCCAAGCCGGACAAAAAAATATATAATTGGACCCGAAAAAAAAAAGTTTAAATGGATTGAAAATATTATGGCCAAATAAGGAAATAATGGCCCAAATTATTTGGAGTTTGGCCAATAATAAAAACAATAATAATAACAATAATATATAGGGCCGAAAATAAAAATTAAAAATCCTCATCACACCTCATCATCTTAAATGTATTTAATCCTATTTTGTCCCATAATGATATATTTGATGGAATACAATAAAACAAAACAAATAAAGCAAAACATCACCTATTTAGTAATTATCAAATATTCATACACCTCATAAGGACAAATAATACACCTCATAGGACAAGATAAATAAATTAAAGAAAATAGAGAAGAAGAAAGGAGGAAGTTACGTTGGGAGAGAGGGAAGGAGAGAGGGGAGAAAAGAGAAAAAGAAAAGACAATATCATACCTAATGCTACCTCCTCAAGCATGATGACAAGATCTATAACACCTAATGTCATCTCCATGTGAGCATGAAGACAAACTAACAACCATTAAGCCACCTCATTAATCTCATAAGGATAAAATAACCAACAAGTAAAAGAGAAGAGAGGAGAGGCCGAGGGAGAGGAAAGGAAAGAAGAAGAGAGAAAGGAAAGAAAAAGAAAGAGAAGAAAAAGAAGAAGAGAAGGAGAAGAGGGAGAAGCCCGCGGACGAGGAGAAGCTCGGGATAGAAGCTCTCGGGTCGGGGTCACACGGAAACACCCCGTGATTTAGCTTTCTACGGACGTAAGGTAGGTGAAGATCACCTACATACGTAAACAATATAGGATTTGTGAATTTTACGTGTTTTGCATGTTATTCATCGAATTCTTCGTGTTTATGTGATAATAATAATTTTCTTGCATGAATTTTTCGTTGGTTATCTTAGGGAGCACGAGAGTGAGTATTTTAGATCTATGAATATTTGGAAATAGGGACGGAGGACTTTAGATTAAGATGATAGAGCAAAACTTGGGGAGAATTAGGGTTTTCTAGGGTTTTCTTTATCCATTTCGGCCAAGAGGTTCAAAAATTCATATCTCACAATATAGACTTCAGATTAAAAATTCCTTTGAACAGAATTAAGATTTGCAAGTCCTTTATCTGTGATTAAAATTTCAGGTCCATCGGACATCGTTTACCATGTGATCATTGAGAAATCCAAAACTGTCGCAAAACAGCCGTATAAAATAATTATTTTTAAAATTTTGGAACTTGATCGAAATTTAAAAAAATCCAAGGAGTCTGTGTTGTAAAATTCCGAATAGGGGATATTATTAAAGAAATATAAAGTTTTTAGGACATATTTAAAATTTGGAATAAATAATTGGGGTCCTGGGTAATTTTCAGAAATTTGGGGACTAGATTGAAAAGTTTCAAAAATATGGTGGCTGAGAATGTAAAATCCGGATAGGGGAGATTTTTGAAGAAATATAAAGATTTTGGGGGAGATTTGAAATTCGGAATAAATAATTGGGGTCCTTTGTGTAATTTCTAAAAATTCGGTGACTAGATTGAAAAATTTTAAATCTGGGAGCTGAGAATGTAAAATCCCAACAGGAGAGATTTTTAAATAAATATAAACTTTCGGGGCAGATCTGAAATTTTTAAAGATTTGGGGCAGATCTGAAACTTAGGAAAATTTTCGGATCCTTAAAAGTAAACTATGAGATTTTGGGGTTTTAAATGCAAAAATTTAAAAAGATATTTTTAAATTAGAAATTTAAGTGATATTTTGAAAGTTGGACAATAGAGTTTTAAAATATATTAAATTAGGGACCAATTTTGAAATTAGGGTGCTAAATAAAGTGAAAGGATTAAATTTTGGAACTCTTAGTGAAACTCCGGGGAGAGATCGATGAGTAAGGTTTCGGGCCGAGTAATTCGGAACGCGGGCTCTGGGCCCGATTATTTAGCGTACGATAGTTTTCGGATCGGGCCAAGCTGATACCTCGGGCCGATACATGATATGAAGATTTGCATTTTTATGTATTGCATTTTACTTGCATGACATTTGCATACACGTGTTATGAGGGGAGAGAATCGTGCGTAGTCACGGTGACATTGTATAGTGTTGATGAGTGGGGTAGTTTATGACCGTGTGATGGTTGTCGAATGGTATGAGTTGAGGTTAGGACTAAGGCGCACTATATGATTGAGATGTGGGGAGTGGGCCTCCCGAGCTACTGACCCTTGTGGGGAGTGGGGCCTCCCGAGCTACTGACCCCTGCGCGCGTGTTGCCTTTAGTACCTAAGCCTCGGGCCCTGAATGTGATGTGATGATATGAGATATGAGATATGAGAAAAGAGTCGAGCGTGTATATTTGTGAGATAAGTCGAGATTGGGATGTGAGAGCATTTGCATTCATGCATATTTTCATCTACTGGGCAAAAGCTCAGGGTTTACGTGTGTAGGTAAGATGGCTAATGGCGGTGACTCCACGGACTTTTGAGGGCGGCGCAGTACATGGGACGCGACCTGTGGAACGAGTTTATGTTTCGTGTTTTTTTTAAATTTGGGCTTGGACTTATTGGGCTTCGGCCCAATGAATAAAAATGTGTTTGGGTTTGGACTTATGGATTTAGACATCGAACGTATTTGTATTATTATATTTTAAAAGTTTTAATTAAATGGGCTTTCCGCTGCTTACGCTGCGAAAATCCGCCAAAATACGTATCTAGGAAGTCGGGTCGTTACAGACCTGTAACGACCCGACTTCCTAGATACGTATTTTGGCGGATTTTCGCAGCGTAAGCAGCGGAAAGCCCATTTAATTAAAACTTTTAAAATATAATAATACAAATACGTTCGATGTCTAAATCCATAAGTCCAAACCAAAACACATTTTCATTCATTGGGCCGAAGCCCAATAAGTCCAAGCCCAAATTTAAAAAAAAAACACGAAACATAAACTCGTTCCACATGTCGCGTCCCATGTACTGCGCCGCCCTCAAAAGTCCGTGGAGTCACCGCCATCAGCCATCTTACCTACACACGTAAACCCTGAGCTTTTACCCAGTAGAAAATATGCATGAATGCAAATGCTCTCACATCCCAATCTCGACTTATCTCACAAATATACACGCTCGACTCTTTTCTCATATCTCATATCTCATATCTCATATCATCACATCACATTCAGGGCCCGAGGCTTAGGTACTAAAGGCAACACGCGCGCAGGGATCAGTAGCTCGGGAGGCCCCACTCCCCACAAGGATCAGTAGCTCGGGAGGCCCACTCCCCACATCTCAATCATATAGTGCGCCTTAGTCCTAACCTCAACTCATACCATTCGACAACCATCACACGGTCATAAACTACCCCACTCATCAACACTATACAATGTCACCGTGACTACGCACGATTCTCTCCCCTCATAACACGTGTATGCAAATGTCATGCAAGTAAAATGCAATACATAAAAATGCAAATCTTCATATCATGTATCGGCCCGAGGTATCAGCTTGGCCCGATCCGAAAACTATCGTACGCTAAATAATCGGGCCCAGAGCCCGCGTTCCGAATTACTCGGCCCGAAACCTTACTCATCGATCTCTCCCCGGAGTTTCACTAAGAGTTCCAAAATTTAATCCTTTTCACTTTATTTAGCACCCTAATTTCAAAATTGGTCCCTAATTTAATATATTTTAAAACTCTATTGTCCAACTTTCAAAATATCACTTAAATTTCTAATTTAAAAATATCTTTTAAATTTTTGCATTTAAAACCCCAAAATCTCATAGTTTACTTTTAAGGATCCGAAAATTTTCCTAAGTTTCAGATCTGCCCCAAATCTTTAAAAATTTCAGATCTGCCCCGAAAGTTTATATTTATTTAAAATCTCTCCTGTTGGGATTTTACATTCTCAGCTCCCAGATTTAAAATTTTTCAATCTAGTCACCGAATTTTTAGAAATTACACAAAGGACCCCAATTATTTATTCCGAATTTCAAATCTCCCCCAAAATCTTTATATTTCTTCAAAAATCTCCCCTATCCGGATTTTACATTCTCAGCCACCATATTTTTGAAACTTTTCAATCTAGTCCCCAAATTTCTGAAAATTACCCAAGGACCCCAATTATTTATTCCAAGTTTTAAATATGTCCTAAAAACTTTATATTTCTTTAATAATATCCCCTATTCGGAATTTTACAACACAGACTCCTTGGATTTTTTTAAATTTCGATCAAGTTCCAAAATTTTAAAAATAATTATTTTATACGGCTGTTTTGCGACAGTTTTGGATTTCTCAATGATCACATGGTAAACGATGTCCGATGGACCTGAAATTTTAATCACAGATAAAGGACTTGCAAATCTTAATTCTGTTCAAAGGAATTTTTAATCTGAAGTCTATATTGTGAGATATGAATTTTGAACCTCTTGGCCGAAATGGATAAAGAAAACCCTAGAAAACCCTAATTCTCCCCAAGTTTTGCTCTATCATCTTAATCTAAAGTCCTCCGTCCCTATTTCCAAATATTCATAGATCTAAAATACTCACTCTCGTGCTCCCTAAGATAACCAACGAAAAATTCATGCAAGAAAATTATTATTATCACATAAACACGAAGAATTCGATGAATAACATGCAAAACACGTAAAATTCACAAATCCTATATTGTTTACGTATGTAGGTGATCTTCACCTACCTTAAATTCCGGAGACGTAACGGGTTGTTTCGTGTGATTCCAACTCTAGAGTTTCGATCCCGAGCTCCCGAAGGTTTTTCTCCTCCTCTCTTTTCTCCTTCTCTTCTTTCTCCCTTTTTCTTTCTTTTTCTTTCTCTCCTTTCTTCCTTCTCTCTCTCACTCTCGAAACCTCTCCTCCCCTCTCTTTCTATTCTTTTTAGCTTATTTATTCTTATTTGTCTTCATGTAGTATTAGTTGATTAGGTGTATTAAGTGGTATATTAGTTAGGTTATTTTGTCCTTTCTTTTTTTTTCTTTTTCCCCCTCCCATCTCTCCCATGTTCTCTCCTCTTTCTTCTCTATTTCCTTTAAGTTGTTGGTTGTTTTTGTCCTCTTACCATTATAGAGATGCATGCAGGTGGCTTGGATAGATCTTGTCTCCATGCTCACATGGAGATGACATTAGGTGTTATAGATCTTGTCATCATGCTTGAGGAGGTAGCATTAGGTATGATATTGTCTTTTCTTTTTCTCTTTTCTCCCCTCTCTCCTTCCCTCTCTCCCAACGTAACTTCCTCCTTTCTTCTTCTCTATTTTCTTTAATTTATTTATCTTGTCCTATGAGGTGTATTATTTGTCCTTATGAGGTGTATGAATATTTGATAATTACTAAATAGGTGATGTTTTGCTTTATTTGTTTTGTTTTATTGTATTCCATCAAATATATCATTATGGGACAAAATAGGATTAAATACATTTAAGATGATGAGGTGTGATGAGGATTTTTAATTTTTATTTTCGGCCCTATATATTATTGTTATTATTATTGTTTTTATTATTGGCCAAACTCCAAATAATTTGGGCCATTATTTCCTTATTTGGCCATAATATTTTCAATCCATTTAAACTTTTTTTTTTTCGGGTCCAATTATATATTTTTTTTGTCCGGCTTGGAAAGGAATCGGTGTATATTCGAAAATCGACTCCATACATTCCGAATATTATTTAAATGATCCAGTATAAATTTTGCGAGTATTACATCCTCCCCCCTTACAAGAATTTCGTCCTCGAAATTACAGTACAGAAAATAACTCGAGATACTTCTCTCTCATCTCGTCTTCTCGTTCCCAAGTGGCTTCTTCCAATACTTGGTCCGCCACAATACCTTCACGAGGGGTATATTCTTATTCCGAAGGCATTTCACCTCGTACATCAAAATTTCCACCGGTCTTTCGTCGTAGCTCAAGTCCGGCTTCAATTGTTGATGAAGTGATTTGCCCTGCACTACATGGCTCGGGTCTAGGATGTACTTCCGTAATGTAGACACATGGAAGACGACATGGACTTGCGCGCTATCTTGGCAATTCGAGCTGGCACACCACTTCTCCAAGTCGTTTCACAATTATGAAAGATCCGATATATCTCGGACTCAACTTTCCATTCTTTTGGAAACATTTTACTCCCTTCATTGGCGAGATCTTCAGAAAGACTTGAATACCTTCATCGAACTCCAACGGCTTTCGTCTTTCGTCTGCATAACTCTTCTAACGACTTTTGGCCGTTTGATCCTCTCCTGGATCTTTTCAACAGCTTCGGTCATTTCACGCACCATCTCGGGACCTAACAACGCCTTCTCGTCTATTTCATCCCAGTGAACTAGGGACCAACATTTGCATCCGTACAAGGCTTCGTACGACGCCATCCTGATCGTGGCTTGATCGCTCTTGTCATAGGACAACTCGAATAGTGAAAGGTATTTGCTCCCTCTTCCCCGGACATCCAAAATACCCGGTCTCAACATATCTTCAAGCGCTGGATTGTTCTTTCAGACTGTCCGTTCCACAGCTGCGAGTTCCAGGTCATGCGTAGGGTAATTCTTCTCGTACGATTTGAGCTGTCGGGAGGCATAAGCGATCACCTTCCCGCTTGCATCAATACGTACTCCAAGTAATTTTAGAAACGTTACTTTATATTGAGAATCCTTTGCTACCAGAGGGAATTGCAAGAACATGAGTTGTTGTCAGTCGTTTCTTCAACCCCTGAAAACTGAAGAAACTAAGTTGAGAAGATCACGAAGAGTAGCTGTCGTTGAATCTAAGATGGCGCGCGACCTAATAGTCAGAATTTGAAGGCTGAAGATTTAATTCTATTCGTAAGATATCGCGCGAAGAGATCAACGGTTAAGATGCTTAGGAAGTGAATGAAGCGGATGGTGAATCGTGCGCGTTGGATCAATGATCGTACGGATTATTGTGAAAGTGCTATTTCACTTATAGAGTTGCAGGCGATGCTTGCTCTAACACGCGGATATGCAAGACCACGTGGCGACTCGTGGAGCTTTCGATCGGATAAAACGGACGGTGAAGATTAAACATGATTTCCAGCTTATAAATTTCGGATTCCATAAATTCTTTTCTTTTTTAACAATGTTGGACCCTAGTTGATCGCGTATATCCGCCGAAGCTGGAATGTATGTTTTCGATGACACACACAACCATATGGCTTTCATGTCGAGCCCGTGTTATTTCGCAAAAGTTTTGATGGAAACCATACTTGATCCAGGTTTGAATTAACTTAGCCATGTTTGTACGTTAGCTCGCCGTACTATTTTCATTGATGCAACAGCGTAGACTAAGCATTGTATGTAAACACGTTGTTGATATAAACGTGAGCACAAATTTTTTTTTTTCGTAATGGATATCAATTTCTTTCTTCGAGATTTCAGATTAGATTTGGTGATAATAAATCCAATGCGATTTTCTTCATGCGCGTAATTTCTCAATTCGAGATTACGGCGTAAGGAAAAAGAATCTAATCTCGAAATTTATGAAGCTTATCTTTATACGGCGCTTGAAGAAAACTCGAAATTAATGATGCTTATCCTTCGCTTCACTCACGCCTATAAATAGGTACTTGATGCACACTAGTTTGCACCACACACAATTCTCTCCAACCACATCATTTAAACTTCGAAATGTATAACTGTCAGGACCCGTCGACCCGCCCTCGTATTCCGTTCTAATTCTAGATGTTAATGCTTTGGTATTGTGAGGATACGTAAAAATACGATTAAAATTTTTCATTTTTAAAATACATGCGAAAATCTTATATACATGTCAAAAGAATGTTTTACATCGTTCGACATCATCATGCCCTTGTCTACAAAATACAAGTGTACGTGTGTGTGTGCAGCCAAAAGCTCCCTATGCGCCCGGCCTTCACAGGTCGTCATCCATACACACACTCCCACCTCAAAAGCGGTCGGACTGCGTCAAAAGATCGGCCTCGCATAGAATTCAGATCACGTACCGTGATCGTCAGTACCTACAACACGTAACATAAATAATGAGCCACCGAGGCTCAGTAAGCAGAAATTATGCATGAATGCACGTGTCCTAACGAATGACAATCCACGTCGTCGTTTCCTAACGATCGTACTCTTTTTCTCATACTCGTACTCTTTTCTTTCGCTCTTACTCTTTTTCTTATACTCTTATTTCTTACGGGCCCTCGGCTTTCATTTCCCCAGCCTCTTATTCCGTCTTATCGTACGGGGTTCTTTCCCAGCCTCTTATTCAGGCCTTATCGTACGGGGTATTTACCCAGCCTCTTATTCAGGCCTTATCGTACGGGGTATTTACCCAGCCTCTTATTCAGGCCTTATCGTACGGGGTATTTACCCAGCCTCTATTCAGGCCTTATCGTACGGGGTATGTCCCCAGCCTCTTATTCAGGCCTTAAAGGCTGCATAAGGGAAGCCGTGACTCTTCGTTCGAGTCGACACAAACGCCAATATCGGCGAATTTACATCGCACACAGGCGATCTTATGCACGCTCATACCTCGCCCCTTACATACTACTCATGCGTGCAAGCGCTCATGTTATGCTCATATACATATGCAGATCATGCTATCATGCATAGAATTAAATCATATCATACGTACGCATTTCATAGAAGATACACGAGCACGAAATTCACATAATTGGACGCAGGCAAGTTACGTGTCGTAGTTGAATTTCTACTTACTTGTCGTCCGAGCGAAATTAGTATTTTCCCCGTTTGCTCCTAACGTACGACTAGCTTCGAATTCTCGAGCTTCTTGGTCCAGCTTGGCTCGACTTCTTCTCCTTCTCCTTTCTTTCCTTTCGTTTTCACTTCGTGGGTTTTCTTTTGGGGGTGTTTTCGAATTTTTTGAGTTTGTTTGACTGAGTATTATTTCTATTAGATAAGGTATGGGTTTTCCTTGAAATGGGGGCTTTGTTTCCTAATTGGGCTTCTTGCAAATTTGAGCCTATTTCCACTTTTAGCCCACTTGGTAATTCCTATCATAATAGGTTCATGGTCCAAGTAATATCCTAGCCCACAATAAATTTGATTCCAAGCCCATCTATCATTAGCCATTTCTCTTATCATTTTCGGAAATCATCTTTCATAAATTAGGACCATATTAAACACGAAATCCTTAGCACGTAATTGCACGTAATACTTACAAGATCACGAACATGGATTTACGAATTCACATAAACATTCACCTATACACAATAAGCATAAAGTTACGTAGTTTATTGGCCGACCTAATTTCCGGGGACCGGGGTCCTACATCCTCCCCCCTTAAGGAGGATTTCGCCCCCGAAATCAGCCCGTGTGAAACAACTCGGGATAACAAATTCTCATTTCGTCCTCCCGTTCCCATGTGGCTTCTTCCGTGGACTGATTTCGCCACAGTACTTTCACTAAAGGAATATCCTTACTCCTAAGCTTCTTAGTCTCGTACATCAATATCTCCACCGGAGTCTCCTCGTAACTCAGATCCGGCTTCAATTGCTGATGTAGGGACACGCTTCCTAACACGTGGTTCGGGTCCGCTAGGTATTTCCGTAGCGTCGAGACATGGAACACGTCATGCACTTGCGCTAATGACGCAGGCAGCTCCAATTGGTATGCTACCTCGCCTACTCTTTTTAGTATCCTAAAAGGTCCTATGTACCTAGGACTTAACTTCCCTTTCTTCCCGAATCTCTTTACACCCTTCATCGGCGATACTTTCACGAACACCATATCGCCTTCGTCAAACTCTAATGGTCGACGTCTTCGATCCGCGTAGCTCTTCTGTCGGCTCTGCGCCGTCCGCATTCTTTCTCGTATGGCGGTAATAGCTTCCGTCATTTCTCGTACGATATCGGGGCCTAACATTGTCCGTTCGCCAACCTCGTCCCAATGCACTGGGGATCTGCACCTACGCCCGTATAACGCCTCATACGGTGCCATCCCGATGGTGACGTGGTAGCTATTATTGTAGGAGAACTCGATCAGTGGAAGGTACCTACTCCAATTTCCTTTGAAATCGAGTACACACGCTCGGAGCATGTCCTCCAGGGTCTGAATGGTTCGCTCGGACTGACCGTCCGTCTGCGGATGATAGGCGGTACTAAAAGATAGTTTCGTTCCCATCGCCTTCTGCAAGCTCGTCCAGAATTTCGAAAGAAATCTGGAGTCGCGATCCGAGACTATTGAGGATGGAACGCCGTGCAGTCGCACTATTTCTTGAATATAGAGCTCCGCGTACCGTTCCATGGAAAATGTCGTGCTAATAGGTAGGAAGTGGGCGGACTTAGTGAGTCTGTCGACAATCACCCAAATCGCGTCGTGCCCCTTCGTGTTCCTCGGCAGTCCTACTACGAAATCCATTGTAATGTTATCCCATTTCCATTCTGGAATGGGTAACGGTTGTAGGGTTCCCGCCGGCCTTTGATGCTCGGCCTTAATCTGCTGGCATGTCAGGCATTGACTCACGAAGATCGCGATGTCCTTTTTCATGCCTGGCCACCAGTAGTTTTCCTTGAGATCTCGGTACATCTTCGTTGCTCCAGGATGTACCGAGTACGCCGTAGTATGTGCTTCCGTCATTATTAGCCGTCGTAGTTCGGCGTCGTCTGGCACGTACAACCGGTTCTTGAAGTATAATCGTTCGTCTCCCCGTATCATAAGGTCTCCAGTCGGTTGTCCCGGTAGTGCCTCCTTGGTCTTCACATACAACTCGTCTGCTCCTTGCGCTTTCTTGATCTGCTCCAGCAGTGTCGGTTGCAACGTTAAGGCCGCTAGCTGCGCCTCGACTTCGCCTAACCTTACAATTTCTACCTCTAGCAGTTGCAGTTCTGCACTAACTGCTTTTCGGCTTAAGGCATCGGCTACTATGTTCGCCTTGCCTGGGTGGTAGTTGATTACACAGTCGTAATCCTTAACTAACTCTAACCACCTCCTCTGCCTCATATTTAACTCCTTTTGTGTAAAGAAGTATTTGAGGCTCTTGTGGTCGGTGTATATCTCACACCGTTCTCCATAGAGGTAATGCCTCCAGATCTTGAGAGCAAAGACCACAGCCGCCAGTTCAAGGTCGTGCGTCGGGTAATTCTTCTCGTACTCCTTTAGTTGACGAGAGGCGTATGCTACTACATTCCCGTTCTGCATTAGCACACACCCCAACCCGTTCTTCGACGCATCGCTATAAACGGTAAACCCTCCTGCTCCCGATGGGATTGTGAGAACTGGAGCCGTCGTAAGCCTTTCCTTCAGCTCTTGGAAGCTCCGTTCACATTCTACGGTCCACTGAAAAGGCGTATTCTTCTTGGTCAGCCTCGTCAGTGTCGATGCTATCTTCGAGAAGTCCTTTATGAACTTCCTATAGTATCCTGCCAGACCGAGGAAGCTTCGTATTTCCGTCACGTTCGTCGGCCTGGGCCAATTGCTAATAGCTTCTATCTTCTTCGGGTCCACTGAGATTCCCTCTCCTGATACTATGTGCCCTAAGAAGGCGACTTGGTCGAGCCAAAATTCGCACTTCTTGAACTTGGCGTATAGTTGCTTCTCCCGTAGTATTCCTAGAACTTCTCTCAGGTGTTCTTCGTGCTCCTCCTTCGTTTTCGAGTAGACTAGGATGTCATCTATGAAGACGATGACAGACCTATCTAAGTATGGCTTGAACACCCGGTTCATTAAATCCATGAAAGCTGCGGGCGCATTAGTTAGCCCGAATGGCATCACCAAAAATTCGTAGTGGCCATAACGGGTACTAAAGGCCGTCTTCGGGACATCTTCCTTTCGGATCCTTAATTGATGATAGCCCGATCTTAAGTCGATCTTGGAGAAGACCGTTGCACCTTGCAGTTGATCGAATAGATCATCTATCCTAGGGAGTGGGTACTTGTTCTTGATCGTCAACTTGTTCAACTCCCTGTAGTCTATGCATAGTCTCATGGATCCGTCTTTCTTCTTCACGAATAGCACCGGCGCTCCCCAAGGAGAGAAACTCGGCTGTATGAACTCCTTCTGCATGAGTTCGTCGAGTTGATCCTTTAATTCCTTCATCTCCGTCGGTGCTAGCCGATAGGGCGTCTTAGATACTGGTGCCGCTCCGGGTACCAGATCTATAACGAACTCTATTTCCCGTTCGGGCGGTAGTCCCGGTAACTCTTCGGGAAATACGTCGGGGAAGTCCTTAACTATTGGTACTTCCTCGAGTTTCGGGGAGGCGTTCTCTTCCGACTTGATAGCGAATACCAGATAGGCTTCGCATCCCGATTTGATCAGTCGCTGAGCTTTCAACGCTGATATTCTAGAGATCATGGTCCCTTTACCAGTTCCTACGAACTTAAGGGGTTCATCTTCGTCTACGTTGAGTGTGACTATCTTGCGGTGGCAGTCTATGACAGCTCCGTACTTTGATAGCCAATCCATTCCAAGGATTACCTCATAATCATTCATGGGAATTATTATGAGGTCTGTGGCCAGTTCCTTGTCCCCGATTACTATTGGACAATCCCGTAAAACCTGATTGGTTTGGGTGGAATTCCCGTTCGGAACTGTTACCCTAAATTCGCACTCAGCTCGGTGAGGCGTGACTCCTACCCTCGCGACATACTTGGTAGACGCGAATGAATGGGTCGCTCCTGAGTCGACTAGTATGCATGTGGGGGTCTGGTAAACGAGGAGGGTACCTGTCACCACGGCCGGGTTATTTTCTGCTTCTTCGGAGGTTATGGTATAGACTCTGGCCGGTACCCTTGGAGGTTCTATCGGGTTCCTAGCTTGGCTTCCGGATCCATCTTCCGGACATGCCCTCGAATAATGGCCCGTCTTGCCACACTTGTAGCAAACGGCGTTCTGGGAGTTGCAGACTCCCGGGTGTCTCCGTGCGCATTTCGGGCATACGGGTAGATCCAGCTGGGGCCTACCCTGGTTGGGCTTGAACTGTGGGGGTGGTCCAGGTCGATATTGAGGCCCCTGTTTCCCTTCCTGGGCCACGAATTGCCGTTTCGGATTACTTCCGCTCCCCTGCGGCCCTTGTGCGAATTTACGCTTAGCTTCTTGGGCGCGAGCTATTCTAGACTCGGCCTGCTCCGCCACGAGCGCTCTCTCAGCCACTTGTGCATACGTGGCCCCTTGCACACCCGCCATACTTACATCCCGATATAACTCGGGTTTCAGTCCTTCTATGAACCGCTCGACCTTGAGCGCGTCTGTGCTGACCATATGAGCAGCGAACCTTGAAAGCTGCTCGAACTTCCTGATGTACTCCGCCACTGTCATGGATCCTTGGCGGAGGTTGATGAATTCGTTCATCCTTTGGGCTCTGACCGGGGCGGTGTAGTACTTTCCTCGGAAAATCTCCTTAAACCGATCCCAACTCATCGTTAGTGGATTTTCGATGGCTGAGACGGTGTCCCACCAGTGTCCGGCGCTTCCCCTTAGCAGGTAGGCAGCGCACATGACCTTTTCCGCTTCGGGTGTGCGGCTATGCTGGAACATGTTCTCCAGCGTCCTTAGCCAGTCTTCAGCGGAGGTAGGGTCTGCAGCATCCTCGAACAGTGGAGGATTGAGCTTTCTGAACCTCTCCCCGATCATCTCAATTCGTTCCGGTGGGGGAGGTAAGTTGGCTGGTTGCCCACCAGCATTTTGCTGGATCAGCTGCTGAATCTGGGCCGATTGTTGTCGGACCAGTTCAGTCAGCTGCAGGATGGTAGCATCCCGACTGTCAGGGGGGTTATTAGTGTCCCTACCCTGATCAGATTCCCTGCTTCCTTCTCCTCTAAGTCTTACCATTTTCTCAACCTATCCTGATAATTCCTAAGGCCAATAAATCAAACCATACAATATATTCACATAACATCGTACTTACAAGCAAGGCCGCTTCCGCGCTTTTGAGTGTGTGTGTATGGACAGTCTGCAGGACCTGTGACCGAAGCTCTGATACCACTCTGTCAGGACCCGTCGACCCGCCCTCGTATTCCGTTCTAATTCTAGATGTTAATGCTTTGGTATTGTGAGGATACGTAAAAATACGATTAAAATTTTTCATTTTAAAATACATGCGAAAATCTTATATACATGTCAAAAGAATGTTTTACATCGTTCGACATCATCATGCCCTTGTCTACAAAATACAAGTGTACGTGTGTGTGTGCAGCCAAAAGCTCCCTATGCGCCCGGCCTTCACAGGTCGTCATCCATACACACACTCCCACCTCAAAAGCGGTCGGACTGCGTCAAAAGATCGGCCTCGCATAGAATTCAGATCACGTACCGTGATCGTCAGTACCTACAACACGTAACATAAATAATGAGCCACCGAGGCTCAGTAAGCAGAAATTATGCATGAATGCACGTGTCCTAACGAACGACAATCCACGTCGTCGTTTCCTAACGATCGTACTCTTTTTCTCATACTCGTACTCTTTTCTTTCGCTCTTACTCTTTTTCTTATACTCTTATTTCTTACGGGCCCTCGGCTTTCATTTCCCCAGCCTCTTATTCCGTCTTATCGTACGGGGTTCTTTCCCAGCCTCTTATTCAGGCCTTATCGTACGGGGTATTTACCCAGCCTCTTATTCAGGCCTTATCGTACGGGGTATTTACCCAGCCTCTTATTCAGGCCTTATCGTACGGGGTATTTACCCAGCCTCTTATTCAGGCCTTATCGTACGGGGTATGTCCCCAGCCTCTTATTCAGGCCTTAAAGGCTGCATAAGGGAAGCCGTGACTCTTCGTTCGAGTCGACACAAACGCCAATATCGGCGAATTTACATCGCACACAGGCGATCTTATGCACGCTCATACCTCGCCCCTTACATACTACTCATGCGTGCAAGCGCTCATGTTATGCTCATATACATATGCAGATCATGCTATCATGCATAGAATTAAATCATATCATACGTACGCATTTCATAGAAGATACACGAGCACGAAATTCACATAATTGGACGCAGGCAAGTTACGTGTCGTAGTTGAATTTCTACTTACTTGTCGTCCGAGCGAAATTAGTATTTTCCCCGTTTGCTCCTAACGTACGACTAGCTTCGAATTCTCGAGCTTCTTGGTCCAGCTTGGCTCGACTTCTTCTCCTTCTCCTTTCTTTCCTTTCGTTTTCACTTCGTGGGTTTTCTTTTGGGGGTGTTGTCGAATTTTTTGAGTTTGTTTGACTGAGTATTATTTCTATTAGATAAGGTATGGGTTTTCCTTGAAATGGGGGCTTTGTTTCC
Organism: Craterostigma plantagineum; assembly: GCA_027422505.1. Taxonomy (NCBI): domain Eukaryota; kingdom Viridiplantae; phylum Streptophyta; class Magnoliopsida; order Lamiales; family Linderniaceae; genus Craterostigma; species Craterostigma plantagineum. Next base: position 5,967,398 of record JAPQWV010000047.1, on the reverse strand, counting down.
TAATTGGGCTTCTTGCAAATTTGAGCCTATTTCCACTTTTAGCCCACTTGGTAATTCCTATCATAATAGGTTCATGGTCCAAGTAATATCCTAGCCCACAATAAATTTGATTCCAAGCCCATCTATCATTAGCCATTTCTCTTATCATTTTCGGAAATCATCTTTCATAAATTAGGACCATATTAAACACGAAATCCTTAGCACGTAATTGCACGTAATACTTACAAGATCACGAACATGGATTTTACGAATTCACATAAACATTCACCTATACACAATAAGCATAAAGTTACGTAGTTTATTGGCCGACCTAATTTCCGGGGACCGGGGTCCTACAATAACCTCGGAGGAAATGCGGTTCGTGAGGATGTCCCTCAAGAACCCTTTTGGAGAGAGAATCTTGAAAGGCTCAAATTCGAGTTATTCACCCTTTTGGCTTTGCTCGTAGTGGCGATCGCCATTTTTGTAGTGTGGGTTGCTACTCACTGCACTTGCATCTAATTTGTGAAATGTTAAGTCATGGGAAGACGTGTCTTGTTCCGGCATATCGGAAGAAGACGCCGGCAGAACTTCCGAACGTCGTCGATGTTTTATCTTCTATTTTTTTTATGTATTCGGATTGTAATATCATTTTCAGTTATGTAATCGTTATGCATCCGTACGAAGCCTTGTACGGATGCAAATGTTGGTCCCTAGTTCACTGGGATGAAATAGACGAGAAGGCGTTGTTAGGTCCCGAGATGGTGCGTGAAATGACCGAAGCTGTTGAAAAGATCCAGGAGAGGATCAAACGGCCAAAAGTCGTTAGAAGAGTTATGCAGACGAAAGACGAAAGCCGTTGGAGTTCGATGAAGGTATTCAAGTCTTTCTGAAGATCTCGCCAATGAAGGGAGTAAAATGTTTCCAAAAGAATGGAAAGTTGAGTCCGAGATATATCGGATCTTTCATAATTGTGAAACGACTTGGAGAAGTGATGTGCCAGCTCGAATTGCCAAGATAGCGCGCAAGTCCATGTCGTCTTCCATGTGTCTACATTACGGAAGTACATCCTAGACCCGAGCCATGTAGTGCAGGGCAAATCACTTCATCAACAATTGAAGCCGGACTTGAGCTATGACGAAAGACCGGTGGAAATTTTGATGTACGAGGTGAAACGCCTTCGGAATAAGAATATACCCCTCGTGAAGGTATTGTGGCGGACCAAGTATTGGAAGAAGCCACTTGGGAACGAGAAGACGAGATGAGAGAGAAGTATCTCGAGTTATTTTCTGTACTGTAATTTCGAGGACGAAATTCTTGTAAGGGGGGAGGATGTAATACTCGCAAAATTTATACTGGATCATTTAAATAATATTCGGAATGTATGGAGTCGATTTTCGAATATACACCGATTCCTTTCCAAGCCGGACAAAAAAATATATAATTGGACCCGAAAAAAAAAAGTTTAAATGGATTGAAAATATTATGGCCAAATAAGGAAATAATGGCCCAAATTATTTGGAGTTTGGCCAATAATAAAAACAATAATAATAACAATAATATATAGGGCCGAAAATAAAAATTAAAAATCCTCATCACACCTCATCATCTTAAATGTATTTAATCCTATTTTGTCCCATAATGATATATTTGATGGAATACAATAAAACAAAACAAATAAAGCAAAACATCACCTATTTAGTAATTATCAAATATTCATACACCTCATAAGGACAAATAATACACCTCATAGGACAAGATAAATAAATTAAAGAAAATAGAGAAGAAGAAAGGAGGAAGTTACGTTGGGAGAGAGGGAAGGAGAGAGGGGAGAAAAGAGAAAAAGAAAAGACAATATCATACCTAATGCTACCTCCTCAAGCATGATGACAAGATCTATAACACCTAATGTCATCTCCATGTGAGCATGAAGACAAACTAACAACCATTAAGCCACCTCATTAATCTCATAAGGATAAAATAACCAACAAGTAAAAGAGAAGAGAGGAGAGGCCGAGGGAGAGGAAAGGAAAGAAGAAGAGAGAAAGGAAAGAAAAAGAAAGAGAAGAAAAAGAAGAAGAGAAGGAGAAGAGGGAGAAGCCCGCGGACGAGGAGAAGCTCGGGATAGAAGCTCTCGGGTCGGGGTCACACGGAAACACCCCGTGATTTAGCTTTCTACGGACGTAAGGTAGGTGAAGATCACCTACATACGTAAACAATATAGGATTTGTGAATTTTACGTGTTTTGCATGTTATTCATCGAATTCTTCGTGTTTATGTGATAATAATAATTTTCTTGCATGAATTTTTCGTTGGTTATCTTAGGGAGCACGAGAGTGAGTATTTTAGATCTATGAATATTTGGAAATAGGGACGGAGGACTTTAGATTAAGATGATAGAGCAAAACTTGGGGAGAATTAGGGTTTTCTAGGGTTTTCTTTATCCATTTCGGCCAAGAGGTTCAAAAATTCATATCTCACAATATAGACTTCAGATTAAAAATTCCTTTGAACAGAATTAAGATTTGCAAGTCCTTTATCTGTGATTAAAATTTCAGGTCCATCGGACATCGTTTACCATGTGATCATTGAGAAATCCAAAACTGTCGCAAAACAGCCGTATAAAATAATTATTTTTAAAATTTTGGAACTTGATCGAAATTTAAAAAAATCCAAGGAGTCTGTGTTGTAAAATTCCGAATAGGGGATATTATTAAAGAAATATAAAGTTTTTAGGACATATTTAAAATTTGGAATAAATAATTGGGGTCCTTGGGTAATTTTCAGAAATTTGGGGACTAGATTGAAAAGTTTCAAAAATATGGTGGCTGAGAATGTAAAATCCGGATAGGGGAGATTTTTGAAGAAATATAAAGATTTTGGGGGAGATTTGAAATTCGGAATAAATAATTGGGGTCCTTTGTGTAATTTCTAAAAATTCGGTGACTAGATTGAAAAATTTTAAATCTGGGAGCTGAGAATGTAAAATCCCAACAGGAGAGATTTTTAAATAAATATAAACTTTCGGGGCAGATCTGAAATTTTTAAAGATTTGGGGCAGATCTGAAACTTAGGAAAATTTTCGGATCCTTAAAAGTAAACTATGAGATTTTGGGGTTTTAAATGCAAAAATTTAAAAAGATACTTTTAAATTAGAAATTTAAGTGATATTTGAAAGTTGGACAATAGAGTTTTAAAATATATTAAATTAGGGACCAATTTTGAAATTAGGGTGCTAAATAAAGTGAAAAGGATTAAATTTTGGAACTCTTTGTGAAACTCCGGGGAGAGATCGATGAGTAAGGTTTCGGGCCGAGTAATTCGGAACGCGGGCTCTGGGCCCGATTATTTAGCGTACGATAGTTTTCGGATCGGGCCAAGCTGATACCTCGGGCCGATACATGATATGAAGATTTGCATTTTTATGTATTGCATTTTACTTGCATGACATTTGCATACACGTGTTATGAGGGGAGAGAATCGTGCGTAGTCACGGTGACATTGTATAGTGTTGATGAGTGGGGTAGTTTATGACCGTGTGATGGTTGTCGAATGGTATGAGTTGAGGTTAGGACTAAGGCGCACTATATGATTGAGATGTGGGGAGTGGGCCTCCCGAGCTACTGACCCTTGTGGGGAGTGGGGCCTCCCGAGCTACTGACCCCTGCGCGCGTGTTGCCTTTAGTACCTAAGCCTCGGGCCCTGAATGTGATGTGATGATATGAGATATGAGATATGAGAAAAGAGTCGAGCGTGTATATTTGTGAGATAAGTCGAGATTGGGATGTGAGAGCATTTGCATTCATGCATATTTTCATCTACAGGGCAAAAGCTCAGGGTTTACGTGTGTAGGTAAGATGGCTAATGGCGGTGACTCCACGGACTTTTGAGGGCGGCGCAGTACATGGGACGCGACCTGTGGAACGAGTTTATGTTTCGTGTTTTTTTTAAATTTGGGCTTGGACTTATTGGGCTTCGGCCCAATGAATAAAAATGTGTTTGGGTTTGGACTTATGGATTTAGACATCGAACGTATTTGTATTATTATATTTTAAAAGTTTTAATTAAATGGGCTTTCCGCTGCTTACGCTGCGAAAATCCGCCAAAATACGTATCTAGGAAGTCGGGTCGTTACAGGTGGTATTTTTAGGCATATACTTGATCTGGGGGAGGGTTTTAAACACAAAAACGAAGCATCAAAAGCCCCAAACCAAGCTCAAAGTGCCGAAATCTATTTTTTGCTCAAAAACACCTTTGATCTTGCTTGGAATCGAACGAAACTGGATTCAAATCAATGAAGATCGATCCACGTTTGCTCTGATACCACTTGTTGGTCCCGAAATGCACCAAACAAGGAATCAAAGAAGCTAGATGGAATGAAAAGGGAGAATTTCTCACCTTGTAGTGTGTGTAGTGTGTGAAAACGAATTTTAGCTTTTTGATCTTTGATTATCTTTCAAAGTGAGTTGGTAAAACCTTATATACCACATTAACCCTAGGTATATTAAGGCCCAATCACTAATAATAAAATAATTACAATCTAGTCCAAAGCCCAAGCTAAAGATAATTACATAATAAGTCTCAAGACTTAAACTATTGACACAACAAATTAAATATCCTAACAGTTCGCCCAGTGGAAGATAGGGAAGATCTGCTTCTGAATATTTTACAATTTTCCTGTCATATCGATCAATAACAAAGACAGGGCCTACATATCTACCTACCGCCCATTCGACATCCACAACATCACAGATGGCCGATTGATCTCTCATGTACTTCCTGTATTGATCTCTATTCATTCCTTTCTTGGCCGTGACTTCCCAGAGCATAATCTGATGGCTAAGTCCCCTATACGTCCCTCTTAGGTGCTCAAGGCCTCGAAGATTCAGCTCGTTGACTCCCTTTATTTCTTCTTCCTTCCTCCAGATCTTTGGATAAAGATCCTCAAGAAAAGGTGCCTTGATCTTCGCGTTTCTCCAACGAGTTTCTATGAACTCGTAGCCTGGCGTTGGTTCCTCGGGCACCTGATGCTGAAGGAGTTCTGGAAGTTCTGGAAGATCTGCCTCAGGATTTTCTCCTTGCTCCTCTTCCTCTCGCTCGATGAAGCAGAAGTCTGCTGCTGCCGCCTTTAATAAATTACGAACGCTTTCAATCCTTAGGCGGGACTCTTCTGCTGTCTCTGTTCTCGTCATCCATTCCTCGTCTAAGATATATCTGTCAATGTAGTCTTGAGGATCCTTTTGACGAGGGGTTGTAGTTGCTTGGACTGGTTGGGTGGAGATCCTCGAGGGAGCAGACTCGACTTCACCAAGGGAGGTTGTCTGGTTCGGCCCTGGTGTAGCTTGTCTGCCACTGGAGGACCTTGGTGGTCGTGACGAACTGCCTCCACGCGTTTGAACCCCGCGTCCTCTGCCTCTTCCGCCGCGAATAACAGGAGACTTGGTTCTCGGTCTCTTGCTACTCTCCCCCTCAGGACGATCCTGGTCGTCTGGATCGTCGTGACGACGTTTCTGACTGGGTCCTTCTTGGCGGCATGTGTCAGTCGGTATGCTCGCATCAGGAGGTGGGATGATGCCACCTGCGATCAGCTTCCTGTAGAGGTCTTCTTCTTCAATGCTTCGTCTGCTGTCGAGTTCTATCATGCGAGCAATGCCAACGTCAAAGAGTTCAAGCAGAGGCACTGTGTACAAGTTAGGTATCGTCGGGTTGCGTGGTGGCAGGGTGAGAAGACGAGGAAGTACCGGCTGTTGAGGAGGAGGTTGGTCAGATATGGGAGCCTTCCCTTTGTCGGTGGAAGTTGCTTGAACCGCCTCCTTAATAAGACCTTTGACCCTTGGTAGGGTTACGGTCTCGAAGAATTCGAACAGCCGATTCTCCAAGTAGGCAGTCGTCACCTGTGTTGGAATTGATCCGGCACCACTAGAGGTAGCCGTTGGCACACGTTCAGAACGAGGTTCTGTACGATGGCCCTTGTCAACTGAAGTCGGATGGACTTCAGTTTCCACGGGTCTTCCGACCTCTCCTTGCGACACATCTTTCGGGATGGTGCTCGGGTCGTTGTTGCCACGTCAGTGTGACGGGCTTGGGTGAGGCTCTCACCGAGATCGCCAAGGCGTCTCGTTAGCACACATCCAAAACTAGGTTCTGTACGGTGGCTCACGGATGGTGAGCTGCTGAAATCATCAACATCCGAGAGACTTCCGTCCAATCCTTGAAGAGCCTCTATTTGGGGCTCTTCTATGAACGTTGAGGCCTGAAGATCAGGCTGAGGCTCGGCCTGTGTCACAAGAATGGGTATTTCTTGAGTTGGTTCAGACACAGGAACCGAGCTGCTGGAGGCTTGGGGTGGTTCGTGTTGTGTTGAGACACTTGTCTGTTGGGAGACAAGTGAATGGTCAGGTGGGGTTCGCTCATGCGTCGTTAGGTCATGTACGACGTCTTCTATCCTAGGGATTGACCCGGCTTTTTCTGACTGAGGTAGTTCAGTAGTAGTTATCTCTGGAACATCCATTAGTGGTTGTTCAATTTGTTCGGCATGTGGTTGTTCCTCGAGTGATTGTTCAGGTATGGTTTGTTCAGAGGATGGTGGTGGTTGGTCAGGGATTGCTTCTTGAGATGTAGTCTGTTGTGTATGTGGGATAGATTCAATTTCTGTGGTTTCTCTCAGCATCTCACTCTCTCTTTCTCTCTCGCTCGTTTCAGCTCTCTCAGTCTCACTAACCCCTGGGTTAGACTCAGGTGGGTTGTCCTGTGTCGTGGGGTGAGGAACTTTGTAATTTCTGCAATAGGCATCGATATGGTCGGGGTTTGCAAGAACGAGTAACTCGTGAGGGATTGGCATTGCCTTGCGCGAATATTTCTCATCAGTCTTTCCCTTCTGAAGGTAGCGCAGTTTGGGTGGGGTGAAATTTTCTTCTACTGGTCGTGATGGTATTCCCGGTGTTGTAGTCAGAAAATGATGGATGATAAGTGAGAACCACCGGGGATATGGCAAATTCTGTGGCTTTTTGGACTTAGTTCGTTGGTAAAGTTGGTCGTCGAGATCTGTGGTGATAAGTTTGGCAAAGTCGTAATTTCTTTGAAACACGATCCCATGGAAGATCCGAAGAATTGTGATATTGCATTTATCCCATCCTGAGTGCTTGGGTGAGAAGCACTTATTGACAAATGCGAAGAGCGTTCGCCACGGATGCGGGATCATGGAATTCTGAAAATGGGAGACAAACTTGATCGGCGTGTAGTATCCCATCCTCATCATGTCCTCCAGGAGCTCATTTTCGGAAGCCTCAGGTTCGTATTGAGGTTGACTTGGCATTCTTAGAATACTACGAATGAGTTCCTTTGTGATGGTGACAGTCTCAGATGCGATTTGGGCCTCGTAGTAGATGCTATTATCTTGGGCAATTTGGTCTTCATTGTCCCCCAGAATTGTTGGAGGTAAACGGTAGGAACTTGGACCGAGGCGGAGAAGGCATACCCAAGATGGTGATTCCTCAGAATGGATATGATGATTTCGTCCTTGCACTTGAATGTATGCAGGTCGAGTTGGAAATTATTATCTTTGGTTGTTATCCATTTCGAAGTTGGGTAGACTAGATCCGTGGGTGTCGTCATATTTTCCCCTTTTTTTTTTATATGACACCAGGAATTCGTGCTGAAACTGCAACACAGAAGATAAATAAAATTAGATATGCCATGATAAGAGGACTTGGCTGTTATGAATAGTGATGAGTTGGAATAAAGTTTCGTTTGATGATAAGAAGGCTTGGCCCAACACTTTGGCCCACTTCGAGAAAAATTTTGTCGAAAATTTCTTAAGTATGGTTTGCGGGTTCACTTCAAAGTGCTTAGCTTCATTTTAGTAAGTCGTATTTTGCGAACTCAAAGGTTTGCGGGTTGAGTAAAAAGAACTTCGTGACGTTTATATTGCGAATTGAGGGGTTTGCGGGTTGGTTGTAAAGAACTTTGCGAATTCTGTATCACAGCCTCAGGATTCGCAAATTGACCAGGTCAATCGGGGAATCGCAAAGCATCAGCTCGCAAAATGAACTTTCCGAATCCCAAGATTCGCGATCCTCGAATTCGCAAAGTAAGCAGTCAGACGGTCAAAGCTGCAAAGTGGATAACCCGCAAAGTGAGTGATTCGCGAGTTTGATAAAATAAAACATTTTTGGACCCGCAAAGCTTAACTCTGAAGAATCAAAAGGAACCCTTAAACGATTTCGAACCCGAAAAAAAAATTCATCGCTTTGAAAAACACCAGATTTGAGAAGATAAATTCGTTTTAGTGCAAAAATCAAACAGATAAGCTCGTATTATCACCAATGTTTTAAAAAGCGCAAAGCGCAGAGTGTCGCGTTTTGGGGTCGGTAGCGCGTAGCGTAAATAGCGTAGCGCATTGCGTGAGTATTTCGGATAAGCTAGATATAATACAAAAAAATATATAATATATAATAAATATAAATATGATCACTTTTCATATCATTATTGTAGTTATGAGACTAAATAACCGATATTTTTTTCAAAAAATTCAATGAAATTAGATATAAATAATTGATTAAAATCTAAAACTTAAATATGTATAAATGATATATAAAAGTTTTTATATCTCCTATAATATATTTAATTCACTTTACTCTAAATCTTTTGCTTTTCATTAACTCGATTTTTTATAAATGACAGAAGAAATAAAATATTTATCAATAGATAAAAAAAAATAACTTGAAAAAGCATTAAATAAATAAGATAATGATAATATCTCCCTCCACTATATATATATAAAAAGTTTAAGTTGTGTACTATTTCAGAACCTTCGTCACCACTCCACTCAACATACACGTGACTGACAAGCTATCCTAGGCGCTAAACTCCACGTGTTAGGTCGAGCAAAGAACTAAAGTCAGTCAAATTAGGCGCTTTTTGACCGGAAAAAATGATAAAATAAATAGAAAACTAAAAAATAAAATATACGCTAAATAAAATGCGCCTTGTCGCGTTTTGAAAACAATATACGCGTTCGCGCGCTACGAAGCGCGCATCCCAACGCTTTTAAAAACACTGATTATCACTGAAAAGCAACGAAATTTCTACAGGAATCAACTGAAAAACACCTGTTCTTCGAGAAATCACTCCTGCAATTAAGAAAATCGATCGTTAAACAAGAAACAGTAAAAGCAAACGCAACTTTTCATTCATACCACAGAGATGTTCGCGAGTAAGTGAAGGTAACGATTTGAGCAGGCAAACCACAGACAATGCAAGCGACGATGAAGGGTTTGATGAACGGGATTCGCAAAGTAGAAGTTTATGGTTTGGGATTTTTTTTTTGTAGTGCGAGTTCAGTTTGCGAATTGATGTTTTAAGACAACTTTGCGGGCCTAAAGTATGAACCTTAGTTTTGAGCTGGGCTGTAAACTTTTGAGAGAAAAAAAGGCCCACTTTAGATTCGCGAATTGGTAGTTTGCGAATTGATCGGTTTGCGATTTATGAGTTCGCAATCTAATTCATTGACTGGTCAAAATTGAAGATGGTTTGCGAATAACAGTTGTCTAAGTTCATTATAGTTTGCGAATCTAAATTCTAATAATTGATTTGAAAAATGACTTAGGAAGAAAATGTAAGTGTACGAGATTTTTAACTTAGCAAAGACATCAAATAATGTGGACCCAAAAACGACCAATTTGGCGCGATCAATCACAAGGATAACATCAAATCTATGAGTTTTTCAAGATCGATTTTCATGATACGATATCCTTATTGAAAAAATCTTCGCCTTAGTCAAAAATTCGTCTTAATGTCGGGACAATAAATGACGTAAGTTTCCTTCGTGTTTATAAATAGATAGGTCTCAAATCTCATTGAAGTACCTTACATCTAAGAACTAACTCATCTCTTATTTTTCGCGTTAATAGATGAATTGGCAGAAGCAGGAAGAAGAGAAGAAGCTCGAGGAACATGCAGAGTTAAGACGTAACTTTGAGCATAATTTGGATATGCTGGTTATTGAGATTTTCCTTCTTTTGAGCTTATTCGTTGTTTTACTTGCTGTTCTGCTTTGGGTCTTCATCGGGCATATGATTTTTTAAGAGTTATCTGCGTATTATGTGTTTGAGAGAGTTGTTCGTGTTTTGAAGAATTTATAAGAGTTATCTGCGTATTATGTGTTTGAGAGAGTTGTTCATGTTTTGAACAAATTTTACGTTTTTGTAGAAAAACTCCCCCTAGATGCAATGCCTATCGATTATCTTAAAAATTAAATGATTAAAAAACTATTGATGAGTTCACTTACTCCCCCTCAATGCATAGATATAGCATTTCTCCCCCTCGATGTATTACGCCATCAGCATTGGCGCTACATCGACTTATTGGACACAAAAAATTTATTGAAAATTAAAAACTTAAAAAAAACTAAAGTCCTAAATAAATGGTGAACATAACACACACAGAATAAGAGAAGTGAAACATAGCAAATAGATAAATAATGAACTGTAGGAAGGCAGAATCGAGATTAAAAATTGAGGTTCAACATGCCTAATTTTGCAACTAAGAATTGGAAGCGTTTTTCATCCAATGCTTTTGTAAGCAAATCGGCTAGTTGAAGCTCTGTATTGACAAAGTACATTTCTATTATGCCTCTTTCTACATGATCCTTTATGAAGTGATAGCGAAGATCTATGTGCTTAGTGCGTGAGTGATGTACAGGATTACAGGTAATAGCGATAGCACTCTTGGAATCACAGTAAATAGGAATTTTATTTAGATCAAACCCGTAGTCCCGTAGCTGAGTTCTGATCCACAAAATTTGTGAGCAGCAACTTGCTGCAGCGACGTATTCTGCTTCCGCCGTGGAAGTTGACACACAATTTTGTTTCTTTGAGGCCCAACATACAAGTTTATCGCCTAGGAATTGCATATGTCCAGAAGTGCTTTTCCTGTCCAGTCTGCATCCTGCAAAATCTGCGTCAGAATAACCTATTAGTTTCATACTTGAGTTTTTAGGATACCACAGTCCAAGGTCTGGTGTTCCTTTTAAATACTTCAAGATTCTTTTGACAGCATGAAGGTGCGACTCCTTGGGATTAGCTTGAAATCGAGCACATAGACATGTAGAGAATAAGATATCTGGTCGACTGGCAGTGAGGTAGAGCAGTGATCCAATGATCCCTCTATAATGAGTAACATCTATAGGTTCACCAAGGTGATCTGCATCCAGTGAGCATGAGGTGGACATAGGTGTGCTCGATGATTTGCTCTTGTCGATCCCATATTTTCTGAGAATATCATGGATGTACTTTGACTGATTGATGAAGATCCCATCCTGAAGTTGTTTGATTTGTAGTCCGAGGAAGAATGACATTTCTCCCATCATACTCATTTCAAATTGCGATTGCATCAGAATGCTAAATTCTTCACAAAGTTTAGGATTAGTAGAGCCAAAAATGATATCATCCACGTAGATTTGCACAAGCATGATATCAGAATCATTTTTCTTTACGAACAGTGTAGTGTCAATTTTTCCTTTAGTGAAGCCTGAAGAGATAAGAAAGTCAGAGAGCACCTCATACCAGGCCCTTGGAGCTTGTTTAAGTCCGTACAGTGATTTGTCGAGTTTGTAAACGAAGTCGGGATGATCAGCATTGAGAAATCCGTCTGGCTGTGACACATACACTTCTTCTTTCAGAATTCCGTTTAAGAAGGCTGTTTTTACGTCCATTTGATAGACTGTAAAATCTTTGTGTGCAGCGTATGCATGGAATAACCGAATAGCTTCGATTCTAGCTACAGGGGCAAACGTTTCATCGTAATCAATTCCTTCCTGTTGATTATATCCCTTAGCAACGAGCCTGGCTTTGTTTCGAATTACAACACCATCTTCATCCTTTTTGTTTTTAAATACCCACTTTGTTCCGATCACAGTCTTCCCTTTTGGACGAGGAACTAAGTTCCATACTTTGAGACGTTCGAAATGATTAATCTCCTCTTGCATAGCCACTATCCAGTTGGGATCCTGTAGTGCATCAACTACACGTTTAGGTTCCGTTTGGCTCAAGAAACAGGTGAAATTACATTCATTTGAATGTGTTCTTCTAGTCGTTACTCCTGTATTGGGATCTCCTATTATTTGATCTGTAGGATGATGTCGGATCCATTTCTTTTCGTGGGGTAATGTCGTTTCGTCTATTTGGGATTCCTCACTGAGTGGATAGTCGATGGCAGACCCGGTAATGTTGCCGGTTGAAGTTGAAGAGGAGGTCTCTATCTGCGTTGTTGTCACAGTTGTTGGGGTGAGGCTTCTGAATCTGAGGGAGGAATTGTCTGGTTAGGAATAGGTTCTGACTCATGAGTTGACGAACAAGGACTGGATTCATTATTTGGAATGGGATCGGTGGATGGTCTTGTCTGATTTTTAGATATATAAATATGCTCAAAAAGTAGATCCAGATCCAGTTCCTCTTGAGCTCGTTGAGTGAAGCGTGTGGGGTTGCTTTGTTTAGAATTATCAGTTGATTGTTGATCTGGCGTCAAACTCCCTTTGTCCGAACCCGGTTCTGAAAAGTTCCGTTCAGAGGCATCTCTCGAACACTCTCCTTCTTCTTTACGAGAATGAATAAGGTGTGGTGTTCTAGGGACTTGTCCCAAATTGCTGTGTCCAGTTGAAATTTCGAGTCCCTCATCAAAGTTGACATTTATACTTTCAATGATCATCCTTCTGTTTCTGAGAAATATCCTGTATGCCTTAGATTGTGCAGAGTAGCCTACGAAGATTCCTTCAGTTGCTTTTGGATCAAGCTTGGACTTGTCTTCGCGATCGTTGGCGACGAAGCACTTGCATCCAAAAATTCGAAAATGAGCAATGTTGGGCAGCCTTCCATTTATAAGTTCATAGGGCGTCTTTTCAAATCTTAGATGAATGTTTGTGCGATTCTGCGTATAGCAAGCAGTATTCATTGCTTCAGCCCAAAGGAAATGAGGTAGTGATGATTGGATGATCATTGTTCGAGCAGCCTCTACGAGTGTTCGATTTCGCCGTTCGACAACCCCATTTTGTTGAGGTGTGTAGATAGCAGAAAACTGTTGAGTAATCCCTATGGATTCGTAGAAGTCACTGAGCTGTTGATCTTGAATTCAGTTCCATTGTCTGATCTAACTATTTTAACACTGCTCTGGAGTAGGTTCTGTGTTGTTCTGATTAGGTTTGGAATATGATTGACTGTCTCGGATTTAGTCCGTAAAAAGCGTACCCAAGTATATCGGGAATAGTCGTCGACGATAACCAGCATATACCGCTTTCCACTTATGCTTTCAGTTCGCATTGGGCCACACAGATCCATGTGTAAAAGCTCTAGAGGATGTTGAGTGGATGCAGTGTGTTTTGTAGGATGTGAAGCTTTCTTCATTTTTCCTTTCTCACAAGCAGAGCATATATGCTCTTTTTGATACTTAATGGTGGTAGTCCAATTGTCAATTTGTTGGTTGACAGCTTGTTGAGGGTCTTGAAGTTAAGATGAGATAATCGCTGGTGCCATAAGTCATTTTGAGTTGAAGTTGCTTTGGAGATTAGGCAGATATCGGTCTTTGGTTTGACAGTTCTAATATCAATGGTGTAAAGATTTGTCTTGCGAGTTCCAGTGAGAAGTTCTTCACCATTGGTATTGAGAATTTTGCAAGTTTTCTTTAGAAATACAACTTGGAGTCCAAAATCACTGAACTGTCCTATCGATAAGAGGTTGTGTGTCAGTCCTTCAACATACGAGACTTGTTTAATTGTGAGTCGATTGCATATGAGATCGCCATAGCCAAGGATTCTGGCTCCATTGCTATTACCAAAGCGTACCAGTCCTCCAGGTCTATCAACGTAGTTGCTCAACAGTTCCTTTGTCCCACTCATGTGTGTGGAGCAACCAGAATCTAAGTACCACACATGAAGGGCCTACAAAAAGAGAACTAGAGGGTTTTAGGTACCCATTGAAATATGGGTCCACCTCTATTAATTTTGTTAGTCCGTTTAGACTCCCTAGATTTTCCTTTGTTAAGGGATGACACAGAGTCACTACCTATTTCTAGGATAGGAATTTGTGTTCCTGCAGGTTGAAGCTTGGGAATCCATTTGTGCTCTAGTGAGGGTCTTTTTGTCTTAGGTTTAGACTTGAGTTTTTTGATTTTTGTAAGTTTGACAGGTTCGTTGATAACTTTTGATTTTGATTCTTGTTTTGACGTTGTAGTTTTGTTTTTAGGAATTGTTTTGTGAGTTTGTTTGGTGACATGATCACGCATGGAAAGCTTTGTTTTTGTTGAGGAAGATAGTTTTTTCGATACATGACAAAACAAAGATGGTACAAAGGTTTTGGAAGGGAAATATTCAATAACAAAAGGGACATTGAGATCGCGATTCTCCTTCAAGATATCTTCCTTTTTAACCCATACTTGACCCTTCAATGGCTCTTTTGTGGGTCCTGAAAATTTTAATGTATTAGTGCAGGAAATTTTGTCATTTGAAATTAAGGTGTATGAAATTGTGTGTAATCTTAATTTTTCTTTAAGTGAAGATATTTCATGAAGAAGTTTTTGCCTTTCTTCATCAAATGACTTTCTCTCGCTTTCGAGAGTGGAATGAAGATCACTGATTTTCTTTATGCAATCAGGCATATATCCAGTTGCATATGTAACCATCTGTGCCATATTTTCCGAAGCACCTGAGGTTTCTCCTTCGTTTAGATGAGAAATATCTGTCTCAAATTCAGTTATTGCTGGACAACTTCTTTCTTTATAACTATCATTTAATTCTGTGTAGTTAAAAGGTATTTGAGTTGTACTGTGTGTTGATGTCTCATTTTCATTTTTACTGACGAAAGACATGAGATTCGTCAGGCAACCTGTCTGCATAAATTTGAGATCATATAGATAAGGTGAACATGATATGCCTTGTTTTAACTTATGTGGATTTTCAAAACCTAGTCCTTTATGGGGATTGTAAAAATCAATGTTAGCTGGTTTGTACAAGAAGATTGTTTGTTCTGATTGATCTCGTCGAGTTAAAAGGTCCTCCAATTTTTTTATTTTGGAGTACAGTTTTTCCCGTTCTTTACTTAGTAGGTCATATTTAATTGTAGCGTCCATTGCCTGATCTCTATGAGATTTCATTTCCTTTTCTAAATCCGTGGCTTTAACTTCGGTTTTTTGCACTTGTATCTCCAGCTTAGCAATTTTTTCATTTGCTACAATTACACGATTCTTCTCACATGCATAATCATATCTAAACTTATCTAATACTGCTAAATTTTTCTCTAAGTTAGCTTCTAGTTCCTTGATTTTTCTTTTACCTAGTTTGTTAGATTTGTATAAGGATAAAAATTCATTTTTCATCTTAAGTAAAGAATCATAATCTGCTTCACTTACCTCCACCATTTCTGAATTGTTAGAGGTTTCCGTGTCTGACTCGCCTCCTTCAGCTCCAGCTCCAACTCCTTCGTCATCCAGCTTGGCCATCAGTGCCGCGTTCTCATTCTCGCTGTCTGAGGTATCTTCAAGCCAATGATCCTCTTCTGCCATTAAGACCAGCCCTTTTCTTTTTGTTCAGCTAATTGAACTTTTCTGCGATAATAGTTAACGTCCTTTTTCTTGGGCATTCTGCACTCTCTGGCAAAGTGTCCATTCTTGCCGCAGTTGAAGCATTTGCCACCTTGTTGAGGAGTTTCAGAGTTGTTGTCCTCATCCTGAGTCTTTCCTTTAGAGTTGGAGGAAGTTCTTTGACGATTGGAGGAGGAACCAGTCTTCTTATAATATTTCCTCTGCACGAAATTCGAGACAAGAGCGAGTTGCTTAGCAAGATCTTTGAGGGTGATTTCCTGGTCTGCATGTTTGGTAAGATCCTTGAATTCGTCATCAGAACCAGAGTCTTCTCCCTCCTTAACTTGTGATGACTGGATAATTTCTTTGTCCTTGAATTGTTTTCTTGATGATCGTTCAGTCATAAGAGCAAGCGATTCGCTTCCTATTGGTTTGATTTCCTCCCTTCGTTTCTCCACATGATTGGAATGTTGATTGAGGTAGTCAAATAATGTATGAATGCTAACTTTAGTTAGGTCGTTCATCTGTCTTATCATAATTGTAGTAGCCTCCCATTCTGGATGAAGTGATCCTAAAAATTTGATATTGATTTCCATTACACTTTTTGTGACTCCATTCATTTTTAGCTCATTTAAAAGAACAAGAAATCGATGGAAGGTTTCTTGGAGAGTTTCCCCTTTGTTAGCATGAAAGCAGTCATACGAGATGAGTGTGTTTGCCATTCTTGCCATTGTATTGACTTCTGTCCCCTGCATCATAATTCGAAGAGCATCCCACATTTCTTTTTCACTCTCACCACATTCGAGTTGCATCAAAATGTCATTGGGAATGGCTTGCATCATGTATGATTTCGCCACTTTATCTGCCTTTAGTCGCAGTTTTTCTTCATCATTGCATTGATCAGTAGTTTTCAAGATTCTCTGTTCCTCTCTTGCAGGGGTGGTGTCAGTAGTGGCGGGAATTATTGTCCAATACTGTGTAGGTCCATTGTAAATAGATTCTAGTAGATTCTCAGAGTTGTCCTTGCTTTCTATGAAGTTGATGAATCTTCTCTTCCAGACTGCGTACTCTCCATGTCGGATGATGGGAGGTCTAACATCATTTCCCATGCTGAAAGAGTCCATTGCCTGTGTGTTTGGATATGATCGTTGACGTGTATTGTGAGGAAAGTTGGAATTGAATTTTGCGAATTGAAGAGGTGACGTGTTACTTTGCGAATAGATATGTGGGTTCGCAAGGTTGACCAGGTTCGCAAAGTGAGTAATGTTAGCAAAGTTCACACGGTTCGCAAAGTTAGTAGGGTTTGCAAGGTTCACACGGTACGCAAAGTGAGTAAAGTTCGCAAAGCAGTTGTGAGTTCGCAAAGTGTCAAGAGATCGCAAAGTGTGTTGAATTCGCGAAGTAAACTGGAGTTCGCAAAGTGAGCGAAGAACGCAAAGTAGTCTGAGTTCGCAAAGTGATCTAGTTCAAATGAGTTCGCAAAGTGGTTCAAGTTCGCAAAGTAATCTTGAGATTCGCAAAGTGGTCCAAGTTCGCAAAGTAATCTTCAGATTCGCAAAGTGGTCCAAGTTCGCAATGTAATCAAGAGGTCGCAAAGTTCTGATTTTGCGAATTGATAACTGGATTCGTGAAGTGAGAAAGAACCTGATGCGTTGATCTTTGAAAATCTAACGGTTCGGGAACTTTGAACTCTCAAAGTAGAACTTTGCGAAGTGTCGATGCGCAAACTTAAAAAGCCAACCAAGTGAAATGAAGGAGCCGCAAAGCGAAAGAAATCCTTGAGTTCGCAAACCTAGTTCCCAAAAGAAATTCCGTGCGCAAACTCAAGAACAGTCTGAGAAACAGGGCTGTTCTTCAAGTGTTTTAGATAGAAATCCAACAAATCTGACACAGCCTTCACGGAAACCTTTGATAGCTCAGAACTGATAGTTCCACAAACTCGCCTTAACAAAAATAGAATATCTTCGAGAATAGTTGATATAGATGTGTCTGAGCTTTGCGACAGATAAACTACCACACAAGAACTCACCCTGCTAAAATCTTTAAGGCTTGAAATGAAGTTTCCTCACCTACACGCTTGCTCTGATACCACTTGTAATTCCAGATTATCCAAGAACACTTCAACAGATTTTAACCTTCGTAATATTTGAATAATGTGCTATATAGGTTTACTGTTGAATACGTGAGGGTTTTGCAAATGGAAAACTTAATTAATGCTTGTTAGGGTTTAAGCTTAAATACCTTGTGAGGTATTTAAGCCCATTGGGCCCCTAACAATCCCATTACAAATACAACCCTATTATAAAAATAAAACATCTATAAAATGCATAGAAAAGAAATTAGAAGACTTAGAATTAATATTTTGGACACTTCTAAAATATTCCTAACACATCTCAGCTAAAATAAGATCTTCTCATGCCTTCATAAATGAAGTTTAGGCTCACAAAACCCAACACAACGAAGTACAGAAATTGTGGTAGGAGCATTTTATGCACTCTTTGACGTAGGTTAAACTTTTACGTTATGTTGTTTTTGTTTATGTTATGAAATCGTTATTTGTTGGCCGATGATGTAACACTATATTTTATTGACGATTCCTAGTTACTGTTGAGGATTGATTCCTGGGATACTGTTTTAGTCTATTTGGTTGATTTGGATTAGATTGTTGGGGCATGATAAAACCAAAAACAAATAGTTAAAAAATATATATTACAGGCGACAATTCCTGAGCCAGGAACCGTTGCCCACACTATGTTTTTTAGAAAAAATATTACAGGCAACGGTTCCTAAATAAATAAAAGGTCATGGGCGACGGTTTCTTCACAGGAAACGTCGTCCACTAATATTTAAAAAAGAGCAACCTACGGGGGGTTATAGGCGACGGTTTCCGCAAACAGCAACCTACGGGGGGTTTAGGCGACGGTTCCGCAAACAACCATCGCCTATATGTTCTTAACCGTCGCCCAAAATTGTGGAGATGGACGACGGGGCTCTGGGCTACGCGTAGAAACCGTCGCCCATGACCAGTAAAAACCGTCGCCCATGTGCTTTCTGCACTAGTGATCACTTATGAACAAATTTAATAATGACCTTGATCGTATATAGTTACGATTAACATTAGCCCATCAACTAGTCTGCGAACTTGATGTCATAGAATTATATCTGTTATTTCATGATTTTTCCACTGTAAAATATTCGGTGGCGGTGACTCAACGACTCGTCGGAGGTCACTCGAATCCGTCAATGGAGCTTTCCAGAATCACCAAAATCAAGTACCCAAGCGCCAGGAACAACCAGGGCGAGGCCGAGCCGGCCAGGCCGACTAGGAATTAGGCCGAGATGGTAGAACAAAGCCTTGTCGAGGCCGAGATAGATGACCCAAGAATTGGTCGCGGCAAAGCTCAAGAACGCTCAGGCTTAGGGA
This sequence comes from Craterostigma plantagineum, assembly GCA_027422505.1. Lineage (NCBI taxonomy): Eukaryota > Viridiplantae > Streptophyta > Magnoliopsida > Lamiales > Linderniaceae > Craterostigma > Craterostigma plantagineum. The sequence goes on along the minus strand of JAPQWV010000047.1, from coordinate 5,948,428 downwards.
AGGGCCAATCGGGCCGAGTCGATCGATCACCGAGGCATATTTGCATGAAACCGAGGGTCTAGTATTCTCAAGAGGTGATCAAACTGAATGAAGCCTTGTTTGGTTAATGGGTTTAAATGTTTTAAATATTGGTTTTGTAGCATGTTGATGTGTTGGTTCATCGCCCATTGGCTATATAAAATATTGGTTTATTTAAATTTTAAAATAACTCCAAACATGTGTAGAGGGTTCACATAAAACATTTCTAAGATGGATTATTATAAATCCACCAAATAAACACACATTTTATTTTCCATAAGTTGGTTTTATATAAAAATTACTAATTTAAAACATATAAACTCTTGGAATGCTCTAAAGAATTCTCTAAAAGAAAGAAAGAAAGAAAGAAAAAATCGATCCCGCTTGGAGGAGAAGGGTTTGATGCAGAAGTCATTGGTCGATAGACTTAGCAATGAGGACAGTATATTTAAGTCGAATACACTGGAGTGGGGGCAAATAGGAAAGGAGCTGAATACCCCACGAGAGGAGTGGGGGTCAAGGAGGGAAACAAGTTTGGACCCCAGCGATTGTGAAGGGCTTTCTTATATACTCGGTGACGGAACCAACCCAAGATAGCTGGAGGCGCAAAAGGAAAACTAAGTATTCATAAATTGGGGGGGTCAGGATATAAATAAAAAACTCCAGAAAAAATAAAAACTAAAGATGTGCTTCAGAGCATTCGAACCCGCATCATCATCATACCACTGGACTAAGCATCATCATTTGATTTATATACATAATATCGGCTTATGAACATTTTGGACGGGGGGCAATGTCCCCCCTAGCCCCTACGTAGATCTGTCCCTGCTTATACTACCCCGAGAAAAACACCCTCACTCACGAAACATTGGCATTCTCGTCTCAAGAGGCCTTAGGGGCTTGGAAAGCATACAAAGAACTGAATCTCGCAAGGATGGAACGGTTCTGGTAGGCTCGCGGGAAAAATATGATTATACTATGGGAAGTTTCTTCATGACAGAAGAAGAGTTATAAGGTAGCCGCTGATAATCCAAGGACAAGCTCGGGTCAGTCACCGCCCGCAGGGCATTGGGACGATGATTTTGATTACAAATCGAAACGAATCGACTCGAATGCCACAATATTCTGTTTGTAATATATTAATTATTCGAATATTTGTTTCGTATTTGATTACTATTCGAATCCTAAAATCGATTCGAATTCTTATTTGGAAATATTTGAATCGAATATTCGAATATGATAAAATTTTATTATTTATTTTTTTATTTGATAAAATATAAATAATATTATATTGAAAATATTTATTGAATTATATATATTTCATAATTTATGTTTCGATTTTATTATGTTTTATCTCAACTTGATAAGGATCAAATCCTTAACACCGTTGTTATCCCCGGATTCTCTGGGTCAAAGGCAAAATACTCAAAGTTAGTTATAGCGAATCTAACCCGCGAATCTAACCAACCTCAAGATGCGCCAAGAGGGGAACACAGCCATAATAAGCCATACGACCTTTGTTTTCCTCAAGGAACCAAAGGGTTCTGCCCTTAAGATGCAAGGGCTGCAATCGGGAATAAAGCTCGAGGATACGTGCCGCGTCATTCAGGCCGTAAGGGCGATCAGGGGAAGCGTGCCTGATGAATCGGAGATGCCAATACTTCAATTCTCGAGGAACGGTGAACGTCGGCCCATCGATTTGCAAGGAACGCCTTGAGGTAGGCGCTCAGGAAACTTTCCTGAGCAGACCTGCTTTCCCGCCTCTTGAGCCATGAGGGCAGCCATGAAGGAAGTCCTCGGGATGGAATTCCTGAGATGTCGTAGACCTGGAGCCTTCGTCATCAAGAGGGTTGTTGCCAAGGGGATCCTCATGAAGAATCCCGACGGACAAGGGAACCGATTCATCATAATGTCGAGATAACACGCCAGCTCCTCACGTCACCCCGAGAGAATGTACCCTGATGAGGCGAGGATTACAGCCCTCCACACCACAAGAGCAACCACGCTGGGTCCTAGAGGAAAAAGCCTGAGGAGCCGCCGACTCCGACTTCACACACCATGAGGGCCATTGCGAGAGCCATCGCGAGGACGTCCTCGAGGTAATAGCTCGAAGAGAACCGACTCCGGCCTCGCGCCACATAAGGGCAGCCGCGACGATGCGCTTGGGAAAATATCCCTAGGAGCTCTCCGACCCCTCGAGATAATCTCCCCGTGAGCTATACAGTCCGAGATCGTGGCATGCCTCGTTTCCACACGCACGTACTTAACTGAACGTGGGAAAACCCGCCTAAAACCAGGCTGACGAGCGCCAAATGCAGAAAAACCGCCAAGAGGCGCCAGTCGTGGGGAGTAACCGTCAGAGGCTAGGTACGTCCTTCAGGGCACTATAAATACAGCTGGAAACGTCCATAGTAGGGGTGAGTTTTCTGAAAAGATACCTTCACTCTACCATTTTCACTACACAATTAGCAATTTTTACATCTCATTCTTCGCTATTTATACCTTGAAACGGAAACACCATCTTGACTAAGGCAAGAGGTCAAACGATCCCCCCAAATTTACCTTGTCCGATAGTTATCAGGCAAGACGCGCGGCGAGATACGGTGGTAAGAGGCTCGTCAGTCCATTTCACGCGGTAGGTCAATTTTCGGCGGCATCAATTTGGCGCCGTCTGTGGGAAACTGTAGTTTCTCTCAAGTAGAAATTTAATATGGTGACTGTCGAAAATGATCACGCACCGCCCAATGGTAACGAGCCAAACCTGGCCGACATCGCCGCAATGATGGCCGCGACAGTGCAAGAGATGAGGAGGATCGAAACGGACGCAGGAATACTGATGGTTGAAAGAAATCGTGGAAATAATCATCGCATACCAGAGGGGAACCGCGACGCCGAGTCGGGAACTAGAGAGCGTGATGACGAAAATCGTACCGTGGCATCAGAACCTAGGAGAGCACGCGCTAACAAGAGAAGACGCGCCGAACAGCAAGAGGCTGAGATGGAGAACCTGAAGGAGGAGATCCGAAAACTGCAGGAATGGGCACACCCGAAGGAGACGTCGCTTCCTCCTCGAGAATCGCCTTTGTCCGCAAAAGTGATCACGTCGCCCTTACCCTACCACTTTCGTACCTTCGAGATAGGTAAATATGACGGAGTCGGACACCCCGAGGATCACTTAGCCAACTTTGAAGGAAACACGGCGTTGTACCAGTTGGGGGATGCTGTCAAGTGCAGACTCTTCGTGACTACTTTAGCGAAGGGGGCTCAGCAATGGTTTACCTCGCTACCTCCACGAGAAATACGGAGCTTCCAAGATCTCAGCAGCAACTTCCACTAGCATTTCTCCAGTAGTCGGGGGTGTCCCTCTTCGGCTGTACAACTGCTGAACATACGACAGGCGGAGAAGGAAAGCTTGAGGGATTATCTTAGGCGATTCAATCAGGTCAAGATGGAGGTGCCTAATACTGCATCCGAGTTGCTCGTCGGGGCCTTTCACTACGGATTAAGGGAGGGCGATCTATCCACATCACTGGTAAAGAATTACCCGAACATAGTGGAGGAGCTGGTTGTGCGGGTAGAGAAATATATTCGCGTGGAAGAGGCTCGAGGTTGTCCACCGAGGCAGCGAAGGAGCCCCTCGAGAGATCAAGAGCGGGGGCCTTTGCCTCGTGGAAATTGTTTTTCCGCACCTACCCACACCATGCCTCGAACAAATCATCCCCGATGGCAGGTAAACAAGGTGCGGGCACTGGAGATATGCGATGAACACGACTTTATTAGAAGGCCTCCCCACATCGGCGATCATCCGAAGAAGCCCGCCTCGGATACTTACTGCGAATACCATAATGAGTACGACCACACCACAGAAGAGTGCTTTCAACTAAATAGGGAACTAGAAAATTTGGTCGCCACAAACTCGGATGCCCGAGCAAAGCTGGTGGGGGAAGATGGTGGACCGCGATACCCAGGCACGGGAAGCGGGTGGAACGCCCGACTAGAATACCCACCCCCTCAGCCGAATGGAAGAGAAACTTTGTACGCGATCGAGGACGCCAATATAAAGCAGCTGGATCGGCCTCGGAACGTTAAGAAGCCGCAGAAATATCATATCTAGAGGGGATTACCCACATTAAGTCGTTCGGGCTATAAGAAAATTAATCCCCGAGAACATCGCCCAAGAGATGAAAAAAGAAGACCTTGGCCGAGGAAGAAGAAAATCCCTCTCTAAGAGGCTGAAACTCCTCCCCGTGAGGCTGAAACTCCTCCCCATGAGGCTGAAAATCCCTCTCTGCGAGGCTGAAATCCCTCTCTAAGAGGCTGAACTCCCTCCCGGCGAGGTTGAAAGTCCCTCTCCGTGAGGCTGAAAATCCCTCTCTACGAGGCTAAAATCCCTCTCTAAGAGGCTGAAATCCCTCTATAAGAGGCTGGAAACCCCTCCTCGTGAGGCTGAAAATCCCTCCCCGCGTGGCTAAACTCCTTCTCTGAGAGGCAGAAAAAGAGCTCCTCGAGAGGCATCAAATCTATCCTGGGATTCGGGAGGACGCTCCCCATCTAAGGCAAGGAGCTCCCGAGAAAGAAGGTGACTCATGGAGAAAAGGTGTAACCCTTAGGCGCGAGGCGAACAGGGTAAATGCATCCCGCGAAGGGTCGAGGCGATGGCGAGAGAGAGGTACGTAGCATTAAAATTATAATATAGTATGCTTCGATAACATGCGAGATAAAACGAAAAACAAGAAGAAAAAAGCATCTACGGGAGAAAAACGAGAAAGTGGCCTCGCTACCGACTCGAGAAGAAGTCGCCATGAGGAATTTAAATTCAAAAAAGCGAAGTCGAGGAAATCCAAGCGAGGAGCGGCTCGATCGGCTTCATTCTCGGAGACACCGTTACCAACAGGAAACAACGACGTTGGGAATAACGCCTCTGGCCAGGAAGTTACGTCCTCTGACCTGGAAATCACAGCTTTTGGCCTGAAAAGTAACGCCTCAAGAAATAAATTCTATGCGCGGGAGGGCGTGTCTTGCCTTGGTTACGAAGCGCGCTCGCGGAGTAAGCCAAGGAAGAGCCGTGTTGCGCGCGTTTGAGGCTAGGGATTTGGCGAAAAATTTCTAAGTCTTTTTCGGCGTGACAAGAGTTGTTATCAGAGCTGATGGCAGACGGGGTCAGATCGACGGTGGTTCGATTGACTGACCTGGAAGCGAGAGTCGCGGCGCAACAAGCGATTCTCGAGGGTCTCCCAATCTCACGGATGTGTTGACCGAAGTTGCGGAACTCAAGGGCGAGAGGGCAGCGGACGTGGCGAGGATGGCAAGAATCGAAGCGAAGCATGGGGCACTTCGATTGGTGGCGGGTGGCATGACGGCACCGGCCGCGCTGAAGGGCCAGAAGACCGCGCGCGAGCCGCGCGCCTTCTCGGGAGTTCGAGATGCGAGGGAGTTGCAAAACTTCCTCTACGATGTGGAGGCGTATTTCCATGGGGCGGGAATACAAGAGGCGGACAAGGTGGAGGTGGCGTTGAACTATCTCGAGGACGACGCCAAGCTGTGGTGGCGCACGCGGCTTACGCAGGACGCAGAGAAGGGGAGGCCGAGACTTACAGTTTGGGCCGACTTTAAGCGTGAGCTTGAGGCACAGTTTCTGCCGGGGAACTCGACGTGGGCGGCGAGGGAGATGTTGGTTAGGCTCAAGCACACGGGTTCGATTCGGGACTATGTTCGCGAGTACGCCTTGATCATGCTCGGCATCCATGACATGTCGGAGACGGACCGTCTATTCCACTTCAAAGGCGGGCTCAAGCCTTGGGCCCAGCTGGAGCTTACTCGGCAAGGTGTCCAGGACCTTGCGATAGCTTATGCCGTTGCGGAGCGGCTTATCGAGATAAGGCCGACCGAGCAACGGGCCGCGGAGAAGGAGAACGTGGCAACCACTTCTAAGGCGACCAATCAGAAGAAGAAAGCTCAGAAGAAGAAGGTGGTGGAAACAAGTCCAAGGGCAAGGAGCCGGCGTCGGAGGGCGCGGCTAATGCAAAGGGCGGATGTTACACTTGCGGGCTCCCGGGCCACCTGGCGCGGCAGTGTCCGAAGGGAGCGCGGGCCCACGTGGCCACCGTCACGGCTGAGGGGAGAGAGCCGGACGCTGAGATTGCGCGCATGAATCCTCTTCGGATCGTAGCAATTCGTAGCGTACCTACCACGGCGAACTTACTTTTTGTGAAGTGCAGGGTGAACGAGGTCGAGGTGTTCGGACTCGTCGACACAGGCGCTTCGCATACCTTTGTGGCGAGACGGTTGATCAAGGATTTGAAGCTAGACGTTCGCTACTACAAGGCCACCATCAAGCCCATTAACTCGAGGTCTACGGAGGTAAGCGGCCTTGCGAGGTCGACACTTAGCGTGGGCGGTTGGACGGTGCGGATCGAGCTAACGGTGACGGAGTTAGACGATTACGATCTTATTTTGGGGCTAGACTTCCTACGGGCACCGAAGGTGATGATCGATCCTTCGAGGCACGAGATCGAGATTGGAGACGGTTGTTGGCGAGTTGAGTGCGCGGGCCGACGCGAGGAGGCGGGGCCGCGGCAGGCCGAGGCGATTTCGGCCCTACAACTCGATGATGGGCTGCGATGAGGCGAGCCCACTTTCGTGGCGGCTTTACTGCTCGATGACGGGAAGAGTGCGGACGAGGTGCCGAAGGAGCTGGCCGAGGTGCTGTCCGAATTCGAGGACTTGATGCCGGCCGAACTTCCCAATCAGCTGCCACCAAGGTGCGCGATCGACCATCAGATTGAGCTGGAGCCAGGCGCAAAGGCTCCGGCACAGGCACCTTATCGGATGAAACCAGCAGAGTTGGCCGAGTTACGGAGGCAGCTTGACGAGCTATTGGACGCGGGACTGATCCAACCATCCAAGGCTCCGTACGGTTCACCCATCCTGTTTCAAAAGAAGAAGGACGGAAGCATGCGGTTTTGTGTCGACTACCGCGCGCTTAATAAGGTTACGGTGAAGAACAAGTATCCCATTCGTAACGCCCTTGACCTGTTTGACAAGTTGGCGAAGGCAGAGTGTTTCTCGAAGGTGGACTTGAGGTCGGGATACTGGCAGGTGCGCATCGCGGAGGGCGATGAGGCGAAGACGACTTGCGTGACGCGTTACGGGTCGTTCGAGTTCTTGGTGACGCCGTTCGGCCTCACTAATGCGCCGGCTACGTTTTGTAACTTGATGAATAATGTCCTTTATGGCAGGTTTGTCGTCGTTTACTTGGACGACATCGTGATCTACTCGCAATCGGTGGAGGAGCATGTGGCCCACTTGCGAGCGGTCTTCGAGGCGTTGCGGCGGCATCGCCTCTATCTCAAGCACGAGAAGTGTGACTTCGGCTTGAGCGAGATTTCCTTCCTAGGCCACATCATATCGGGAGGATCGATCCGGATGGACCCGAAGAAGGTGGTGGCCGTGGTCGAGTGGGAGCGGCCGAAGAACGTCTCGGCGTTGAGATCGTTCTTGGGCATGGCGAACTACTATCGGCAGTTTACCAAGGGATACTCGCACATCGCGAGCCCTTTGACGGACATGCTGAAGAAGGGGGCACAATGGACTTGATCGGAGAAGGAGGTCGCGGCCTTCGAGGAGTTGAAAGGCGCGCTCGCGTCCGAGCCGGTGCTGAGACTGGCGGACTTCACCAAGCCCTTCGAGGTGCATACCGACGCGTCGGGGCAGGCCCTTGGGGGCATTCTCGTACAAGAAGGCCATTCCGTGGCATACGAGAGTCGCAAGTTCAACGAGGCGGAGACCCGATACTAGACCCATGAGAAGGAGATGACGGTGGTGATCCATTGCTTGGAGACGTGGCGACACTACTTGCTTGGAACGAAGTTTGTCGTCGTGACGGACAACGTTGCCAACACATACTTCAAGACCCAAAAGAAGTTGTCTCCAAAGCAAGCGAGGTGGCAGGAGTTCTTAGGAGAGTTCGACTTCGAGTGGACTCACAAACCGGGTCGGCACAACGACGTGGCCCGCTCTCAGCCGCAAAGGGGTCGAGACCTTTGTGGCCGCGCTAAGTTCGGCGCTCGCGGACTTCGAGGGGAAGGTGCGCGCGGCAGCGGAGGGGAACAAGGCGTATCAGAAGCTCGTTTCGGAGGTAAACGAGGGCGTGGTGCGACGGTATTGGCTCGAGGACGGGATCTTGGTGGCCCATGGCGGACGGATCTACGTGCCCGAAGGCGAGCTGAGACGGGAATTGGTTCGCGAGCACCACGACACACTTTGGGCGGGTCATCCGGGCGAGGGACGGATGTACGCGTTGCTTTCGAAGAAGTTCATTTGGCCGAAGATGAAGGCCGATGTTCAGGCCTATGTGAGGTCTTGCTTGGTGTGCCAACAAGACAAGGCAGATCGGAGGAAGCAAGCCGGCTTACTACAGCAGCTACCCATTCCGGCGAGACCGTGGGAGTCGGTTTCGATGGATTTCATCACTGCTTTACCCCGGACCCGAGGGTTCGGTTCGATAATTGTTTGTGTGGATAGGTTTTCGAAGATGGCGGTGTTCGCACCGGCACCTTTCGAGTGCCCCGCGAAGGAGACGGCGGAGATGTTCTTTGCGCACGTGGTGAAGTACTACGGCGTGCCAACTTCCATAGTGAGCGATCGAGACGCGCGTTTCACGGGACGCTTTTGGACGTTCCTCTTCAAGCTTCTTGGGACGAAGTTGAAGTTCTCGACCGCATTTCACCCACAGACGGATGGCCAGACGGAGCGGGCGAATCAGACTTTGGAGGAGTATCTTCGACACTTTATCTCGGTGAGTCAAACTAATTGGGTCGAGTTGCTCGACGTGGCTCAATTTAGTTACAACTTGCACGAGTCATCGGCGACGAAGGTTAGCCCGTTCGAGATGGTGTACGGGTTTCGTCCGAACCAACCGGCGGTCGTGACGACAATTATGATCAGCGACTGCCCGATTGCTTACAAGTTCGCGTGGACCAGGCACGAGCTCTGGACCGCGGCCAAGGACAGCATGGCCAAGGCGCAACGACGCATGAAGAAGTACACGGACCAACATCGACGCGAGGTGGAGTTCGAAGTTGGCGAGCGGGTGATGCTCAAGTTGCGGCCGCACATGTGGAGCGGGGGCGCTGCGGGCAACAAGGCGAATTTTTCCCGCAGCCTAATGTCGAAGTACGATGGGCCGTTCGAGGTGGAGGCTCGAATCGGAAGGGTGGCCTAACGGCTAAAGCTATCGGACCGCATGAAGATCCATCCGGTGTTCCATGTGAGCCTTTTGAAGAAGTATCACCCCGGTGACACTTCGAGGGAGGCCACGACCCACGTGCCAGAGGCGGCACTTAAGGCGTACGATCGAAGAATTTTCAGCATTCTCGACCATCGGCGGGCAGGAGGCTTGAACGATTTCTTGGTCTTTTGGAGCGGGGAGGATCCGTCCGAAACTTCATGGGAGAAGTTTACGGACATCGCGCAATTCGAGGAGGAAATTGCGGCCTATTGGAACTGGAGGCACGGCGCAGGCTACGGACAACGGATGTCGACGGGGCCGCCGACTTTTCCCGGGGGGAGGGTGTCACGAACGTAAGTTCCACTAACCTGGGTCTTCGACAGGTTTACCAAACGAAGGCGTGCGTGGCTAAGGCACGGAGTCTTTACGACACTTAGACGATTTCCGGAGATTGGAGGCCGTTCGGGACGCGGAGGTTCGGAGCGGTTATCGACGGGACGGCACGGGCCACGCCGGCTTGGAGAACGCTGGTCGACCCACGGGTCGGACCATGGGTCAGGACGGGTCAGCTCGAGGCGGGTCGGACCGGGTCAAGACGGAACGGGTCGGAAGACGGAGCGGGTCGGATCGTGTCGGGTCGGTGAAGAGACGGAGCGGGTCGGGTCGAGCCATCTGGGCCGCGGCCGGACCGCGACCAGGCCAAGGCGCCGGCGCGCTCGCGTGCTGCCGGCCGGGGCCGAGACCAGGCCACGACCAACCGGGCGGACCAGCTGGGCGACACGGCCTCACCACGGCGCGGCTTGGCCACGAGGGCCAGGCCGGATGTGCGCGCGCGGGGCTGATCGACGTGATGGGCGCGGCACGAGCACGGGCAATGGCGGGGCTGCGGCTTGCCAAGTCCGTGGAAGCTTTCAAAGGAAGGTGATTTGGTCCAAAAAGGGTTTGAGATCTTTTAGGAGGATCTTGTTTGAGTATTTACTATATTTAGGAGATATGGAAACAAGATATCGTGATCTTTTTGGGAGATCTTTACCAAGTCACAAAAGGAAGCCTAGGGCCTATAAATAGCACCCATTCGCCCAAGCCAAAGCAGAAGGCATCGAGCGACGAATCATTCAAGAGCGAAACACTTAGGCGAATTGTGCGAGTTTGTCGAGTGTTCCAAGGGTTGTCGGGATTGCGATTGGGGTAGTTCCGGCGAGGGATTTTAGCGTTGTAAGATCCCGGTCGAAGGGACGATAGTATTTGGGTAGACTTGTGTGCAATCGAGTCGAACGAGTTCGGGGCATGTCCGATCCGTTCAAGTCCTATCGTAATTTCTTTGTGCGAAATAAAGAAAGGCCAAATTCGAGTTGGCCGGCCCTTCGGCTATATTCTTGTCTTTACGTTTCCGTTTGGGTAAGGCGAGTATCGGTGAGCGCGTGTCTTGCCTTGGTTACGAAGCCCGCGCGCGGAGTAAGCCAAGGAAGATCCGTGTTGCGCGCGTTTGAGGCTAGGGATTTGGCGAAAAATTTCTAAGTCTTTTTCGGCGTGACAGCTTGTTAGGAAATTGCCATCTGGTCGAGAATCGCGTCTACTGGTCTGAACGTCGCGCCTCTTGTCCGGAAATCGCCTCGGGTCGAGAAATTGCACCTCTGGTCGAGAAACATCGGCTCTGGTATGAAATCACGTCTACTTGTTTGGAAATCGCCCTCGGGTCGAAATATCGCCTCTGGTCGAGAATTGCGTCTGGTTTGGAAGTCGCACCTCTTGTCCGGAAATCGCCTCTAGTCGAGAAATTGCGCCTATGGTTGAGAAATATCGCCTCTGGTATGAAATCATGTCTCCTTGTTTGGAAATCGCCCTCGGGTCGAAATATCGCCTCTGGTCGAGAATCGCGTCAACTGATCTGGAATTTGCATCTCTGGTCTGGTTTTATATATCTGGTCGGGTATTATCTCCCCTGGTATGGAATTATATTTCTGTTCTGGTACTATCTCCTCTGGTCTGGAATCATATTTCTAGTTTGGGTACTATCTCCTCTGGTCTGGAATCATATTTCTAGTCTGGGTATTTTCTCCTCTGGTCTGGAATTATATTTCTAATCTGGATAGTATCTCCTCTGGTCGAAAATTACCTATTCTGGTCGGATATTTTCTCCTCTGGTCTGAATTATCTCCTCTGGTCTGGTATAATATTTCTGGTCTGGATATTACCTATTCTGGTCGGATATTATCTCCTCTGGTCGAGAATATTTTCCGTTAGGGAAATTATACTTTATGTACAGGAAATCGTCTCCTTCCGGTCCTGAAATTAAATCCTCTGTTCTGGAATTTCTGCGATCGCGAAATTATATTTGATTTGCGGGAAATTATCTCCTCTGGCCCGGAAATTATTTCCTCTGGTCGAGAATATTTTCTGTCGGGGAAATTATGTTTTTTGTACAGGAAATCGTCTCCTCCGGTCCAGAAATTATACCCTCTGGTCGGGAATATGTTTGTTCTGGATATTATATTTTATGTGCAGGAAATCATCTCCTCTGGTCCGAAAATTATCTCCTCTGGACGGGAATATTTTTATTGGGAATTATATTTTAGGCGCGGGAAATCATCCCCTTGTAATACCCGTAAAAAATTTAATACGGAATTATTTCACTTATGTTCGAAATTTCAAAATTTATTTTCGAACAAGATCCAATTTCTTCTTGAATTGGGACAAGAATTTACAATTCAGCCCAAATTTTTTAAATTGGCCGAAAATAATTATGGGTCAAATGAAGAATAATGGTCCGAGTGAGAGATAGATTAGGGTTAGGAATTTTGGTCCAATAATATAAAATATAATACTAATAATAATAATTATAATAATAATAATAAAATATTAAAAGGGGGGACCGAAAATAAAATAAAATGAAATAATAATAATAATAATAATTAAATTAAAATGGCCTTATCATCACCTAAACAACACACCAAAACCTAATCACCTAAAAACAAAACCTAATCACCTAATGTAAAATAAAAACCAACTAAATACCTAAAATCAAAACCTAATCACCTAATACTCTATGAGGACATCTATAAATAGAGGAAGAGAGGAAGAGTTAGGAAGAGAAAGAAATAATAATAATAATAATAATAATAATAATAATAATAATAAACCCGCGAACACGTGGAGGTGCTCGGGATCAAAATTCTTGGGTCGGGATCACGCAAAAATAACCCATAACGTAGCTCTCTACGGACGTAAGGTAGGTGAAGATCACCTTGTTGGTCCCGAATGCACCAAACAAGGAATCAAAGAGGCTTTGATGGAATGAAAAAGGGAGAATTTCACACCTTCAAGTGTGTGTAGTGTGTGAAAACTAGGGTTAGCCTTTTGATCTTTGATTACCTTTCAATGGTGTTGGTAATACCTTATATACCACATTAACCCTAGGTATATTAAGGCCCAAACACCAAAAATTAAATAATTACATAAAGCCCAAAACCAAGGGATAATTACAATCTTAATCACAAGACTTAAACTATTGACACAATCTATAAATATCCTAACAATCTCCCCCTTTGTGTCAATTGTTGGGAGTCTTGGATCTTGGGCGTTGTGGTGGTGGATTAGCGTGTGAGTGTTTCGCGAAGTCCTAGCTTGAACTCGAAGGCGCGGAGATTCCTTCGAAGGACCATTCGATCAGCTATAGCGTCGATAAGCTTCGCGAATTTGGATCGGCAGAGTGGATCTTCTTCCAAAAGGATGCGGCAAATCCTCATGAGTTTGTCTTGGATGATGGTGAGCGTCCCATCCGAGAACTTTGCCACTTCGGAGCAGCGCAGCAGCCTCATCTTTCCCTTGTAGTTCGAGTAGGCAACCGTCGGATCGTCTCCGTCGATCACATCGCCTTCTCGATAGTCGTCCGCGTTCTTGAAAGATGGGCGAGTCAGATTCACCTTCTTCAGGTTGTGTTCCACCGCCATCTGCAGATCGTGGGTGGCGAAGAATCTGACCTGTCGGAGCATGTGGCGCTTGAGAGCCACATATCCCATGGTGACCGGTTCAGCACGTACGAGATGTCCAGAACTTCTGAGGACAAGTCTGAACTGTTTCATGGATTCCAGCATGCTGTATAGGTCACCCAGGCGCAGAAACTTGAAGTCCGCCTCACTGACTTCACTGTAGTTCTCATCCTGCCTCATTACTGTGAAGACTGGATAGTGGACAGGTCCTTTCGACTCTTGGCGAAGGTCAGTGACTTTGCAGATGGGGGCCCGATTCCTTTCCAGAGCTATGTTTTCCACATCGGATAGCGTCCTCTTTGTGCACTTGTTGCAAAGAAGGCTCCATCGATAGAGCTTCTTCTTTTCCTCGCTCCAATTTTGGATGTTCATCAGCTCATATTCGTCGAAGGTTGTGATGATCTGCTCCTTGCGCCGCCAGATCCTCTTCCTGATCTCTTCTTGAAATGGCGCGGTGATCTTTTTGTTTTCCCACGGTGCTTCCGGTATATCCACCGTGGGCACATCCGTTTGAGCAGCAGGAGCCTCAGTTTGCTGCGCTTGGAATTGTAGGATGTTCTCGAGCTCGGCAGGTTCAGCGTCGTACTCCTCTCCGTTCTCGTCGTCTGCGGTGTTGATCAGCGTGAGCGAGGCTTCCTTTAGCAGACGTCGAGCGTTTTCCACCAACTTCCTGGCTGCTACTGCATCGGCGGGTGTGTACAGCCATTCATCGTTGAAGATGTAGGCCTCGATCTCGTTTTGTGCGCAGTAGACGTCCTCGGAAGCCAGGTTGGAATCGATATCGAGAGGGGTATGGCTATGTGGTGGCAAGGGTGTTGCGTCGGAGGAGTTTGTGGATTGTGGGGATGGTTTTGGTGGAGATTCTGGTGGTTCGGTTGAGGTGATGGTTTTGGCGAGGATGATTTAGGTAACGGGTGGTGTAGATGTGGTGGTGGCCTCTAACGTCGATGTGACAGTTAGAGGTTACGAGATGGTGGGTGGAGACGGTGTGGAGGTGGTCTCTAACGTCGATGTGACGATTAGAGTTTCGGAGACGGTAGTGGGTGGTGGTGAGGGTAATTTGGCTAGTGGCTCAGGGTAAATAAGGTGGGATTTTTGGCTCGTGAGGTGTGAGGTTTCTGTTGCGGGTGTCGTTTCAGGTCCAGAGGAGGAGGGCAGCGTCGATTGTACGAGTTCTTGGGATTGTGCGCCTAGTTGCCTATTCTTCCCCTCGCGGCGATCTTGATCATCGTCTTGATCGTCGCGCCTGATTCCGCTGGATTCGCCTTGAGCACGGCAGGTCATCGGTTGAGTGATAATAGCCTTCATTTGCCGTTCCTCCTCGTCAAGTTCGGTCATAGATTCGAATAGGCTCTGAGGATGTAGAAGAGTTCCTTGGCGGAAATGGAGGAGAGAATAGCGTCTGCGTCCGTATGTTGCATGGGTGGTGGCGTCTCCGGGGCCACACCTTTGCCTTTGTCGATGGTGGACGCATCGAGACGCGCGTAGACTTTATCGAGAATCGACGCCTCAAGAATCTTTGCAAACTCTTGAAGACGTGTCTCTAGCGCGGTCTCGGTGACGAATTGGGGTAAATCTAACAAGCTGGAATCACGAAGAAATCCAACTGACACCGAATCGGAGAATATAGCCGATCGGCCGCCCGTTTGCACAGGATGGGAAAAGACGGGGTCACTCGGACTTCCCGTTGGCATCATTGATGAGACAGACTCAATCGAATGATGGCCTAGGCTCACGGTCGTTGTGATGTTAGCCGTGCTAGGTCTTCCGCTCTCAGTCACAGAGACATCACCGAGCGTTCCGACAGAGTCACGAAGACTCTGTGGTGCGGTAGAAGGTGTATGTGTCCTAGAAGCGTATGAAACTATGGGGAGTGAGGGCACTATACTCGATGTGCATGAAGAGGATGCAGTCTGAGGCGAGGAACTGCTTGTTTCAACATCGACCATCTCCAAGTGGGATGTCGATGGTATACGTGGCTCCTCGTGGAGTGAAATATCTTCCCGTAGAGAGGAAGATAAGTGGGTTGGTGGGGTCGTTTGCGTGGTTGAGCCAGATGCCACGTCTTCTACTCGGGAGGTGAACACATCACCTCCTGTACCTATTGGTTCGGCTCGGGTTATTTGTGGCTGTGGAGGTCGATCATGTTTTTGTTTCGATCGACGCTCCGTGGGGCGGCTTACGTCATCCTCACGCGATCGTTTTTTCGGAACGCGGGTGGAAGAGGATGCGGCGCGACTCGATGACTTTTTGGAGGTGGTGGTGGGGTTTTGGCTAGTCACGGGGTTAGGAGCAGTGGGGTTGATCTGCGCCGTAGGGACAGTGGATAGAGGTCGGGGGCTTTTGCGTAATGTGGCGGTTGTGGCGCGATATTCTCGGACATGCGGATTTGTCTGGTCTGCGTAGGCAAGAACTTCGTCCGGAATTATCATGGCGTGTCGATCCTTCGCCGGAGTGTTTTTCTTGGCGAACTTCTCGACTGTGGGGATGAGGAAGTGTTCTGCTGCCGGCCGGATGCGAATGTTGGTGGAGTGCAATCGGAAGTGTTTGATGAGAGCTGGGAGCCACCGCATGTAAGGGACGAAGTGGTTTGTGACTCCCTTGGCAACTTCCCGGTCGCGACGTTGGATCATGGAGACGAGATCCATCCAGATGATGTCGGCGTAGTTGTACTTGCGGTTGTGGGCGATGCCGGTGAGGATGGTGAGGATTTGAAAGTTTCCACGGTCCTGACCAGCATGCTTTCCTGACATGCATTTGTTCACCAGCAGGTACAGTGTTCGCCGGGGTTGAGGTAGATTGCGGGTGGCGACTTCACTGAGGACAAGTGGGCCTTTCTTCTTCTTGTTATCTGGTTGATAGCCCAGTCTGTCAATGTCTTCAATGAGTTGTTCGTGCGTCGGTAGTGGATCGTAGGGTGAGTAGACTGGGAGTTGAAGCACTTCTTGGACTATCTTGCGAGTGAGGACCACCGTTTCTTGATCGATTTTGGCGGATAAGGTTTTAGCAAGATGGAGTGGTCCAGCTATCTGCAACGTATGCCAGAATTGTTGAAGATACACTTGTGCTTCTGGCTCGCCATGTGTGAGGGCGTGGCGAAGTGGGTGCCCTTTGAGGATTTCTATAATGACGGGGGCATCGCACCGAAAGCTGGCCAAGTCCACCATGTAGTTGTTGGGAATCAGGGCCGCCCATTGACTTATTGGGAAGATCTCCTCGGGTGGTGGGACATAGGTACGTGTGTTGAGTTCGATGCGAGTGACGTCCCTTTGGATTGCAGCCGCCTCAAGCGCTTCAAGTGTACTTTGATCTTTGTTGGTCATATCTGTGCTTGACAGTAATTGTAATATGATTAGTACGGATTAAATCGCGAGAATATGGACATAAATAAGTCGTGGGTGAAACAATAGAAGTGGCCTCAAATAACACATAGACATGTTGAGAAAAATTTCGCATTTAGTGTAAAATTTCGTATCCATGGAAAATTTTTCGCAAGTAGTCAAAATTTTCGCATGCAATGAGAAATTTCTCAACACTTAGAAAATTTTTAAATTGAAGACAATTTTCGCAACTGGGGCAAAAGTTTCATCGTTGTCGATGCCTTCTTGTTGGTTGTACCCCTTAGCCACAAGTCTTGCTTTATTGCGGATAACAACACCGACTTCATCCTTTTTGTTCTTGAAGATCCATTTTGTGCCGATAATGGATCTATTGTGAGGTCGTGGTACGAGTTCCCAAACTTGTAAACGTTCAAACTGATTTGTTTCCTCCTGCATTGCAATCAGCCAATCAGGATCGTTGAGAGCTTCAGCTAATCGTGATGGTTCGACTTGACTGAGATAGCAAGCAAACAGACTTTCATTCATCGTAGCCGAACGTGTCGAGACACCAGATGTGGGATCCCCAATAATCTGATCTGTAGGATGAGAGCGAGCCCAAAGTGGTATATTGGTCTGAGATGAGCTGGCCGCATTTGTATCGGTTGGAGGTTCATTGGATTGAGGTCCTGTTGGTCCCTATTCGATCCAACAACACTGATTTAGGACGATTTACCACGCTAATGATGTGGATTTGAAAGCTTAGACGTGGGGTGTGACAGTGAAGAAGATGAATGCTTTGAAAATGCTTTCTTACTATTCAACACACACGCACTCACACATACTACACCAAAAACACACACCCTAATGAATTAGGGTTTGGGGGTATATATACCACATTAGTTGGTATATTATACCCCTAGTAACTAAGAACTAGAATATTACAAACTAGGCCAAAGTTAATTAAATACAAACCAACTAAGATAAACACATTGAAATTGAACACTATAAAATATTCCTAACAATCTCCCCCTTAGTGTTCAATCTTCAATTCAGCGCGGGTTATCTTTGTTGGGCACACGGAGAATCTCTCGAGTCCTAACAATCTCCCCTTGCTCCCGCTGCAAAGGCTGTCTCCTCTTCTTGTAGAGAATTTGAATGCACTTTTAGCTAGAACTCTCTTGTCTTGACGCTATACGTTGTAGATCGGATGTATGCTGTGATCCACGCCCCGATATTCGTTTCTTGATGATGTCGCAGATCTTTGAAATCTTGTTTGCATCTTGTCCGTGTCTTTTTCTGTATTTTGAAGTCGTCAAGTCTTCTCTAGTCTTCTTCTCGGTGCCAGATTCGTCTTCGTCGAAGGAAGTTGTCTGGTTCGGCCTCGAGGAAGCTTGTCTGGCTCCAGAAGAAGATATGTGTGGGGTGTCTTTTAACATGTGCCGAAGCTCCTTTCAATGTGACATTGTAGGTTCCAGTGTAGTTCGGCTTCATCGTGGAAAGCGCGGTGGAATATTGATGGTGAGCGTGGGATGTGTTATAAAATGTGCCAAGGCTCCTTCTGAATTGACGTTTGAGTGAAGGAGAGCCCTGCTTCATAGTGGTACGCGAGGCGGAAGTTGGCGGGTGGTCCGACCTGTTTGTTTATACGTATCCCCTTCTCCCCCTCATGGCGATTCGTGTTAACGAGATTGGCATGCTTGTATAGGAGTCGAAGGAATAAACAAACGACAGGTCGGTGTGGGTAATAACCAGACGGAGCCACTAAGGCAATCCATCGACACGAGTTCAGAGTTAAACTCTGAGACGCGGCCTGTAAGCACAGGGCTTAGAACCGGAGCCACATAGGCGTTCCGTTAACATCGATCTAGGAGCGTAGCTCGCAGACGATGGCCTGATGCCGTTGTTGTTTTGATGTTGCAACGGTAGGACTTCCTTCCAATCATGGAATCACATCTAAGAGGATGTGTCTATGGAAGTTCTGATCTGGTCACGAAGTCCAGATAAGAAAAAGTGTATGTGTCCTAAAAATTATAAAACATTTAGGTAGTGAGGACACCTAGACTCGATGTGTTCAAGGAAGTTCAGTGGTGTGAGGCTAACTACCACTTAAATCAATATCTCCCGCTTCCAAGTGAAGCGGTGATTGCATGCGTGGCTCCCCGTTATTTGATGAAATACCGGTCTTTTGGGAGATCGATGAGTGGGTAAGGCTCGGTTGTGCATGCGCCATTGGACCAAATGAGGCGACTTCTACCCGGGAGCTGATAAAAATCAGCTCCTGCACCTGTATGGGATGGCCCGAAAATTTTGTGAGGTGAGGATTTTTGTATCTTCCGTTCTTCGGTATTGTCAAGAATTGCCAAATGGGAATGTGGCTTATGGACTATCTTCACTAACACTTGGCTACGTTCCGGGGTTAGGTTCAGTTTGGTCTGACTGAACCATGGGAACCTAGAATCCATGCGTCCGTCAATTTTGGGGAGTGTTGCTTCATCAGCAAGTCGGAGCATGGTGGTTGAGATCATCTTTCTGTTTGTGTATGGATGTCATGCCTTTTGTAATTCTTGAACTCTCGAGGGTCGAGTTTTCAAGTGAAGTCCGTCTTGGGAGATGGAAGCGTCTGAGAGGGTTTTTCTTTCTTTTCCCCCTTTTTTTTGCTTTTCTTTTCCTTTTTTTTATTATTTTTTTTATGTATACATATATATATATAAATTATCGTAATAGTAGTAGATAAGTAGTATCATAGTAATAATAGATATAGGAATATGTATACGTATATGTATATAGGTTAAATGAAGGTTCTCCCCCTCAAATCGTGCACCTAAGATGTGCTCCCCCTAAAAATGTACTCACCCCTCACAAATATGGAGTGCAACTCCCCCTCAACGCATGCACGTTTAAACATGTAAGTTCTCTCCCAATTAAACAAGCGTGAACGTATTTATCTATTTTCAGATCAGATGCAAACTAAAGAATTACTGTTCTTTAAAAATGCATTAGAATGTACGTTTTTCGCTATTTTAACACTTAAAATAGGTATTTTAACGATTCAGCTTATATGCATACGTGAATGTTTAAGCTTGAGTTCTTTAAGATATATATGCAGTTAAAATGTACCCTCGAGTGGTTGCTCGCATTGCTAGCCAACCGTGTATGTGGAGCAACTCGAGATACCATACACGCTGGGATGTTTGGCTGCCCTCGTCGCATACCAGTCATGAGTGTGGAGCAGCTCTCTTAGTACCTACCCATGCTGGGAATCTGCAAAACTTATCGGGACTTTGGTACCCATTTTTGGATGGGTCCTCCCTTGTTAGCAGAAAACAAGTTAAGCACATTTGGTTCAGATACTGATCCTAAATCATCCTTTAAAGTCCAATTCAATTTGATTTGTGATTTAGGAATCCAGGTTTGGTGAACCTTAGAGGGAAATGACAATTCAGCGCCGGTGAATGTGTGCCTAGGTGTAGAAGACCTAAAGATTTTCTCCCCAGCCAGTCGCATAAGATGCTTTCTGGAATAAATCTGGATTGGGTATTTCAAGCAGGAATATGAGCTTATGGCGCTATATGCATCATTGGATGATGAGTCGTATTGCCTACTAGAGTTCACATCATTCACTCTATAATGATGAGCGTACGGGATTTGAGAAGTTCGTCTACGTAAGCTTGGAACTTCTTCGTTGCACAATTCCCTTTTGATAGGAATGAGAGAGGAAAAACCTTGAACATTCTCTGCTTTAATTTTGGAAGATAATACTGATTTTCCTTTCTCCTTCCTAATCTTTATTTGTTCCTTAGCTATTTTTAGCGCTTTGCTTTTACTTAACGTTTCAGCTTCAGTCAAAATTGATTTAGAATGATTAGTAAAAGCCTTTTCAGTTTTAGGAACAAGGATGCTTCTTTTAGTTTTTGTTTTATTTATCTGTTTTGAGCAAGATGTATTATTTGACAAATCATTTGAAACAGATAAAGACGGGGAATTTTTGAGCTATAAAATCTCCTTTAAAAAGCTTTTCCTTTTCAGCGCCAAAACCTATCCTTTCAGATTCCAAAGCATCTTGTAAATCTTTCAATTTACGGAGAGTCTCTGGAGAATCACATAGAGTAGGCTTTTGATCATGTAAAATATTTTCCCCGTTAGGAATTAAGTTAGAAGGAGAGTTTTGACCCGCTTGACCTATATTCGAAACAACATTCTCTAATCGTTTAATCTTAGAGTAAAGCATAAGATGTTCCTCTAAGACTGTCTCATATTTTGATGAGATTTCATTTCGCTCAGCTTCGCAAGAACGTAAATTTTTTGCCATCTCGCAGACCCTATATTCACTATCTTCTAACTTAGTTTCTAAGCTAATTATATTTGACTTTGCGTTTGTCAAATCTTCATTAGCATAAGCTAGGCTTTCTTGTTGCTTAAGCAACACAGAATAATTATTAGCAAGTCTTGCTTCTAATTCTTCAATTTTCCTAGCTTGAGCATCCATTGTAATTAATATAATATTTAATTGAAAATAGAAATTGGCTTTTAAAATTTCAGTGACGAAAAGTTTGGTTTACTCGAGAAGTATCGTGAAGTATCGAAGAAAGTCGGCGTTGAAAATTTTTGGCGTGCACCGAAAAATTTTGTGATGATTTCGAAAACTTCGAGAAAATGACCCAAACATTTTCTATAATTTGCCAAAATGTCCTAAATAGATTATTGGATGATTGATCGTTGACACGTTTGTGGATTTGCTTTCAAAAATTTGACAGAAAAGCAGTCTATACCGAAAATTTTTTGGACTAGAAGGAAAATTATAAACGGGCGTTAGGACTGACTATGCCCGTTGGACTCATAATATTCTTCTCATCAAATGGTGAAAAAATAATTTTCCTCAAAGGGTCCAATTGTTTTGATGATTGAAAACGTTTATGTGTGATTTTGAAGAGTGAGTTTGGATCGCCAAATGAGTTTTGATCGATGCAGATGAGTTTCGGGCGAAACAATAAGATAAAATATAATCGCCGAGAAATAAATTGATCGAAACGGGAATTTGGTATTGTGGACTTTCGGGCAAGACACTGTCTATCAATTGAGTAAAATTGATTGAGAATCGCCGAGATTTCAATCTGGCGAGACTTCTCACAGTAATTTGGTTTCGATCGAGAGAGAATTGAGACAACGAGTTTCGATCGATTAACTTGGAGAGTTTCGATCGAAAAATCTGTCCAGCTTGGCGAAAGTGTGAATTGAATTTGCTACAGTAATCTACAGTAAAAGCAATGCTCGGCGAAACTGTTTCGATCAAACGAGAATTCAGAAATGAGTTTCGATCGACATAAAATTGAGAAACGAGTTTCGATCGAAGGCTGTCAACGAAGGTATGTTTCGATCGAAACAGAACTGAAAAACGAGTTTCGATCAGATGCTGGGTGTTTCGATCGAAACAGAACTGGAAAAGAAACGAGTTTCGATCAGAGGCTGAAAACGAGTTTCGATCAATTAATTGAGACAACGAGTTTCGATCGATGAAAATTCGAACAGCAGCTCGGCGAAACTGTTTCGATCGAACGAGAATTCAGAAATGAGTTTCGATCGAAATAAGATTGAGAACCGAGTTTCGATCGAAGGCTATCATCGAAGGTATGTTTCGATCAAAGAGAAGCAAGGCCGAGACGATGTGGCAAAAAGAAACTTGATCCAAACACAAAATTGTTCGCAATTACTCTGGGTTATGGATTGAAGTTAAACACTAAGCAAGAACAGGCAATCAATTTAACGAAATCAAAGCAAAATTGGTCTATTTTTGAAATTTCACGAAGAACAGTTCAAAAGGAGAATATTCGATTAATCTTCAAAATGCACAGAAAGTTGGTTCGATCGATCAGAAATAAGTTCAGATCAAAGAGACACACACAATCGATCAACAAAAATAGCTAAACATGTCGAAATTTTTTGAGAATCCGTTAAATGCATCGAAGAACAGTGACGGGGAAAAAAAAATTAAAAAATTCAGAAATCAGTCCAAATGTAATCCAAATCCTAACATGTTTGCTCTGATACCACTTGTTGGTCCCTATTCGGTCCAACAACACTGATTTAGGACGATTTACGACGCTAATGATGTGGATTTGAAAGCTTAGACGTGGGGTGTGACAGTGAAGAAGATGAATGCTTTGAAAATGCTTTCTTACTATTCAACACACACGCACTCACACATACTACACCAAAAACACACACCCTAATGAATTAGGGTTTGGGGGTATATATACCACATTAGTTGGTATATTATACCCCTAGTAACTAAGAACTAGAATATTACAAACTAGCCCAAAGTTAATTAAATACAAACCAACTAAGATAAACACATTGAAATTGAACACTATAAAATATTCCTAACAGGTCCGGTGTCCGAAGAAGAGATCTCAACCGTAGTAGATTGAGAGGGTTCAGCATCAGGATCAGCAATGTTTCCAAGGTTGGGTAAAATGTCGTCTTCGTTGAGATTGAGCGCATCCAAGTTTGGAGGGACGACGTCATTGTCGATAGCTGGTGGTGTAGGTGGAGTGGGTGCAGCGGTAGGTTGAGTGGTGGCGGCAGGAGTCTTGGGAATTGGATAGAAGTACTCGAAGATCAGATCGAGATCCAGTTCACCAGAGTTGCCCTCAGATGAGGAAGTTCCCGCCATTGAAGGTTGACCTTTTGTCAACGATTGTAGAAGGCCTGGTTCTGGACTGATATGAGCAGAAGCCATGAGGTCGCCTTCGCTTTCGTCAAAGGTGACATTTGTGCTCTCTATTACTGATCGTTTCTCCCTAAGATAGACTTTGTATGCCTTCGAGTTCAGCGAATATCCAACAAAGATGCCTTCAAGTGCTTTTGGATCAAGCTTCCCAAGATGTTGGCGATCATTGGCCACAAAACATCGGCAACCGAATACCCTTAGATAAGATATATCGGGGATACGACGGTTATTCAGCATCTCGTATGGGGTGCGGTTGAATCTCTTGTGGATTGAAGCCCGGTTTTGCGTGTAGCAAGCCGTTTGAATAGCTTCGCCCCAAAGTGAGTGAGGAAGGCCGGATTGGATGAGGAGAGTCCTAGCTGCTTCAACTAGTGTCCTATTTTTATGCTAAACGACACCATTTTGTTCCGGTGTCTTCACCGCTGAGAACTGCTGGGTGATGCCCTGAGTGGCATAGAAATCACTGAGCTTCTTGTTCTTTAACTCAATTCCGTTGTCAGTTCTGATAATCCGAACCTTTTGTTGATGAAGGGTTTGGGACGTAACAACAAACTCGATGATTATATCAGGAACTTCATCCTTTGTACGAATGAGTTTCGTTCATGTATAGCGTGAGAAGTCGTCGACAATCACAAGAATGTATCGTCTTCCTCCGCGTGTAGCCGTAGGCATTGGGCCACATAGATCCATGTGTAAGAGCTCAAGGATGAGTTTAGAGGACGGTGTTTCCTTGGAGATGTGAGACGATCGCTTCAACTTCCCCAATTCACAGGCAGAGCAGAGGTGTTCCTTATGATATGTCAATTGGGGTAGACCGTTGACGAGTTTATTCTGACGCAGTTTGTTGATGGTCTTGAAGTTGAGATGTGAAAGACGCCGGTGCCATAGATCGTTCAACTTGGGTGCGGCTCGAGAGAGAAGGCATATAGGTCGAGAGGTCGTAAGATTGAGTACGTAAAGGTGAGACGTGCGCGTTCCAGAAAGAAGAGGCTGTCCCGAGGCATCTATAATGCTGCAGATGTCAGATTCGAAGAGAACCTTGTATCCTTTGTTGCAGAAACGACCAATGCTGAAGAGATTGTAGCTCAAACCCTCGACATAAGAGATGCCCTTAATCGTCAGCTTGTCATGGACGAGATCACCAGTTCCGAGAATTGGCGCCATTTGACTGTTTCCGAAGGAGACCCTTCCGAGATAGCGCTCGGAGAAGTTGCTCAACAGCTCCTTGTTCCCCGTCATGTGTGTGGAGCAACCCGAGTCTAGATACCACACATGACAGACCTGCAATCATCAGCAAACGTTGGGTCCCCGTTTACGGACGGGACCTTCTTGTGATACAAGTAAAATTTTCATGCGCTTAATGGGAAATGTGGTTTCTAAATCAGATTGTGTCGGTTCTAATTTAGCTTTCCCTTTGTCATTTGTTTGATGAGGCGGAATTATGGTTTTTCTAACCCATATTTTCCTATTGTGCTTGCATGTATGGCGCCTTATACATGAATTGGCGTGGGGGATGTGGTTGTCGTTTTCGTGCTTCGGTTTTGGTCGCCTTTGGCTTGCGAGCAGTCGGTGAGTTTGCGTTTGACGACGAGAGACGTTTACGCTTAACCTTAGGTTTAGGCGAGATGGGAGAATTCAAAGACGTCGTAGAGGAGGTTCGCTTGCGTGGTCGGAGTGTTGCGTGTTCATGTGTGTCATATTCATGAAAGCGTGGGAGAACATAGTCATCGCGGCAGCACATAGACATAAGCTTGGTAAAAGAAAGATAAGTTTTGGCAACATAATTGTCTACGACCTTAGGATATTGGGATTCAGTACATAGAGAGGAAAGACGAATATAGGATGGTCTTTTCTTCTTGTCATCGAAGAGCGGATTCTCCTTTATTTCATACGAACTCCCTTCCAGAGACGTCGAACTCACATTCCCTGTATCCATAAGAATACGAGAGTTAGTGTTAGAACATATGTCAGCTTCAGGAGACATCTTCGCCGTCCTCTTACATTTACATGTTCGAGAATCGGGTACTTGACTCGACGTAGAGGGTTCGTTCGTATTGTGAAATTGCTCTAGGGTAAAGATTTTGCTAAGTAGATCTTCTCGCTCGTTTGCAAAGGCTTTCCGCTCTAATTCTAGGGTTCGTTCTAGTTCTGCTATGATCAGAAGTTTTTCTGGGACATAGATGCGAGAAAGTGCTTCTCGGAAAGCGATTTCCTGTTCTTCGGTTGGGAACTGAGACTTGATGTCTTCAGAGAGTGAAGACTTTTTAGTCTTATCAATAGCATTCAATTCCGTGTAGTCGTGCGCGATTTCTGCCCAAAGTATGTTCTGTTCCCTCTTTTTTTCTGACAGCACAGTGGAGGAGGATCTTACAAATGGCATGAGCTGTGAGGGAGTACCCTTCCTCGTTTGTAGGAATGATGTACTGTACATGTTATACCTTTTAACAATTAGCGGCGTTGGATCGCAGTTGCTGGCCAGGCCGATTCCCATCAGGGCGTCGTAGAATTCTGTTTCAACTGGTTGGTTCAATAGGCATAAGATGTGTGCGGCCTTTTTTCTGAGGTGAAGTTGCTCTTCAAGTTCTTTCACCTTGCGGTATAGCCTAACTCTTTCCTTCGTAAGCAGTTCATATTGGGAGGCCGTCAGGAGGCGAGAAGTTTCACATGAACTGATGGCTAGTGTAGTTTCCTTAACCTTAGTCTCACTTAGTTTGTTCTTGCTTTGCAGACGTTTGACTAACGCTTCAGAGGCCATTAGACGTTCGTTTGCACAGGCGAGCTCTTCTACTTTTAAACTAAGTAAGGCATAGTTGTTTTCAAATTTTAGCTTAAGTTCATCATAGTCCCTAGCGTCTACGGTGGGTTTCTTAATGGTGTGTCGGTGATTAAAACATCATCGAGTTGTGAGATTCGTACCTCAGACTCGGTGTTGGTGGGAGTCTTAGCTGTGTTCTCACCGATGTCAACCATCTCCTCGTCCTCGTCCTGTTCGACCAGCCTTGCCATGCAGCAATCTTCATCCTTAGGCTCCTCGTCTTTTGAAGTGTCGTTCACCCACTCAGCCTCTTCGGTGAGAAGAACTTTCCCACTTTCCATTTTGCGGGTCAATCTGGCCTTACGGTCGTAGTAGCCAGAGTCCTTGACGCGTGGTGCGTGGCATTCCTTGGCAAAGTGGCCTGACATTCCACATCGAAAGCACTTCACAGACTTCACAGACTTCACATCGAAAGCACATTTCTTTTTGGTGCCGCTATAGGTTCTTTGGCGATTGGAGGAGGGTGAGGATTTTTTCCCGATCTTCTTTGAGACCAGCTTAGTGAGCATTGCCAGTTGCTTGCGTAGATCTCGAACATCTTCATCAGACTCTGTATCAGCTTCGGATCCTGAAGAGGTGTCAGATACAGTAGCTGGTAGCTTCCCTTTGTTCTGTTTGGTCTTAGTGGCGGAAGATCGTTCATTGGTCTTGTTCGAGAGGAGGGCCAGTGGGTCGACTCGAGTGTCAGTGGACCGGGGTTGCACGTAAGGAGCATAGGCTGACAGACTGTCATAGAGAGCATGGATGGAAGTGTTGGAGAGGTCCTTACTCTGAATCATCATCACGATTGCATTGCCCCAATGTGGTTTGAGGCTACCAAGGAAGCGGTTGTTGATATCGAATTTGTCCCTCGAGATCCGGGCTTTCTTGAGTTCATTGATGACCTTCAAGTATCGGAGGTATGTGTCACGCAGTTCCTCTCCTTCATAGGCCTGGAAGTGTTCATACTGCGAGAGACATGCTGATTTCCTCCCTTGAGCACTCTCAGTTGTGCCTGCCATAATTTCCACGAGTTCATCTCATATTTCCTTAGCAGTTGTGCAGCACTCAGTGTGAGCGTAGACCTCGTTTCCCATAGCTTGGAAGAGATATCCTTTGGCAGTCTCATCAGCCTGTACGCGAGCCTGTTAATCCTCATTAATGGGACCTCTTGGAGTGCGGCGTTCATCCATGGGAGGGTTTGCGTTTGGCTGTGCAGGGATGATTGTCCAGAACTGTGCTGGGCCGTTGAAGATGGAGTCCATAAGGTATTGAGAGAGTGGTGCGCCTTTGTTCCTGATGAACGTGAGGAACCGGTTTGTCCATATGCTGTAGTCGCCTTGTCGCAGCATCGGAGGCCTGGTGTCGGAGCCCACTGTTGAGATGTCATTCGTGGTAGACATGGTTGGTGCAGTCGAATCGTCCGTGGTTTTGATCTTGTATAGACAAGAGAGTTAGTAACGAACGAACGTGATGAGAAATATAAGTTTTGAGAAAAAAAATTGTTTAAAGAATTTCTTAGAACTAAGTGAGCGTGTGTGATGGTCGATAATGTATGAAGGGAAAATATATCTTGAAATTAGGAGAAGTTCTAGAAACTTTAAAAACGAGATTTGAGGCGAGAAAAAAAATTTATGTCAAAAGTGGTCTAGGGTGATAAGACTAAAGTGTAAGGATCAAATCTTAAATAAGTGTGAGAAAAATTTACCCCGGGAAAATTTTAACACGAGGAAAAATTCGCAGGTAGAGACGTGATTGTATGAAGGATTATCCGAGAAATTTTGTGTTGAGAAATTTCGGTGTTTGTGAGTTTTAAGAGAAATTCTCGGAAGAAAAACTCTCAGTTGAAAAATTTCTCGGATTTTAAAATTTCGCATGTGAGAAAGATTCCCAGTTGAGAATTTTAAAGCTTCGCAAGAAAATTTCGCAAGTTATAAAAATTTCGCATCAAGAGTTGAAGTGTGGTTTTGAAAGACTTTCTCAATTTCAAAAATTTGACTTAGAAATATTTCTTAGCTTTTGAAAGTGAGCTGTTGAGAAAATCCTTGAGATAAAATTTCGCAAGTTATGAACATTTCGCGGTTTAAATGAATTATTGAAATGAAATTTCTCGCATATAAAGTTTCTCGGATTTTAAAAGGTGTCGCGTGTTGTAATGTGATTTGAGAAAGTTTGTAGAGAAAAAAAATTTCGCGGCTTAGAAAAATTCGCGGAATAAGCTTTCTAGGATATGGAATTTCTCGGATTATGAAGAGTAAGCAAATTTCGCAGATGAAGGTTTCTGAGTAAGCAAATTTCGCGTGTTAGAAAATTCTCGGAATCAAATTTCTCGTATATGAAGTTTCTCGGATTTTAAAGTGTACGTGGTCGAGAAAAATGAAGCGACAGTGAGGTAAAAACAGAGAAATTTTCGCGGTTTAAAAATTCTCGGGATCAACTTTCGCGGATATGGAAATTTCGCGGACTTGAACGATTAAGCAAAAATTTCGCGCTCAAGAACGAGCTTTCACTGTTCCATTGCTTACACGCGTTTTGCCAGAAAATCGTCTCGTTCTTGCTCAAATCTCAACCAAAATCGCTCAAACTTGATCCTAAACTTCAGAAATTCTTCCCTAAACACATAATCGACCGTTTTGTGAGCTAAAAACAACAGAAAATAGGTCAAATCGACCAAAAACAGAGAATGGCCGAGATGTCCTTTTCTGAAGAGTTTTTGCTTCGATCTTCCTCAAAACTCGTTAAAACTGATCCAAAAGTGTTTTAAAAATATTTTAGGCACAGAATCGATCTGGGGGAAGGTTTTAAACACAAAAACAAGGCATTAATACCCCAAAACGAGCTCAAAATGCCCGAAAGTGATTTTTACCCAAAAACACCTTTGATCTTTCTCGGAATCGAACGAAACTGGATTCAAATCAATGCAGATCGATCCACGTTTGCTCTGATACCACTTGTTGGTCCCGAATGCACCAAACAAGGAGTCAAAGAGGCTTTGATGGAATGAAAAAGGGAGAATTTCTCACCTTCAAGTGTGTGTAGTGTGTGAAAACTAGGGTTAGCCTTTTGATCTTTGATTACCTTTCAAATGGTGTTGGTAATACCTTATATACCACATTAACCCTAGGTATATTAAGGCCCAAACACCAAAAATTAAATAATTACATTCTAGTCCAAAGCCCAAAACCAAGGGATAATTACAATCTTAATCACAAGACTTAAACTATTGACACAATCTATAAATATCCTAACACACCTACACGCGTAAACATTTTTTTTACTCGTGATTTCTACGTGCATAGTAACGTGATCGTATGAAATTTGTGATTTACATGCTAATATATGCTCGAACGTGATCTCATGCTTGCTATATGAATACTTGTGTGTCGTCACCATTCTATGCCGTTCTTATCATGCTACTTGCGTTTAGGTCGTAAAATGTTCGGGGTTTAGGTATGAAGATTGGAAATTAGGAGATTTAGGAGCAAATTCGGGTATTAGTATAAATTAGGGTATTCTAGGGTTTCTTTTAAATTCAAATGTCTAAAATAAATATACTAAAACTAGATTGGGGTCATTTGTGTAATTTTCAGAGGTTTAGGGTATTAAATAAATATTCTAAATCTCGGTTAGGGTCACGTTATAATTTTCAGAAGTTTGAGAGGTGTTAAGTAAATAGTTTAAAGTCGATTGGGGCATTTGAAAAATTTTCAGAATTTCCGAGGTGTTAAATTAATATTTTTAAAGTAGATTGGGGCCTCAGAACAATTTTAAGAATTTCCGAGGTGCTTGATAAATATTTTTAAAATTGGGTCGGGCCTTTATGCAATTTTCGAAATCTCCAAGGAGTTAAACAAATGTAAAAAAAACTCAAATAGGGTTTTTGTGCAATTTTCAGAATCTCCGAGGTGTTAAGTAAACATTAAAAATATTCGGCTGGGGTTAACTATAAATTTACGTAAGTTTGGGGACAAATCTGAAATTTCTAAATAAATTTGGGACAGATCTGTAAATTTTAAAAATCCGGGTAGATTTGTATTTTCTGAAAATTTCGGAACTTAAAAAAAAATTTAAAAATCCGGACAGATTTGTAATTTCTGAAACTTTTCGGGACTTAAACTGAATTTTTAAAATCCAGGGCAGAATTTCTTAATTTGAGAAAATGTTGGGTGTTAGATAAATTTTGAGAATAATTTCAGGTCATTTTATAATTTTCAAAGATTTTCGGATTTTAAGTTAAATCTTTCAAATTTGCGTCCTTAAAAGTAAAATTATGAGACTGTGGGGTTTTAAGGAAAATTCGGAAAAATATTTCTAAATTAGGAATTTAAGTATTATTTCAAAAATTTGGGACTTACAAGTTAAAATAATTAAATTTTGAACCCTTAGTGAAATTCGGAGGGAGAGTTCGATGAGTAAGGTTTCGGGCCGAGAAATTCGGAACGCGGGTTTTGGGCCCGATTATTTAGAGTACGATAGTTTTCGAATCGGACTGAGCTGATACCTCGTGCCGATACGTGATATAGATATTTGCATTTTTATGTGTTTCATTTTACTTGCACGACATTTTCATACACGTGTTACGAAGGGAGAGGATCGTGCAAAGTCACGGTAATATTTATACTGATTTTGAGTTGGGTAGTTTATGACCGAGTGATGGTCGTCGAATTGAATGAATAGTGAGGTTAGGACTAAGGCGCACTATATGATTGAGATGTGGGGAGTGGGCCTCCCGAGCTACTGACCCTTGTGGGAAGTGGGGCCTCCCGAGCTACTGACCTATGCGCGCGTGTTGCCTTTAGTTCCTAAGCCTCGGGCCCTGACTATGGTGAGATGAGTTGAGATGATGATGAGATATGAGAAAAGAGTCGAGCGTGCATTTTGTGAGATGTGTCGAATTTGGGATGTGAGAGCATTTGCATTCATGCATATTTTCATCTACTGGGCAAAAGCTCAGGGTTTACGTGTGTAGGCAAGACGGCTGATGGCGGTGACTCCACGGACTTTTGAGGGCGGCGCAGTATATGGGACGCGACCTGTGGAACGAGTTTATGTTTCGTGTTTTTATATCTGGGATTGGACTTATTGGACTTATGGATTTAGACATCGAACGTATTTGTATTATTATATTTTAAAAGTTTTAATTAAATGGGTTTCCGCTGCCTGCGAAAATCCGCCAAAATATGTATCTAGGAAGTTGAGTCGTTACACTCCTCTGGTCCGGAAAGTATACCATCTGGTCGGGAATATTTTTAATTCTGGAAATTATATTTTATGTGCAGAAAATCATGTCCTCTGGTCCGGAAATTATCTCCTCTGGACGGGGATAGTTTTATATTGGGAAATATATTTTAGGCGCGGGAAATCATCTCCTCCGGTCCGAAAAATATACTCTCTGGTCGAGAATACTTTGCGTTCAGGAAATTATATTCTATGCTCGAGAAATTGCCCTCTGTCCGGGAATAGCGCCTTGTTCTGGAATTTACGGCCTCTGATCTAAAATTCACGTAGCAGGTCGGGCAATAACGTCTTCTGGTCTAGAGATCACGTTCTGGTAGGGACACCATACCCGTTGTCGGGAAGTTATGCATTTGATAGACGAGCTGGCTAGGGATTCAGGAGGAAATACTCGTTCATTCGGGAGGGGAAAACAAAACTAACTTCGAGTATTTTTCCATGGACTATTTGCGAGGGGGACTATTGTTATCCCCGGATTCTCCGGGTCAAAGGCAAAATACTCAAAGTTAGTTATAGCGAACCAAACCCCGCGAATTTAACGAACCTCAAGACGCCGCCAAGAGGGGAGCACAGTCATAATAAGCCATCCGACCTTTGTTTTCCTCGAGGAAGCAAAGGGTTCTGCCCTCAAGATGCAAGGGCAGCCATCGGGAATAAAGCCCGAAGAGACGTGCCGCGTCGTTCAGGCCGTAAGGGCGATCAAGGGAAGCGTGCCTGAGGAATCGGAGATGCCAATACTTCAATTCTCGAGGAACGGTGAACGTCGGCCCATCGATTTGCAAGGAACGCCTTGAGGTAGGCGCTCAGGAAACTTTCCTGAGCAGACCTGCTTTCCCGCCTCTTGAGTCACGAGGGCAGCCATGAAGGAAGTCTGGAAGTCCTGAGACGTCGCAGACCTGGAGCCTTCATCATCAAGAGGGCTGTCGCCAAGGGGATCCTCAGGAAGAATCCCGACGGACAAGGGAAACGATCCATCGTAAGGTCGAGATAACACGCCAGCTCCTCACGTCACCCCCGAGAGAATGTACCCTGAGGAGGCGAGGATTACAGTCCTCCACACCGCAAGAGCAACCACGCTGTGTCCTCGAGGAAGAAGCCTGAGAAGCCGCCGACTCCGACTTCGCACACCATGAGGGCCATTGCGAGAGCCATTACGAGAGCCATCGCGAGGACGTCCTCGAGGTAATAGCTCGAAGAGCACCGACTCCGGCCTCGTGCCACATAAGGGCAGCCGCGACTATGCGCTTGGGTAAACATCTCGAGGAGCAGCCGACCCGTGACAGCATCCGCGAGGATGTCTGCAGTGAAATATCCCTAGGAGCTCTCCAACCCCTCGAGATAATCTCCCCGTGAGCTATACAGTCCGAGATCGTTGCCATGCCTCACTTCCACACGCACGTACTTAACTGAACGTGGGAGAAACCGTCTAAAACCAGGCTGACGAGCGCCAAATGCGGAAAAACCGCCAAGAGGCGCCAGTCGTGGGGAGTAACCGTCAGAGGCTAGGTACGTCCTTCAGGGCACTATAAATACAGCTGGAAACGTCCATAGTATGGGTAAGTTTTCTGAAAAGATACCTTCACTCTACCATTTCACTACACAATTAGCCATTTTTACATCTCATTCTTCGCTACTTATACCTTGAAACGGAAACACCCTCTTGACTAAGGCAAGAAGGCAAACGACCCCCCTCCCCCCCCCCCCCCCCCCCCAACCCCCAAATTTACCTTGTCCGATAGTTTTCAGCCAAGACGCGCGGCGAGATACGTCGGTAAGAGGCTCGTCAGTCCATTTCGCGCGATAGGTCAATTTTCGGCGGCATCAACCGTAAAAGAAGAAAATGGTGAACAAATTGAAAATGTCGTTACACTCACATGTTAACATCATTGAGCGTTTCACTGGAAAATGGTCCGATAATAGTGAAAATATTATTGTACTATTACAAAATCTCAGGTGTAAGACAGACACTCACATCTTTTAGATGGTATAAGCCTACAATTTTAAAATGGAAAGATCAACCTTTAACCTTTAACTTGTGAGATTGAGCATTTTACTCCTGGAACTTCCACATCAGAAATAAGGAAACGTTATACCTTCAGCAAAACTTATTACTAAACATATTATATCTCCAGAAATGTGGCCAATGCACCCTATGAAGGATTGAGAATATCTTCATCCGGAATCAAAGGCTTTAGTAAAATTTAATTACGGGGCTTATCGATGCCTTTTACTAAATATTTATTTGTCAGAATGAAAATAAAAAACATTCTTGTTGGATAAAAATTTGTTCAGATGTTTATAAGCAGTTCTAGGCTTTTCCAGTAGTGGTTATCATACGGATAGAGGTGTTCAGACGGTTTAGAAAACCGTAACCAAACCGTAACCGTCGGTCAACGTTCGCTTAACCGCGATCAACGGTTACGGTTCAAACCGTAACCGAACCATCAACGGTTATGGTTCTTCATTTTCCTAACCGTAAACCGGCGGGGTTATAACCGTATTTTAAATAATGATTAAATATATAATTTTATTGTTGTCATAATAACCAATGATAATTTAGTCGCCATTTAATTTTTATTTTTTTAATCAACTATCATAAAATTGACTTTAGAAAACTTAGACGAATATTGGGTGATAAACATGTTGGTTAGAACTAAATGCCTAAGACGAGTGTCTGTCGAAGATTTTTGAATCGAATAATGAATGATAATCGTAATATTTTTTAATATTTAAGGTAATTTGTTTTTTCAAATGTTGAAGGTTATTATATAAATTTCTAACTTGGAATGGAAAGTTTTTTTTTTTTACATTTTTATATAAAAATATCAATGTTTTTTTTAATATAATTGAATTATTATAAGAAGAGAGAAAATTTTTAAAAAGAATTAAGAAAACTGTAAACCGGTGGTTCAAAACCGTAGCCGTAACCGGCTTAGCCGCTTCAAAACCGTAACCGTGATTACCATGGTTCGGTTACGGTTAGACGTTTTTATTAACCGTAAACCGGCAGTTAATAACCGTGAACCGTAACCGTATGAACATATCTACATACGGAGCCCCAATAAAAATAAAGATATCGAAACACATCTTGATATTTTCAAGAAAATTATTATTCACTAATTATCTCAAATCCCAAAATGATGCTTTTCCAAACAAAAGCTAGATTCCTTGGTCATAATATTGAAAGGAAAAGTTAATACAGGAAGGGCTCACCGCCCTGGGCCTAATAGAGACTGAGCACATCGCCTCGGGAGATGCAAACCAGGGTCCACACGGGAATAGCATCTACTGGCCCCGACCCGACGAAAGGCGAAACCTCATGGTCCCTACTGGGATATGGACAGGGAAGAAGGGCCGGAGGGTGGCCCGAACCGAAAGGGCTCAGAATCCCACGAGACAACCATACGCTGAAGTCGCCCCTGGCCCTAGAAGGCAACTGCACGCTGAAGTCGCCCCTGGCCACAGGAGGCAGCCGCAAGCCGAAGTCGCTCCTGCCCCTGGCCCATAAGGCAGCAGCACGCTGAAGTCGTCCCAATCACCAGAAGGCAACTGCATGCCATAAAATGCCCAAAGCCCCAGGGGACAACCGACTGAGAAAAACGCCCGAAGGCAGTTATCCCATTATCTCAGATCGTGTTTGAAGGCCACCGGCACATACGTGATCGCCCCAACGTGGGGAAATCGCTCAGGGTCAAATCCGGATCTGCCAAATGCGGAGGAAACTGCCAAGGGGCGCTGAACGTTGGGAGTAACCGTCAAGGGCTGAGCTTGTCCATCCAAAACTATAAATACCATTAGAAAACCCAAAGCCAAGGACGTTCTTCTCATCACACACCGTCACTCTACTATCCCTACTCGTCCAAGCATTTTCCGTCATTTCACATCATTTCGACATCATTTCCTTTACTATATGGCACCTGAAAAATGGAAACTACCCTCTTGACCTGGGCAAGAGGGAAAACGACCCCCCCACCCCTATCCTATTTTCGTGGATCTCAGGCAGAATTCGCGGCGAAGTCAAGGCGGGAATAAGCTCGTTGGCCACTTTGCGTGGTAGGTCATTTTTCGACCGCATCAATTTGGCGCCGTCTGTGGGAAACTCTAGTTTCTCTCTAGTAGAAATTTAATATGGTGACTGTAGGAAACGATTGCGCACCGCCCCATGGTAACGAGCCAAACCTGGCCGACATCGCCGCGATGATGGTCGCGACAGTGCAAGAGATTAGGAGAATCGGAACGGACGTAGGAATACTGGTGCCTAAAAGAAATCGTGGAAATAATCATCGCGCACCAGACGAGAACCGCGACGCACGGGAACTGCAGAGCATGAAGATGAGCACGGGAACTAGCATCGGAATTCAGGAGAGCACGCGCTAACAAGAGGCGACGTGCTGAACAACAAGCGGCTGAACTGGAGGGCATGAAGGAGGAGATCCGCAAGCTCCAGAACTTAGCAAATCCGCCAGAGGCACCACTTGTTCCTCGATCATCAATTTTTTCCCCAGAAGTGGTCACAGCGCCCTTACCCGACCACTTCCGTGCCTTCGAGGTGAGTAAGTACAACGGAGTCTGAGACCCCGAGGATCACTTAGCCAGCTTTGAAGGGAACGCGGCGTTGTACCAGTTGGGTGATGCTGTCAAGTGTAGACTCTTCGTGACTACTTTAACGAAGGGGGCTCAGCAATGGTTTACCTCGCTACCTCCCGGAGAAATACGGAGCTTCCAAGATCTTTCTAGCAACTTCCTTAAGTATTTCTCCAGTAGCCGGGGGCGCCCCTCTCCGGCTGTACAACTACTGAACATACGACAGACGGAAAAGGAAAGCCTGAGGGACTACCTTAGGCGATTTAATCAGGGCATTTCACCACGGATTAAGGGAAGGAGATCTATTCATATCACTGGTGAAGAAATACCCGATCACAGTGGAGGAGCTGGTGGTGCGGGTGGAAAAATACGCCCGCGTGGAATAGGCTCGAGGTCACGAGTCCGGAGAAAAGAGATGCAAAAGTCCACCGAGGGAGCGAGGAAGA
Organism: Craterostigma plantagineum; assembly: GCA_027422505.1. Lineage (NCBI taxonomy): Eukaryota > Viridiplantae > Streptophyta > Magnoliopsida > Lamiales > Linderniaceae > Craterostigma > Craterostigma plantagineum. The sequence goes on along the minus strand of JAPQWV010000047.1, from coordinate 5,912,086 downwards.
AGTCCCTCGAGAGATCAAGAGCGGAGGCCTCTACCTCGAGGATATGATTTCCCCGTATCTACCCCCACTATGCCTCGCGCAAATCATCCTCGATGGCGGGTGAACAAGGTACGGGCACTGGAGATATGTGACGAACATGACATCATCAGAAGGCCTCCCTACGTCGATGATCATCCGAATAAGCCTCCCTAGGATACTTACAGAGAATACCATAATGAGTACGGCCACACCACGGAAGAGTGCTTCCAACTAAATAGAGAACTAAAAAAGTTGGTCGCCACAAACACAGAGGCTCGAGCAAAACTGGTGGGGGAAAATGATGGACCACGATACCTAGGCACGGGAAGCTGGTGGAACACCCTACCAGAGCACCCACCCCCTCACCCGAAGGGAAGAGAAACTTTGTACACGATCAAGGACATCAATGGAAAGCAGCTGGATCGACCTTGGAACATTAAGATGCTGCGGAAATATCATCCCTAGAGGGGAGTACCCTCATTAAGTCTATGTTCATTTCAACTTTTATTGAATTCTCTCTCGGATATTGTAAGTACTTGGGGTATTAATGAAGTTCAATTTTCACACAAGGTTGATCGGGCAATACGAAAATTAATCCCTGCGGGCATCGCCCAAGAGATAAAAGAAGACCTTGGCCAAGGAAGAAGAAATCGCCCGGGACATAACGCTCTGATCTGGGAATTCACAGCCTCTGATCTGGGATCCACGCAGCTGATCGGGCGATAGCATCACCTCTGGTCTCGAAATTGCGCCTCTAGTCGGAAATATCGCCTCTGGTATGAAATCACATCTGCTTGTTTGGAATCGCCCTCGGTTCGAAATATCGCCTCTGGTCAAGAATCGCGTCTACTGGTCTAGAATTTGCGCCTCTTCACTCTTGTCTAGAAATCACCTCTGGTCGAGAATCACGTCTGTTGGTCTGAAAATCGTGCCTCGGGAAATCATGCCTGTGGTCGGGAAGTCACGTGTCTGGTACGGAATTTGCATCTCTTGTTTGGTTTTATATCTCTAGTCGGGTATTATCTCCTCTGGTCTGGAACTATATTTCTGGTCTGGATATTATCTCCTCTGGTCTGGTACTATATTTTTGAACTGGGACATATCTCTTCTGGTCGGCATATCGCGTCCTCTAGGCTGGAAATTATGCATGTGGTCGGGAAGCTATACCCTCGGGGAGTTTTGCCTATGGACGGGAGGGACGTGCTGGCGCGAGGCTTAGAAGGAAACATACTTTCGATCGGAGGGAAGAACCGATCCGCTTGAGTATTTTGCCAAGACCACTCAACGTCCAAAATTCACAACTCTTTTGGACTATTCATGAGGGGGACTATTGTTACCCCCGAATTTCACCCCTAACGCGGCAAAATACTCAACCGGGCGAAACTAACTTAACACCTCCACCCCACCTACCAAGACACCCCTGGAGGAAGGGCTCCCCGCCCTGGGCCGAATAGAGACTGAGCACATCGCCCCTCTGGGAGGTGCAAACCAGAGTCCACCCGGGAATAGCATCTACTGGCCCCGACCTTACGAAAGGCGAAGCCCCATGGTCCCTACTGGGATATGCACAGGGAAGAAGGGCCGGAGGGTGGCCCGAACGGAAAGGGCTCAGAATCCCTCGAGACAACCATACGCCGAAGTCGCCCCTGGCCCCAGAAGGCAGCCGCACGCCGAAGTCGTCCCAAGCACCAGAAGGCAACCACATGCCGAAGTCGCACGAAGCCCCAGGAGACAACTGCATGCCATAAAATGCCCGAAGCCCCAGGGGACGACGCCTGAGAAAAACGCCCAAAGGCAGTTATCCCATTATCTCAGATCATGTTTGAAGGCCACCGGCACGTACGTGATCCAACGTGGGGAAACCGCTCAGGGTCAAATCCGGATGCGCCAAACGCGGAGGAAACTGCCAAGGGGCGCTGAACTTGGGGAGTAACCGTCAAGGGCTGAGCTTGTCCATCCAACACTATAAATACCATTAGAAAACCCCAAAGCCAAGGACGTTCTTCTCATCACACCCCGTCACTCTACCATTTTCACTACTCGCTTCCGTCATTTCAAATCATTTCGACATCATTTCCTTTACTATATGACACCTGAAAAATGGAAACTACCCTCTTGACCTGGGCAAGAGGGCAAACAACCCCCACCCCCTATCCTATTTTCGTGGATCTCAGGCAGAATACGCGGCGAAGTCAAGGAGGGAATAAGCTCGTTGGCCACTTTGCGCGGTAGGTCATTTTTCGACCGCATCAATAACTAATCGAAACGATGACAAATAAAGCGAGGACGTTACTAAAAAAGAAAAAAAGTTACTTCTACGCCGAAGAACGAGCAAATATTGATCAGCCCTCATCTTTTACATAATCAGAGGCCAAAAACTCATTCGTTAATGATAATATTATCCAGAAGGTCTTGGTTTGTATGTATTTTCATTTGTTTACTTTATGGTGTAGCACCTTTCTAAACCCTATAAAGATATAGGGTTTGGAATGATTAAGATCCCAATCATCATATACTTATTAAAAGTAAAATTGTTGGCCTCTCATTGACCCCCTTATAGCCAATCGTTGGGTGACACGTCAGCGCTCAAGTTCAATTACCATTTTGGGTCTGAATGTTGTGGGATTTACGTGGATGGTTAGAGTAAAATGTGAAACGTTAATTGAATATATTACAGGAACTCAAAGGTTTGCCTTTAATGTATGGCACCAAACCGTTTCATATAACGATATTTTGTAGCCTTATACGTGTATAATGTAGCGAACCAAAACGTTTGAGTAAATGAATCTTCTTTTATGAAACATTCACTGAATCCTATCCTATAGTCGTAGCGTTTGGGTTATAATTATAACAATAAATTTTTTAATTTTAAATTTTTTAATTTTGCCATTATATAAACTGTATAACTATTTTGTCAACACACTTTTTCCCGGCTATTATTAAGTACACATATCATTTATTTCATGATGGCTGCACCAAATAATCATTCTGTACTTAGTGTTTTGAGTCCTGGTATGGGCAACAATACCATCATTTTTAGGCTGCTTCGTTACTAGTGAGCTACAAATTTTAAAAGAAATGGAGAGCTGATATAGTCGGGTTAATGTTACTCGATGAAGAGGTGCCAAAAATTCAGTTTATTTTCCTTTTTTTTCTTAATCTAATGTTAGTTTATTGCGTTATAGGATACTCTTATTCAGGCTACAATCAATAGTTCGGTCGTTCCGAAATTTGAAGCCCTGCTTGAGGAAGGCTGCGTTTTTTCCATATCAAACTTTCATGTTGAGACATATCGGACAACAGAGAATCGTTATATGATACGTTATAGTAACCGTACAACAATGGTTCGCAGTGTTGGTGATGGTGTCATCATCAAGAAGGAGAAATTTCAGTTTCGTTCTTTTGAATATTTAGAATCAAACGCTGGTGGGCATGATTATTTACCAAGTTTGCATCTTTATGTCTATAAAATATGTGTATCTGCTCTATTTTTTAATGTAGCCCTCATGTGGTTTATATTTGTGCAGATGTAATTGCGGTGGTTTCGTCCATTGTTGAGCCAGATGACAATAATAATTTAACACGTACGATGGTGAATATAATTTTGGAAGGGTGCATTTAGTTTACGATGGTTTTTTCCCTTCTCATTGATTGTCGCTGTTGTGTGGGTTATAATGATATGAAAATATTTTTCTTTGCAGTGGGCATCATGCAACTATTACAGCTTGGGATGATAAAGCACTTGCATTTTACAAGAGGTTGAAAGGAAATTTTGGGGACGCTATCGTGGTTATCGTGACGAATATAAATCCAAAGATATTTTCAGGTTATTCCCATCTGTAATTGATTCTTTCTTCAACAAATAATTTCTGACTATATTTGTCCCGCAGGTGGTTTGTATTTGAATACAACTTCTGCAACTACTCTTTATATTAATGGAGATAGTGCATCCGTCTCTGATTTCCGCAAACAGTGATATGTCGTCGTATTTAATTCGTACATTAAACAGTGCACTGATCTCATACATTATATTTATTTTTCCTAGGATGAACGTGCATGTTACTTCGACAGCTATAAAGTCATTTAGCAGTGTGAGGCAAGCAACAAAAAGCACATTGTCTGATATATACATGATTCTCCGTACGGAAGTCGAGCAGGTACTATTCATGTATTCATGTAGTCTCATGAATCGCCTTTCCGTTGCTTTTAATGTTTTTTGTTCCACAGGACCGCAACTTTTCATGTCAAGCGAAAATAACCGATGTCGTTAGCCGGAGTGGTTGGAACTATATTTCTTGCTCGAGATGTTCGTCAAAGTTGAGAAAGTCCGAGAGCGCACTTACCTGCAACAAATGCGACAATATAAATGCTTGGGTGTTTTGCGGTATTAAGCACTGTAATGAAGGAAATTATAATTTCTGTTAAAGTGACCTATTGTGAATATTCCTGTTTTGCTTTCTTACTTTGTGTAGGTTCCGTATTGAGACCATCGTTGAAGATGGGACTGATACCGGTACATTCGTTATATTTGATGGGCCAGCAAAAAATACACAAACACAACCGCTGAAGATTTGAACAAAGGCGTCGTAAGCGAGAATTATTGACAATATTCTGTGAATAGTTGTATCATAATAAGTTTTTCAATTGTCTCAGAAAAGTGTGATGGATGGCGAAACCGTTGATGAAGAAGAACTTCCTGAATGTATCCGTTCATTGGTTGGGAAAATTTTCAACTTTTATTTGAGGATCAAACCTTTCGATTTTCGAAGTTCTTATAAAATCTTGACGGTGACCCGTATGGACGAGATTCATCCGATTAAAGGCGTGCCTGATGAGGAGAATTCTGTTGAGGTAAACAGTAGATAACATTTATTATTATAACAGTTGTGGTCTAATGTGTCGGTATAATACAGAGCTTAGTGGATTCATAAGTTCTCTTCAGGTTTCACAGGATCTATCGGAAGTGGTATCCCCAGTTGAATGCGTCCTCCCGGAAGAATCGACATACTGTATAGAAATGCCTAAGGATGCTGTTTGTCAAAGCATTGTGGAGTCTGTGTTGGTCCAAAAGATATCATTTTAACAGAAAACGCCCCTGATGATTTCGATATGGTTCTGTCAACGTTAAAAAAGCCTAAGCGTGTTGACGCCGATCGCATTCCACACGTCAGAAGTAAGAAGATAAAGGAGAAAAAGATTGAGAAGTTCAAGTAGTTTTTAGATTGGATGCCATTGTGGTGATGTTCGTTAAATTTTATCATTTAGAATCCTGCAAGATAAGACGTTATTTTAATGATGTTGCATGCCTGCCTTTCAGCGAATTGGACGCGTGTGTCTCGCTCTTACAATTTGAAGCCTTACGAGTTACTTATCCATAATGCACTACCAAATTGCACACTACTATCCATTTTCTTAGGAATTAAAATAGATATTAGTTATCCCCGTGATCGGACAAATTACCGTTTTACACTTGAAAAATGTTCGAAATTGGGAAAACGTTGTAAATATTGTTAACTGAATAAATGTTAGCCGTATTGCACTACTGAATTACACACTACCGAATTATACACTTGAATAGTTTGGACTTCATCTATTTTCTCTATAAAGGACCCGAAATACCCTGACGTAACATTGGAAAATGCATTAACATAAACGATCGGACAAGTTACCGTTTTTCATTTTTCAAAAGATATTGTCCGAAATAGGAAAAATGTTGTAAAGCATGGGAGAACTATTGTTGCAATTGAAAACATGTGCATATATTACAACATCTCATTTCATACTTCTCCATGATGCACTATCAAATTACACACTACTATGAGAGCAATCAGATAGATTACCGTTTTTATTTTTCAAATGTTATTGTTCCAAAAGGGAATCGGCCTATAGTTTACACTACTGAACGAACATAACTGAAAAAGTTTAACTTTTGCATAATGCACTACCGAATCGAACACTAATGATCATTTTATTGTGGTTGTCCCTTTTATCGTTAGTGTACATATATTACTACATATATTACGAAAGAATATTTCGACTTTAGGGTTTATAAGTATATAATTATTGTGACACATTTCTTGCGGCTTATACGTCAGTACTTAATAAAATCACGTGTTATGAGCTTATTGATGGATTAATTTCCACCGCCTTATTTGGAACGTATATCTCGTTATTAGGCAATCAACCGTTGTATTGTATAAATTCAACAAACCGTTAAAATTCCATGCATAACTAGCTAATTAATTACTATAGAAATGAATTTGTTCTCAGCGGGGAATGTGGCCAAGAAACCGTTAGGCTTCCAGCCCATTAATTCATGCAGTAATTTTCCCATTTGGAAACTTTTCAGCATTGTGTTGTCGTATTAGCTTCTCTTCATTAATTATTAATAATTTCATATGGACGTGTTTGTAGAGGTAACATTTATTGTTGTCCAATCTATGTAGGTTACCATTTTGCATATATAAGTCTCATTGATGTAGGAGAAAAATAATCATAGTAACGTTAACTCAAACTCATGATGATGAATGAGATTCGAAATTTATTACGAAGAACTTTTGGGGAATTGTAGAGTGCAATAAGCCAGATGATTGGCCGTATTGACAGGAAGATTGATGATTATGCACAGCATGCTTCACAGAGGTTTGCTGCGTTGTAGACAAGATACGATGTTCATGCCGCTATGTTAAAGAGTATGGGGACATTGATCAACATTTTCAACAAATAAATCACAAGTTGCTGACAATAGAGAAAAAAATCGGTATACGACTGTTTCCTGACAATATATAGAAATATTATTACATTTTTATCTTGCTATTAACCTTCTTAGTCATCAACTTTCATGAAGCACATTCCCTACAGAACCGCATGATCCGCAACGATCAACAGGTACTGATGTACATCCGCCAAAGAAACAACAACTAGAACCCAAAAAACAACAAACAGTTCCAGCAATGGTTAAAAAAAGGAAGCGGACAATCATTCTGACGAATTCATCGTTAAACTTCATTTCCGATGCTGGAAGAAGTACTTCTGTCAGAACTGCATTTGATTTTCGTATCAGTCGAATCCTTGAAATGTTCCCCTATGTATCCACGAAATATGAGCGCAGATGTGCACGTTACTGGATATTGCGTATACAGCGTGGCAAACAGTTTCTAACAACCCTGATGACAAACGCTGCATGGCTGCTTGATGAGGTATGTCATGTGATACTTTCCAATCATATTTGTCGTAATATGCTTGAGCGAAAATTCGTTTCATGCAGCATATTGATGAATGCTTGCGCGGATTTATTGAACTTCAGCAAAAAACAAGCCTTGCACGCCGTTCCATTGCATTTATGAATACTGCATTCAACAACATATTTACATCAGAATACCTATTGGAAGCGCAGCACAACCTTACTGTGATCAAACCTTATGGTGAAGGAATGTTGGCTGACTGGCCCGCAACACCTTGAAAGGAGACTGATTTAATTGTCGTGCCAGTGAACGTCAATTAGTGTCATTGGGTTCTTGCAATAGTGGACTACAAAGCACGGACTGTTGTTGTTCACAATTCATACCAAACGTATGATGTAAATATGAGATTCTTCAACCACGCTTTTGGTAAGACATTACACACCATGCAATTTCTACTTGAACATCTTGGGTTGACAACTGACCGTACGGAATTCACCATTACGCGAGATGAAAAATACCCTCAGTAAGCTATTGCGTAAGTTAAAAATTTTCTTTTCGTTCATGCATATATTTCATACATGCCATTGTCTGAATTCATTGATCCATTATTCTGATCTTCTGGAATAGTGGGGAGTGTGGTATGTACGTGTTGCGTTCGGCGTTTGCTTTAATATTCTCCGATGATTCCGTTTACGGAATTACAAAGCGTCAGATAGAAGATTTCAGAAAATATCTGACAGTGGCTCTCGCATGCAACAGATGGATATAAGTAGCAGTTTGTGCACTTCATATTTCTCTATAATGTAAAGTTCCGTTGCAATGTGAACAAACATCTACTTTTGTTATTACAATGACTGTGTTGTTAAAAAGGTAGTCGAGTCTGTGCATTGCACAGAAATTTCTGCTACACCCGGTACATAGAACTTTTATAAAAACTTTGAAAATCGAAAGGTTTTATCCTCAATTAAAAGTTGATTATGCAAATTGCACAAAAATTACTGTGTTTTTTATGAGATTAGATGAGGTCTGATTTGAGATATTTTTAGATTGATGGCCTGATTTCCTTTATGAACTATAAGTTTGAACTACCAGCAGCTTTGTATCTGTAAATGAAAACGATGATATGATATCTATATATATTTTTTATAAAATAAGATGTCAACTATGTGAGACCCGGGTACTAACACTACTAACTTGACAGGAAAAACATAATACTTCAGTGATATTTAAACTGGCGTAACCCTACCCAGCCCTACTCTTTGTAATCAGTGTTAGCGACAGCTTTTGCACTAAGTAATAAAAAAAAAGAAAAAAGAAATTTGCCTTGAAAAAAAATAAAATAAAATTGTTTATAGGTCATCTAAATCAAAGCTCAACCTATTCAAACCTGGTCAAAATCGGTCTTCTGTTGAGTCAAACGAACAGTATAGAGTATTTGCAATCTTGTAAGTTTTCCGAATTGATCTATTCCGAGAGGAGTTACCCATCTTATAGGACGCTTATAGGAATGGCTATAATTGTCGATGGGGTATGTGATGTGCTTTGTTCTTCTGCAATGATGTATCTGATTTTGTTTCTGTTTTGAGATATATATTGCTTTAAAATTTTATGTATTCGCCAACTATTATAAAATTTTCAATTTCGCCAGTATAGATATTGTTTCCGATGTGTTTCCTGAAGGTGTCATTCGAAACCGAGCTTACCCAGGATAGAATCGTACCGTGCAAATTATCGATATGCTCAGAGTATGTAGAGACCTGCGGTGTTATTGCAAATAATCTGAATGCAGCAGAGATGAAAGAGATGATTGATAAGTCTCAATTTGGAAACCTAATTGCGCATGCTCAAAATTTCAACCTTTCAAGTCAGGTAATATGGTATATGATGCAATGTCAGATTAAAGACAATGGAATCGATGACGTGTGGCTGCTTGTGAGAGGAAGGCCTCTCCGATTTTCTGCTACTGAATTTTGTTTATTAACTGGATTTTGTTTATTATTGAGAATGATAGTTTCATTTCGAGACACTTTCCAACGAAAAGAAGAGTTAGTGTGGATGATGTCATTGAAAAGTTTAAAGACATGGGTAGGCACTCATCTTCTGTGTCAGTGAATATTGAAAAGCTCAAGTTTGCGAGCATAACCTTTGCTGCTGAAGTCTCTACAAACGAAGTGCCAGAGATGGAATGCTGATTCCTCCTAAATTATTTCATTTAGCTGCTAATTTTGATGATTTTAATAATTACCCGTGGGGTACTGATGCATACACTGAGGTCCGTAAATCGATAAGGAGGGACCTGTCTTCGTTTAAGTGTTGCGTTTCAGAGACGAAAACAAAGCAGTATCGAGCTTTGACCTTGGGAGGATTTGTCCATGTACTTCGGGTTCATTTTGTATTCTTTCATGTGAATTACACTATTTTGCGCCTGTATGATTATGTTCTTTCTAAGGTACCTTCTTCTTTGCGTTCTTTAACTCACTAATTGATAATTTTATTCTGTTTGTATTAGGTGCTTGCATATGAATATCTGCCTTGTGTTTCAACAAAGTTTGCAGCCAAGATTGAAGATGTGGATCCAATGCTCCCTCGTATGTGTCGCTGGAAAACAAAGTCTTGGAAAAAGAAGGCATCTCCTAAACTTGAAGATGTAATCAATGTAGTTTCAACGTCAGTCGTGCACAAGAGTGTGTTAGAACCAACGGCGGAAGAGTCTAACACTTCTTACATTTTGATGAGTTGTTTTGAAGAAGACACCCGAAGCAGACTGTTAATGTAGCGAAACTTGGAGACCCCTGCAATGGTGAGTTCTGTTGCAGCAACCGATCCAGGACCAAGTGTGAAACGGATAGAACTCCCGCTGGAAAAGGCCCCTACAATGGTGAATTCTGTTGCCTGTAGTAGCAGAAAGCATCAATCAGTGAAGCCAGTAGGAACCGATGTAGGCCCAAGTATCAAACGGAAATAAGTCCCATCGGAAAAGAACTCTGCAATGGTGAGTTCTGTTTCCTGTAGTAGCAGAAGGAATAAATCGGTGAAATCAGTAGGAACCGATGCAGGCCCAAGTCTGAAACAGAAAGACGTCCCAGCAGTAAAGAACCCAGCAGAACGAATAAATCGATGAAATCTGTAGCAACCGATGCAGCAGGTGTGCAACATAAAGAAGTCCCAGAGGAAAATGAAAAGAGACAGACCAGCTTTCATGGGGGTGCTAATTATTTCGATAACGTAACACTGGGTGAGTTCAAAAACAGCCACTGCAATGTCGATTTGCAACGTTTGGCTTCAAAGAGACTGCAATCTCCCGACCAAAGTACATCCATTGCACGCAAGAAACCCAAAAGACATTCGCGTGAGTTCCGGACATTCAAGGTGCACATTGCATGGAAGCTAGATTTGTTTCGGAAAACGGTGGAAACGATACGTTGTATGGCGGCCCATCGACAAGTACCAGGACTTTACATTACTGAGCCCGGTAGAGATTTCTTGCATACTTTTATGAAGGATGGTGGTTGTCTGAGAGACGATGTAAGTCTTTTGTTTGTCATGCATTAATTTATTGATATTTTAACGCTTCAATTACCTAAATGATTATTTATTTCCTTTATATCTACTTTACAGCATATCGATGAATGCTTGCGTGGCTTCACTGAGATGCAAAACCGATGCACGACTAGCAGGAAAAAGGTCTCATTCATGAACACAGCATTTACCAAATATGCAACGCTCCGTCACACTGCAGACCCACAAATAGATCTAGTCAGTCTTGGCCATTTGTTCTTGGTAAGGTAGATTTGTGGCCTTCGTGCCCATGGAGAAGGTCAGAGACAGTAGTCATTCCACTGGTGGTTAACGATGTGAATTGGATTATGTGCATTTTCTCACCAAATGCACAAAAACTGACCATCATACACTCTAATTCAATGAATGCTGATGAAAGTGAGAATGCGGACAATGCTTTTGAGAGAATAAAATCTGCCATTATTGTTCTCCAAGAAGATTTACGCCTCCCAACTTGCGGAAAACCATTTACTATGGAGAAGCATCTTGGGATTCAGAAACAGACATGCAGGTATTTGATCGAGCGGATCGAGTAATAAAATAAAACGAACACTAACGAAATATCCTACGCTCAACAGGCAAGTGTACCTATCGAAATAGCATACACGTAGAAAGTATTCGAGTATCGAATCCCAAAAGAACTATGTACCTTAGAAAAACGTTTGCTTAAATATCCTAGTACGAACATTTGATTGTTGAAACGGTAAATAACGATACTTAGAAAATACAACTTAATAAAGTAGCACGGAGAAGAAAACCCTTATGTAAACAGACGTATTTGAGACTTCGAATCTCCCTAGCTCGACCAACACATATATCAAGTACACGTAAGCAACACTATCATTAGACCGTGAAGATTCCTACAACATGCGTACGAATTCATACGACTGACGAAACTGCACCTTATCATACAAGACTCGCAACCAACTAATCAACTAATTAAATAGCCGGGCAAGCTTCCCTAACTACTTAATCGAAGATTGCATTAAAAACACGGTGAATCCCACTATTAGATTTGACTCTAATCCGGCGGGATAGTTCAACCTATCTCTAGCGATGAGTTTATTCCGCTCGTTTACGAGTGGTTTAATCGTTCGCCCCTCTCTCGAGCGTAGCGTACGATTTCCCGGACTACGTTAACTTAAACTCATAGACATGATCAAGTAAACTAGATGATTTTAATCACGTAGACATAATCAAAATCATATGCTTCATAAACGAGTCGTAACAATCGTAATACATCAAATACACGTAAACATACTATCGATCGCGCTCATATAATCTCAAATACAATAGATTTAGCTACTCATTATCAACACAACGAAGCACATAACTAACATCGAATACATCATAAATACTTCCCTGAATTCAACTTTGAAGTTAATCTCGTTCTTCGTTGAGGACTTTTATCGAGCACTTGGTGAGCAACTAAGTATGTGTTCTTGGGTTTTGGAATCGTAACGTGTATGTGTATGTATATGAGCTTAATGGTGTTTTTAACGTACCTCCTTTTTTTCTCTCCGCCAGCTCTTCCTCACGTTGGCTCCTTATATAGAGTTTTCATCACCTCTTTTGCTCTTCTTTTCAACGTCAGTTCCAAGGAGTTGCCAAAATCAGATTTCTTGTCTCCCATGCTTGAAAGATTATAGCCTCCAAAGTCATGATTTGCATCCATTGAGCCACCAAAAGAGATTTCTTATCCCTAGTTTCATTTCCAAGATGATAAGATAAGTTGAAGTCGCTTTCTTTTCATGTTCTTGACTTTAACCATGTCCACGGGATGTTCACGGCCTCGTTTATGCTTCTTCACGGCCGTGATAACATAAAACCTGAGGAAAACAACGTCTCTGCCCGTGTTCACGGCCTCGATAACCACCATTCACGGCCGTGAAGCGTTCGTGGGTTAGAAAATGGATTTCTGCCCGCCTTCACGGCCATGAAGCACCCTTCACGGCCTAGTTGATCAATGTTCATGGCCGTGACACAATCGGGTAAGAAAACAGCTCTCTGGTGCTCTTCACGGCCTCGTACAAACCATTCACGGCCGTGACTAATTTTCTGTAAAACAGCAGAACATTCAAAAATTCATATCTCCCATTCTAGACATCGGATTAAAAATCCTTTGGACAGAATCAAGATTAACAAGTCCCTTATCTATGGTTAAAATTTCAGGTCCATCGGACGTCCTTTACCCCGTGATCATTGAGAAATAAGAAACTGTCGCAAAACTGCCGTAAAACGTTTGATTTTGTTGTGAAACCACATTATAGCACAAAAATAATCCAAACGGCTTCACTTATCATGCAAACGACTTAAATGTAACATATATAAACGTAAGAATATACGTTTATCAGTATTCCCTTTTTTTATACTTAATTAATTTAATGTTTGTTTTTGTTATATGATACTCTTATGTGGGCTATAATCAATATTTCGGTAATTCCAAAATTTGCCCAACACACATTAATGATTTGACGATTTGATCATTATCCCTCTCAGCGGAGATTCTGGTGTACACATGCTGCGCAATACCTTCTCCTTGATGTTTGCAAAGGATACGATGGTTGAACTAGCCAGTTTGGACGTCTCTAGATTTACAAAGTATTTGACGGTCGCTATGTTCCTGTCGTATTGGCATTGGCCGTCTGAGATTAAGTAAATGTTTTGTTCTTTTCTATGTTTTAAATTAAGTATGTGATGACGTTTGTTGGAAGACGTGTGCTTGAGACTTTGTTCATCCCATTTTGTACCATTCGTGTACGTAATAGTGTTGTTTCACGGTAACTTTATGTTGTGCAATTGTGATCTAATGACTCCATGACTTAGATGTCTTCGGATTTTGGCGAAAAGTATCCTGTAATTATCTTTTCCGTGATGATAAACAGGCGTGCAAAATAGGCCGTATCCTGTAATTACGAGACTGTTTGATTCGCATTCGTGCAAAAAATAGCATAGCCTCTTATTACACTGTACCCGATTGCTGTGTGATGCCCTAGAATCGTTGGACCGGTAAGTTTCAATTAACCATGGTGGCTTATGTTACACTGCAAGACCCAAAACACACCACTTATAGTCCTGAAATTGTAGGATGAAAACCTTTATTTGCGAGATTTACTGGATGAGCAATTGCACTACTGAAACATTGTGACTGAAAAGATATCTGCACTACTGGACTGCAGTTGTCGATAGCTTGACGAACGTTGTGACTCAAAAGATATCTGCACTACTGGACTGCAGTTGTCGATAGCTTGCCGAACTACTGAAACGTTGTGACTGAAAAGATATCTGCACTACTGGACTGCACTTGTCGATAGCTTGACGCGTCACATTCCAGATAATTAATTATTGCATTAGAACAATTACATGATTGGTATGAATTATAGGATTAAGTAATCTACCACATATGCATTGTATCGTTAAAATGGCGATTAAGTTAACTTCCATATAATTATTTAGCGCATGTTTCGTATCAACTATAGCATTAAGGTAGCGAAAATACATTGTATCGTTAAAAGGGTGAATTTTTCATATATTTAATTACATATCATTATTTCATGTCTGAGGAATTCAAAAGGACATAAACAGATGCCATTAGTTGATACGCCATAACGTTTTCTACAAATAAATACAACTATTGGTCAACATTATAGCACTGTCAAAAAATTAAATAAAATTTCATTTAATCTTCTCAGTACAAATTATTAGTTACAATTTAAGGTCCGATGATATATTATATTCAGCTGTATCTCATGTCACGCATCCAATCCCGAAGCAACAACTATAAATATGTAACGTGCCTCCTCAGATAGCTGGGAGAATATTAATAATTGCTGTTAGAGGACGGGGAGTTATAAAGATGAGAAATTTTATGGAAGTTATACTTTACATCATAAGAAAGGATTATAATATCATCGCTGAAAAGACATCGGTATAACAGCACAGAATCAATCTAGTGACGCAAAGGTTAAAGAATTAGTAATGGAGAAAGATTTTGAAGATTCCGGTAAAAAGATATTTCATGAGCTACCTGTATTTCTTGATCATTTAACCGGAAGAATTTCAAAACAAGTGGACTGTCATTCAAAAAATGAGCATGATCATTGCCAGAATCTGCTAAAGAGTTATGAGACACTTCCACAAACCATGCAAGAGTCCTCAACATTTTTCCAATACCAATATATGCCAATATTGCAGAAAAATTCCAAAATTGATCTGCAGCTCGGTAACGCCATCTGTTTTTGTATTACAATATAATTTTATGAAAATAACATCGTTCTTCAAATTTTATTTTATGTTGTAGATCGTATTGCAAGCATCCAACAAAAAAGAAAAAGAAAATCTTTCGAAGAGACAAATATGAATGATTCTACCGATCATCTTCAGAATGGTAGCAAATTTGATCAACAATAATATTAGACATATTTTACCATAGCAGATTCGAATATCATGGCGACTTTCATATACTTATTTAGTATCCAAATATTTTAACAGCGCCATTAAAGAGGAAACGTTGCTCGCACAACGATATAGAAAATTATTTGGAGACAATGAACGGATACCTCGAAGTTCATTACAAGGGAAATGTCAATACTACAAATTTCTAAATGTTTATGTAGTTAATGTCCAAAATGATGTTTTAATATGAAAGAAGCATTTGTTTTAACAGATTCCGTATCAAGTGAAAGAATCAGAAGAAATTCTCAGACAAAAACAACGGACACCATCACTCAATGTTGTTACTGTCATGCACTGATGTGGAAATCAGAATCCGTAAAACGAAAAATGAATGACGGCAAATCAGTTTTTTCCATGTGCTGTAGTCAAGGAAGAGTTTCACTGTCTCCTCTTGCAGAACCTCCATTGTATCTTTCAGAAAAGTTATTTGATAGATCTTTCCGCAATCTATAAGAGTTTATAACTCAATCCTTTCATTCACATCAATGGGTGCAAAAATAGACAAAAAAGTCAAGGCAAGGGCAGGTTCGTACGTATACAGAATTCACTGGCAAAATTGTCATACTATTGGTTCATTACTTCCCGCTGAAGGTCATTCCCTAAAATTTGCGCAGCTCTACATCTACAACACATCAAATGAAGTATCTAACCGTTTAGGTACGTTGTCCAAAAAAAGCTCCGAAAATTTGGATACATAAGTGGTGACTGGACTTATTGAAATGATGGATGCATGCAATAAACTGGCTAAATTTTCCGGATGGCGCGGGACAGATATGAGTCGGGCGAAACTGCCGAATTATCAATATTACTAATTGGACGAGGCCATCGAGGAAAAACAATATGAACTTCCCTCCAGTGATGAAATTGCTGGATTGATATTTGGCGACCTTCCTGAAACAATCGGAGAAAGAGACATCATAGTGCAGACCAAAAATGGTCCGGTGCAGAGAATCAGCGAATCACATCCATCTTTTATGGCCATGCAGTATCCATTGTTATTCCCATTTGGACAGTCTGGTTTCCATGACAAAATAGAGTATTCAGACAAAGTGCACAGTTCTATCAAGAGACGTTACATAACCATGCGTGAATTCTATGCATATCAAATACAGACGACACTATCAGAAGGACTAGGTATTGTGCGAGCTGGACGCTTACTTCATCAGTATGTTGTCGATGCTTATACCGCTATTGAAACAGAAAGACTCCGTTGGATAAGGAATAATCAAAAGACATTGAGAGCAGATATTTATAATAATATTGCTGCTGCTGTAACAAAGGGAGAGACAGATGCAAGATCAATTGGAAAGAAGATTGTGATACCATCATCATTCACAGGTTCTCCCAGATATATGTTGGAAAACTATCATGATGCACTCGCTTTATGCAGATGGTATAGCAATCCACATCTATTCATCACGATCACAGCGAATCCTAATTGGGATGAAATTACAGACCATTTGGCGAAATATGGCGATGACAGTTCTAATGATAGGCAAGATTTGCAATGTCGAGTTTTCAGGATAAAACTGGACAGCTTAATTTCTGACATTCGAAAAGGATTTTTTTTGGACCTGTTGTTGCAGGTATGTTTTCTACAAAATGGCATTATATATTTTGTCCGAATGATAACCAAAATATTTCAGAAACGTTATTCGGTCGTAAATGGTTTCCTTTTTTTTTTTACAGTTTTGTATACGATAGAATTCCAAGAAAGATGTTTGCCACATGCACATATATATTGATTTGGCTAAGCGGACATGATGGACATCCAAGTCCTTCGGAAGTTGACTCAGTAATATCAGCAGAGATTCCTGACAGAGATATCGACGAGGAAGGATATTATTTGGTCAGACAATTTATAATGCATGGACCATGTGCGCCTGACAGACCAAACAATGCCCGTATGGAAAATTTCAGGTGCAAAAAAAAGTTCCCTAAACAGTATAATGAATCGATTACAGTGGACGATAATGGTTATGTGAAATATCGGCGATGGAGAACAGACAGAATTCATATTATAAAAAAGAAAATCCGCATGGATAATAGTTATGTGTGCCACACAATCTACCACTTCTTAAAAAATATCATGCTCATATAAACGTCGAATGGTGCAATAGAAGTAAGGCAATCAAATACCTGTTCATGTATATTACAAAGGGAGTAGACAAAGCGACAATGATTATCGAAAACACAAATCCAGCAGGCGATCAAGTTCATATCTCTGGAAAAATTAGTAATGACAGTGATGAAATAAAAAGATATCTTGACTGTAGATACTTATCTGCTTGCGAAGCTATGTGGAGAATTTTTCAACTTGACAAGATGTAGAATTTTTCAATTTGACATACATCTTGATGGACAACAAAGTGTTGTTTATGATGATGTTGTTGATTTGGAGAGTTTACTAACACGTGATGGTGTTCGGAAAACCATGTTTACTGAATGGATGTTAACAAATTCCCGTAATAGTGAAGCAAGGACTCTCACTTACATACAATTTCCGTCGAGATTCGTATGGAAAGATTGTAATAGATCTTGGCAGCCACGAAAAAAGGAATTGCTCTTGGAAGAATTGTAAATATTCATCCGACTGCTGGTAAGCTTTACTACATGAAGATGGTGCTCATGGTTGTTAAAGGACCAACTTCTTATGAGGATATACGAATCGTGGACGGAAATATATTACAAAGTTTTAAAGAAGCATGTCACAGAAGAGGATTATTAGAAGGAGATTGTGAATGACATCAAGGTATGGAAGAAGCTTGCCGATGGGCAACTCCAAATCAACTGCGACATTTATTTGCTACACTGCTGACATACTGCGAAATAACAGATCCTTTACGACTATGGAATAACTTCTGGAAATCTCTGTCAGAAGATATTATATGGAGACAAAGACGTTTGTTCACATTTTCATCTTTGAACCTTTTTGAAGAGGAATTACAGAACTACACTCTTATCGAGGTATCGAGGTAGAGAAGTTATACTCAAAAACACTTGCGGACTTCCTTGGGATGCCGACTCCGCCTGATAGTATTTTGACAGATCTTGAAACAGATTATTCATGGACCAATTAAACTTACATGTTGACGTAAGCGCGCTAGAGGAGCTTATTGCTACACTCAATGAAGAACAAAGAGCGATATTTTATGTTGTTACTGAATCAGTTAATACAAATGAAGGTCAGCTTTTTTTCCTGAATGATCGAGGAGGAACGCGGAAGACTTATGTATACAATTTGCTAATAAAAAATGCAGTCAGAAAACAAGATAGTAATTCCTGTAGCATCATCGGGGATTGCCGCCTTATTGCTACCAGGTGGAAGAACCGCTCATTTGAGATTCAAGTTGCCAATAACATTACGTGAAAATTCCATGTGCGATATACGTCATGGAACATTATTAGCAGATCTCATATGTCGTGCAGAATTGATTATTTGGGATGAAGCGTCAATGACACACAAATTTGCTTTCAAAGCACTGGACAGAAAGAATGGCTAGGACAGGAACTGAAGCCATTAGAGTCTGTGATCAACAACATACAAAAAAAGATCGACCACATAAATGCCAAGATTGATATGCAAGGTACGCAACTGTGAATTTGATAAGAACGTAACGTTCATAAATTAATTAATTAAATTTTTATAGCAGCAGAACCTTCAGTACGTGCAACCAACAGTTCTGCAACAAAGGCTGCGACAGATGAAACTCCAGCTCGAGTGCCTTACTTCTCCCCGAAAATTGACCAACATATACTATACAAGCTACAGATGTGGCCAAAAGCTGAAAGAATGATAAGGTCTATGAACCCAGATGACAGCAGAGAAAGTCTCCTGGGAGGAAGTCTTCGCCAACTATTCTTTAACGAACTCAAGGCAGAAAAAGGGCAATTACGCGATGCTGTAAGGAATTCTTTTCGATGTAAATATACACTATTGCATAAGAAACTGTACAGAATATATATAAGTAAACACTAATGGCAATCATCTGACATATATTACAGCATATAGATGAATGCCTGCGAGGTTTCGTTCAGATGCAGCATCTGTGCAAGTATGCTTTCAAAGTCGTCGCTTTCGCAAATACAGAGTTCAGCCAATTCCTCACAAGGAGTGCATTCAA
Source organism: Craterostigma plantagineum (assembly GCA_027422505.1). Lineage (NCBI taxonomy): Eukaryota > Viridiplantae > Streptophyta > Magnoliopsida > Lamiales > Linderniaceae > Craterostigma > Craterostigma plantagineum. Next base: position 5,892,747 of record JAPQWV010000047.1, on the reverse strand, counting down.
TGATGGAAACTTGAATCTAGAGAATGTCTTCCCTTACATTCTGGGCAAATTTGCAGAATGGCCATCATCCAGCTGGTTAAAAGCTAAAGCTATAGTATTCCCGCTGAAAATTGAACAGAGACATTGGGTGCTTTGCTTTGCTTACCCAGCTACAAAAACCATTATGGTCTTGGATTCAGACACAAAGTCGGATGAGGACCTGCGGAAAACAACAGAAGCCTTGGGTGATGCACCATTAATCATACCGTATTTACTGAAAAAGATAGGCGTCAAAGCCTGTGGAGAGCAGTTTGTCATAAAAAGGGGTAGAAGTATTCTGCAACAGCTTAACAGGTACCATAATTGTCTATACATAATATAATTGAGTGCCACATTTAAATTATTGGATATGACATTTTCCAATTTTATGCATGTGCTCTCAAAGCGGAGACGGCGGAATACATGTGCTACGGAATGTGTTTGCATCATTTCTTCGAAATGAGAAGCTCCACAGGATATTGCCATCATACATTAATGAGTTCAAGAAATATCTAACGGCTTCCATATTTTTCCAATAGTGGCATTCGCCGCCACAGAATGAAGATTAGTAGTTGCTGACAGTCTACTTTATTAATAATGCAGGACGGACGTATTGGTGCAGAATTGTCTAATGACATTTGTAATTTTCATTAATCATATTTCCCTCCCCAGAATGACAATTACTAATTATTAAGTTTGTAGTTTTTTCAAAAGCATGGGAGAATTATTGTTGCAATTGAAAACATGTACATATATTACAACATCTCATTTCATACTTCTCCATGATGTACTATCAAATTACACACTACTATGAGAGCGATCGGATAGATTACCGTTTTTTATTGGTCAAATGTTATTGTTCCAAAAAGGGAATCCGTCTATAATTTACACTACTGAACGAACATAACTGAAAAAGTTTAACTTTTGCATAATGCACTACCGAATTGCACACTAGCACTACCGAATTGCACACTAATGATCATTTTATTGTGGTTGTCCCTTTTATCGTTAATCTACATATACTACATATATTACGAAAAGAGTACAACATATTACAGCAACTCATTTCTAATTACTCAAGAACAGTTAGACGTCATCCTCAGGTGCATAAGCTTAATATCTCAAAACTGCACTACCGACGTCCACACTACTGACCATCTTATTTTTCAAATGTTAATGTTCAAAGTTGGAAAAATAATGAAAATATTGTCGAGTGAATAAATGTTGCGGCTAATCTTCATAAGCATGCAAATTGATAAGCATGTCAGAAACAGTTGCACATCAAACTAAACTGAATAACTTTTACCTTTTGCATAATGCACTACCGACTTTCGCACTACTATTCGAATAGGAAAAAAGTTGCAATTATTGTTGACGCGTCAAGCTACGATTGGGAGCAGTATAATAACATGCTATGCTATATTTTGCACGACTGCGAATCGAACAGTCATGTAATTACAAGAGATGGCCTATTCTGCACGCCTGATATACAGTACTGTAAACAAAAAGTACGCTATCAACAACTGCAGTACAGTAGTGCAAAAAACTGTCCAGTTGCACGATTTCAGATAATTCATTAATGTACCTATATTATTGTTACACTTCATCTAGACATAACTACATTACAAGACTCGCTATATTACTGTTACACTTAATCTAGACATAACTACATTATTTATCATCTAGATACTACTAAATTTAACACAACAGAATGGATTAATATAACCGTTCAATAATTACTCTGTAATCATGATAACCATTGCACTCAAAAGATGCATCGATCTATTACTTAAACCACTCACTGCGTAATTATGATGACCGTGGAAATGAAAAGACACATCGAAATATTATCCAAACAATTAAGACAGTGATGAATACACACTAAATACATTTAATCATATAACTCATTTAAACAAAGCAAACCGATACATTCTACTGAGAAGTTACGAATGGAGAGTAGTAACTTTTCATTTCCTTAACATGGACTTAGAATCTATATAAATCAAATCATTTTCATAATTTTACCACCATTACACATAAAAAAACAAAAAAAAGGTTCCATAAAATGATCAATCAAATAAGAGATTATTTAGACACCATTGTTGCGGGATTTCATCAGAAGCTAGAGAATTTGTTGATCGTATAGAACGTAAGATAGATGGCTATGTCCAATATGATACTGAGTGGTTCGACGATCTGACTGTTAAGATTAACGAAAATTACTCGGAAATCGATGGGAGGTTGTCGCGTATAGAACAAACGCTTGGTATGTGAAACATTATTTAGCAAAATTGAACACACTGTTACTACTTATAACTCCACGTCCGATTTTCTTACAAGAAAGAGAAGCCCTACACGTGACGGAGAACGGAGGGGAATATTCACAACAAACATCCCTTCAACTGAGGAGACGAAACTGCAGGCAAAAAGAAAGCACTCTAATATTTCCACTCAACCAAGAGAGGATCCATTAGAAAACGATCTAAGACAAAAAATACAAGCACGTTAGATGGACACCGTTTGATTTCATAAAAAGTCCTGGCAGAGAAAACTCTTGCGGTGCATGTCAACAAGCTGTAAAAATTCTTCCCCCGTGTATCGGCGACAATAGGAACAATGAAGATAGAGATTCTGTCGGTACGCTATTCCGAGAAGAACGCGGCAAAGAATTCTTCAAAAACCTTATGACGAAGGGAAGTTGGCTACATGATGAGGTACAATGCTTAATCATCTTTCCCATTAATTTTTCCACATATTCTTATTATGCATTCTATTCTATTCTCCACCAACACATAGACGAATGCTTAAGAGGAGTTATGGAGAATCAATCACATGCAAGTTTCCCAAAGTCGAGGGTTTCTTTAATGCCTACAGCTTTCAGCCAAATAGTTGCAGCAGAGTATACGAGCGGGGTGTATGGACCTATCTGTCATTCGACCATATGTACAAGGAATTGTTGAGGATTGACCGTATCTTCCTTGGGAGGAAACAGATCTTATAGTTATCCCAGTCAACATAAATCAATGTCACTGGATACTGTGCATTATTGATTATAAAAAACAGTCAATAATAGTACATGACTCTGAACCTTCGGTTGATAGAGATATGAGATTCTTCGAAGAGGCATTTCAAAAAACACGACTTATGATCTCATATATTCTTCAAGATTTGCGCATCACTGATTCCATCGTGGACTTCGCTGTTTTTAGAGATCCAAACTTCCCCCAGCAGACTATGAGGTAGTGCAAAACCCTGACCGTATTTATTTTGTAGAATCATGATTTCTTACGTAAATTGTTTGTCTCTTTTCCTGTATGAATCAGCGGCGAATGTGGAGTATACGTGCTGCGATCAGCATTTTCATTCATGTTTGCTGAAGATGACGTGGACGATGTTTCACCATAACTGATCCAAGAATTAAGAGAGTTCCTCACCGTAGCAGTGTTTTTCAATATTTGGTCTTAGCTACTCCTATGTTAAATAAGTTACTATTGCTGCATTTAATAGTAATTCTGTTTTTTAATCACGTATTTTTTCACATACCATCCACAACTAACATCCCGTAAACTAAGAATACGAAAGTGCTGGCAAAAATAAAGCACTCTAATATTTCCAATCAGACGAGAGGATCCATTAGAAAAACAGGCACGTTCAGTAAATTACTCGATCCAAAAAGAGACCCGTGCAACGCACGGGTTTGCATTAGTATTACCGTATTAATAAAAGGAGGTACAAGTTTATCAGTTTCTCAGAGACGAAGACTAAAGATATTTTTGCTTATACTGCGGCACAAAGACTAGAATAATTGCATATAACCACTTACAGTAAAGTCCAATGGGCTCAAATAACGCGTTATCAATCTCCTTCGACAATTTAGCGAATATAACGATCTCTTATATGCGTATGTTGTAAAGAATATCATGAGAAATTAAAATTTCCCAAAAATGAGATAGATAAGAAGGCTGATTTAACAAAACACTAATCAATTAACTCCGACAATTAGACAAAACAACCGAACATATGATTCGAAAAAATGCAGAAGCCACAACATATCATATAAAAGAAAGGGGGGAAGTTTATACATGGTTACTTTCCGTTTACCTTCCAAGCTGAAAGAAAAGCCTTCTTACGTGTGCTCATTGCACTCTCACGTTCTTTAACGGCTTTGATGGCCAATTTGTGCTGTTCTTTTATTGGAAAAATACCATTTTCATCATAGATATTAGTTTCCAATCCATAATCTCCATGGTAAAGACTCCTCTCGCTAATATCACCATCTTTAATTCCACCCTTTTCTTGATTAGATTCTTGCCCTTTAAAACATTTCCATAGGCAAAACCTTGACCCTCGCGAAGACAGCAACTCAGCCATTTAGAAACGTGGAATATGTGTTGTAACTATCTATAGAAGATTTGTAGACTTATTTGGCTAATTGCTTTGTTTTGCTTGTATATATAGCCAAGACCACAAACCTATACAGCGAAAATATTTACTGTCCACGCCTGTTATCTTCCTACTTATATTAATGGATGTTGGTGGGATTACGTTTTTCCAAATATGATTTTATTTCTATCTCACCTGCAATAAAGTAAGATTAACACATACATAGAAATTACACAAATTCTAACAACCATTCTGTGTCACAAATGAGCTGTCTTATACTATGAATTGATTAAAGACGAGTTCAAAAATAAGTAACATCACTCATAGTATAGCAGAAACAAACCGTAAATAAGCATTATTCATATTCTAGGACCCCAAGAAGCATAACCAAAAGCCCAACATCAATAAATCCAACTATCACTGCCTCATATTCATCTGAGTCAAAGTCCAACTATGAGTGCCACGCCAGCGCAGAACTGTAAAAATGCGCTATGATTTTAGCATTTTTCTTCGACGTAAAAATGCGCCATTGTTAATGTCGAAGATATGGAAACAGAATTTGTCCTTCATGCCCAAAATAAGTGGTGCACTTACCAAAATAGAAGATATGAAGATAATGAGTAAATAAGACAAGAAGATATAGGTTCAGTCGATATAATAAGATATGGAGATCAAGGGTGAATAAGGCAACACTTACCAAAACTAGAAGATATGAAGATAAAACGAGATCCGGCCAACATCCTACCGAAATTACAAGATCTAGGATCAGCAAAATAATAAGGAAGATATGGAAGATCAAAACAAATCAAGTCAAGACAATTATAAAATATAAAAGTCGATCATAAATCGACTTCACACATTTTCGAGACGAAACGAGCGATCAAGAAAAAGAGAGAGAGCTTAAACCGTACTTTCAGTGTTTTCACTGTTTTGCCTAGAGGTTTACTACCTTTACGCTATGTAAAGATTAGGAGAGTCTTTAGATTATTTTCTAGGCTAGCTTTACTATCTTCGGTAGTTGTTCTTTTTGTAAACCGTTCTTAGTAATCGTATTTTGCCCTGAAGGCTCGCAGAAAGTTCAAGAATTTGCTGCATAATTTTAAATCTCGTGTGTCGTTTCTTCTTACTACTAAATTTTTACAATTTCCGTTGTGCTAAACTATGTGAGTTCCAGTGTCGTCTCAACATCGTTTTCAACATTTAGGTCGCTGGTTTTACAACTTAGTATGCATCCATACGGGGTCCACTCCAGCCATCGTGCTCAATGATTCGTGGAAAATTTGTTTCTTCTAAATTTGAGTTTATATTGATTAAAAAATAAGCATAATCCGAACATCCGTTAATGATCATCATAAACATTCATCATATTTAACTTTTAGCATTATTACCACTTTCTCCACATGTTCTCTTTGCGATATTCCAATAACAGGTTCTACAAGAACATATGATCAATTGAAAAATGCTCTAAGTTCTCTACCATCCCAAAAGCAAGAACGGTCACATTGTTTATATTGAACAATGTTAGAAAATTTATATTATAGTTGATTTTATAAATTTTTATGTGAATGAGGAATTGGCCTTCGAAATAAATGCTATTGGGCTCGAACTGGCCCAATATCGGTCCAACTTCTAGAAGGATCATGTAGTGGCTAACCACTCCTCAAGTCCATGGCTCAAATTGCGTAATGGAGTGGTTAAAACCACTCCTCAAATATTATGCCATTAATTACAAAATAATAATACAAATTAAATAATATTTTCTATAATTATTTTTAAGCCTATAAATATGTGATTAGGCTTAAGAAATGAAAAGAAGAAAAAATAAGAGAAAGAAACATACAAATATCTCTAAAAAATTGGTTCTGCTATCGTTCTTATTCCGCTCGCCGTTGGTGTCGTTTTTGTGCTAAACGAACACTGTGTTTTCGAAGTATCTTGGAAAACAGACGCTCGTTAAAACCTCTAGCACATACGTGAGTGAGCGAATCTGTTTTAAGGAAATTTTGTGCGACACAATCTTCGAATATTTTCTTTCCGGTTCAATCGAATTTTTTGGGTCTATCGTTCGTGGATCTTTACGAGGCGAGGGTGCGTTTAACAAACTTCTCAACAAGGAGGTTGAAGAAGGTGGAAATTGGCCAACAATCTTAAAACAGATCCGACGATCTTACGAAGATGTCAGACGACATGGACTCCCCCCAACAACCAAGGTCTACCGGGAACGCTGTCATTCTCCCAACTGCTGTTGTTATTCCCATTGCCATAGCTACGGTGGCAAACCAAACATACCGATCAACCACTTGGAGAAGCTGGAGAAGTTTACGGAGGCAGCTTCGACGTACGCCGGCAACAAAAGATGCTGTTCTATCTCACCAACCTGGCGACGTACCTGAAGGAGAACAAGCCCAAGGTGCCCAAAGGCGTAATGACTTCGGAGGTGGTGACCGCTATGGATTCATGGAAGCACTCCGATTTTTATGCCGTATTACATCTTGAACGCGCTGAGCGACACTTTATGCAGCGTATATTGTGGGATGGAAATGGCTAAGGAATTATGGGAGTCGCTAGACCGGAAATATGATCAGAGGATGCAGGCACAAAGAAATTTGTTGTCAGACGGTTCCTTGATTATATGATGGTCGATTCAAAGACTATTATCAGTCAAGTCCAAGAGATTCAATTGAGCTTGCACGACATCCTTGCGGAAGGGATGGTTTTGAATGAATCTTTCCAAGTGGCAGCTACTATTTAAAAGTTGCCTCCAGGTTGGAAAGACTTTAAAAACTATCTCAAGCATAGCAAATAAATGTCTTTGGAGGACCTGATTGTTAGACTTCGAATCGAAGAAGACAACAAAAAGTCGAAAAAGAGAGCCTCAAGCTCATCTGAAGCGAAATTAAACGTGTTGGAGCATGGCTCTAAAAAGGGCAAAGGCGCGGTTAAACCCGAAGATAAACTTGGGGCGAGCAGAGGCGTCGCAAAGCCGAACTACAAGTTTATAGGAAAAGGGTTATGCTATAGACGGTTTATTCAAGTTGAATGTAATGACTGAGGTCAATCAAATGAATAAAAATTGTTCTGTTTACTTGCTTGAATCTTTCAATTTGTGGCATGGCAGACTTGATCACGTTAATTTTGATTCGATACATCGATTAATTAACATTACCCATATTCCTAAATTCGATATTGATTCGAAACATAAATGTGAAGTTTACGTTGAAGCAAAACTGACGAGACCCACAGTAATACGATTTACTGAACCGCTTGAATTGATTCATACGATTCATGTGATTTGAAATACGTTCAAACACGTGGTAGCAATAAATATTTTATAACATTTATTGACGATTGCACCAAATATTGCTATGTTTATTTGCTTAAGAGCAAAGACGAAGCATTAGAGAAATTTGTTCTCTACAAAACCGAAGTAGAAACGCAACTTGGCAAGAAAATTAAAATATTAAGAAGTGATCGAGGCAGAGAATACGAAGCGCTAATTGGGAGCTTTTGTGTGGAACATGGCATCGTCCATGAAGTGACTGCACCGTATTCACCTCAATCAAACGGGGTGGTTGAACGAAAGAATTGCACATTAAAAGAAATGATGAATGCGATGTTACTGAGTTCAGGTCTATCGCCTAATATGCGGGGCGAAGCTATCTTGTCTAGTAATTACCTATTAAATAGGATACCTGAAAGAAAATGAATAAAACTCCATATGAGTTATGGAAAGGAAAGACGCCTTCGTACCAACATTTGCGAATGTGGGGGTGTTTGGTGAAGGGAGCCGTACCTACGCCTAAAGCGGTGAAAATTGGTCCTAAAACGGTGGACTGTATCTTCATAGGACATGCACTCAATAGTACGGCATATCGGTTTCTTGTCTATGATTGACAATTTCGGATATTCATAAGATTAAGAACACGGTCCTAGAATCGAGGAATGCATGTTTCTTTGAAAATGTGTTTCCTTGTAAATCCGATGATGGATCCGGTACATCTAAACGAGATGATATAGAAACCGAGATTCCTAGTACTGTTCATGCAAATGAACCGAGATGAAGCAAGCGTGCCCGAATAGAGAAATCTTTTGGTGACGACTTCGTTACATATTTGATTGAAAAGGAACCACTGACTTATGACGAGGCAGTGAGCTCCATGGACGGGCCTTTATGGAAAGAAGCCATAAAGAGTGAGATTGATTTTATTTTGCAGAATCATGAGAGTTAGTTGATCCCAAAGGGATGTAAATCTTTAGGATCAAAATGGATCTTTAAAAGGAAAATGAAACCAGACGGGTCTGTGGAAAAGTATAAAGCCAGACTTGTTATCAAATGATACAAGCAACGCGAAGGCTTAGATTACTTTGACACATATTCGCCTATGACGAGGATAAATTCGATATGGATGATACTTGCTATCGCGTCCTTAAGAAATTTGAAATACATCAAATGGATGAACAGCTTTCTTAAACGGTGAATTAGATTAAGAAATCTATATAGTGCAACCCGAGGGTTTTCGTGCTCCGGGAATCGAAAAGAAAGTCTGTAGATTGATTAAATCTTTGTATGGTTTGAAACAAGCCCCTAAGAAGTGGCACGAAAAGTTTGATAACGCGATGATCAACTACGGTTCTAAAATCAATTAGAGCGATAAATGCGTTTACTCAAAGGAAACAGACGATGACTATGTCATTTTATGTCTGTATGTAGACGACATACTCATTGTTGGTAGTAATGACAAAATGGTCAAGTCTACAAGGATATGTTAAATTCGAAATTTGACATGAAAGATATGGGACTTGCGGACGTGATTTTAGGAATTAAAATTATACGAACGAGTAACGGTCTTGTTTGAGCCAAGCTCATTAAGTAGACAAAATTCTCGATAAATTCTGCAAGGGTGAGTCTGGTGTTGCCAGAACGCCATTAGATCGAAGCGTTCATTTGTCGAAAAATCGCGGCGAGGCTATTGCTCAAGTAGAATACTCTCGAATTATCAAAAGCTTGATGTATCTAATGAGCTGTACTAGACCTAATATTGCTTATGATATAAGCAAACTGAGTTCGTAGACGAGCAATCCAAATGCGGACCATTGGACCGCAATAAGACGGGTTTTGAGATATTTACGGTATACTCGAGACTATGGATTACACTATGGTTGATATCCAGCTGTGTTAGAAGGCTACACAGATGCGAACTGGATATCTGACCTGAACGACTCTAAGAGCACAAGCGGTTATGTGTTTACACTTGCCGGAGCTACTGTGTCGTGAAAATCCTCGAAACAAACGGTTATAGCGAGATCCACTATGGAATCCAAGTTCTTTGCCTTGGATAAATGTGGAGAAGAAGCTGAATGGCTACGCCATTTCTTGGAGGATATTCCAAAGTGGAAAAAACCTGTGCCGCCTATATGCATACACTACGATAGCCAATTGGCTATTGGACGAGCACAGAGTACTATGTATAATGGTAAGTCGAGAAACATACGTCGTCGACATAATACTGTTAGACAACTGCTCTCAACTTGAGTTATCTCAAGTGATTATGTGAAATCAACAGATAACATTGAGGATCCGCTAACCAAATGGTTAAATAGAGATGCGGTTGAAAGGTTGACGAAAGGGATGGGCTTAAAGCCTTAAAGTATAAAAGTGCTAAGATGGAAAACCGTACCTACGAGACTGGAGATCCCAAGATCTAGGTTCAAAAGGACAACCTAGTCTTAGGACTTGGTATCACTGTGCGGGATAACCCCGCTCATTCCTGTCAAGAAACAGTGATGACGGAAAAGGCTGGCATTATGATGCTTTAATAACTATCATAGAGTATTGATAGAAAATACTCGCGACGTGAGAAGTCACCTATATTAGGGAGAAGTGGGGGAGCTTCAAAAGAGAACTGAAAGGCTTAGTTCTTTAGAAACCCTCGCAGAATCAGGACGTGTCCATTGCCGTATTGGACAAAACCATGAGAACGAAATAAGAGAAAAATGGTCTCTGTGTATTGTACGTGGGTTCGTTTACACGAAAAGCGGGACAGTTCAAGGCATTCTACTGGACTGCAGTAAACTACGCGTGCATACAAGGAGGAAGTTCAAATGGCAAAACATACTATCCTCTATGCAAAGTATCATTAGAATAGCAGAAACATTAAACAAACAATTCTCATTCATGTGGGGGATTGTTAGAAAATTTATATTATAGTTGATTTAATAAATTTTTATGTGAATGAGGAATTTGGCTTCGAAATTAAATGCTATTGGGCTTCGAACTGGCCCAATAACGGTCCAACTTCTAGAGGGCCCAACTTTTAAAACGCCCATGTAGTGGCTAACCATTACTCAAGTCCATGGCTCAATTGAGGGATGGAGTGGTTAAAACCACTCCTCAAATATTATGTCATTATTAAAAAAAATAATAATAATAAATAAATAAAATGAAATAATATTTTCTATAATTATTTTTAAGCCTATAAATAGGTGATTAGGCTTAAGAAATGAAAAGAAGAAAAAATAAGAGAAAGAAACATACAAATATGTCTAAAAAATTGGTTCTGCTATCGTTCTTATTGCATTCGCCGTCGGTGTCGTTTTTGTGCTAAACGAACGATGTCTTTTTCTAAGTATCCTGTAAAACAGACGCTCGTTAAAACCTCTAGCACATACGTGAGTGAGCGAATCTGTTTTAAGGAAATTGTGTGCGACACAATCTTTGAATATTTTCTTTCCGGTTCAATCAAATTTTTTGGGTCTATCGTTCGTGGATCTTTGCGAGGCGAGGGTGCGTTACTACAAGCTTCTTAACAAGGAGGTTGAAGAAGGTGGAAATCGGCCAACAAACAATTATATAAAAATTATGAGTGTTCAAAAACAACGGAAACGTTCAATTGTTTCAGAATTTGAGTACTAGTATTACTGTACCATTACCGTTTTATCATAAAAAAATAATTACCTTGTTCAGTAAGCACAGATAATATAATTACTTTTGCATGATGTGTATATGGTCTTGGTCTATATTATATATAAATATATTCAAATCTGTATAAGAAAACTACAAACAATTTACTCATTTTTAAATAGGGTAGATTACTTGGAGTCGTCAACAAGACTCCAGACTATATAATTGAACACAAAGATTGACGACGGGCGTTTTGCATATCACTTCTTTATGTGGTGGAGTATGTTACTGTCTTTCTTAGCAAGTAGTGGAATATTTCAAGCACGGGTCTGAGCTTCCAGGGAGGGCTCGCCTTCATCACTATCGAAGCCTCTCCACATCAAGTTATCCTCGCTATCGCTTGGGAAAATCTCAGAATTCGCCCGAGCTCGAATAATATTTATTCGGCCTCGAAGAGTTATTTCGGCCCGATTAACAGATATTCATGATATATTAACACATATTCGGGATATATTAACAGTTCATAGGGGTCGTAGCTTAAGGGTGAAGTGGAGGCCAGGAATTTTCGCATTTGAGTCAATCCCTGCAACAGTCATCTCCGATCCACATTCAGCAACAACCACCGAAAACTGCGAGTGTGTGTGATTCTCATTAAATGATTATGGAAGAAAAATACACTAGTACAGATAAGGGAATAGGCTGCGGCACAATGGGCGACTGTTGTCAACAACAGACGCCAATTGGTAAAAATTTTGACAATTGGCGTCTGTTATTTTACCAACAGTCGCCCATAGTATATTTATGTAAGACATTGGGCGACTGTTGTGGTCCATAACAGTCGCCCATAGTCGATTTAATTTTTTTATTTAATATTTACGGATCATTGGCGACTGTTATTACAACAACAGTCGCCCATAGTTTTTTCGTTTTTATTTTACTTTTATTACATCAGACTTTGGGCGACTGTTGTGAGCTGTAACAGTCGCCCATAGTGGATCTTTTTTTTAATATTTGAGGGTCATTGGCGACTGTTATAACTATAACAGTCGCCCATAGTTTTTTCTTTTTTATTTTTTTTATTATATAAGACATTGGGCGACTGTTGTGTACCGTAACAGTCGCCCATAGTCGATTTAATTTTTTTTTTAATATTTGAGGATCATTGGCGACTGTTACGCGGTACAACAGTCGCCCATTGTTAAAATACAGATCGATTACACACACATCGAACACTCACACACACAACCCAGGCAGATCGAACGCTCACACACAACCGCCGCCCGCCCCTTTGCAGTCGCCCCCACCACTTGCTCAGCCGCCGCCCGCCCCTTTGCAGTCGCGCCCACCGCTTGCACAGCCGCCGCGCCGCTCGACGCAGCCCAACTTCCTCAGCTCGTTCTGCGCCACACCTCGCACCACCGCCACGTTCCCGTGCCCTCGCCGTTGCCGCCCAGCTCCTTGCTGTCGCCGCCGTCCCTCACCCGCCGTCTCACAGCCGCGCCGTGCCCCACCACTCACAGCCGCGCCAGCTCCCCATCGGTTGCTGTGGCCGCCTCCCAAACCTTGCAGCCGCAACCTCGCCGCCCCACCTCGCTGCCCCACCTCGCCGCCCCTGCCCTGCCCCGCCCTGCCCCTCTCAGCCGCAGCCACCGGCCCAAATTATAAGGTAATATATAAATTTGATCAATAATAAATTAATTTGTATTTTCCTATGTAGGCTCCTATGCCGACATTAGGGAATTCTTCATTGGAGTCTAGCACTGTTCGGCGCAATGACGATATCCCAGGTCTAGGCAAGTATTCTCGGTATGTATTCGATGTCATCTCCTCTCGGATTGATCGTTCTTTTGTATTCTCTATGAGAGATGTGTACTACAATCCGGGAGAAGAGTCGTTAGATACCGGCATCGACAGCACCGATATTGAGCACTTATTTAAGGGCGAGAGTTTGGATTCCAGCGTCATTCAACTTTTCTTGAGGTAGCTTCATTAATTTTTAGTTTAAATTTAACGTTAAATTTTATTGATTATCGTCCATTGTAGGTATCTTCGTTTGGAATTGGCGCCGGAGATTGCGTGTTTCAACCCTAATCGGTTAAGCTTGATGAACACGAACCCCTCGAAAGTTGAATATATGACTACAGTTTTTAAAAATTCGTATAACTCATCGACATACTTCTTCGCGCCTTACTATGAAGGGTAAGTATAATTGCTTTATTATTTTATATTTAAAGTTTTTATTTTAAATAACATGTTTTGTTGTATTTATAGTGATCATTGGATACTGTTGGTCATCCATTATCCCGCGAACACTGTATATGTTTTCGATTCACTGGCACCTAAGGTGGGGATCAAAAAATTGGAATTCGTGATCACGTGAACAAGTAAGTGCAATATAAATAAACAACATGGTATACTTTTATTTTATAGATGCTTCTAATATATACTTTTGAATTTCAGTGCATTGAAGATTTCGACAATGTTTGGAGCGGCACAAGTTATGAAGAAGTCTTCCTCTACTACTTGGAAAGCATGCAAGGTTCGCAACTCTTTGAGCAATTTCTATTAAAAGTATAACGATATTAGGTTATAATATGATATTTGTTTAAACTTAGTGCCCACGCCAACCTGATGATAGTCAACTATGTGGAAACTTCGTCATGCGCTACATGTACGACATTGCGAGAAATATCGGCTATCAAACACAAAATCTGTCAAAGGTACGATAAAGTTGAATCATTGATATCAAATATAGTTAGTTGTAACTTTTGTGAATCGTGTTCATATTTTAGGAATTGGAACACGCTATCTATGTCAAAGAGACGCATGAAGAAATTCGAGAGTTGTGGGCGAAGCACTTCATTGAAGTATGTCTGCAACAAAGCACAAGTTTTAGGTGAAGACTTTGAACATTGTTTATGTAATTGTTCACTTGATACTTAGGTTGTTTTGTGATTATGTTATTGACATGCTTATGGTTATATTGAGTTGAACTTTCTTGTGTGTATCGTATATTATTGAGCCTTATTTATCTTGGGATTGTTGGGCTGTTTTATTATATACAGGTTTTTGGGTATTAGAAAACAAATAATATATTTAAAAAATAAAACTACCCATTGGCGACTGTTGCAAACAAGGGTCGCCTATTCTGTCAACTATGGGCGACTGTTGCAACGAAACAGTCGCCAATACCTCCACAATGGGCGACTGTTGTTTGTCTAACAGTCGCCCATCCCTGTTTTATGTAACGTTTTTTTTAGTTTTTATGTCTATGGGCGATTGTTATAGATAAGCAACAGTCGCCTATACCTCGATTATGGGCGACTGTTACTGTGACAACAGTCGCCCAAAGTCGAGGTATGGGCGACTGCTAACAACCGACGCCAATAGCCTGGGGTATGCGCGTCGGTGCCCTCGGCGACCCTGGGCAACAGTCGCCCATACTTAATAACAACAGTCGCCAAAAGTCCGTACTGTACTAGTGATATCTCAAGACTCATAAGTATCTGGAAGACAACGTCACATTTGCTCAATGGACGAGGGCATATTTCCTAAATCTAGATACAATATAATGACGACAAATGGATCAGAATCGATAAATGCTGCCGTGATGCTCGGGAGCTTCTATTGGTAGGTTTATTGGACTCGTTACAAAGATTAACTGCAAATTGGTTCACCTTTAGAATGAATTTAATAAGACGAACAGATACTGTTAAAAACAATGTTGAAGAGGAATATATTGGGTCCGGCCCATATATTGGGTGGCCCATTAAATACATATTAATATTATGTATAAAAGGAAAAAGAAAATATATACACAACACACGCACACAGCAACGAGCAGAGGAGAAAAAAGATAGAAGAAAGAAAAGAAAATAGGAGAAAAGGTGGGAAGTAAATTCAGATCCGAACGATCCGGTGCTCTGATTTCGACGAAACTTCGGGAGGAGGCTCGACGAGCTCTACGCATCTACCGGGTCATATTGGTCGATTCCTCACTTTCGGTGGTAATTTGCTTCGCCCTTTCTCCGTATTTTCCGAGCTTGTAGCTCGAGGAGTGTTGGTGTTCCGAGTTTGTAACTCGATGTTTTGTATGCTCGCCTTGTCGGCGTAGTATTTTGTTATGTTTGGGTTGTTGTTACCTCGAGACGTTCTCGAGAGGTGTTGTCCATTGTACCCGTCGAACTCGGTTATAGTGGATTGTTCCCTTGGATCGGGAGAGCGATCCCGTGGTTTTTCCATTTTTGATTTTTCACGTTAAAAGTTGGCGTGTTATTTCGCTTTCATCGTTGGTAGATTACCGTTACTTTTGTTCGTGATTTCGACAACCCCAACAGAATATGATGTTCCTCAAGATTTAGATAAATTGAATCGATGGACAATTACAAAAATGAAGTATACCCCTGAAAGAATGCGGCACAAAACCTCTCGTGAAATGCCCTCGGGTTTTCTTTGAGACTCCTTAGAAAGTTTCGACTTCCTCTGGAGGCGCTCGGGACGGAAACGATTCACCTCCTCAACATCATCCACTAAACCACCGAACAATGTCTAGCTAACAGACATTAAAGAAAGCTCTACTTGGAGGCACCCCAAGCCTATCTTATGTTTTTCATTTATTTCTATGCGTATTTTTAGTTTATGATTCTATTTCTCGATGATCGCATGGCTTTCAAAATCTCAAGTGTGGGGAGGAGCCGTACAAATCATGCACATCAGATTATTCAGGGGAAGTTCGCTTATCTATCTATTTCCTCTTCCGTATGTTACATTATTTTTATGTTGAGGACAACATAAATCTTAAGTGTGGGGAGGGGAATTTCTGCGAAATTAATGCGGAATGTTATATGTTTGCATGTCTTGATTTTGGGTATAATTTTTTCGAAAATTTGGCATGAAATTTTTCCGAAGATAATAGATATTAAAAACAAGTAAATTATGTCTGATTGTATAGCGATCCAAAAGTACACGCTTGCTTCACCTATGACCTTAATTACAGTAATTACAATAAACTCAAATGATATCTTAATGAACACGAGAGTTCATTTATCACATAAATGACCTTTATTACATCAAGTAAATCGAACCATCCTTCTAGTTTCCAGGCCTGTAATAAATTTGACATACAAGGTAAATTGAAACACAATTAACTTATTGTGGTAATAAATTAATATTTAGAGTGAATGAAAATGCAATGACATAAAGGGCCTTTATTACATCAAGTAAATCGAACCATCCTTCTAGTTTACAGGGAACCCTGTAATAAATTTGACATACAAGGTAAATTGAAACACAATTAACTTATTGTGGTAATAAATTAATTTAGAATGAATGAAAATGCAATGACAGAAAGGGTCACACTTTAAAATTTGTAAAGGATATGTAAAAGCGTCTGGATATTCAATTACCTTATACGTTTTTCCCATTTAGTAAAATTGGCAAAACTGATCCGTTCCTATAATAACGTTATATAATTACCCTAATAATCATATGTTTCCCTCATCTTGATCCTCATCTTTCTCACTTCGAACAAAGATTAATCCTTCAACTTCGTCCATGGCTACTTGCAATAAAACTTTATTCATCTTCCTCATTTTCACCATCTCTCTCGCCTTTGTGAACTCAATAAAAAATAATGGAATCACTCTTAGTCTCCATCACCGCGACTCTCACCTCAACCCTTCGACTAACCGTTTCTCGCTCCTCAGAAATGCTTTTCAACGTTCATTTTCTCGAACAAAAGAACTTCAAAAAACAGCCTCGAACCCAACATCACTCGACTCATTCAAGTCAAACCTAACCCCCGTCGGCGGTGAATACCTCATGAAGATAAAGATTGGTACGCCACCTGCGAAATCCTAGCAATTGCTGACACGGGGAGCGATCTGACGTGGGCCCAGTGCTTGCCATGCGAAGAATATTACAGCCAAAAAAGCCCTTATTTCGATACGAAGAAAACCTCCACTTATAGAGAAATCTCTTGCTCATCGGGCCTTTGCAAATCAAGCGGAAGCACCTCTTGTTCTGGTTCGAAACACTGTTCTTACACTTTAAGTTATGGAGACGGTTCTTACAGCAGAGGAGACTTGTCGACAGACACATTCACTTTCGATTCATACAACTCAGAAGAAACCCTAACCATACCTAAAGTCACGTTTGGCTGTGGACACGATAACGGTGGAAGTTTCAACGATAGCGGGTCGGAATGGTTGGTTTGGGAGCTGGTAACATCTCAATAATACGACAGTTGGATAAATTCATTAAAGGGAAATTCTCTTACTGCTTAACCTATCACGATTCGAATGCATCGAGCAAGATAAGCTTTGGTGCCAACGCAATTGTCAGTGGCCCAAACGTGGTCTCCACCCCTTTGATTACGAAGCCAGATAGTATATTTTATTTCTTGATGTTAGAAGGGATGTAGGTGGAAAGAAGTTCTTACATGCTTCGTACGATGATGACCAATCATCATCGGTTGAGCAAGGAAATATTATGATAGATTCTGGCACGACTTTGACTTTCTTGGCTACGAGTCTTTGTTACTCGGTGGAATCGGAGTTGGAAAAGTTGTTGAAATGGAAAAGAGTAGACGACTCGCAAGGGATGCTTGGACTATGTTACGATATCTTTGATTTCAAAGAAAAAAATGTGCCTCGAGTCGTTTGCATTTTACGGGTGCTGACTTGGCTTTACATCGAGGAACAGTGTTCATGGAAGTCGAGGAGGGAGTAATGTGTCTCACTTTGGTTGCTTTGGATCAAGTTAGTATTTTCGGGAACTTGCATCAGATTAATTGTCATATTGGGTATGATTTGGAGAATAACAAGGTTGATTTCTTGCCAGCTGATCGTAGTAATCTGGGGTGATATCTGATTGCTAGGGTTTTCTCCAGTGTATGTGATATAGGGCTTGAAGTGGAATCTGACCTTGTAATGCTCTTTGGTTTTGCTATAATATGAATGATGGTTTATTGTTTAAGTAGTGTTTAATAGTTCTTTTCTTGGTATAAGACAGCTATCAACACAAATGAAGATTATTTCAATTTTGGAACTTTCACTCTACTTATTATGTAGCTTCAGGATTTATTAATTTCACATAGGTTCTCAACACACCAACGCAATCAATTCGATGCATGCATGCTATCTAACGCAAAATCATACTAATATAAAATTGTCATATGCAATTGATGAAGGTCACATTTGATTTATTGGGCTACAATACGTACAAAATTCGAATTAAACCACACGAAAGTTCATATGCCCTATATTGTTTCCTGTGTCTGCTTTTAAACCTTTTTCCGCCGCCTTTAATCTTAATTAAGTATTCTGCTCCATTTATGATATGCTTCAGATGTTGTTCAAAGGATTCTTGTCTTGCTCAAGAAACTCTTCTGTTCCGTTCCTCACTTGAACAAGTCTTTCCTCCGCGCTAAAGGATTAACGCTGGCAAAGACTCTTGAAGGCAACGAGTGAAAATAAATGCGCAACTATCAGAATTAACGCATAATATTATGTGCGAATGAGATCGTTCGTACGTATTGACCTTTTTATCGTCTTTCGATTGACGACTCTTCCTCCACCAGCTGGCTGCTTCTGTGGTGGTGAGCTCTATGAAATTGATCAAGTTTTTGTATTATTCATTTGCTTTATTTTGTTATTTTGCGCATAGAGCCTGAAACAAAGGCACTACCGAGAACGATACACATGAAATATAGACGGACGCGCTAATTAATAGCTCATGCACCATATTTCTTAACCGGTCTTAAGGTCGCATAAGTTTCAATCGATTATGGTGAATATATTGACACACAACGACGACGAACTCTGTTCCTTAGGCATCATAAGCCATGATGGTCATCTCCCTCCGTATAATATGGTCGAAGATCTTAGTAACTATTAGCGTGCGTTTATATATAGTAAAGATTTGTGTATATCAATTAGCATAAATAGGTAGTAATCAAGGAGATAATTACTCCTTTGTACATTATGGGGGTGTTTGTTTCAGGTGATCCAACATTACCGTGATACGCACATCACGGTGATGTGAGTATCATTGGAATGTAGATCAAGGTGATATGTCATCGGTGTGTTTGTTTTAAGGTTATATTTTATTTTTCAGATCAACATGATATTGGAGTATTCTGTTTGTTTAATCACTGTGATGTGTAGGGTGATGTTGTATAAATGTCATCTTTGACCCTATACATATGATTTAAATAATGTGTTAAATTTTTTAAGGTGATATTTTATGTGATAATCATTAATATATTAAAATTTACATTTAATTTATAACCATTATTTATATTTATACGTTTTTAAATATATGTTTAAATATTGTTAAATAACTAAAATATTGATAATATTTAATTATGTTAATCATGTAATTAAAATATTTATAATGACATATAAAGTAATAATGATAAAATATGAGGGGTATTTTTGTCCATTAAAAGTTAGATAGATCACCCCATCACCGTGACGTTGGATCACCTAGGTTTTTTGGGGTGATCTGAAATACGAAATATCACCCAATTTTCATCACCCAGGTCCATCATTCCGGTGATGACTTATCCTAGACTAAACAACACAGTGATAAGTGGTAAACGAGAGGATCACGGGGATGTTTTGGAAGATCACCCCAAAACAAACACCCCCTATATGTATGAGCTTTGTAAATCAGTACGAGATACACGTTTTTCGATTCTAATCTTGACATTCAGAGCCTTTTCTTAGCTCGATCTTGGTTCGTTTTTTCTTTGTTGTTCGTTGATCCTAGTTCGTTCGATGAGTCGAGTCGACTTGAGCTCACGATCTTGTTTTATTTTATTGTTCATTAACTTTTTTATATTTTGTATTTTATTTCTTTTTAATAAATAGTTAGATGTCCAACCAAACGAGCTTCATGAGTTCGAGCTTCACCTTGAAATACGGATTTTGAAATCATAGCATTTGCCAAACAATAAATTTGGATTTGATATTACGATTTAGAATTCATAATTTAAAATCAATCGATTTTGCTCCAATACGTGAATCCAAATGCAGTCTTTAAGTCATTTCTCTTGACAATAATCGAGAAGATGATGGATTACAATGTACTACGATTGTTTTGGGCAATGTCAATTGGGTAGAACCACTTGATCTTAGCCATGTTTGGCACTGCCATGGGCAGATTCTTTCATTATGATAAATTTCCGAATTCTAGTTAAATATTTGAAACATTATGAAATTACAAATAACTCAAAACATAAAGTAGTATTATATTTATATGCCGAGTGTGTCTAAAACACCCATATTTGGATGATATATTGACTTATGATTTGCAGATTCGTATTTTAATAATTTATTAAAAAAATTTAGGTGAATTCAACAAAAAGGTTGATTGTTCTATTAGGGCCAGGCGGAGTCACTTAATGGAACCCATTAAGCGACGGCAAGTTATTCTTCCACTGTAGAGAGTGGGAGGTTTTCGCTGCTCTCCGTGAAAACCAGCCTCACGCAGTGCCCTCCGCTCTAAGACCCACGAAGCCCAAACCTTCGCTTCGACCACATGGATCAACTCTCAACTTGGAACCGGCAAGCCAGACAAATGCCCATTGAGCCCAATAAATCCGACCCGAACCAAAGTCCAATCAATCTAATGCCCCCACTTGGGTTACAAGCTCTCGCTACTGAGCTCGGCAAACAATTCTATCTTTGCTAGAATTTAAAAGTGGTAAATATTGTTGTATCTGTATGGTGTGGGACAAGCGAAATATCTTTTTAAAAACAAAAAAAAGCAAAGCGAGACGTTCGGTACTTCGATGCATTATCTCTTACTTTTTTTTATTTAGTCCGAATGAAATGTTTATTCATATCACATTAATGGAGATAATAAACGCTTCTTATTCATAAACATCCATCAACTTCGATCAATAACAGTACGTAAGATGAAAACGAAACACTGTTAGTACTTTTCGTTTCTCAAAGTCAGGAAACATGCTATAACACTCGACCATAGTAACTCGTCTGGTGAAAATCAAGGAGAGAATTACATAAATGATAATTATTTTGAGAATGAAATTACAAAATTAGTTGCCCTTTTAAACCTATTACAAACTAATCAACTTTTTTAATTCTAACTATTTTTATTTTATTTTAACCACGAAAATACTTATAAATTTCACTGTTGTTATATTCAAGTAGCACAACACTTGTTAACAATTAAATTTTTACCCCAACTTATTTTAACTCAAATATATTACTTAAAGAAATAATCAAAAGAAAAAAAAATTACTTGGCGTGACCGTAACCTACTCTTCCCACGTGAGTTCGATATCTAATGGTGTCAAAACGGGCCGGCGGGGTAGGCGGGCCCGTAGCTCGCCAAAGCCTGCCATGGGCGGGGCGGACGCGGGTAAACCCGTCGTTTGGCAGGCCTAGAAAATGAAAGTCCGCCCCGCCCAAATTTTAAAAAATAAAAATTCATAAATAAAGAAAAAATTCAAAAAAAGAAAAAAACAATAATAATAAATTTTAAGCTCGGAATTACTTCTAATCAAAGCTAATCTTGTAATAATAATTTATTTATATTATGAAACTTGAGTAAATTAAAAATCGAAGCTAAAAAATACTAATATACCTATATAATTTATTTATGTATTAATATTAAATAAAAAATATCATATTATAATTTCTAGCTGGCTCAATATGATATTTGTTATTAAATATTGATATAGAAATAAATTATGTAGGTAGTATTTTTTAGCTCCGATTTTTAATTTACTCAAGTTTAATAATATAAATAAATTATTATTACAAGATTAAATTTAATTTGAACTAGTTTCGAGCTTAAATATTAAATTTTGATTGTTTTTTCTTTCTTTTTCTGAATTTCTTCTTTTTTAATTCATTTTTTTTTATTTGGGCGGGTGGGCCTTCAATTTCTAGGCCTGCCAGACGGCGGGCTACGATCCAGTTAGGTCCGACAGCCCGTTTTGACAGCTCTAGATATCGAACTCACGTGAGAGGAGTAGGTCACGGTCATGCCAAGTAACTTTACTTTTCTTTTGATTATTTCTTCATTTAATATATTTTTAATCTATTAGAGTTAAAAGTTGGGGTAAAATTTTAATTATTAACAAGTGTTGTGATATTTGAAGATAACAATAGTGAAAATTTATAATTCTAAGTATTTTCGTGGCTAGAATTAAAAAAGTTGATTAGTTTTGTAATAGGTTTAAAAACTCAACTAGTTTTGTAATTCCATTCTCAAAATAATATCATTTGTGTAGTTCTCTCGAAAATCAAGAATGTCGACCGTCCTTACACTGCCTATTTAGCTATTTTAAAGCTCCCAAATGTTCTTTCTTAAGCTCGTTATAGGATCGCCGTAAAAACCTGTGGAGACCCAATGAAAGTGTGAGAAGGATTAAGAAACATTGTCTCCCCTACGATTCGGCTCCAGTGCGTATCCCACGTTCTTCACTTGTTTGCTTTCGAATTCTCCTTCTTCACGCCATGAATCACGTCTAAAGTGTGTGATCCTTGGGTCGTCTCTAGGTCCCTTTTCTTCGTCCCAATGGTTGTATTTAAGTTATGGCATAATATATTCTATTTTCGGCTGAGATTCGAGGAGATTCCGGCTTAAGTCGGCGCGTTCACGACCTCGTATCTTACCCTTCACGATCGTGACGAAAACGCGCTCGAAAATAATACCACTGTCGGCCTTGACGACCTCGTCTTCACACCTTCCCGCCGCGACGAAAGGGCCTTCACGGCCATTGGTGCCAACGTTCTGCCGCATTCACGGCGACCGGTACAAGGCCTTCACGGCCGTGAAACTAATCTTCACGGCCGTAAACTTTCCGGCGCAAAACGAGGACCTTGTGCCAGCCAACACGGCTGGATCTACATTGCTTCATGGCCGTGTAAAGTATGATAAAACGATACAAAAAGGCTTGAAAACAACTTAATTATGATAAGGATTAACGTATGAAACAACGTTTATCAAGAAGTTGTACAATTTATCATAATAAGAAAAATATTATATCACGTGGCGATCGACAGGGGCGCATAACACCCGATGCATCCTCCCCCGTCGTTATGCCAAATTTTAGTTCTTCACGTGAAATTCTCTAGCGACCGTTTCTTAATGTTACTCCTTTGAATGTCGGAACCCACCTTCCTTTTTCAGCGGCTATTTTAGTCTCCACATATCAGAAGCATTTTCACTTAAGACAAGTCGAAAAAATTATATTTCACTTAATCGGCCGAAAAAACGATCTCACCCTTTTGTTATGTCGAAATTTGAAAGAAGATTTTGTCTTTCTTCCCCAAAATAAGTGGTGCACCTACATGCCAAAAATAGAGATTGCGATTACCAAATATGGAAGATACGAAGATCAAGAGTAAATAAGGAGATATTTAGGGAGATCTTCGATGAGATATTTTAGGAGATTATCAAGATATCTTTTACCAATTCAAGAGGAAGCCAAGGTCTATAAATAAGAGTTTTCGAGCAGCAAAAAAGAGAGCTTTTCATGGAGTAACGCTTGAGCGACATATTGAGTGAAAATCACGAGATATATCGAGCGAAGCTCATATCGAGTTTGAGCGATCACGAGAGTTTCTTTTAGCCTAGTTTCTGTTTGCATAAGTCTAAGGACTTTGTAGGTTTGCAGGATCGTAAGATTCGTAGTTTTCTAGGCTTGGTTTTTACTATCTTTCGATAGTTGTTTTTGCAATCCATCTTCGTAGTGAAATTTCGCCATGAGACACGCAGCAAGTTTTTGACTTGCTGCACAAAATTTACAACTTGTGTTCATCATCTTTCTTTACTAATTTCGTTACAATTTCCGCTGTGCAGTCTGTGTTGGGATCTGATTCCAAGTGTTGGCTTCAGTGTTACCCCAACATGTAGTCACCAGTTTTAGAACTTAGTTTTTACGTCCATATCGTACCGGGACCACTTCAAAGTGGTATCATATTCGTTGTGCTTTTGTTTATTTGTCTTAGTTCCTAGAATTGCATGTGTCAGTTTCGTGTGTCTAGTGTCTATATATCAGAATTGCATTAGTATCTCTCGAAGAACAGCCTGGTATGCTTGTCTCATGTGCTCATCAACGTTGCTAAATCGGTTTGTATCGCTCGCTCTTATGTTGATTTTTGACTTGGTTATTTTTTGTTGAACCATGACTTGCTCCTGATTTTTCGCATGTGAGAATAATCTTGGATTGTTAGAAATTTTTTGACTTGGCTTGTTATGTTCCACTTGCACAAATCCTATTTCATAATTTAATCAATCTCTGCAAATTCGGGACATTCTTTCAGACCTTTATAGATTTCAAGATTTATTCTACTCTGCTTCGATATTTTTTTATCTTTAATTTAATGTCTATGGCGAACTCACCCAACTTCGAGTCTAAAAATGTTGATCCAGTTGTTGGCTCCACATCGTCCTCAGCATTTCACTTGAAGATGTTCTCCAAGGTTTACAAACAAGGGGGAGAAGATAATCAAGGTGGTGCAACTTTTGCTTGTAGTGCTAAGGGAATTTCGACAGGGGGAGCTAGAACCGAAACAGAAAGAAGATAAAGACTCCATTGAGAGTTTGAATTTCTTATCCTTATCAATTTTTGCGTGCCTGTTAAAGGTTTATGCTTTTGTGCATGCTGATTTGGTTCTCTAATATGATTGCCTGTTGAAAATTTGTGTTTGCAGATTTCCCTAAATAACCTTGGAAGGCTTTGTACTAATTTCTAGTACTTTGTTATTTTTTACTCTAACCATATTTGATTTGTTTTTTGGTTGAGTAAATTTCGTCTTCAGGGGGAGTTTTGTAACGTCAAATTAAGGGGGGTTTCTTCCTTCCCAAAAAGGGGGAGATGATGCAGAAAAGAACGGGTTTTGGGAAGAAAGACAAAAAGGGGGAGATTGTTAATGTCGAAATTTGAAAGAAGATTTTGTCTTTCTTCCCCAAAATAAGTGGTGCACCTACATGCCAAAAATAGATATTGCAATTACCAAATATGGAAGATATGAAGATCAAGAGTAAACAAGGAGATATCTAGGGAGATCTTCGAGGAGATAGTTTAGGAGATTATCAAGAGATCTTTTACCAATTCAAGAGGAAGACAAGGTTTATAAACAAGAGTTATTTTCGAGCTGCCAAAGAGAGCTTTTCATGGAGTAACTTTTGAGCGACATATTGAGCGAAAATCACGAGATATATCGAGCGAAGCTCATATCGAGTTTGAGCGATCACGAGAGTTTCTTTTGGCCTAGTGTTTCTGTTTGCAAAAGTCTAAGGGCTTTGTAGGTTTGTAGGATCGTAAGATTCATAGTTTTGTAGGCTTGGTTTTTTCTATCCTTCGATAGTTGTTTTTTGTAATCCATCTTCGCAGTGGTTCGTCATGAGGCACGCAGCAAGTTTTTGACTTGCTGCACTGTGTTCATCATCTTCTTTACTAAGTTGGTTACAATTTCCGTTGTGCAGTCTTCGCATTGGAGGTCACACCTCTTCGATGTATGGTCTAGCATTCCACAATATAACATGAGAAATTCTGAAGCCGCTCTCGTACGTGAACTTGATTACTATTTCATTTTTATCTTTCCTAGAAGTTTCGTAAAACATCTCAGTGGTTTATGAGTCTATTAACGACTTCATGTGAACAATGGGGGACCAAATCGTATTTTCCTCAGCTTTGATCTCAACGAACTCCCCAATGCATTACCAATTTCATCATTGTTAACTGAACGTGCCCACTATGATGCGTACTACGAATTGACACAGAGAGAGGTCGAATTGTTAAAGGTCATCACCATCACTATAAATTAGCAAAAGGTTGATTCTTTTTCTTCCCAGCGCCAAATCAGAAATAGGAAAAGTTTGAGATTTTTTTGGCTGTGGTGAAACGGCAGTTTAACAAAGAAGTGAAAGTCATTCGAAGCGATAATGGGACTGAATTTATGTGCTTAAAGAATTACTTCGATGAAAGTGGAAATTTGCATCAAACTTCTTGTAGGTACTCCACAACAAATGGGGCGAGTGGAATGTAGACACAGCCACATCCTTACAGTTACTCGTGCATTACTATTCCAGGCTATGGAGCGATTGTGTTCTAACTGATGGATACTTGGTCAATAGAATAGTACCATTCTTGAAGGCAAAACTCCGTATGAGCGCTTGTTTGGGTCACCACCGGCTTCTACGCATCTACGGATATTTGGTTGTCTTGCTTAATCGTGCTAAAAACAAGTTTGATAGTAGGAGCATGCTTCCAATGATATTTTGAAAGTCGATTCAAGAAACCCAAGTTCCGTTGCTGAAAGATAAAGATAAGGTTTGAGATTTATGTATTTCTGGGCTACTCGTTCGGACAGGAAACGGTGGCGCTTGTTTGATCTTGACGCAAAGGAATTTTTTTTCTCGAGATGTAGTTTTCTGTGAAACAGAATTTCCTTATGCTCTTCCATCTGGTGCACCAGATACTCGAGTTCCTTTGGTC
This sequence comes from Craterostigma plantagineum, assembly GCA_027422505.1. Lineage (NCBI taxonomy): Eukaryota > Viridiplantae > Streptophyta > Magnoliopsida > Lamiales > Linderniaceae > Craterostigma > Craterostigma plantagineum. The sequence goes on along the minus strand of JAPQWV010000047.1, from coordinate 5,865,964 downwards.
ACAACCAGAATCAGTTTGTGCAGTCTTCGTATTGGAGGTCACACCTCTTCGATGTATGGTCTAGCATTCCACAATATAACATGAGAAATTCTGAAGCCGCTCTCCTACGTGAACTTGATTATTATTTCATTTTTATCTTTCCTAGAAGTTTCGTAAAACATCTCAGTGGTTTATGAGTCCATTAACAACTTCATGTGAACAACGGGGGACCAAATCGTATTTTCCTCAGCTTTGATCTCAACGAACTCCCCAATGCATTACCAATTTCATCATTGTTAACTGAACGTGCCCACTATGATGCGTACTACGAATTTACACAAAGAGAGGTCGAATTGTTAAAGGTCATCACCATCACTATAAATTAACAAAAGGTTGATTCTTTTTCTTCCCAGCGCCAAATCAGAAGTAGGAAAAGTTTGAGATTTTTATGGCTGTGGTGAAACGGCAGTTTAACAAAGAAGTGAAAGTCATTCGAAGCGATAATGGGACTGAATTTATGTGCTTAAAGAATTACTTCGATGAAGTGGAAATTTGCATCAAACTTCTTGTAGGTACTCCACAACAAATGGGGCGAGTTGAACGTAGACACCGCCACATCCTTACAGTTACTCGTGCATTACTATTCCAGGCTATGGAGCGATTGTGTTCTAACTGATGGATACTTGGTCAATAGAATAGTACCATTCTTGAAGGCAAAACTCCGTATGAGAGCTTGTTTGGGTCACCACCGGCTTCTACGCATCTACGGATATTTGGTTGTCTTGCTTAATCGTGCTAAAAACAAGTTTGATAGTAGGAGCATGCTTCCAATGATATTTTGAAAATCGATTCAAGAAACCCAAGTTCCGTTGCTGAAAGATAAAGATAAGGTTTGAGATTTATGTATATCTGGGCTACTCGTTCGGACAGGAAACGGTGGCGCTTGTTTGATCTTGACGCAAAGGAATTTTTTTTCTCGAGATGTAGTTTTCTGTGAAACAGAATTTCCTTATGCTCTTCCACCTAGTGCACCAGATACTCGAGTTCCTTTGGTCGCAACCAGAATCAGTTTGTGACGGTGTGGAATTCAGGACGACGTTCTTGTACCAACGAGTGAGGTCGAACTCGCGAATTCGCCACCCGAACCAGCAGCAGAGGTTCAACCAACAGTGATACTAGAACCTGAAGGAAAGGCGACCAAACTAGAAAATTCGCCCGACCTAGTGGTTTCGATCGGACCAGCAGACACTTCGACTAGTACATCGGAGATTTTGGGCAGGGGATATCGAGCCATTGACCTTCTACACATCTAAAGGAATTTGTGACAGGTGCAGTAAGCTGTACCTCTTCTAGTACACCTTATGAATGAGTCCTTTGTCGATTATACTAAATGTTCTTTTTCACATCGAGAGTTTCCGGTAGCAGTGACTGTTGGGCATGAGCCTAAATCGTATAATGAAGCATTGAAGGACCCGCAGTTGCGTCAGACAATGACAGATGAAATTACGGCTCTTGAAAAGAATCGCTTCCACTTGGTAAAAAGTCTATTGGGAGTAAATGGATTTAAAAGATCAAATATCGCTACGATGGGAGTATTGAGCATTATAAAGCGCGACTAGTGATTCTTGGGAAACAGATTGAGGAAATTGATTTTCATGAAACTTTTGCTCCGGTTGCAAAAATGGTTAATGTTCACATGTTTCTTCAGTGGGCATTGCTAAAGCTTGGGAATTGCACCAAATGGATGTTCATAATACCTCCCTACATGGTGATTTAAATGTAGAAGTGTACATGAGATTGCCTCCGGGCTTTGTATCCACTCAGCCGGGCCAGGTATGTCGTTTGCGTAAATCTCTCTATAGTTTGCGACAGGCTCCACTGTGTTGTTTGACAAGTTGACTAGCACTTTACGAGACTATGGATTTCTTCAGTCTCATGCTGATTATTCTTTACTTACCTATTTTTTGTGATGGTACTGGCTGAGCGTACTTGTGTATGTTGAATGACTTAATTGTTGGGTGAAATTATCATCAGACGATTGAGCAATTTTAGGGATACCTGAGCCCTTGCTTTTCAAATGAAGGATTTGGGACCTCTTAAGTACTTTCTCAGAGTTGAAGTTGCTCGCAGTCGTGCTGATTTCTTTTTCTGTCAGCACAAGTACGCTTTAGACATTGTTGCCAAAGCTGGACTCCTGAGTGGTTGTCCTCGCGCTTCCCAGTTGAACAAAATCATCAACTGGCGCTTGCACAAGGAACACTTATGCCCGATCCTGCTCGCTATCATTGCCTCGTCGGTCGATTGATTTATCTAACTCTGACTTGACCTCAGTTGTTTATGGCGTTCATGTTTTAGCTTAGTTAATGCAATCACCTCAAGAGGCTTACTGGGATGAGGCGTTGCGTACTGAGATACTTGAAGGGGCAACTAGGTCAAGGAATTCTTCTTCACCCGATTTTGATTTGCGCTTACATGCCTATTGTAACTCTGATGGGGAGAGTTGTCCTTTGACTCGTCGTTCTTTAACCGGAATTTTCTAATACTAGGAAGTTCCCGATTTCTTGGAACACCAAAAAAAGTAGCCAGTTGTTTCACGTTCTTCGAGCGAGGCTGAATATCGGTCAATGGCTATGACGGTGTGTGAACGCAAAAGGCATTACTTCGTTGTTTAGGGATTTCTCACTCGCTCCGTATGCAACTTGATTGTGACAGCAAGTCCTTGTATATTGCAGCTAATCCTGTTTTTCATGAATGAACCAAACACATTGAGATTGACTGGAATTTTGTACATGACGAGCTTCAGAAAGGAGATATTGAGACTAACTTTCTCCAAAGTGTTGATCAATTAGCGGATATATTCACCAGGGCACTTGGTAGTTCACAGGGAGGGTAATAAAGATAGGATAGAATATTCTTTTGTATGGTAAACAAATATTCTAGTCAAGGATGTATGTGTATATTAGCATAATATTATAGACGGCCTAGAGCTCGAGGTTTCAATTTCTTCGAAGTCCATGATGTATTTCATCATCTAAGTGGAATAAGTAAAGTGGATTCCTTATTAGTTAGTCAAATTCCAATGAAAATCACAGGGTTGCTTCCTTGCGCAGCCTGTTATTGCTGCTGCTAAAGCTGGAGTGCAAGTCCAACGAATCCGAAAAAGGAAACTCTGAGTAGGGCGAGCGAAGGCATCCAACAGAGCAAAACATTGTTCCATTCTTTTCGGTGGCTTTCTTCCGCATTAGCGGCGAGTGGTGCCTCTTTACCATTCTGTATAAATTAGCAGAATATTATAGGGATATGATTGAGGGTAGATTACTTAGCATACTTTCCTTTATTGTAGTTTTTCTTGTTGTACAAAAGGGCTAACGGTTGACGTGAATAGAGAAGACATTCTTCAAAAATTTCTCTGTCTTCCTTTTTTTCTTAAAAGCAAAATTATATTCCACCATTTTCCTAATTGATTTGGAGAGAGAATTACGTAGTGTTGTTTTGAGAATCCAGTTACAAAACTAGTTGAGTTTTATACTATTACAAAACTAATGAAGTTTTTTAAAAACTAGGTAACATTATTTTCATTTCCACCACAAAATGCGTGAAATTATAAATGTTTTCACTATTATTATCTTAAACTAACATAAAACTTGTTACTAATTATATTTTTACCCAACTCATTTTGATAATTTTTATCCAAATTTATTAATTAAATAAATAAATAAAATAAAATTAACTAGATGTAATCTAACATACATTCCCATGTGATTAAATAAACTAATAATTTATTCTTACAAACATGCTTGTTTTATCAATTAAATAAATCAACAAACACTCTCACGGTTACTTGGACAACGAGTGTTCTTGCTCCTGGTAAACCATATCGTCCGCATCGAGTTAATGATGCCAGTCAAACATATCTTTCGGATGGGTGATAAGTGACTAGTATACAAAATGTTAGGTCACATGCAATGCAAGTTCATTATTATTATTATTATTATTATTATTATTATTATTATTGAATGATTGCTCCATTTTCTTTAGCAAGTATCTGAAAGTTGTGTTAATATATTCAAGATGAATTAGAATTAAAATAATGGAGGCATCATATTCTTACCAGCTAAAGTTTCCATTAAACGAGTGATTGAAGTCTCTTTTTGAGTTTCTACGCAAATCCCTATTTACGACAAAGTAAAAATTGGACGTAGCGAAGAACATGATATTAAGAAGAAATAGATTGAAAGTCTCAAAAGAAACGTTCAAAAGTAATATCTTGAAACTTTCCAGAATAATCTTCATTAGATAACGATTATTTGAATATTTTGAGGATTATTATTTCTGTTTTATTTTTATTTATTTATGCGTTGATATTACTTTTCAATATTAAAGTCAAAATAATAATAACAATAACATTAATAAAAATATTAATATAGTTTAGTGGAAAGTGGTGTCTATTTTTCACGTCGGAATATATTCTATACATGTTAATTTTTCTAGTTAAAAATGAATTGTGGTGAAATATATAATTTTTAGTAATTATTTTACTACAAATGATATTTGTGAAAATATTGTAATATTAAAGCATGTTGTGGTGAAAAATAAAAAGAATGGCAGTTAGAATTTAAAACTTGATCAGTTTTGCAATATTCCGAACAACTCAACTAGTTTTATAATTTGATTCTCAAAATAACTCTATTTCTGCAATTGTCTCGGAAAATGAATTCAACAACTTTAGTTGTATTTTGTTTTCCTTTCCATTTCTTATCTTTTCCCCTTCATTTCTTTTATGTCCAAACACAAAAATTAGTTTTCTGTAGCATTTTCGGTTCCTTTCCACATAAAAAATATCCATGACTGAAACTGGGCCTAAGGGATCCCCAACCCCCTCCAGTTCTAGACGAGCCTAATGGCGATAGTCGGGATGCACAACACTAGGTTTATCCTCTGCCGAAACACCAGTTTGTGAGTGTGAATTCCATTGTTGGGTCTTATCAGGCCTACGCCCATGGGCCCACACATGGGGAGAGTTGATCCACTAAATTAGATGTGGTTCCCTACAACTAATTGGTGACAGTTGGAGTGGTGCATTAACTTATATTCTAGTCAATATCTCTTTAATTAATCGATGTGGGACACACGTGAACTATTATTAGCATTCTTTCATTTATTATAGTAACTGCTGCTCGTCGGGTAATTCTCTGGCGCCTGCTTTTTATCGCTACTCATTTGAATGCTAGAATCCGACTGCTGCTCGTCGGGTAATTCTCTGGCGCCTGCTTTTTATCGCTACTCATTTGAATGCTAGAATCCGACTTCCATTTCAAAGGCATTTTTGATGCGTGGCTTTGTTTGCTTAACAATCGATGCTTTGTTACGGTTGAAAGTTGTTTTCGGCCAAATTAGTGTAATACTCTTACACCACCGATGGGGTAAACAAAGAGGACGAGTTTTTTTTTTTTCAATTGGATAACAGATAAAAGGGATAACAAAACAGAAAAAATTGAGATAAGCATAGTTAAAGCAGGGAAAAGACGGAAAGGTGGCGTTAGAATTTGCATCAAACTTCTTGTAGGTACTCCACAACAAATGGGGCGAGTGGAACGTAGACACCGCCACATCCTTACAGTTACTCGTGCATTACTATTCCAGGCTATGGAGCGATTGTGTTCTAACTGATGGATACTTGGTCAATAGAATAGTACCATTCTTGAAGGCAAAACTCCGTATGAGCGCTTGTTTGGGTCACCACCGGCTTCTACGCATCTACGGATATTTGGTTGTCTTGCTTAATCGTGCTAAAAACAAGTTTGATAGTAGGAGCATGCTTCCAATGATATTTTGAAAGTCGATTCAAGAAACCCAAGTTCCGTTGCTGAAAGATAAAGATAAGGTTTGAGATTTATGTATTTCTGGGCTACTCGTTCGGACAGGAAACGGTGGCGCTTGTTTGATCTTGACGCAAAGGAATTTTTTTTCTCGAGATGTAGTTTTCTGTGAAACAGAATTTCCTTATGCTCTTCCATCTGGTGCACCAGATACTCGAGTTCCTTTGGTCACAACCAGAATCATTTTGTGCAGTCTTCGTATTGGAGGTCACACCTCTTCGATGTATGGTCTAGCATTCCACAATATAACATGAGAAATTCTGAAGCCGCTCTCCTACGTGAACTTGATTATTATTTCATTTTTATCTTTCCTAGAAGTTTCGTAAAACATCTCAGTGGTTTATGAGTCCATTAACAACTTCATGTGAACAACGGGGGACCAAATCGTATTTTCCTCAGCTTTGATCTCAACGAACTCCCCAATGCATTACCAATTTCATCATTGTTAACTGAACGTGCCCACTATGATGCGTACTACGAATTTACACAAAGAGAGGTCGAATTGTTAAAGGTCATCACCATCACTATAAATTAACAAAAGGTTGATTCTTTTTCTTCCCAGCGCCAAAATCAGAAGAAGGAAAAGTTTGAGATTTTTTTGGCTGTGGTGAAACGGCAGTTTAACAAAGAAGTGAAAGTCATTCGAAGCGATAATGGGACTGAATTTATGTGCTTAAAGAATTACTTCGATGAAGTGGAAATTTGCATCAAACTTCTTGTAGGTACTCCACAACAAATGGGGCGAGTTGAACGTAGACACCGCCACATCCTTACAGTTACTCGTGCATTACTATTCCAGGCTATGGAGCGATTGTGTTCTAACTGATGGATACTTGGTCAATAGAATAGTACCATTCTTGAAGGCAAAACTCCGTATGAGAACTTGTTTGGGTCACCACCGGCTTCTACGCATCTACGGATATTTGGTTGTCTTGCTTAATCGTGCTAAAAACAAGTTTGATAGTAGGAGCATGCTTCCAATGATATTTTGAAAATCGATTCAAGAAACCCAAGTTCCGTTGCTGAAAGATAAAGATAAGGTTTGAGATTTATGTATATCTGGGCTACTCGTTCGGACAGGAAACGGTGGCGCTTGTTTGATCTTGACGCAAAGGAATTTTTTTTCTCGAGATGTAGTTTTCTGTGAAACAGAATTTCCTTATGCTCTTCCACCTAGTGCACCAGATACTCGAGTTCCTTTGGTCGCAACCAGAATCAGTTTGTGACGGTGTGGAATTCAGGACGGCGTTCTTGTACCAACGAGTGAGGTCGAACTCGCGAATTCGCCACCCGAACCAGCAGCAGAGGTTCAACCAACAGTGATACTAGAACCTGAAGGAAAGGCGACCAAACTAGAAAATTCGCCCGACCTAGTGGTTTCGATCGGACCAGCAGACACTTCGACTAGTACATCGGAGATTTTGGGCAGGGGATATCGAGCCATTGACCTTCTACACATCTAAAGGAATTTGTGACAGGTGCAGTAAGCTGTACCTCTTCTAGTACACCTTATGAATGAGTCCTTTGTCGATTATACTAAATGTTCTTTTTCACATCGAGAGTTTCCGGTAGCAGTGACTGTTGGGCATGAGCCTAAATCGTATAATGAAGCATTGAAGGACCCGCAGTTGCGTCAGACAATGACAGATGAAATTACGGCTCTTGAAAAGAATCGCTTCCACTTGGTAAAAGTCTATTGGGAGTAAATGGATTTAAAAGATCAAATATCGCTACGATGGGAGTATTGAGCATTATAAAGCGCGACTAGTGATTCTTGGGAAACAGATTGAGGAAATTGATTTTCATGAAACTTTTGCTCCGGTTGCAAAAATGGTTAATGTTCACATGTTTCTTCAGTGGGCATTGCTAAAGCTTGGGAATTGCACCAAATGGATGTTCATAATACCTCCCTACATGGTGATTTAAATGTAGAAGTGTACATGAGATTGCCTCCGGGCTTTGTATCCACTCAGCCGGGCCAGGTATGTCGTTTGCGTAAATCTCTCTATAGTTTGCGACAGGCTCCACTGTGTTGTTTGACAAGTTGACTAGCACTTTACGAGACTATGGATTTCTTCAGTCTCATGCTGATTATTCTTTACTTACCTATTTTTTGTGATGGTACTGGCTGAGCGTACTTGTGTATGTTGAATGACTTAATTGTTGGGTGAAATTATCATCAGACGATTGAGCAATTTTAGGGATACCTGAGCCCTTGCTTTTCAAATGAAGGATTTGGGACCTCTTAAGTACTTTCTCAGAGTTGAAGTTGCTCGCAGTCGTGCTGATTTCTTTTTCTGTCAGCACAAGTACGCTTTAGACATTGTTGCCAAAGCTGGACTCCTGAGTGGTTGTCCTCGCGCTTCCCAGTTGAACAAAATCATCAACTGGCGCTTGCACAAGGAACACTTATGCCCGATCCTGCTCGCTATCATTGCCTCGTCGGTCGATTGATTTATCTAACTCTGACTTGACCTCAGTTGTTTATGGCGTTCATGTTTTAGCTTAGTTAATGCAATCACCTCAAGAGGCTTACTGGGATGAGGCGTTGCGTACTGAGATACTTGAAGGGGCAACTAGGTCAAGGAATTCTTCTTCACCCGATTTTGATTTGCGCTTACATGCCTATTGTAACTCTGATGGGGAGAGTTGTCCTTTGACTCGTCGTTCTTTAACCGGAATTTTCTAATACTAGGAAGTTCCCGATTTCTTGGAACACCAAAAAAAGTAGCCAGTTGTTTCACGTTCTTCGAGCGAGGCTGAATATCGGTCAATGGCTATGACGGTGTGTGAACGCAAAAGGCATTACTTCGTTGTTTAGGGATTTCTCACTCGCTCCGTATGCAACTTGATTGTGACAGCAAGTCCTTGTATATTGCAGCTAATCCTGTTTTTCATGAATGAACCAAACACATTGAGATTGACTGGAATTTTGTACATGACGAGCTTCAGAAAGGAGATATTGAGACTAACTTTCTCCAAAGTGTTGATCAATTAGCGGATATATTCACCAGGGCACTTGGTAGTTCACAGGGAGGGTAATAAAGATAGGATAGAATATTCTTTTGTATGGTAAACAAATATTCTAGTCAAGGATGTATGTGTATATTAGCATAATATTATAGACGGCCTAGAGCTCGAGGTTTCAATTTCTTCGAAGTCCATGATGTATTTCATCATCTAAGTGGAATAAGTAAAGTGGATTCCTTATTAGTTAGTCAAATTCCAATGAAAATCACAGGGTTGCTTCCTTGCGCAGCCTGTTATTGCTGCTGCTAAAGCTGGAGTGCAAGTCCAACGAATCCGAAAAAGGAAACTCTGAGTAGGGCGAGCGAAGGCATCCAACAGAGCAAAACATTGTTCCATTCTTTTCGGTGGCTTTCTTCCGCATTAGCGGCGAGTGGTGCCTCTTTACCATTCTGTATAAATTAGCAGAATATTATAGGGATATGATTGAGGGTAGATTACTTAGCATACTTTCCTTTATTGTAGTTTTTCTTGTTGTACAAAAGGGCTAACGGTTGACGTGAATAGAGAAGACATTCTTCAAAAATTTCTCTGTCTTCCTTTTTTTCTTAAAAGCAAAATTATATTCCACCATTTTCCTAATTGATTTGGAGAGAGAATTACGTAGTGTTGTTTTGAGAATCCAGTTACAAAACTAGTTGAGTTTTATACTATTACAAAACTAATGAAGTTTTTTAAAAACTAGGTAACATTATTTTCATTTCCACCACAAAATGCGTGAAATTATAAATGTTTTCACTATTATTATCTTAAACTAACATAAAACTTGTTACTAATTATATTTTTACCCAACTCATTTTGATAATTTTTATCCAAATTTATTAATTAAATAAATAAATAAAATAAAATTAACTAGATGTAATCTAACATACATTCCCATGTGATTAAATAAACTAATAATTTATTCTTACAAACATGCTTGTTTTATCAATTAAATAAATCAACAAACACTCTCACGGTTACTTGGACAACGAGTGTTCTTGCTCCTGGTAAACCATATCGTCCGCATCGAGTTAATGATGCCAGTCAAACATATCTTTCGGATGGGTGATAAGTGACTAGTATACAAAATGTTAGGTCACATGCAATGCAAGTTTATTATTATTATTATTATTATTATTATTATTATTATTATTATTATTATTATTATTATTATTGAATGATTGCTCCATTTTCTTTAGCAAGTATCTGAAAGTTGTGTTAATATATTCAAGATGAATTAGAATTAAAATAATGGAGGCATCATATTCTTACCAGCTAAAGTTTCCATTAAACGAGTGATTGAAGTCTCTTTTTGAGTTTCTACGCAAATCCCTATTTACGACAAAGTAAAAATTGGACGTATCGAAGAACATGATATTAAGAAGAAATAGATTGAAAGTCTCAAAAGAAACGTTCAAAAGTAATATCTTGAAACTTTCCAGAAATTAATCTTCATTAGATAACGATTATTTGAATATTTTGAGGATTATTATTTCTGTTTTATTTTTATTTATTTATGCGTTGATATTACTTTTCAATATTAAAGTCAAAATAATAATAACAATAACATTAATAAAAATATTAATATAGTTTAGTGGAAAGTGGTGTCTATTTTTCACGTCGGAATATATTCTATACATGTTAATTTTTCTAGTTAAAAATGAATTGTGGTGAAATATATAATTTTTAGTAATTATTTTACTACAAATGATATTTGTGAAAATATTGTAATATTAAAGCATGTTGTGGTGAAAAATAAAAAGAATGGCAGTTAGAATTTAAAACTTGATCAGTTTTGCAATATTCCGAACAACTCAACTAGTTTTATAATTTGATTCTCAAAATAACTCTATTTCTGCAATTGTCTCGGAAAATGAATTCAACAACTTTAGTTGTATTTTGTTTTCCTTTCCATTTCTTATCTTTTCCCCTTCATTTCTTTTATGTCCAAACACAAAAATTAGTTTTCTGTAGCATTTTCGGTTCCTTTCCACATAAAAAATATCCATGACTGAAACTGGGCCTAAGGGATCCCCAACCCCCTCCAGTTCTAGACGAGCCTAATGGCGATAGTCGGGATGCACAACACTAGGTTTATCCTCTGCCGAAACACCAGTTTGTGAGTGTGAATTCCATTGTTGGGTCTTATCAGGCCTACGCCCATGGGCCCACACATGGGGAGAGTTGATCCACTAAATTAGATGTGGTTCCCTACAACTAATTGGTGACAGTTGGAGTGGTGCATTAACTTATATTCTAGTCAATATCTCTTTAATTAATCGATGTGGGACACACGTGAACTATTATTAGCATTCTTTCATTTATTATAGTAACTGCTGCTCGTCGGGTAATTCTCTGGCGCCTGCTTTTTATCGCTACTCATTTGAATGCTAGAATCCGACTGCTGCTCGTCGGGTAATTCTCTGGCGCCTGCTTTTTATCGCTACTCATTTGAATGCTAGAATCCGACTTCCATTTCAAAGGCATTTTTGATGCGTGGCTTTGTTTGCTTAACAATCGATGCTTTGTTACGGTTGAAAGTTGTTTTCGGCCAAATTAGTGTAATACTCGTACACCACCGATGGGGTAAACAAAGAGGACGAGTTTTTTTTTTTTCAATTGGATAACAGATAAAAGGGATAACAAAACAGAAAAAATTGAGATAAGCATAGTTAAAGCAGGGAAAAGACGGAAAGGTGGCGTTAGAATTTGCATCAAACTTCTTGTAGGTACTCCACAACAAATGGGGCGAGTGGAACGTAGACACCGCCACATCCTTACAGTTACTCGTGCATTACTATTCCAGGCTATGGAGCGATTGTGTTCTAACTGATGGATACTTGGTCAATAGAATAGTACCATTCTTGAAGGCAAAACTCCGTATGAGCGCTTGTTTGGGTCACCACCGGCTTCTACGCATCTACGGATATTTGGTTGTCTTGCTTAATCGTGCTAAAAACAAGTTTGATAGTAGGAGCATGCTTCCAATGATATTTTGAAAGTCGATTCAAGAAACCCAAGTTCCGTTGCTGAAAGATAAAGATAAGGTTTGAGATTTATGTATTTCTGGGCTACTCGTTCGGACAGGAAACGGTGGCGCTTGTTTGATCTTGACGCAAAGGAATTTTTTTTCTCGAGATGTAGTTTTCTGTGAAACAGAATATCCTTATGCTCTTCCATCTGGTGCACCAGATACTCGAGTTCCTTTGGTCACAACCAGAATCAGTTTGTGCAGTCTTCGTATTGGAGGTCACACCTCTTCGATGTATGGTCTAGCATTCCACAATATAACATGAGAAATTCTGAAGCCGCTCTCCTACGTGAACTTGATTATTATTTCATTTTTATCTTTCCTAGAAGTTTCGTAAAACATCTCAGTGGTTTATGAGTCCATTAACAACTTCATGTGAACAACGGGGGACCAAATCGTATTTTCCTCAGCTTTGATCTCAACGAACTCCCCAATGCATTACCAATTTCATCATTGTTAACTGAACGTGCCCACTATGATGCGTACTACGAATTTACACAAAGAGAGGTCGAATTGTTAAAGGTCATCACCATCACTATAAATTAACAAAAGGTTGATTCTTTTTCTTCCCAGCGCCAAAATCAGAAGAAGGAAAAGTTTGAGATTTTTTTGGCTGTGGTGAAAAGGCAGTTTAACAAAGAAGTGAAAGTCATTCGAAGCGATAATGGGACTGAATTTATGTGCTTAAAGAATTACTTCGATGAAGTGGAAATTTGCATCAAACTTCTTGTAGGTACTCCACAACAAATGGGGCGAGTTGAACGTAGACACCGCCACATCCTTACAGTTACTCGTGCATTACTATTCCAGGCTATGGAGCGATTGTGTTCTAACTGATGGATACTTGGTCAATAGAATAGTACCATTCTTGAAGGCAAAACTCCGTATGAGAACTTGTTTGGGTCACCACCGGCTTCTACGCATCTACGGATATTTGGTTGTCTTGCTTAATCGTGCTAAAAACAAGTTTGATAGTAGGAGCATGCTTCCAATGATATTTTGAAAATCGATTCAAGAAACCCAAGTTCCGTTGCTGAAAGATAAAGATAAGGTTTGAGATTTATGTATATCTGGGCTACTCGTTCGGACAGGAAACGGTGGCGCTTGTTTGATCTTGACGCAAAGGAATTTTTTTTCTCGAGATGTAGTTTTCTGTGAAACAGAATTTCCTTATGCTCTTCCACCTAGTGCACCAGATACTCGAGTTCCTTTGGTCGCAACCAGAATCAGTTTGTGACGGTGTGGAATTCAGGACGGCGTTCTTGTACCAACGAGTGAGGTCGAACTCGCGAATTCGCCACCCGAACCAGCAGCAGAGGTTCAACCAACAGTGATACTAGAACCTGAAGGAAAGGCGACCAAACTAGAAAATTCGCCCGACCTAGTGGTTTCGATCGAACCAGCAGACACTTCGACTAGTACATCGGAGATTTTGGGCAGGGGATATCGAGCCATTGACCTTCTACACATCTAAAGGAATTTGTGACAGGTGCAGTAAGCTGTACCTCTTCTAGTACACCTTATGAATGAGTCCTTTGTCGATTATACTAAATGTTCTTTTTCACATCGAGAGTTTCCGGTAGCAGTGACTGTTGGGCATGAGCCTAAATCGTATAATGAAGCATTGAAGGACCCGCAGTTGCGTCAGACAATGACAGATGAAATTACGGCTCTTGAAAAGAATCGCTTCCACTTGGTGAAAAGTCTATTGGGAGTAAATGGATTTAAAAGATCAAATATCGCTACGATGGGAGTATTGAGCATTATAAAGCGCGACTAGTGATTCTTGGGAAACAAATTGAGGAAATTGATTTTCATGAAACTTTTGCTCCGGTTGCAAAAATGGTTAATGTTCACATGTTTCTTCAGTGGGCATTGCTAAAGCTTGGGAATTGCACCAAATGGATGTTCATAATACCTCCCTACATGGTTATTTAAATGTAGAAGTGTACATGAGATTGCCTCCGGGCTTTGTATCCACTCAGCCGGGCCAGGTATGTCGTTTGCGTAAATCTCTCTATAGTTTGCGACAGGCTCCACTGTGTTGTTTGACAAGTTGACTAGCACTTTACGAGACTATGGATTTCTTCAGTCTCATGCTGATTATTCTTTACTTACCTATTTTTTGTGATGGTACTGGCTGAGCGTACTTGTGTATGTTGATGACTTAATTGTTGGGTGAAATTATCATCAGACGATTGAGCAATTTTAGGGATACCTGAGCCCTTGCTTTTCAAATGAAGGATTTGGGACCTCTTAAGTACTTCCTCAGAGTTGAAGTTGCTCGCATCGTGCTGATTTCTTTTTCTGTCAGCACAAGTACGCTTTAGACATTGTTGCCAAAGCTGGACTCCTGAGTGGTTGTCCTCGCGCTTCCCAGTTGAACAAAATCATCAACTGGCGCTTGCACAAGGAACACTTATGCCCGATCCTGCTCGCTATCATTGCCTCGTCGGTCGATTGATTTATCTAACTCTGACTTGACCTCAGTTGTTTATGGCGTTCATGTTTTAGCTTAGTTAATGCAATCACCTCAAGAGGCTTACTGGGATGAGGCGTTGCGTACTGAGATACTTGAAGGGGCAACTAGGTCAAGGAATTCTTCTTCACCCGATTTTGATTTGCGCTTACGTGCCTATTGTAACTCTGATGGGGAGAGTTGTCCTTTGACTCGTCGTTCTTTAACCGGAATTTTCTAATACTAGGAAGTTCCCGATTTCTTGGAACACCAAAAAAAGTAGCCAGTTGTTTCACGTTCTTCGAGCGAGGCTGAATATCGGTCAATGGCTATGACGGTGTGTGAACGCAAAAGGCATTACTTCGTTGTTTAGGGATTTCTCACTCGCTCCGTATGCAACTTGATTGTGACAGCAAGTCCTTGTATATTGCAGCTAATCCTGTTTTTCATGAATGAACCAAACACATTGAGATTGACTGGAATTTTGTACATGACGAGCTTCAGAAAGGAGATATTGAGACTAACTTTCTCCAAAGTGTTGATCAATTAGCGGATATATTCACCAGGGCACTTGGTAGTTCACAGGGAGGGTAATAAAGATAGGATAGAATATTCTTTTGTATGGTAAACAAATATTCTAGTCAAGGATGTATGTGTATATTAGCATAATATTATAGACGGCCTAGAGCTCGAGGTTTTAATTTCTTCGAAGTCCATGATGTATTTCATCATCTAAGTGGAATAAGTAAAGTGGATTCCTTATTAGTTAGTCAAATTCCAATGAAAATCACAGGGTTGCTTCCTTGCGCAGCCTGTTATTGCTGCTGCTAAAGCTGGAGTGCAAGTCCAACGAATCCGAAAAAGGAAACTCTGAGTAGGGCGAGCGAAGGCATCCAACAGAGCAAAACATTGTTCCATTCTTTTCGGTGGCTTTCTTCCGCATTAGCGGCGAGTGGTGCCTCTTTACCATTCTGTATAAATTAGCAGAATATTATAGGGATATGATTGAGGGTAGATTACTTAGCATACTTTCCTTTATTGTAGTTTTTCTTGTTGTACAAAAGGGCTAACGGTTGACGTGAATAGAAGACATTCTTCAAAAATTTCTCTGTCTTCCTTTTTTTCTTAAAAGCAAAATTATATTCCACCATTTTCCTAATTGATTTGGAGAGAGAATTACGTAGTGTTGTTTTGAGAATCCAGTTACAAAACTAGTTGAGTTTTATACTATTACAAAACTAATGAAGTTTTTTAACAACTAGGTAACATCATTTTCATTTCAACCACAAAATGCGTGAAATTATAAATGTTTTCACTATTATTATCTTAAACTAACATAAAACTTGTTACTAATTATATTTTTACCCAACTCATTTTAATAATTTTTATCCAAATTTATTAATTAAATAAATAAATAAAATAAAATTAACTAGATGTAATCTAACATACATTCCCATGTGATTAAATAAACTAATAATTTATTCTTACCAACATGCTTGTTTTATCAATTAAATAAATCAACAAACACTCTCACGGTTACTTGGACAACGAGTGTTCTTGCTCCTGGTAAACCATATCGTCCGCATCGAGTTAATGATGCCAGTCAAACATATCTTTCGGATGGGTGATAAGTGACTAGTATACAAAATGTTAGGTCACATGCAATGCAAGTTTATTATTATTTTTATTATTATTATTATTATTATTATTATTATTATTATTATTATTATTATTATTGAATGATTGCTCCATTTTCTTTAGCAAGTATCTGAAAGTTGTGTTAATATATTCAAGATGAATTAGAATTAAAATAATGGAGGCATCATATTCTTACCAGCTAAAGTTTCCATTAAACGAGTGATTGAAGTCTCTTTTTGAGTTTCTACGCAAATCCTTATTTACGACAAAGTAAAAAATTGGACGTATTGAAGAACATGATATTAAGAAGAAATAGATTGAAAGTCTCAAAAGAAACGTTCAAAAGTAATATCTTGAAACTTTCTAGAAATTAATCTTCATTAGATAACGATTATTTGAATATTTTGAGGATTATTATTTCTGTTTTATTTTTATTTATTTATGCGTTGATATTACTTTTCAATATTAAAGTCAAAATAATAATAACAATAACATTAATAAAAATATTAATATAGTTTAGTGGAAAGTGGTGTCTATTTTTCACGTCGGAATATATTCTATACATGTTAATTTTTCTAGTTAAAAATGAATTGTGGTGAAATATATAATTTTTAGTAATTATTTTACTACAAATGATATTTGTGAAAATATTGTAATATTAAAGCATGTTGTGGTGAAAAATAAAAAGAATGGCAGTTAGAATTTAAAACTTGATCAGTTTTGCAATATTCCGAACAACTCAACTAGTTTTATAATTTGATTCTCAAAATAACTCTATTTCTGCAATTGTCTCGGAAAATGAATTCAACAACTGTAGTTGTATTTTGTTTTCCTTTCCATTTCTTATCTTTTCCCCTTCATTTCTTTTATGTCCAAACACAAAAATTAGTTTTCTGTAGCATTTTCGGTTCCTTTCCACATAAAAAATATCCATGACTGAAACTGGGCCTAAGGGATCCCCAACCCCCTCCAGTTCTAGACGAGCCTAATGGCGATAGTCGGGATGCACAACACTAGGTTTATCCTCTGCCGAAACACCAGTTTGTGAGTGTGAATTCCATTGTTGGGTCTTATCAGGCCTACGCCCATGGGCCCACACATGGGGAGAGTTGATCCACTAAATTAGATGTGGTTCCCTACAACTAATTGGTGACAGTTGGAGTGGTGCATTAACTTATATTCTAGTCAATATCTCTTTAATTAATCGATGTGGGACACACGTGAACTATTATTAGCATTCTTTCATTTATTATAGTAACTGCTGCTCGTCGGGTAATTCTCTGGCGCCTGCTTTTTATCGCTACTCATTTGAATGCTAGAATCCGACTTCCATTTCAAAGGCATTTTTGATGCGTGGCTTTGTTTGCTTAACAATCGATGCTTTGTTACGGTTGAAAGTTGTTTTCGGCCAAATTAGTGTAATACTCTTACACCACCGATGGGGTAAACAAAGAGGACGAGCTTTTTTTTTTTCAATTGGATAACAGATAAAAGGGATAACAAAACAGAAAAAATTGAGATAAGCACAGTTAAAGCAGGGAAAAGACGGAAAGGTGGCGTTAGAATTTTAGGTATCGAAAAATTCAGATTAAACAATGTAAATTCTTAATATGATGAAATTCAAACTCTCGGCCAACTGATGTCAACCTCGGTGTCGCGAAACCGTGTTCAATGCGAAGGAAGAAAACTAAATTTAACACAGCGGAAATAAATAGATACGAACACTTAGATGAAAACTAGTCTATCACTTGTAGACTACGCCAACATGCAAAAAACTCCCACTAGTAAAACATCACAGTACTTTCAATGAAAATAACATATATCAATTCAACCCAAACAATCGAACAATAAAAGAAATCAAATCTTCAGATAATGATCAAGGTAAGCTCCGATTCGGATGATGTCTTGATTTTCTCGTACGAAGCACGTCAATCGTCTTTCTTGTGGATGCTTGTCTATCTAGTGCATGTATCTCCACGATGTCTTCTCGTTATCCTTTGTCAAAAATCACTACGGATTTCGTCTTTCTGGAATTGAATGGAAAAATCATGCTCCGTTATTATTTGCTCTGATTTTGTTCATTCCGCATTCATCTCCATGTTTCATTCCCATATAGTAAATTCTCGTGTTCCGTCCCCTGCTATTGTTCTTTCTCCACTCGATCTTCATGCTTCCTTTCTAGGCACTAAACATACTTAAATAGGATTAGATCAAAATAAAATTAAATATCATATCATCAAAATAA
Source organism: Craterostigma plantagineum (assembly GCA_027422505.1). NCBI lineage: Eukaryota > Viridiplantae > Streptophyta > Magnoliopsida > Lamiales > Linderniaceae > Craterostigma > Craterostigma plantagineum. The sequence goes on along the minus strand of JAPQWV010000047.1, from coordinate 5,847,725 downwards.
AATCATATCACGGATTATAATTGTTGCGATTGTTTGCTCACTTTAGCTTCCTAATTCACTCTTTGAACGCTGTATTAATTCGCTCGAAGTATTGCAACTCAATTCAATCGAAAACAGCAAAACAGAATTGAAATGCAAAACACAGAATTACGTGGTTCAGCTACATTGTAGCCTACATCCACGGGCCAAGGATCACTTCTTGTTGATGATAATCAATGGAGAATTACAAAGCACACTGCAAGCTATATTTTCCGTGTAATCCACCCTCGCCCTAGCTCAAGCTATTGGGAGTTACACACGCGCTAAGCTACTGCGATCATCAGCTTCGTCATGCATATAACATGACTGAACCATGTGCCTGCCACGTGGCTTCAAAGGACTCGCGGGTAATTTAAACCATGTCGAAGGAAACGTCGCTGCCATAGGCGTCTTTATAAGTTGGCGCCTGATTTGAACTTCACCGACTTCAACTGAGCAATCCTGTGATTTCTTCCTTTTCTCAGCAGCAGATCGAAGCTTCAAATACCTTGCTGCTATGCTGTCCAAAATTCCAGCTGATGAATGCATGAATTATCCTCACAAATCTCCACCTTAATTCACCAATTTCTCCAGCTGTGACCCTTGGCTCCCACCCCTGCTTCGATCAGGGAGAATCTGCACACCTTACCAGCTCCAAGCAGTGAAGAAATTTCTTGCTTGTGACTGGTTTGGTGAGCATCTCAGAAGGGTTCTGATCTGTTGAGATCTTTCTAACACTTATTTCACCCGTCTCCACCACTTCTCGAATGAAGTGGAATCTAACATCCACATGTTTGGTTCGCTCATGGTGTACACTGTCCTTTGCCAGGTGTACAACTCCTTGATTATCACAGAAAACCTCCACATTCTGTTGTTTCATTATGAGCTCACTAACTAGCCCTTGCATCCAAATGGCTTCCTTTACTGCTTCTGTTAAAGCCATGTATTCTGCCTCCGTGGTGGACAACGCAACCACCCTCTGCAATGTGGCCTTCCAGCTAATGGCTGTTCCACAAGATGTAAACACATATCCAGTCAAAGACTTCCTCGTATCAAGACAGCCCGCATAGTCAGAATCCACAAATCCTTCAATGATATTTCTGCTGTTTTCAAACTCTCTGTCTCTTTATGAATACCAAGCCTCTGCCCAGGGTTCCCCTAAGGTACCTCAGTACCCATTTCAGGGTAGGCTGCGACATGAACCTACTGACCACACTCAAGGCATATGCCAGATCAGGTCTTGTACAGACCATGGCATACATGACTGATCCCACCACATTTGCATATGGGATTTTCCTCATGTACTCAACTTCTTCCTCAAGCATGTCCTCAGAGCCTTTACCGAGTTTGAAATGTGCAGCTAGAGGGGTTACCACAGCCTTAGACTCACCCATTTCAAACCTGTCCAGCACTGCTTTCAGGTATCAAGTCTGATGCAATTTGAGGTAACCTTCTGATTTGTCTCTGCATATTTCCATTCCCAGAATCTTCCTAGCAGGTCCAAGACCCTTCATCTCAAATTCAGCTTTAAGCAGATCCTTTACCAGTCTATTTCATCCTTATATTCACATGCAACTAACATATCATCAACATATAAGAGCAAGTAACAGATTCTGTCATTTCTGCAACTTTTATAGTAAATACAGGGATCATACCTGCTCCTTGTAAACTGATTATTTACCATGAACTGGTGGAACCTTTTATTCCACTGCCTGGGACTCTGCTTTAGATAATGACATGTGTAGCCTGCAAACCTTTCCTTCTGTTCCTGGTTTTTCAAATCCCTCAGGTTGCTGCCCAAAGATCTCCTCCTCCAAGGTACCATACAAAATGCAGTCTTAACATCTAGTTGCTCGAGTTCAAGGTCAAACTGTACCACCCACGATAACAGTAACCTCACAGATCTCTGCTTTACAACTGGAGAGAACACCCATTGTAATCAACTCCCTCCCTTAAAACCTCTAGCTACTAGTCTAGCTTTGTATTTTACCTTTGATTCAGCCTCTAGCTTCCTTTTGAAGATCCATTTGCAGCTTATGATCTTCTGATTCTTAGGTCTGTCCACTAATTCCCAGGTATCATTTCTGAATAATGAGTCCATTTCTTCCTTCATGACCTTACTCCAATGTTTCCTGTCAGAGCATGTCACTGCCTCTTGGTAAGACTTGGGTTCTTCACCCATTCCTTCAGCCATCATGGAAGCAAATGTTGCCACACTTGTATCTGCAAACCTAGCAGGAGGTCTTATTTTTCTCCTCGCTCTATCCCTACCTAACTGATATCTGAGACATCATCAGCAGATGGGGTGCTCACCCTGTCCTCCTGTTCTGAGGTGATGTCTTCATCTGGTTCATGGCTCTCTTCCTCATCATCTTCCTGAAAACTGTTTACAATCTTCTTCAGAGGTGTCTCCACCTCAAACTGGGAATTTTTGGAAAATCATCTTCATTTTCTCTGCCTGATTTTCCTATGCCAGGGTGCTTTCTCAGATAGGTCATTTCAGTTTCTACAAACCTCTCATCTCTGCTTATGAAACACCTCTTAGTCCTAGGTTCTAGGCTCCAAAGCTTGTAGCCTTTCACTCCCTCAGGATAACCTATGAAGATAGATTTTATTGCTCTAGATTCCAGCTTATCACGAGCGCAGCCAAAAATCCTTAAGTGCTTCAGATCAGGCTTCGATTCTGTCCACATTTCCTCTGGTGTCTTACATCCTATGGCAGTGGAGGGACATCTGTTCACCAGATAAGTAGCTGTGGGCAATGCCTCTGCCCAGAAAGGTTTAGGCAACCCAGCACTGATCATCATACACCTTGTTCTTTCCAGTAAGGTTCTCTTCATCCTCTCAGCCAGACCATTCTGCTGAGGTGTATATGGGACAATTCTGTGTCTTTTAATTCCCTCAACTTCACAGAACTTATTGAATTCATTTGAGCAAAATTCAAGTCCATTATCAGTCCTCAACATTTTTACCTTTTTCCCTGTCTGCAGCTCCACTGATTTCTTCCAGCATTTGAATCTTTCAAAGGCTTCATCCTCAGAACCATAGTCCAGACTTTTCTAGAGTGATTATCTATTATAGACATGAAGTATCTTGCTCCACATGGGATACGGCTGTAGCTGGCCCCCACAGATCAGAGTGCAAGTAATCCAGTGGAGCTTTAGAAGTGTGCTTTGCAGTCTCAAACTTCACCCTATGTGATTTTCCATACACACAGTTTTCACAGAAATTGAGTCTCTCCAGTTTCCCTTCTCCAAGTAGTCCCTGCTTTGACAGCTCCATCAATCTTTTTCACTTACATGCCCCAGCCTGCTGTGCCATAGATCAGCTGTGTTCAGTTCTTACCTTGCTACATCAGCAGTTCCAGTTTCAGTGCTGCCTAGGAGTGAGTATACACCATTCTTTTTCACTCCCTTCATCACAAGTAATGAACCTCTAAACACCTTCATTTGTCCCTCCTTTGTTTCAACTGCATAACCAAGATCATCCAACATGCCAACTGATATCATGTTTCTCTTTAGCTCAGGAATGTACCTTACATTGTTGAGAACAAGATTACATCGTGTATGCAGCCTCAGATGTACTGAGCCAATTCCTTGGACCCTACAAGGTGTGTCATTCCCAAGGAGTACTCTTCCAGCTTCTATTTTCCTGAAGTTGGTCAGCCATGACTTGTTTGAAGTCCGAGCACCCCGAGTCCATTATCCATTCCTTGTGCTTATCAATTTCTATCACATTCAGTACCTCTGGTTAATCATATCCATCAGACATAGCAAAGACCTCACCTTCATCATCAGACCTCTATTTCTTTGGTCTATTCCTCTGAGGGCAGTTCCTCTTTAGGTGCCCTTCCTCCTGACAGTGGTAACACCTGAACTTTCCTTTGGACTTAGATCTGCCTTTCTTATACTTCTTCTTGGGTTCCCTGACTTGTGTTCTGCCCCTAACATTCAGACTTTCTCCAGGACCTTCAAGCCTTGTTTCTGATTTCATGTTTAGCTGCCTTGAATGGATGGCAGCCAACACATCTTCCAGGCTCAATTCTTCATGAACATATAGCAGTGTTTCCTTGAAATTGTCATAGCTTTTTGGTAAAGAGCTCAGAAGCATAACTGCTTTATCTTCATCTTCAATAACAACTTCAATGTTTTCCATGTCCAAAATCAGTTTAGACCAATTATCTATCTGCTCATCGATTGGTCTGTCATCAGTCATTTTGAAAGAATGTAGAGCCTGCCTCAAGTACAATCGATTTGCCACAGATTTTGTCATGTATAGACTCTCCAATCTAGTCCACAAGCTCACAACAGTCTCCTCCTTCACAACCGGCCTCAGCACTTTGTCACCTAGGCACAGAAGGATCACACTGTGAGCTCTTTCAATCAGGTCTGTTTTCTGCTCAGCCGTCAGCTCTGCTTTCATCTTCTTCTCCTCCTTCAAAGCTTCGATCAAGCCTTGTTGTCTCAGAAGTGCTCGCATCTTCAGCGTCCATAGGCTGAAATCATTCTGACCCGTGAATTTATCAACCACAAATCGTGATGCACTCATCTCCTCCAGTTTGGTTGTCAGATTCAATCAATTTTCAGTCCCGATCGATTCCACGGCTCGCCGCACCACTTGTTGCGATTGTTTGCTCAGTTTAGCTTCCTAATTCACTCTTTGAACGATGTATTAATTCGCTCGAAGAATCGCAACTCAATTGAATCGAAAACAGCAAAACAGAATTGAAATGCAAAACACAGAATTACGTGGTTCAGCTACAGTTTGTAGCCTACATCCACGGGCCAAAGATCACTTCTTATTGATGATAATCAATGGAGAATTACAAAGCACACTGCAAGCTATATTTTCCGTGTTATCCACCCTCGCCCTAGCTCAAGCTATTGAGAGTTACACACGCGCTAAGCTACTGCGATCATTAGCTTTGTCATGCATATAACATGACTGAACCATGTGCCTGCCACGTGGCTTCAAAGGACTCGCGGGTAATTTAAACCATGTCGAAGGAAACGTCGCTGCCATAGGCGTCTTTATAAGTTGGCGTCTGATGACTTCAACCGAGCAATCCTGCGATTTCTTCCTTTTCTCAGCAGCCGATCGAAGCTTCAAATACCTCGCTGCTATGCTGTCCAAAATTCCAGCTGATGAATGCATGAATTATCCTCACAATAATATAATTCAAGTATTCAGAAAAAGCAAAACAAAATAAAAATAACAAACACATCAAATCGTGTTTTAACATTTCACAGGTGGTAAAGTATTTTGAAGCGGTTTTGTTCGCAACAATAAGGGAATCTGGAATGCATGCATATTAGTGGCGTCGTAAACCTTCGTAGAAGCCTCACAAGATTCAAAAGACTGAAACTGTGGGAAGAAACCTCTCAACGTGCGAGATAAAAGGAGTCTCAGGGTACCCAGAGGATTTTAGAAAGTCTCGAACTATTTAAATAAAATGAAACTTTCTTTATTTCGTATATGTTAATATTAACATTATGAATTACAAATAACTCAAAATATAAAGTAACTTTAGATATTTACATGTCGGGGACGCATCGTGTGTCTAGAATACTAATTTGTATAATGATATTGATGATTTGCAATTTTGTATTTTAATAACTTCCATCAAATTAATATAATGTATCATTAAGTAAAATTTAACAAAGGGTTTTGTGCTATTAGGTTCGATTTCCTCTTAAAATTCTATAACAATTATCAAATTATTACGACCAAATTATCAATATATCAAAATATTAGAATAAAATTTAACAAAAGGATGATTGTTCAATTGGGCCGGTTGGATTCACTTAATCGAAACCCATGAAGCAACTGCTCGTTATCCGTCCATTGAGAGCGGGAGGTGTCGCTGCTCTGTAAAACCAGCCTCACGTAGTGCCCTCCGCTCTAAGGCCCACGAAGCCCAAACCTTCGCTTGGACCACACTGACCAACTCTCTTGGAGCGGACAAGCCAGATAAATACCCACTGAGCCCAGCGAATCCGACCCGAACCAAAGTCCAATCAACCTAATGCCCCCACTTGGGTAACAAGCTCTCGTTGCTGAGCTCGGCGAACTATATTCCCTTGCACGAATTTATAAAATGAGAAAGATTGTCCTATTTATACGATGTGGGACAAGGGAAAGATTGAACACCAGCAAAGCAAACATTCGATACAAAATCTCTTCTATTATTTTAGTTTGAATGATTTTTATTTACATCACATTAATAGAGGATAGAGGATATAAATCTTCAAATCAATTGTTGTAATGAAACGGACACTTTTTTCGTTTAACAAAGTGAGGAAACATTATTACACTTGAACATAATAACTCCGCCTACTGTGCTTTCGAGGTGTCAACTTGTGTGTCTAAAATTTGATCACCCATTCAGCATGGATGACCCAAGAAGATTGTATATGTGAAAGAATTGTAATAAGGCAACTTTATATATAGATGAATAGTTGAGGATAACTGGACAAGATAAATATTGCGGTAACAATTATGCAATGGTTTATACAACACAACTAATCAAAATGACATAATGAGAACGACGAAAGAACAAGAAGAGATAAGTACCTTGGTGCGAACTTAGCCAATGAGATTTTTTTGTGTTGTTATTGAGTGGTGGTTGGACACCCAGCAATGAGAGGGACTTCAATGACAGTGTTACTGCCAAGATTAGAATCGAAAAACGTGTATCTCGTATTGTTTTACAAAGCTCATACATATAGTGTACAAAGGAGTAATTATCTCATTGATTAATGCCTATTTATTCTAATTGATACTAATTGATATACATGAATCTTTACTATATATAAACACACGCTAAATCCCCCCCCCCCCCCTTTCCTAGTTGGAGCATGAGGATTTCGTTGCCCAACTTGCCAAAAATAGACTGCGTTTGCCAAGGCCCTTGGTGAAGATATTAGCCAATTGCTTATGCGTAGGCACATGACTAGCAGATATCAATCCAGAGATAAGCGCATCACGCACAAATCTATCTCAATGTGCTTCGTACGTTCATGAAAGACCGGATTAGCAGCAATGTGTAGAGCTGCCTTACTTCGCAGAAAACATGCATGGGCTGAGAATGAAAGACGCCAAGACTTTGCAACAACCCGTTCAACCATTTGAGTTTACACGTGAGAGTTTTCATGGCACGATATTCGGCCTCAACAGAAGAACGAGCGACCATGTGTTGTTTCTTTGTCTTCCATTAAATTGGAGAATTGCCCAACTGGACCAACCAACCAGTGAGAGAGCGTCTGGTGATAGGACAACTGGTCCAATCAAAAGCACACCATCACAACTGTTAACTACTGTCAGCTCGCAATAAAAATCTCTTGGCCTGCTGTACCCTTCAAATAACGAACAACACGATGAGCTGCCTCCCAGTGAGCCTCCATAGGATTTTGCATAAACTGGGTCAACATGTGCACATTGTAAGCTAGATCTGAGCGAGTGACATCCAAATAGATCAACCGACCAACCAACCGATGATATCGCTCTTGATAGAAAATGGTCGATCATTAACTAGAGGAAGACCATGGTTCTGTTCAATATGAGATTCGGCAGGCTTAGTACCCATCAAGCCCACTTCCGAGACAAGATCCGATGCATACTTGCGCTGACCCAAGAAAGTCCAGAGTCATTGCGAGCGACTTCAATTCCCAGAAAATACTTCAAGACCCGAATATTCTTCATATGAAAATTTAAGTAGTCGTTGAAGCTAGAAATAGCTGACGAATCATTATTAGATATAATCAAGTTATCAACATACACCAGCACATTAATATGCACTTCACCATGATGATGAGAGAACAGAGAATAATCAGTAAGACTGAGTAAAACCGTACTGCTTTAAAGGAGTGGCCAGCTTGTCAAACCAACACCGAGGACCTGTTTCTAGCCATAGAGGGATCGTCGCATCGGAAAACCTGTCCAGATTGAGAAGAACGAAAACCATGAGGACATTTCATATAACCTTCCTTATCAAGATCACCATGCAAGAAAGCATTATGGACATCCAGATGATGAAGCTCCCAGTCTAATCTCACTGTGACCATCTTTGCCACAGGTGCAGATGTCTCCTTGTCATCAATCCCTCAACTTGATTATTACCCAACACAACTAGGCGAGCTTTGTAGTGCTCGATCGAACCATCAGAGTGATGCTTGATTTTGAAAATCCACTTGCACACAATTGCCTTCTTGCCAGGTGGAAGAGAAGAGACATCCCATGTGCGATTATATTTCTAAAGCTTCAATCTCATGTTGCATTGCCTCTCTCCATCGGCTATCTCGAACAGCTTCAGCAAAGGAACGAGGTTCGACCGCAAAAGATACTGCGGCTAAAAATGACTTATGGGCTGGTGAGAACTTTTCACAATTAACATAATGTGTGAGTGAATAAGGCGTACCTGAGGACGACGATGTATCCAGGGACGCAGTGGTGGTGGCCGAAGGGTAAACAACGTCTGTCACAAAGCCATCATAGCGACGATTGAGATACTTTATACGGTGACCACGACCCAACTGTTCCACGGAAGGTGAAAAAAAAGACTCTTGTACATGTTCAGAAGAAGACTTGGGAGAGGGAGATAGTGGGGGAGAAAGGAGGACTCAATCACCGATGAAGAAGGAGGGACTGACACGGGAGTGACTTCCTCATCATCGTCCGTAGGGAGCAGCCACTCAGGAACTGAGGAAGGCTCAGAAATATGTTCGAATGAGGAGGACATCAAATAAGGAAACTCAGACTCCGAGAAAACTACATCCCGAGAAACAAAGAAATCACCCGTCTCAATATCATAAACTCTCCACCCTTTTTGCCCAAATGGCTAACCCATAAACACACATTAACGACTGCGACTGACAATCTTATCACCCCCTGGACTGATTATAGACATAGTACAAACACCGAACAACCCTCAGATGATGAAGTGGTGGTTTACCATATAGCATTTCGATCGGTGTTTTACTATGAAGGATCGATGTAGGGAGACGAGTGATGAGGTATACAGACGTCATGACACAATGAACCCAGAATTTTAATGGCAAATGAGGCTGAAAGCTCAAAACCGAGCGACATTGAGAATATGTTGGTGCTTCCGTTCAACACGCCCATTTTGTTGTGGAGTACAGATACACAAGGTTTCATGTAATATTCCATGTTCATGAAAGTAAGTAGAAAGCGACATAAATTTGGAGCCATTGTCACTACGAACGACTTTACCCATTGTTTCAAACTGGCGACCAACAAAGGAAAATAAATCTCGTAATTTGGCAGAAACTTTAGATTTATCAGACAGTAAATAAACCCAAACAGCACGAGAGTAATCATCGACAATGGTTAAAAACTAACGTGCCCACAAATCGCAGGAACACGATAAGGTCCCCACACGTTATAGTGGATCAAACGAAAAGGATCAACGGCCTTAGACTCACTAACAAGAAAGCTATCACGAGACTGTTTGGCACGAAAACAAACATAACTTGCCTTATTTGAAGAAAAATTACTAGAACTGGTATCGATGCAGGATAATTTTTCTAAAACACCCGAGAAGATGGATGACCCAACCGGCGATGCCACAAAGAAAAGAATGTCTCACCCTTGTACTGGACAACTGCAACAAACACATCCCGTCGAAAGACGTAAGGAACACCACACTGCTCACCGAACCAATCACCGACCCCGAAGTGCGGTCCTGAACAACACAAGATGTATTAATGAAATTGGCAGTGCAACTGAGTTGGTTCAGCAGTTGAAACAATGAAATGAGACTGCACTCTAAATCGGGCACAAAGAGAACATCATTTACGGTCACATGACTACTAAGAACTACAGTGCCAGCCTTTTGAGCCATAGTAAGAGCGTTTTAGAAGTTGTTCAGGTCGGTCCACAATGTTCCGAATATTAGTGAAGTACCCAAGAAATCCTGTCATATGGTGAGTAGCTCCACAATCAAACATCCAAGCATTAGTTACAAAGTTACCAGACAATGGCTCAGTAGAATCAGATTTTTGTTCATTAGTCAAACCCGTAATGGTCTGCTAACCATCACCAGCGACAGTGGCATTGGCACGAGCAACGTTTCCCGAACCACCACCAAACGAATCACCCGAGCCAGTAACAACTATCGAACCAACATTGTTGGAACGATCTCCGCCTCGACCGACAACCTGATTTTCTGCCTCGCTTCCAGCCAGCTGGAAATCCATTATTGGAGTAGCATCTACTTTTTTCCTGGACGGTCCTGTGCCAATAGGTACAAAAAGGTCACGTCGGCAATCTGTTGTTACGGCAGTGCGTCGAATGTCGACAGCTGCAGCAAAAGAAGAACTGTCTACACTGCCATGCAGTAGACTTAGCGCATGCTGCGAAGATGAGTGAAGACCCGCAGATCGCAAACCTAGAAAATGCGTCGAGATACCAGAATTCTATGCAACAGAGTCCGTGACATGAAGATCTTGAAGCGAACTCTCTCCTCTTGAATCATTTTTGCATAGACACGATCAACCGAAGGCAATGATTCAAGCGACAAAATAGATGCGAGCAGTGCCATACAACGATGCATCCAAACCAAGCAAAAATTGATGTGTTTTTTTGCTTCTTCTCTGATTTGTTCGAACTTCAGAGGGAGATTACACGTGCACAACCCACGACGACACACAGGCTTCTTCTCACAAGCCATCAACTCATCCCAAATCTTATCAAGATTGGAATAATAGGCAGCAGTTGAAAGGCCTCATTACTTACACTCCGCAAGAGCACCTTTCAGCTGTTGAAGTTTGCTGCCATCGACAACTGAAAGACACTGCTTCAAGTGACACCACAAATAACTAGTCAGATCCATGTCAGTAACAGATGAACAAAGAGATGGCTCAATAGTATTCATAATCCAAGACACAATTAAAGAGTGATTAACCCGCCAGGAGATCGCCATTCTCTTGTGGCTGAACAATAGAACCATCAACAAAACCAAACTTCTGTCGGGTGTGTAGGGCACGCATAATACTACGAGCCCATTCATCATAATTGGATTCACCTTTGAGTTGAACATGCGAGATTAACAAATCGGGACTATCCGCAGCCGTGACGTTGTAAGGAGTGAACGACTTGCGGGTAGTATAATCGTCGTTCGATTCGACAGAAACGTTTCGAAGTGGATTCGTTAGCCGCTCGCGAGTTGGCGCGATTCATTGTCTACCCAAAATTATTATTATTTTGTTGTTATTATTATTATTACTATTATTATTATTACTATTATTATTATTTACGAAAACTTATCACGAGATGTACTCTTCGGACTTCGAAAACGTACCTCTCATCATCGAATTTCGAAATGCGACAAGTAATGAATAATTAAGCTACTCTCAGATCTGGAAAAAGATAAATCCAAATCCGTCCAATTTGGGGAAAACTCGGATTTCGAATTGAAATTCAGAATCCATATGGGCCTTGTAATATCAAAGCAACGCCAACCATATCTCCAAGATTGTGTGTGCCAAAATCAAGAGGGTGCTATCAAAACTGATTCGTGAGAACCAAGGAGCCTTTGTTCCTGGAAGGTCTAATATTCATACGCCAGAACTATTACAGTTATAAAAGAGATGTGTTGGGAATAAAATCCTCCTTAGCCAAAACTAAGAAACCCAGAGTGATAAACCAATGTGGGGTTCCACTCTTAGACTAACTGACAATAGAGTAAGCAACTCACAAATTTCTAAACAAATCGATCATTTCTTTGTTTAACTTTGCTCATAGTCATTGTAGCTGTTTTATACATATGCTCCTTACGAGTTGTACCTGTCTGTAATATCACCATATAATAAATAAGTTCTATGCTCCAGCCCCTGGACGTAGGTCATTCTGACCGAACCACGTAAATTCTTGTGTTCACGGTCCATATTTTTTGTTTCTTTTATTTTATGATCGTTACTTTTCGGCAATTATATTATCGGGGATTTAGAATATCCTAACAGTTTTAATTTAGTTCTGTTATCTCTATTATTTGCCTTGGTAGTGTTGTGGTTTTGCTCTCGTCTTCTCATAGGTACTACTCATTTATGCGTCAAGTAAGGGGTATTGAGTTAACTAGAGGAGGAGTTTAGTCTTTCTGTAGCGTTGGACGAGATTACATTTTTCCCAATATTTGATCGCATCCTCTCCCAAAAATCGTTCAATTTCGCAGCACTGAATCAGAACATGGAGTCTTCCTTCAAGTCGGGAAGTGGCATAGACATGTACCAAGTTGGGGTTTCTCTTTGAAACTTAATCTATACCATGATATTGATGGCCGACGAATCCTGGAAAACTCACCATGTGTACTCGAAAAGCAGATCAAAATGAATACTGATCAAGTTCACGTAAGAGCGGCTTCAGAATTTCTCATGTTATATTGTGGAATGCTAGACCATACAACGACGAGGTGTGAGCTCTAATATGAAGATAAAACAAAATAAAATTCATAAAGAAATGTGAAGTGGTCCCGGTACGATAAAGATGTAAAATCTAAGTTCTCAAACTGGTGACTAAATGTTGGAACAAATGTTGGGGTCTTTACTGCTTTTTAGGGCGATCCTATAAGGAGCTTATGGTCTGAATTTTTTCCCACACGCTTGAGTTCACCGTATTAGAACAATATTTTCAAACCATTGTAAGTTCGATTTTTTGGAAAAACGAACAGGACGTGGACCGATGGAGATCGAATTCAGGCATGCCAAATGGAGGAACGAGGTTGTTGATGTTGATGTTGGGTGAACATTCAAGTCAAAATCTGTTGGCCGAGAATGTCTCCAACTTCAGTTTTATCTTTCATGCACAAAACTTTTTTAATCCGTGTCTTGGCTATTTTTAGTGTTTTACAGGACTTAAATAAGGATTGAGAATGGATCAAACCGTGTGAAAAATGTGTGGAGCAATTAGGAGCAAAATAAGGAAGAAACTTACTAAAAAGAGGATGCTTCGAGCGCTAGTGAAGACTAAATCATAAGGAGATATTAAAGGGATCTCCTACCAATTCAAACATGAGCCAAGGCCTATAAATATGAGGAGATTTCGAGCTGCAACTCAGACCTTTGGACGAGAAAAATTTTGAGAGCTATGAGCGAAAATTATCGAGTTTTGTTGAGAGGAGAACCCCAAAAATGAAAAGATGATCGAAAGCTTGGTGGATGGAATGAACAAGATGGAAGCCGTACTGACACGAAAGGACAAGGAGATCGACAAGCTACAAAAGCGAGTCGACGAGGCCGATGAAACTTTTACGTAGTTGAACAAGGGTAAATCGACCCTTGATGAGGTATTATCTCTTGGTATTTTTGACAAACAAAGTTTAGGATTCAGTTCTCAACCCATATGTGATGATCCTAAACCCGTGACCAATGTTTAAATAACATAGTCTTGTGAAGGAGAAATCTCATGCCTCGAATGATGTTTGTGAAAATGTGATTGTTAAGAATATTCCTAAGCATGCTGCTAGTAAACTTAAGGATGTGTCGTTTAAATGTCATCATTGCAAGCAACCTGGTCATATTAAGCCATATTGCTGGAAATTGAAGGGAAGATTCCTGCGAAGAAATCGATGTCGGCTGAAATGTCATCCCACATTCCGCTCAACATTGAGAAATCAGTGTTGAAATGTATGTCTGGAGAAAGTTCAGCTGGCTCACCTTCAAATTCTGGTAATCCAAATGCTGTTTTATCATCTAATAAAGTTTGGATAGAGAAGTCCGTACATAAGTGCAATGTCGTATATATCTCTTTGCGAGCTAACTTGACAGGTTCTTGGTACTTTGATAGCGGGTGTTCCCGACATATGACGGGTACCAAAGAGTATCTAAGTGCTGACTTAAAAGAGGGATCTGTGACGTTTGGAGGTGGTGCAAAAGGATGGATTCTCTGCCGTGGCAAGTTGAATGTGCCCGAGTTTTCCCAAACGAAGCAGTGATCTCCATGTAGATGGGCGTAGCCAATTTGATTAGTATAAGCCAACTTTGCAACGACGACCTGGAGGTAAGATTTAATAAGGGATGTTTGAGGTTTTTAACAGCAATGGTGTTCGAGTTATGGCAGGTAACCGATCGAGTGATAACTGCTACTTAGTCGGAGACAAATCCAGTTCGAAGGACGTGTGCCAACTCTCAAAGGCCGAAGACGATGTCCTTTAGCATTATAAAGTGGGCCATGTCAACTAACGCTGGAGCAAATTATCAAACACAACGCGATCAGAGGCATTCCAAAGCTTAAGGAGATTGGTAAGGTTGTTTGTGAGTCATGTTTGAAGGGTAAGCAAGTGCGTGCTAGCCATAATGTTGACCATGCCCAACATTTTAAAACTGCTCATTGTGTTAGGAAATATGCTTATGTGCTCGTTGATGATTACTCTAGATATGCATGGATTCACTTTCTTAAGGAAAAATCTGAGTCGTTCGTTTTTTTCAAAAAATTCTTTGCTATGGTTAAGAATAATTTCAGTGCTCCTATATTTCGTATTAGGTGTGATCATGGTAGGGAATTTGAGAATCAATTGTTCGATGAATTATGTGATAGGAAAGGTATTATTCATGAGTATTCATCTCCTAAGACGCCCCAACAAAATGGGGTGGCCGAAAGGAAGGATAGGACATTGCAAGAAATGGCACGTGTTATGTTGCATTCTAAGAGTCTTTCTAAAAGTTTTTGGCTGAAGCTTTACATACCGCATGTCATATATCTAATCGTGTGTTCTTTCGTCATGGTACTAAGAATACGTCGTATGAGGTGTTGAATGGGAAAAAGCCTACTGTCAAGTACTTTCATGTTTTTAGATGCTACTGATTTATGCTTAATGATCGTGAGTATTTGACCAACTTTGATTCGAAGAGTGATAAATGTATCTTCCTAGGTTATTCCTCGAATAGTCGTGCTTATCGAGTGTACAACTTGCGATTGAAATCTGTTCAGGAATCAATTAATATTGTATTTGATGATGCTACTGACCTCAGCAGAAAAATGCTCCACAAGTTGTGATTACATATGTTGTCAAAGCTGTTGATGAAACAGAGGAGACTGTGGATGTGAATGTTGAGCCAACATCTGACTCAATATCTGTGCCAGAACGAAACACCGAGGCTGGACCCAGTGAAGTGCGACTTATCCACCAGCTAAGATTCAGAAAGACCATTCCACAGACTTCAACATTGGAGACATGAACGAAGGGAGGAAAACCAGAGACAAGCCGCGCAAAGATTACAAGTCTATGGTAGGAAACGTATGTATGAATACAATATACGCTGAGGTACGTTTTAATTGTTTTGTTTCTGAGATAGAACCTAAGAATATCCTTGAAGCTCTCAAGGATAATTTCTGGATAAATGCGATGCACGAGGAACTCTTGCAGTTTGAGAAAAACCAAGTATGGACCTTGGTTCCACGGCCTAAAGACATTAATGTCATAGGCACGAAGTGGATCCTCAAGAATAAATCTGATGAACTTGGTAGAGTTGTTAGGAACAAAGCACGTTTAATGGCTCAAGGTTATACACAAGTCGAGGGTATAGATTTTGATGAGACTTTCGCTCCCGTGGCTAGGTTATAATCAATTAGGTTGTTATTAGCTATTGCATGTTGGCTTAACATCAGGTTACACCAAATGGATGTTAAGGGTGCGTTTTTATATGGCTATATTGATAAAGATATTTATGTTGAACAGCCTAAGGGATTTGAAGATTCACATTTTCCTAACCATGTTTTTAAGCTGCAGAAAGCTCTATATGGATTGAAACAGGTGCCTCGAGCTTGGTATGGTAGATTAACGACGTTTTTACTTGCGTTTGGGTACGTGCGAGGTGAAGCAGATCGCACCCTCTTTATAAAAAGAGTTGGTGCTGATATTCTTATTGCCCATATTTATGTAGATGATATAATCTTTGGCTCTAGTTCGCAATCCATGCTAGATCAATTTGTCCATGCTATGAACTCCACGTTTGAAATGAGCATGATTGGGTAACTAACTTTTTTCTTAGGCTTGCAGATCAAGCAAAGCAGTGACGGGATTTTTATGTCCAAGGAGAAGTACGCTAAGAACACAGTAAAGAAGTTCGGGCTTGACACGACTAAGGTAATGAAAACTCCCATGGGGTCCACACAAAAGGTAAGTAAAGACAATGCTGGACAGAATATTGACCCAACATTATATCGATCCATGATAGGCAGTTTGCTTTATCTTTCAGCGAGTAGACCCGATATTATGTATAGCGTATGTGTCTGTGCTAGATATCAATCTGAGCCTAAGGTTTCCCATCTTAACACCGTTAAACGTATTCTTCGATATGTGAGTGGTTCTTGTAGCCTAGGATTATGGTCCTCTAAAGATACTAATATGAGTCTTGTAGGCTACAGACGAGGATGATCGCAAGAGCACAAGTGGCGGCTGTTTTTTCTTAGGTAACAATTTAGTTGCATGGCACAGTAAGAAACAGAATTGTGTGTCTTTGTCTACTGCTGAGTCTGAGTATGTTGCTGCAGGTAGTTGCTGTACGTAAGTAATGTGGTTAAATAGCATGTTGTGTGACTATGGTTTAGAGTGCGAATCTGTTCTCATGTATTGTGATAACCTTAGTGCCACCAACATATCTAAGAACACTATCATTTTCTGAGAGATATGGTAGAAAATAGATAGTTCGCATTGAGCATATAGACACAAAACATCAGTTAGCTGACATTTTCACGAAAGCATTGGATTTTGAAAGGTTTTCAGACCTGAAAAAGTCCATAGGTTTGCATCAGTCTGTCTGAATGTTGGTCCAACATTTGGATCAATATAGCATGTGTCGAACTTGATTGTTACTATTTTGATGTGTGATTTAATGTTCTCTCTGTTATTCTGTGAAATGATTTGACTCACCTAGACCATTCCCTGAAATGATCCTCTTCCTTTAAAAAAAAAGAAGAAGAAAAAAGTTTGCTCGTGATCCTTTTTCAAGATACAGTTTCAGGTAATAAGCTTCCCCAGGTACACGGCATTCGTGGTGACGATGTACTCTTCGCGACAAAAATCCTAACCTTGATGATAAGGAACGCATAAGGGCTGTAGGTAATAAGTTTATAACTGAGGTAAGTAGGGCAGAAAATAAAAGGGAATTGAGTTTAGGGTATTGAACAGAAAAGTCTGGAATTTCAGAGTAGAATGTTAAATCATATGTTGGGGCAACATATGTGACTGTCAGTTTGACCATGCTATATTTTTGTGCTTTCGTTTATTTGCATTAGCTTATAGGTCAGCATCCGTTAGTCTTTTGTGTCTAGTTTAGATATCTCTCAGAATTGCGTTAGAACTCCTCGAAGAACAGCTCGTTACGCTTGTCTCAAGTGATCCTCATTGTCGCCTAAACGGTTAGTCTCGCTCAATACTATGATGACTTTTGACTTGGTATTTTTGGTTGAATCATGATCTGATTTGCTCCTATATTTTTCATATGACCGATTCTTCCATATACTATATTTAGCTCCATGATTACTTGGACAGGTTTGATCTAATTCGATCTCATTCTCAAACTGTCTAAATGCTCTTTATTCCAACGGTTAGCTTTGCTCAGCTCACTTACACCACGATTTATCCATATTTACTGAGTGACCATTTTATTTGTGCCGTTGGATATTTCTCTCTTTTAGGTTCGACTTAAGATCTCATCACTTTCGCATATCCTATTTCATAGTTCGAACTCCACGCTGAAAATACTCTCTGTTCTTGACTGTGTTTGATATAATCAAGGGTTAACCATTCTGTCTTGCACTTCCATTTCTTGAATTTATCTTTGATTTCTCTATGGCAAACTAACCTGTTTCTGAGTCTCAGTATGTTGGTCCAGATGTTAGTCCCACATTTTCCTCAACATCTGCAAGTAGCTAACAGAGAAGTTTTCTGAGTTTTTTCTTTCTTCCCAAAAAGGGGGAGAAGGTTGTGCAGAGGGGGAGATAAGGAAACTTAGGGGGAGCAGAATAAGGAGCCGAACAAACAGGGGGAGCTGACCAAGAAGGAGAGGCAGTCGAGAAAGCATCAGAAGGAAACTCCACACTCTATTGAGAGTGAAGTTCTGATCCTTTCTATTTTTGCAGGGGGAGCTGACCAAGAAGGAGAACTGGAGAAGCAGCTGAGAAAGGATCAGAAGGAAACTCCATACTCCATTGAGAGTGAATTTCTGATCCTTTCTATTTTTGGCAGGGGGAGCTGACCAAGAAGGAGAAGCAGCCGAGAAAGCATCAGAAGGAAACTCCGTACTTCATTGAGAGTGAATTTCTGATCCTTTCTATTTTTGCATGGATGATTGATTTTTGTGTTTAGTGCATGCTAATTTGCTTCTCTGATTTTTATTTTTGCATGACAGATTAATCTGATTTGCTTACATGTTTGTCTGCTTACTTGCTGAATATTTTGCAGATTTGCCTAGAGATCTTTTCGTTTTGCATGCCTGACTTTATTGTTATTTTGTGCATGCTGATCTGGTTATGTCTGCTTGTGTGACTATGTGTTTTGCCGGCATGCGTATGAACTGTATTTATTTTGCAGATGTTTAACTTAAGACCTTGTTATAGCTATGTACTATTTTCGTAGTACTTTGAATAGTTTAATCGCTATTCTGTTTGTGTTTACTCTAACGATCTTTTGATGTTTTGTGGTTGAGTAGAGTTTGCCTTCAGGGGGAGTTTCACTATGTCTAACGTCTACTTTGGTTTTGGGAAGAAAGATAAAAATGGGGAGATGGTTGATGTTGATGTTGGGTGAACATTCAAGTCAACATCTGTTGGCCGAGAATGTCTCCAACTTCAGTTTTATCTTTCATGCCCAAAACTTGTTTAATCCGTGTCCTGGCTATTTTTAGTGTTTTGCAGGACTTAAATAAGGATTGAGAATGGATTAAACCGTGTGAAAAACGTGTGGAGCAATTAGGAGCAAAATAAGGAAGAAGCTTACTAAAAAGAGGATGCTTGGAGCTCAAGTCAAGACTTCATCATTAGGAGATATTCAAGGGATCTCCTACCAGTTCAAACATGAGCCAATTCCTATAAATACGAGGAGCTTTCGAGCTGCAACTCAGACCTTTGGACGAGAAAACTTTTGAGAGCTATGAGCGAAAATTATCGAGTTTTATTGAGAGAATTTGAGCGAGCCAAAGTGTCCTTTTAGCGTAGTATTTCTTTTGCAAAAGTCTTAGGACTTGTAGATTTGCAGAATCGTTAGATTCGTAGTTTTTCAGGATGGTTTAGATTCGTAGTTTTTCTAGGCTTGTTTTTACTATCTTCGTATAGTTATTTTGCCATCCATTGCTATAGTGGAATTTCGTCTTGAGGCACGCAGCAAGTTATTTGACTTGTTGCACAGATTTACATCTTGTGTTTATCAGTTTTCGTCACTAAGTAATTACAATATTCCGCTGTGCACTTTTAGGTTGAGTGTTACCCCGACATTTTACCCAACATCCAGTTTATACTTAGTGTTTTTACATCTATATCGAACGGGACCACTTCAGAGTTATTATGTTCGAGTGTGATAATGTTTCCTTACTCACAAGAAGCGAAACGAAATGCTTCGTTTATCTTCTATACAAATTTTGATCGTTTATGGATGCTTTGTGGATAAGAAATGCTTTTATTCTCCCTGTTAAGGCGATGTGAATAAGTACATTTCATTCGTACTAAGACAATAAAATTAAGAGTAATTTTGCATGTCCCACATCGAATAGATAAAACAATATTTACTACTTTTTAAATTACTTCAAGAAAGAGTTGTTCGCCGAGCTCAGTAACGAGAGCTTGTTACCCAAGTGGGGGCATAAGGTTGATTGGACTCTGGTTCGGGTCAGATTTGCTGGGATCAGTGGGCATTTGTCTGGCTTGTCCGTTCCAAGTAAAGAGTTGGTCCGCATGGTCCAAGCCAAAGTTTGGGTTTCGTGGGCCTTAGAGCGGAGGGCACTACGTGAGGCTGGTTTCACAGAGCAGCGAAAACCTCCCACTCTCTACAGTGGAAGGATAACAAGTTGTTGCTTCATGGCTTTGATTAAGTGACTCCGTCCGGCCCAATAGAACAATCAACCTTTTGTAAAATTTTATTACCATAATTATATTTATATTTTGATAAATAGGAGGACTTTTTGAAAATTGTTGTTTTTCGGTTAATAATATTTTGAAATTCCACAGGTGAAAATCATAAGTCTATATTGTCATACAAAAATTAGTGTTTTAGACACACTCGACCTATAAATATATAATAATACTTTATGTTTTGAGTTACTTGGTGATATTTCAATTATTTAACAATATTTTGAAGGTTAATATTTTTTTGTCCCGTATCTTGGGTATGTCATTATAGGGAACGCTAATTTAGGTGTGAAATTATAGGAACAGTAAGTTTTAAAATCGTGCAATTTATCGACATTATACCTGATTTTTCCCCAAAATACATCACGTGCCACGCACGTGACCGATTTTTATACCTGATTTTTCCCTAAAATATTCACGTGACACGCACGTGACTGGTTTTTCGGAAGGTCCGACGTTACGACATTTCTGTAAAACGGGCATGTCATCGGTCCGCCCAAATATTAGCAAAAACGGCATGTCATCGGTCCAGCGCCACGTCAGTTTTCCGGTATAAAAATCGGGCACGTGGCACCTGATGTATTTTGGGGAAAATCAGGTATAATGTCTATAAATTGCACGATTTTAAAACTTATTGTCCATATAATGCCACATCCTAAATTAATGGTCCCTATAATGCGCCCCCTAAGTTACGGGATCAAACAAATAATTAAGCCTATTTCAAAATTAATTATTAAGCATCCAAAATGAAAACGAATCTGCCCATGGCCGCCCACGTGGCTTAGATAAAGTGTATCTTACGTGGTTCTACCGATATTTCATGTGCATTTCACCAAAATAACCGAAGTACATTTAAAATCCATCATCTGTAACAGTACATGATTGTAGTATATATAGTCCACAATTAAGTAGTTTGCCGTACCTAACTTAAGAAAGATATTAGCCGACATTATACAATTTGTTTATAAGGGAATTCGCATCAGATTCTTTAACTGACACTGCAGAGTAGTTATTTGTCATGTTTCTGTCAGGTTTCATACTAGTTCTGACAAGTGAGGTTTTATTCCTGACAAAAGATGACTTTTTTCATTTTTATTCTCTTTTTTACTGCTATTAATATGAGGTATTTTTAATTAAATAAACCAAAAAAAATTAAACATTACCAAAACAAACATAAAATGTAAAGTATTAATAAAATAAACAATTTCGTCATCTGGGATGACGAGTTACTTATCCCCGCTGGCAATGCAGTGATGTGGCGTAACTCGTCACCCCAGATGACGAATTACTCTAACTCGTCATCTGGGATGACGAGTTAGATCTGTTTTTTAAACATGACCGCGGCGAAGACGAACAGACGCGACGAAGACGAAGACGAGACGCCGACGACGAACAGACGCGACGACGAACCTCCGCGACCGCCCAACCCACGACGAAGACGAACCGCGGCCGTTCCGCCTTGCCCGCGCGAGACAACGTGACCCGACGCCCCGCCGCGACCCACCTTCGACGGCTTGCCATCCCGTGCCCCGCCGCGCGCCGGCCGTCCTCCGCCCGTCGCCCCACCTTGAGCCGCTGCCCCGCCTTGACCCGAGGCCCCGCTGAGCCGCTGTCCCGCCTTGACCCGAGGCCCCGCTGCGACCGGCCGCCCCGTCGTGACCCGACGCCGTGCCGTGACCCGACGTCCCGCGACGACCCGCTGCCCCGCGGCGACCCGACGCCCCGCTGCGACCCGACGCCCGCTGCGACCCGACGCCCCGCGGCGACCCGACGCCCCGCTGCGACCCGACGTACTACGCCGATTTACGGTGGGTGAGCGACCCTTAACGATACGAATGTAATGGGTTTTTGCATTAATAGATTCATTATCGAATGTTAATTTTCTTTTGTTGATTTGTCTGATTTCATTTTTTTGGCTTTAGAATGGATTTGGATGCTTGTTACGGGCCTGTTGATAGTTCGGTGTTGACGATGCAGTCAAATCACCGTAGTAGAGACTTACTATTGGATGCGAATAAGCTAGATAGTACTATTAGAACTAGGTCGTTAGAAAATGTAGTGTGGGGTACGAGAGAAGCACCGAATCACCTACACGGTCGCTTATTAGGGAAGTTGAACGATATGGGTCTATACAGCGTCTATAGCTGTATGTCACAGAGGGTTGACCCTCATTTGATTACAGCATTGGTAGAGCGTTGGAGAAAAGAGACTCATACGTTTCATTTTTATGTTGGTGAGGCGACGGTTACTCTACAGGACGTAGGTATATTGTGGGGTTTGCCTGTAGATGGTAGTTGTGTGTCCGGTGTGATCCATACGAGGACGGTCACACAGTGGATAGACGAGTGTGAGCGATTGCTAGGTTTTAGACCACCGAATGATAAAATTAAGGGGTCCGCGCTGTCGATGAAGACCTTAGCTAGTTGGTTGTTGGATAATCCGATAACGGATGATAGTGATGAGGAAGAGGTCGACTGTTCAGCACGGGGTTATGCGATGCTGCTCTTCGGTGCGGTGATGTTCCCTGATTGTAGCGCCAGCACCGTATCGTTGACGTACCTTCAGCTGTTGGACGATATTGAGGAGGTGCGGACGTTTAGTTGGGGTAGTGCGGTGCTGGCATTCCTATACAGAGAGCTTTGTTCGGCATGCGAGCCGAACAAGCTAAATATAGGCGGACCCCTACGGTTGTTGCAGGTAATTATATAGAAACATTATTTAATTTAATAGTTATTTTAAAAAGCTATTTAGACCGTGACTTCTGTTTTAGGCATGGGCATATGTGAGGATCTTGCCTTTTCAGCCAGTTCGGGGTGTTGATCGTATCAGGATGGAGCCCCAAGAAGTCGACGGGATAGTCTTACCCTGTCCGCCACATGCTGCGAGGTATGGTCCATCATGGATTAGTTGCGAATATTTTTCCTTCTTACATTTATAATTGTTGTGTAAATGTTTGACAGGTGGAACACATTTTTTGATTTTACTACGTCGACGAATTCGAACGTACGCACCATACGCGAGTGTATTGATCGGATGCAGCCCCATCAATTTGCATGGACTCCATACAACATGATGCTCCCGGAGATTGATGCCCTTCCTCCCGAGTGCTTGCCGAGCGCTTGTCGTTCGACGTGTCCACTGATATTCTTCAATATCGTGGAGTTTCATTACCCAGAACGAGTACTTCGGCAGTTTGGGATTATCCAAGGAATTCCCATTAACCCGCAGTATCGGAATACTAATCTTCATACGTACGAGCGTCGACAGCGATCGGGGATGGATTGGAGGTCGCATCATGCAAACTGGATTGGATTATGGGAGGATCGAGAGGATAAAGTCGTTAATGGTACTCCCGCGACTGGCTTCCCCTCGGTGGAGGATGGATATTACCAGTGGTATCACCGGATCACTCGCCTTTACATATCTCCGCATGCGAGACAGATGGAGCAGGGTTTTCAGATGGGGGATGCGGTGTTTATGTCGTCAATCGTAAGTTTAATTTATGTTATTATTTTTATTTATTATTTAATAGCCCAATTGATATAAACTCGACTGTAATTTTTAGGAACGCGGGGTGCACGACAGCCTTACTTACGCGAGGGGCGGCGATTATGAAGAGTCCATCCGTCTACTCGAGCAGATGGATAACTTGTTCATCTCTCGGCGCCGGGTTCGACGAAGCAGTGAGGCCGGAACATCTCACATACATGAGATGGAAACATCTCACCCATATGATGCTGGAACATCTCACATACATGATGTAGGACAATCACAAGTGCACGAAGATGTAAACCCGTCTTTCTTCGAGGACTTGTCGCCCTTTTTGGGATCATCTGCAGCCCAGCACGGCTCGCAGCCAGAGTATATGGATCATCAAGTACGTTAAATTATGATATGTTTGAATTCCTTAAAATTTTTATTAAAATTATAATTTGGTTATCATATTTTAGTCGTTTGTGACACCATCACCACGACCGCGGCGACCTCGAAGTCCGGCAGATGATGCGGAGCAAGGTATCCGTCGAGGAAATAGAGTTCGTAGGCCAGCTCGTTGTGGGACTGGCGGTCACTTGGCGCATCATGGCAGATAGAATATTATGATATGTATTATATTTTTATATTATCATATGTATTATGATATCTATTTCGGCGATTATTGTTATCATTATATATATTTATTATTAATATCTAGTATTTAATTTTAATATTATTATCATATTTTTTTTGTTATTACTATCTTTATTATAATTGTTATTATTATATTTATTATTTTTTTTATAATTATTATTTACTATTAAGGAACCAAAACGGTGAAAACAACATTGTATATTATTTTCAACGCCGCCCGCGTTGTCTAGCACGAGTTTCACCCCTATCCATCTCATTCCTGATGCGATTTCGACTATATCTACCGGGACCAAGTCTCTCTCGGCGAGATTCGTTATGAATAAGAGTCCAATTTTCGGCGGTCCAGTAACGTTCATCGTGCAATGGTTCGAAGGTACCTTCGTATGTCTTGTAATACTCCACCTTACTGTAATACTGCGCCACTAAATTACCGGACTGAATTTGCCATTGACGACAAGCCGCTTGTCCATGAGAACATGGGATGTTATACCTGTTCCAATTTCCACACGTGCATGTTCGATCATTGATCCTTACCACATATGTGCGCTGATGAATTCCAGATGTTATGACTTCTGCTGTATGTTGTCGGACATCAAAACGATATACTGTGTGATCCCAAGATTCTGCCGTCCCACTTTGAAACAATCTCGTCGCATAACGTGACCAAACCGTTTCATTATTCGCCATTAGGGACGATGCTTCTTGAAAGCGATCACGAAAGTACTGTACGCACCTGTGAAGTTTAAGAAATAAAAGAAGAAGTCATCACAACAAAATTATAAAAAAAAATATAGTCGTGATTAGAGCTTACCTGTGAAAAGTGAAATCGACGATTGCTCTTGCGGGTAGCATTCGAGCACCTTTTAAAACCCCGTTGAGTCCTTCTGAAATATTAGTCGTCATGACACCACATCGATAACCACCGTCGTGTACTAGCGTCCATTGCTCGAGCCCTACTTTTCTAACCAAGGCTTCGCTCGTTCGTTAATTTGCGCAATCTGAGCCATGACGCGATCGAATTTATCCAATGTTGGCGCAGCAGTACCGGCTCTATGACATAGATCTTTCAATTGTTGATCCTTGAATTTTTTGTAGAAGTTTGACTTAACATGGCGAATACAGAAGCGATGCACTCCATTTGGTGGACGAAAGAAATCAGTGGCTTCTACTGTTCCCGTAAGACCTGTACACACCATATACGCCACTAAAAGTAACTGATTTTACAAAAAATAACGAGTAAATTACATTACTAAGATTAAATACCTGGATGACGATCCGAAATAAGGCAAACCGATTGATTCTCTAGAACAAATATGTTCAAATTAGTAAGGAACCAAGTCCACGAGTGTGTACTTTCTTCCGTAACAATGGCAAACGCCAGGGGAAAGACGTTTTGGTTGGCGTCCAGCGACGTAGCAATCAGTAATTTGTGTCTAAATTTGGAGTATAAATGCGTACCATCGACGCAAACAACTTTTCGGCAATGTTTGAAACCATCGACGCTCGGTTTAAAAGCCCAGAAGACATACCCGAGCACGAAGTGTCCAGGTCTCCCTGTCTCCAGATTCAGCCACCGCACGATTGTCCCTGGATTGTAATGCTGCAACGCCTTCATAAATATTGGGAGTTTGGTAACAGACTCTTCCCACGTACCGTAAACATTTTCCATAGCTCTTTTCAGACCATGCCATGCTTGAATATACGAGATGTCATAGCCATATTTATCTTTCACAAGCTGCTGGACGTTCTTGGGTAGGAACTGCGGATCGGTTCTCACGGTTCCAACCAACAAATCAGCAATAAAATTTCGAGAGATGTTACGGTGTGTGCTCGCCAGTTCAGTCATATAGCAAGTGTGTGGTCCTTCAAATTTTGTAATAGACCAGTAACCTTTTTTTGGCTTGAAGGATGCCCTCAGTCTCCAAGGGCAAGCGGTCGTGTGATCACATTGAACACTCCAACGTGTATTGCTGCTTTCGTTGACGTTATACTCGCGTCTAGCAACCCTGATCGAAAAATCGTCGACGGCACGTTGTAAATGTTTCTTAGTTTGAAAAATCATACCTCGACAAAATGAAGGGTTATCTCTGTCATAGAACTCCCCGTAACCACCGTAGTCGTCACCACTAGGAGGTGGCATTTGGTACGTTTGGAAAAATGGAACGGACTGAAACATCATTGGAGCTGCAGAGTCCAGCGGAGTTGTATCATCTGGGCCATCCTCGTCGTTGTTCTCGTCGTCATCGTTGGGATCGGGTAACTCGGCCACTGGATCCTCATCGTCTGCTTCCGAATCACTAACATCAACGTCTTCCTCGGGTTCAGGCACGAATTCTGGCACGGGTTCTGACACGGATTCTGGCATATCGAATGGAACACCAAGCGTCGTTCTCTCCAGAGAAACATTGCTGAACCCTGCCGTAACTGAGATAATGTCGGGAAACTCCGGACATGTATAACTGGAAGAACCAACTTCAAACGTAGGAAACTCGCATCGCTCCTCAAGATTGCGATGAGGCTCTTCGTTCAAATCGAAGTTTGAATTTTCAACCGCATCAACAAAAACTTCAAGACAGTCGTTCTCCGAATCGGGATGTATGAAAAATTGTAAGTCGTTGTCGTTGGAGATTTGGAGTAGCTGATGAAAGTGGCGGGAATGTTGAAAGTATTCATTTTTCCCGTAGACAACGAACGAACAACGACTACTATCAGCACCCGTAACTTCGAACAACAACGATATAAACTCGGAAAAATTGGTATTGCGACGAATTCGCCTATATGCAATAGGACGGATACTATATTTGACGGTGGAATCGGACGATTGAATTACTTCACCGCCGAAATATACTATGACTTGTACGCGATTCGACACCATTGTGTAAATTGTTGTATGTTAGAATGATATGGTTTTTATGCGAGTAAGGGTGGTTATTTATAGAGAACTAACTCGTCATCCCAAATGACGAGTTACGTAACTCGTCATCTGGGATGACGAAGTACTCCAATTATTCCCGACCAACCTGCATGCGCATGCAGGTTGGTCGGGAATAATTGGAGTACTTCGTCATCCCAGATGACGAGTTACGTAACTCGTCATTTGGGATGACGAGTTAGTTGCATAAACACTATGCACGGGTCAACTTGACCAGCCATGACGGTCAGCGGGCCACGTAGACAGTAACTCGTCATCCAGGAAGACGAGTTACGTAACTCGTCATCCTAGATGACGAAGTCCGTTATTTTATTAATACTCTCTGTTTCTGGTTTATTTTTATAATAGCTATTTTCTTTTGGTTTATTTAATTAAAAAAACCTTAATATGATGTACAATTTTTGGGGTGTTTGTTTTGGGGTGATCTTCCAAAACATCACCGTGATTCTCACGTTTACCACTTATCACTGTATTTGTTTAGTCTAGGTGATGAGTCATCAACGGAATGATGGATCACCTAGGTGATGAAAATGGGGTGATATTTCATATTTCAGATCACCCCAAAAAACCTAGGGGATCCAACATCACGGTGATGAGGTGATCTGTCTAACTTTTTAATGTACGAGAATACCCCTCATATTTTAACATTATTACGTTATATGCCATTATAAAAATAATTACATGATTAACATAATTAAATCTTAAAAATATTTCAGTTATTTTAAAAATATTAAAACTTATATTTAAAAAAGTACAAATATAAATAATGCTTATAAATTAAATGCATATTTTAATATATTAATGATTATCGCATAAAATATCACCTTAAAAAAATTTAACACATTATTTAAGTCACATGTATGGGGTCAAATATTAGATATAGACAACGTCACCCTACCCATCACAGTGATTAAACAAACAGAATACTTCAATATCACGTTGATCTGCAAAATGAAATATTACCTTAAAACAAACACACTGATAACATATCACCTTGATCCACATTCCGGTGATACTCACATTACCATGATGTGCGTATCACCGTAATGTTGGATCACCTGAAACAAACACCCCATGTGTTTGGAGAATCATTTGACAAGTATTTGGTGTACCTTGTACACACTATTTCCATACCTTGTACACACGGTTATCATACCTTTTTTCACATTGTTACCGTACCAAAAATTCTAATAATGACAAATATCATTTGTGCCATTGTGTTAACACATCCACCAATTACAGCAACCCAAAAATAATTATGCTATTTCATACCAAATGAATCTCAGTTGAACGAGATTATACGCTAACATGATCTCGGCATGAGCCGAAACATGTGGTCCGAAGCAAACGATAATCTTGTACACTATTATTCTGACAATCCACGTTAAACTGACCTAAATTGAGGAAACCATAATTATATTTACTCACTGGTATGACAAATAATTAAATATAGACCATATAAAGGTACATCATAATAATGAAAAGGTTCCAGCACAATAAGTAAATTGGTACACAATATACATAAAATTAGTACGATATAACAAATATGTAAAACCAAATAATAATAATCAAACAGAGCATCACTAAAACCCCCAAAAAAGTGCAGAATGGAAGGAACAACATTAGAATTCAAGTGCACACGCAATTTTGATTTGGGCTATATAAAATTCAATCAAGCCCCCAATTTCGGACAAACCCAAAATTTTGATTTAATTTCCGCCAACCCAAGCTCGATTTCTTGAATTGAATAAACATGAGTGTGATTGAACCATGAAAACCGTTATATCTTCTTCCCAGATGTCTATTTTCTTCTTCAAGATTCCTATTTTCTTATTCTACTACAAAATGTTTTTCTTCTTCTTACTCGTTTCAAAATCCGCATGGACTAATCGAGAATCGTTGGACCTTCTTCTTCTTCGTCTCCTTATCCTTCTCCTTTTTCTCTTATTCTTCTTTTTCTCATTCTTCTTCTTCTTCCTCCACTTTTTCTCTTTCAGCGATTTTTGTTTTCAATTTTTCATTTTATTTTCATTTTTTTCTTTCTCATCCTCTTTAAGGGGATTCAACACTTAAACATCTAGATGAATAAAAAAACGAATCAGTCCCCTGTCAGATTAATCTTTTCTGTAGGTACCTAGTTGAAACATTTTTTACTGATAGGTACCTAACTGACGAATATACCCTTATAAAAAATTATTTATTACAACTTTATCTAGTTTCTTTTATAAAGTAAAAAAAAAAGAAACCAGAAAATTTGTACACACACAATCGCAAAACACACAACCTCCACGACATTCTTCTCCAAAAATCTATCTATGCTTCCCGAATCAAGCAAAGAAGCTACTCTCGTCGCAAATGGCCATAACCACCGTTCTAACGCCGCTCGAACTAGTCGCAGTCGTTCACCGAGAAGGAAGTTAAGTAAGTTTGGTTTTTTAAAAAATTCCTGCATTGTCGTTGAATCATGTGCGTGTTTGTTATGTGTTAGGATAGAGGTTTTGGTTAATGTTCGTAACGAATTGTGCGTATTTTTTCGAATGGATCGATTTGTTGTTGTCAATTAGGGTTTTTTCAAATCATTTAATTTACTGTAGTCGATTTGGGTTTTTTCGAGTTGCATTTTTTTGAAGGGTTCAATTTACTGTGGTCGATTTGGGTTTTTTTGGAATGGGTCGATTTGTTGTGATCGATTTGGGTTTTTTCGAATGGGTCAATTTGTTTTGGTACTACATGATAATTGATGTTGCGTGTGAAATCTGTGGAGAATCAGTAGGCACGTATCTAGTTTAACTTTGCCGTTATTCGTTGAGTTTAAGCATTTATGGTGGTTTGTCTTCATCACGACTTCTGATATTTAGTTGAGATGATCTAACATTCGTCCGTCTGTGTTTTTCTCAGGATTGGTCAATTGATTTGTCGATATTGTTAGGTTTTGAATTCGGTACTCATTATGTTGATTATTTGGTACTACATGATAAATGCATGTGGTACCATCTATATGGGCAAATTGGTACGCCGTGTGTGAATAAAATGGTACTGCTTTTTCATTACTCACTAACAGTTTTGTTTTTTTGTAGAAATGGCACCGAAGGCACAGCGGAACCATATGATCTTTCTTCTCATCCTTCTCTGTTTTGACCTATTATAAGTGTGTGAATAAAATGGTATTGCTAACAATTTTGCTTTTTTGCAGAAATGCCTCCGCGGAACAGATCTTATCGTGCTTCTATGGCTGCGCGCATTTACGTGACGAGAACAGTTGTATGCTAGATCTATTTCGTTAAGTTATTTGATTTGGTTGTGAGACTGTTTGGAGACTTTCTCTTTTATTTTGTTGTGTAGTTCTGCTATGTTTGGAGACTGTTTGGAGACTAGATCTATTATATGCTATGTTTGCAGACTTGGTTGTGAGACTATATTTAGTTAATCGGCCCCGATTGATCTATTTCTTATTAGTTATTTTATGTTTGGAGACGTTGTACGTATTTTATGAAGTATCATATCTTTTTATATTAGCGTATCTTATCTTTTATATACAGAGTACCATAATCTGCAAGTTTACCGTACCATTATTTATACATATAGCATATCATAACCAGAATATATGAAGTACCTTATCGTTTATATTAGTGTACCTTATTTTTACATACAGAGTACCATAGTCTTCAAGTTTACAGTACCATTATGTATATTTTTAACGTACTATAACCAGAATAAATGAAGTACATTATCTTTTATATTAGTGTACCTTATTTTTTTACATACAGAGTACCATAATCTGGAAGTTTATCGTACCATTAGGTATATATAGCATACCATATCCAGAATATATGAAGTATCTTATCTTTTATAGGTTCGTACCTTATCTTTTACATATATAGTACCATAATCTGCATGTTTACCATATCATTATGTATACGTATATAGTACCTTAGTCTGTGAGTATACCGTACCATATATTATACCATCGAAAATAAATAGATTCCTACGCAAATCGCGTAGGGCAGCGAGATTTTGACCAAAACATTCACACATTTACGACTCACCAGATTTTTCAAAATAGGTTGTAAAATGTTCTTGCTTCCTTATATTTTAACGAATCTTGGAGTTTGATGGTTTAATTCATGCGTGTTAGGCCTATTGCACCTAATTTGATATAAAAGGTAATAAATACCCTATATTAGTGTTTTAGGGTGGTTCCAGATGAAAACTAATTCGTACGACCTCGGAAAATACTAACCCTAGTATGACGTATCACATATTTAAGGGACGACGTACCTTTCTATATGTTGTAGGGGTATATGTTGTTTTGTTTTAAGTGTACCTTCTCAGACACGGTTGTAGTACCCAAAATTGCATATGACATCAAACATCTTCTGAAAGGCACCGACATGCCAGAGGAGCCGTCTTTTCGTGATTTATTACCTCGTGTGTCAAAAATATGTTCAGTCATGACAGAAAAAAGTCAGAAATTGTCTCTTACTTTTTTTTACATCAAAAATCTTCTGAAAGGCTTATTTTTTGACGAAATATCCCCAAGTCATGCTAATGAATTCTTACTTTAATTTATATGGTACCTATTTCTGAAATAATACCGTAGCCTCAATAACTATCAAATCCGACATACCACCTTTACATCGAGCTCTTAGATTGCACTCAGCTCCTAGATTTTGGCTCAAGCTTGACCGCAAGAGTGCAGTCGATTAACCAAACCCAAAGCAAAATAAAAGCTTACATGACAAAATCGAGAACTTAAACCGAGACCCAACGTGGCATAGGCGTGTCGCTCATCGTTAGGTGCTACACGAGCAGCAGACAGTCGTCAATTGCAGAGATGAAGCTTGAAATTTCGTCAAGCGTGATGAAGATCGACGTTGAAGAGAAAAATATCTGAAAGAAAATTGTAAAATCAATTAATAAGGGTAAATTGGTAATTTTAAGGGATCATGTACCTATCTATAAAATTTAGAGGTAACTAGGATAAAAATAATTCTGACTGGGGACTGATTTGGCTTTTTAGTTTTCTAATGGGTATTTATGTGGAGATTTCCCGCATCTTTAATGTGTCTTACAAAATAAAAAAAAAAAAGAAAATAAAAAGCATAAAGTAAGATAAAATTATCATTTTACAGGAATTAGTCTTAAGTGAAACAAAAGTTTCCAGTTGGTCCTTATGCGATAAAATTTCTGACACATAGGAGTTAAGTTAGAGATAATTTAGCTGCTGGAATATAAGTGAAATTTACTCTTCAAATAAAGTCTCTTAAATCTGTAGATTATGATCGTAGATTTGTTAAAAATTTAAAATATCAAAATATTGCACTATTAGAAAATATTCATCTTTTTTTTAATCTTGAAGTATCTCGACTCAATCTGTATCTGCTTGCACATATTCCCGGGATTGCTTGTGAAGATGTCCCACGCCCTAGCCAACAACCAAATTCAATGTCACAAGTGGAATCGAAATTGACCCTTCAGTTTGAAATTTCACAAACTTGTCCATCAGCAAAAATATCTCTAATATACTTTTCATATAGCATGTTTATATTGGGTAGCCATGGCATTGAACTATATTTTTTATTTGTCTACATAGCCATTTTTTTCTTCGAAACGATAGCTTGCATTAATAACAACAGGGTCAAATAGCCCAAAGACGGATACGTCGTCAACTGGGAGAACAAAGGCTCACATAGGAGCACCAAACAATCCCACAAGTAGGGATGGCAGTGGGGCGGGGCGGGGCGGGGGCGGGGATCTAATCCCCGTTCCCGTTCCTGCGATGCATTCGGGGACGAAATCGTCCCCGTTTCCAAGGGGATTTTCCGCTCCTTAATTTGTTTTTAATAAAAGTAATATTTTTAATATAATATATAAATTTCAATATATTTTTGTAATAAGCATTATGTAAATTATAATTTTATATATTATTTGTATTAATTTAATATTATGTAATCTAGATTTGATATTATTTACTATTATTTAAATTATAATTTAATATTATATATATTATAATATAAAAAGGGGGTTCGGAAACGGGGCGGGGATCCCCACGGGGAAAAATCATTCCCCGTCCCCTCCCCGCAGGGATAAAATCTCCGGGATTCCCCACCCCCGTTCGGGGCGGATCCACACGGGGACGGGGAATCCCCGCCCCACTGCCAACCCTACCCACAAGGGGAACAAACACTCCCACACGGGGAGAAAAAAGTCTACAAGGGACAAAAAACCGACAGAAAACAGAACACCATTATCTACGACCAAGAACTAAAGAACTTATACCAGAAAAAACGATTAGGCTAAATCTACGATACTGTTCACATTAACCTGGTCTTCGACTTTTGGGTTTTGTCTTCATCGGACTGATGGCTCCACTAGGAAAAAAAGGCTCCCGACCCGAAGCTCGGGAGAGAGCGGTCCCACAGCGGGGAGACTCGAAGCTGGGACGGCGGAAGGGGCTGCGGCGAGGTAGTCCGCAGCGGTGGGAAGGCGGCAGACGGAAAGGCAGGAAGGAAGGCGGCAGGTCAGCGGCGACAGGCGGGAAGACGGCAGCAGGTAGGAAGGCGGCGGTCGACGGAGGTAGGCGACGGGGAAGCCGGCTGATGTGGGCGGCGGGGAGGCCGGCGGAGATGCTGGTGCGGGGGAGGTTGGAGGTGGGGCGGCCGACGTGTCGGCCGACGGAGGTGGGCGGCGCGCTGGGGGAAGCCAAACGCAGTGGGAGGCGGGGCAGCATGGCTGGAGATGGGCGACATGGTGTTTTTTTTATATATAAGAATACAAAAGCAAAGAAAAATTAAACAAGGCTCCCCCAACCTCCACAGGCGGCTAGTAGGGGAGGAGGATGGGAGGGAAAGGTGAAAGGGAGGGGATTATGGCGGCGGCTTTTCCTTCGGCTGCTAGGGTTCTGAGTTTGAGAGGGAGAGAAAGTTTCCTCGACCTATCTACCGTAGTCTACATAGGCATTGGCTTTAAAATATTTTCTCCTTTAATAAAGTAATGTTGATAGAGATAGTAACCTAGACATATGATATAATTGTTTCAAACGTTGTTTCCGACTCATAAAACACTGAAACGTGGTGGTTACTTGATCATAAATAACCAACTCATATGAAGCTGTCAACTTGGACCCATAAATAATGCCATCACCAAGAAATCTCAGCTTTTTTTGTTCTTACACTTACAGACACACGAAAGAGATTGCCTTCAAGAATAGAGATCATGGCGAATGGTAATGGTAGTAAAACACAAAACTTCTTCCTACACATTTACAGACGTTCAACTTCAGACAATATACCAAATTAACGTCAGAAAATCGGTAGTTAAATCCAGATCAAAATAGAATCTTTGATAAATATGGAGGAAAATCACAAATCACTGAAATATACAGTACACATGAGGAAAGAGGAATGATGATTATACTTCAAGAATCAATCAAAATTTTCTGAATTCCAAAACTAACTGGAAATTCAAGACATTTTTTTTCCATGTTCACAAGCAAACAAAATATCCGGAGGTAAGTGCTATACAAACAGATCAAAGATTATGTAAGAGGAAAGAAGATGGATCCACAGCTACTTCACAAATTACCACAAATAGAAATGATACGACATTTATAAACGAACTTCAGTTATTATCACCAGATCAACATACCATCTAAGATCTTTCGTAAATCGTTCCAAATTAACGAAGACCCATACTTTACTTCGCCGATCTAATAGTCGTAATAGAAGAACCCACAAGACCCATCAGCAAAAAAAAAAAGGAATCCGAGCATTAATTTGAAGTAGAACAGATCCACAACAACAGATCTGGAGAAAAAATTACCAATTACAAGCTCAGAACATCGCAGCCGACACGGATTCACTTGATGCATGGCGGGAACTAATTTATAATCAGATTTTGATTTTGATTGATTCAACTGTGATGTAGAATGAAGTTCCCGACCTGCACCAAGCGAATCAGTGGCCACAGCGATTATTTGTTAGCTTGAGTTCAACCGAGATCTATCAGTGGCCACAGCGATTATTTGTTAGCTTGAGTTCAACCGAGATCTATGAGAGAACCTATCCCCAAAAGCGATAGAGGTTAGGTTGATTTATAGAGGAAAAGGTTCCGCATATGGTTCTGGATTTGGGTTTAATTCCAGTTCTGCCACTGAGTTTTTCATTAATTTTTCTTGGTAGTAAGAAAAGTAAATCATTGGTTATTCGTATAGAAGTTTTGATTGATAGGTGTAAAACATAATGGCTGAATTATTGAGAAATCTTATCATGCGCAAATTGACCACCTTATGCGAGCATATTAATGATGTGACACTAATCCATGTCACATTAATATACCAAATCAATATAGGAAATGCCAAGTAATTTGACGTAAAAAGTGTCAATCAATGGTATATCATGTACAGTGGCTGAGTCACTCTTGAGCCACTGGGTGCATGGAGCCCACTAGAATTTTTTTCTTATAATTTCTTTAATAAAAATTTGATATCTAAATATTTCTTATACTATTATGAGATACCACTGAAATATAGAGTTATTAATATAAGGGGATTCACAATTAAATACCTACATCAATAAAAATAAGACAGATCAGTCCCTTGTCAGGTCCATTTTTAATCTAGGTACCTAGTTGAATTTTATTTTACTGATAGGTACCTAACTGACGGATTTACCCCTGCTAAAACAACTTTATTACATATTTTACCTGTTTTCTTCTTCACGTTCTTTCATTCCTAAAGAAAAAAAGTTCTCACTCTCACAAACCCAAATCGCAGATTTAATCCCAGAAATCGAGCCATGTTCGTTGTTGCTTCAGATTCAACGTCGTCTGTCCACTCCTTCGCCGTGGTATTCCCCTTCTAAAATCGGTAGGTAAGTCATTCGCAGTAATACCGTACGTCGTCGCATTTAGTCGCAGTATTTCCATCCTCAATAGGCTTGTATCTAGTTTGATTTTGCCATTATTCGTTGGGTTTAAGCATTTTCGGTTAATGTTCGTAACAATGGATGCGTGTTTTTGGAATAACATCAATTTGTTGTTCGATTAGGGGTTTTTTGTGCTTGTATTTTCGGATGGGTGGATTAATTGTTGCCGATTTGGGTTTTTTTGGAATGGGTT
The DNA here is from genome assembly GCA_027422505.1 of Craterostigma plantagineum. Classification (NCBI taxonomy): domain Eukaryota; kingdom Viridiplantae; phylum Streptophyta; class Magnoliopsida; order Lamiales; family Linderniaceae; genus Craterostigma; species Craterostigma plantagineum. The sequence continues at coordinate 5,811,454 of JAPQWV010000047.1, read as the reverse complement.
GGTTTTGATTGTTCTAATGGGGTCAATTTGTTTTGGTACTACATTATCACTGGATTTGGTACCCTCTGTTTGGGCCAAGTGGTACCCCTTGTGTGAATAAATTGGTACTGCTTGTTAACTGGTTTTTTCAAATGAGGTCAATTTATTTTGGTACTACATAATCAGTGCATTTGGTACCCCCAGTTTGGGCAAATTGGTACCCCTTGTGTGAATAAAATGGTACTGCTTGTTAAATGGTTTTTCGAATGGAGTCAATTTATTTAGGTACTACATTATCACTGCTTTTGGTACTCTCTGTTTGGGCAAATTGGTACCCCTTGTGTGAATATAATGGTACTTATTTTTTACAGTAGATTTTTTGCAGAAATGCCTCCGCGGAACAGATCTGAGCTGTCTTCAAGGTGTCATCCTCCGCTGTTTTGATCTACCATAAGCAACTTGGAGGGTAGCATGACCCCAGATAAAAAAGAAGCTAAAAGAAGGTCTCCGTTTCACTTTTGCAGATATGCTTAAGATGTCACATTCGTTTGCTCGAATTGTGGCATTGATAAAGCGTATAATGTATCTTGCTTCTATGGCTGCTTGCATTTTATGTGACGAGCACAATTGTATGCTTGATCTGTTTGGTTAAGTTACTTGAATATGATGTGAGACTGTTTAGAGACTTTGTTTATGTAGGTTAACTTCCTTTGAGTTTGGGATGAGACCGTTTTGAGACTGTTTGGATTTTGTTCATGTCTCAGTATTGTTTGGAAGAGGATGAGGTTGAGGCTAATGAAGGAGGATGCGATGATGTGTCCAAGGAGGATGCGATGGAAGAGGAAGAGGTTGAGGCTAATGAAGTCAACATGGGGATGAGACTGTTTGGAAATTTTGTTGTTTATGTTCATTAAGTTGTTCTTAGACTTGGGGATGAGACTGTTTGGAGACTCAGTGATGTTGTTTGTTGTGTAGTTCTAAGAGACTGTCCGTATTTTTGATCTGTTTGGTTAGTTACTCGAGTATGCTGTGAGACAGTTTGGAGACTTTGTTTATGTAGGTTAACTTCCTTTGAGTTGGGGATGAGACTGTTTTGAGACTGTTTGGAGTTTGTTCATGACTCAGTGATGTTCGTTTGTTGTGTAGTTCTGTAAATCTGCCTGTATATTATGCAGTACCATAGGTTTTTATATTGTCGTACCTTTTCTTTACATACAGAGTACCATAATATGCAGTCTAATCGTACCATTATGTATAAATATACCGTACCAAAACAGAAGATATGAAGAACCTTGTATTGTTTGTATATTACCGTATCACATCTTTTACATACGGAGTACCAAAATATGCAGCTTAACCGTTCCATTATGTAAATGTATGGCGTACCATACACAGAAGATATGAAGTACCTTGTCTTTGATATTACCGTACCAGAACTTTTACATACAGAGTACCTTAATATGCATGTTAACAGTACCACTGGGTATATATATATATATATGATATATATATATATATATATATATATATCGTACCATAAACATAATATATGAAGTACCTTGTCTGTGGTACAGCAAGGTACCTTATCTTGTACTTTAAGGTACCTTATCATTTACATATACCTTATCATTTACATATACTGTACCATAATCTGCAGCTTCACCGATGCAAGTGTACCGTACCGTATCGCTTACATATAGAGTAACGTAATATGCAGGGTACCATTACGTACATATATACCGTACCGTATATATCGCACATGAAGTATCTTATCTGTTGTACACTAAGGTGCCTTGTGTTTTACAGAAGGTACCTTACCATTTACCTATATAGTACCATAACCTGCAAGTTTATCGTATCTATAATTACACATATACAGTACCCAGATATGAAAGTATATCGTACCATTTGTTATACGATCGAAAAATAAATACATTCCTAATCGAATCGCGTTGTCCTGCGTGATTTTGACAATACCTAACAATAACGAAATGAAAAAAAATATGAAAGCCTAATGCACCGAATTCACATATGTAGCACTCACCACATTATTCAAATTATGTTGTAGATGTTCTTGCTTCTATCCTTACACTATAATGAATCTTGGTATTCAAGATTTATTCATGCGTGCGGGGCCTAATGCACCGAATTTGATCTGAAACGTATTTAATACTATATATTACTGTTCTACGGTGGTTCGAGATGAACAAGTAATTCGATCGACCTCGAAAAATACTAACCCTAGTATGACGTATCATATATATAAGGGACATCGTACCTTAAATATTCTGGGTACCTCTCGTTTTGTTTAAAGCTTACCAACGCAGCCACGGTTGCAGTACCCAAAATTACATATGACAAGAAACATTTTATGAAAGTCACTGACATGTCAGATGAGCTGTCTTTTATTATTTAATACCTCGTATGTCAGAATCAAACCACTTATGACATAGAAAATGTCAGAAATCTGTCCACTCATGACTGAAAAACGTCAGAAAAGTGTGCAATCATTACAGAAAAAGTCAGAAATTGTCTATTCCTTTATCCACATCAACATCTACTGAAATGCTTCATTTCTGCGAAATATTGCCAAGTCTTAAATTCGAAGTCTTACTTTAATTATACGGTACCTACTTCTGAAACGATACAGTACCCTATGTCGTACACTTAGAGTACCTAAATGACCTACATTACCGTACCAAAGTTGTGTATATTAACGTACCAAATTGGCATATATTACAGTACCAAGTTCGCTTATATTAGTACCATATTGGCATATCTTACGGTATCAATGGTGTATTACAGTCCCAAATATGCATATTATAGTACCAAGCAGGCATATATTACGGTGCCAAATATGCATATACTACTGTACCACTTTTGCATATCGTAGGGTACCAAACAAGCATATAATACAGTACCAAACAGGCATATATTACGCTACCTAATTTGCATATTGTAGGGTACCAAATTGGCATATATTACATTACCAAATTTACATATATTACGGTGCCGAATGTGCATACATTACCAAACTAGCATATACGGTACCAAACATGCATATCGTAGGGTACCAAACTGGCATATATTACAGTACCAACCAGACATATATTACGTTACCAAATATGCATATCGTAGGGTACCAAACTGGCATATATTACAGTACCAAATTTACATATTTTACGGTGCCAAATGTGCATACATTACCAAACTAGCATAGGTTACGGTACCAAATATGCATATCGTATGGTACCAAATGGCATATATTACAGTACCAAACAGGCATATATTATGGTACCTAAATTTGGTATTTTAGGGTATCAAACTGGCATATATTACAGTACCAATTTGCATATATTACGGTACCAAATGTGCATACATTACGGTACCAAACTGGCATAAAATATAGTACCAAATTTGCATATATTACGGTATCACTGGCATATATTACAGTACCACACTGGTATATATTAGAAGTACCAAATTTGCATATTTACGGTATCAAACTGGTATATATTACGGTACCAAATATGCATATATTATTGTACCAAACTGGTATATATTACAGTATCAAATATGCATATACCACTGTACCAAACTGACATGTATTACAATACCAAATTTGTATATTTACGGTATCAAATTGGTATATGTTACAACCCCAAATTTGCATAGTGCCAAATGTGCATATATGGAACCAAACTGGCATATATTACACTACCAAATTTGCATATATTACGGTACCAAATGTGCATATATTACTGTACCAAACTGGCATAAAATACAGTACCAAATTTGCATATATTACGGTATCAAAGTGGCATATAGTACCAAAAGTACCAAATGTGCATATATTACTGTACCAAACAGGCATAAATTACAGTACCAAATTTTCATATATTACGATACCAAATTGGCATATATTACATTACCAAATTTACATATATTACAGTACCAAATGTGCATATATTACTGTACCAAACTGGAATAAATTACAGTACCAAATTTGCATATATTATGGACATTTTGGTACGCAGTATAGTTTAGATTGGTACTGCATAACCAGACATTTTGGTACCGTATAGACAGGTTACTTGGTACGTAATATAAACACACAAAGATACTACATAACATAAATGTCTAATCGGACTGTACGCATTATATTTAGGTACGGTAAAACAACATACAATGGTACGTAATATACATAAGAAATGGTACGTCGTAACAATTATATAAAAAAAATCCGAAATCTCGATGGATTAGCCCCAACAACGATCAAATCCTAACATTCCACCCTTATATGGAGCTCTTGGATCGCATTGAACTCCCGGATTTGGGCTAAACCTTGAATAAATGCGTGAAATCGATTAACCAAATCCGAACCAAAAGAAAAGCTTACCTGACAAAATCAACGCTCAAAATCGAGAACCCAACGTTCAAGAGGCTCGTCGATCGTTGTCCGCCACTGGCACGAGCAGAAGGAGGTGGTCGGCAAGAAGAAATTCGTCGACGGGGGCTTGAGCTCGATTTTTGCAGAGAAAGAAAAATGCTGAAATAAATTCTAAATCATTTAATAGGGATATTTTGGTAATCTTAGGTGATTAGGTACCTAAGTGTAAAATTTTTATTCAACTGGGTACCTAGCTATAAAATAAGTCTGATAAGGTACTAAGTGGCTTTTTGTTTCTATTGGGTATTTATGTGTAGCGTTAATATAATGAAATAAGAAATTCTAAAAATTGGACCCCACTCAACGTCTTGTCACTGATCAACGTTCACGGTTCACGTTGAGTTGGCATGCCAATGCGATACCGCTTAATATCACATCAAATGTGCCCACGTAAGCTGAGCATTATAGTATAGTAAAAGTCTTGCCCTTTACACGAGAGTCTCTATACGGAACTTACTCAAATCCAAGAAAAAAAAGAACAGATGGGCCCATAATCAAGAAAAATGAAACAGAAGAAAAAAAAAAAGTCATCCCTAATAGCTGAGCTTTATTAAGACTTACTAGTACACCGAGGGTACACAACAGTCTTATCAACCCTCAACTGAAGTATACAATCCAAGTGCAACAAGAACTTAAGCGACCCAACTAACCAAACCTTCCATCGAGTCCAAACGCTACCCTTAAGCTCGAAGCTCATCACTCCTTGCCTCAACGCCAAGTTCACAAAGTCGGCCTGCTCAGGGTTCAGAGGAATAGGCGTAGACTGAGACACGTAGTTGAAGTCCACCGTGCTATTAGGCTCGACGTCATAGGGCAAGTTGACCAATTGGGCTATCTTCTGGCCTTGGAAGGTTAGGTCGAAGCTCGATTTGTAGAAAGTGGCTCGAGCCTTTTTGTTGTCGTTCTGAGCTCTGATCACTACTGTGACTTGCACGGTTAGAAGGCCCGTCTGGTCGAAGTATACGGTGTCGAGCTGAGCGGTTACTACGCCTATTTGAGGGACCTTTGGCTTGATTGTGAGGTAGCCCACGAAGGCTACGAAGCCTGCGATTATTACCAGCACGGTTACGAAGGCGCATATTATTGCTGCGCACCATATTAAGGGATTGGTGCGGTCTCGAGGGCCCAAGACTTGTCTTTTCATGGAGGAAATGGGGCTGAAGTTGGTTCTTGTCTGAGAGGACGCAGCATTAGAAGGGAAGGCAAGAAACAGGGGGGAAAGTTGGTTCTTATGAGTGGGGAAGGTTTTGGTATCTTTACTTTTCCTGAACATAAAGTTACCTTCGCAAGTCATTCTGTGTTGTGCTTACGGCGTACACTTCCTTTTCAGCATTCTTACGCCTGAAGGATGAGCGTCTTTCTATCTGTCTCCCTCTCCCTCTCTGGGGGTTTTATACCAACACCATGTGCGGATGGGCGTTGCCTCCTGTTTCACACGCAAGAAATTCAGATTGAATCCCCTGTTCCCCAATTTGGTCTTCCCAACCAAATTGCAATAAGTGTACAGTTGGTCAACTCAGTTTAACACTTGTCGGGGAATGGTTGGTGGAACACTTTTGTGGCACAGACGATCCGAAACCCAAGAAATTGGCAACTGAGAACCAAAACTTCAAAATTAGCATTCATAAGACGAAATATTTAAATTCAACCAGGAAAGTCATATATATACTACTCCCTCCGACCCAGCAACTTTATCACTAAGTTGCTGGACACGCAAATTAAGGTGGCGTTATTATAATAATATAGTACAATGAAAAGGTAAAAAAATGTAAATTTTGACACGTCTTTTAAGAATATTTAATATTATTATATTGATTGTTTGTGATAGTTTTTTGCTAAATAAGAAAAGGTGATAAAATTATTGGGACGCTCGAACTGGAAAAGTGTGATAAAATTAGCGGATCGGAGGGAGTATTTTATAATTGGTTTGGGATGTATATAAACTACCAGGTGCCACAATTTGGTGTGTATCTTATTTGCATTGTTGTCTCTCATTTGTAATTTAATTAATAGTTAAGTATTTTCATATCACTCATAATTTTTTATTTACTGTAATTATGTCTGTACAACTAAGTTTCTTTTTGTATATTTAATAATTATATTTCATCTTAACAACTAAAATCTATAATTTCAAAATTTCAAATAATAAATTATTTTTAAGTACACACATCGGGTGTGCAAAGAGGTACAAGTATGGGACTCAACTTCGAGGGTTGATTCTGCAATTTTGTGGATAAGATTGGCATTAGGGTTTGAGCTTGGGGAAGGTGGCGGTGCGCTTGTTCAACAGTGCTCGACAAGGAAACTGAATGGATATGAACCAACACGGGTTTTTTTAGCTAGATAACATCTTCTCGCATTCACTTTAGCCGGCTGACCTCCATTTTGAACAGGCAATTGTACCCTTACTAAGGAGAACGTATTATAATACCCTTACCTAAAGGGCGGTTATGGGTGTTAACTACAATTAGGTGATAAGTTGTGTTAAAAAACGAAAAAAAAAAGATAAAAAGAAAAAAGTAAGACAAAACAACGACGATTCACCGTGAGGGCCCCTTGTGAAGATTTTCAGCATTACAACACTAAGAACTCACGCAATGGCGTCTGAAATTCTAAGTTATTTTACTTCTTTAGTTGTTTTGCATATTGCCCAGCATGTTTCTCTGTTATGTTGGTGTTTGATGGTTGTTGATTTCGTGGGTACTCACAGAGCCTAGCAGGTTAACACAGTCGGTCATTATACGGTTGATTTGTAACCCATTGATGAAGGCTACGTTTTAGATAGGGTTGTCAGAGTTTAAATCATGAAAAGAAAGGGTTCTCAGAAATTAGTTCTATTAGAAGAGGAAATGTTCTCAAATGTTAGACGAGTTGTCCGATTTGAGCCCACGTCTGAGGACCTGTGTAAGATTTGGAAACCGTTCATGGTCTAAGAAGCTACATTCGCGATGCGATGGGGTCCCAGATTTTTTATGGGTCGTCAGATTGGTGCCCACTTCTTAGGACCTATATAAAGTCTGAGAACGCAACACACACCATTTGAAAGCAACCGTTTAAAACCTTTACTCGACATGATTTTCTTTTGAATATATGTAGGTTTTGTTGAAACCACAACTTTCTCAGAATAATGTCTTCGGCTGCAAAGTCATCATCACCGCGATTACGTGAAGGTCTATGAGCATATAATCAATTTCCTGAACCAAGCCGAGCTTCGGGAATTGGCATTACAATTTGGCCATGTAATCTGTGCTGGGTCACGATTCAAGAACTGTTAGAAATATTTTAGAAGTGTCCAAAATATTTATTCTAAGCTCTTTATTTCTTTATGTTGTATTTAATGTGTTAAGTTGTATTTAGTGGGTTGATAGGTTGTAATGGGCTTGTTAGGGCCCAATGGGCTTAATACCTATTCAAGGTACTTAAGCCCTAAACCGTAACCATTGTTAATTAAGTTTCCATTATCAACTTCACGTATTCAACACACTAAGCCTCTAAACACTGTTCATAATATCAATCGAAGGTTTAATCTGTTGAAGTGTCCTTGGATAATCTGGACTTACAAGTGGTATCAGAGCAAGCGTGTAGGTGATGAAACTTCATTACAAGCAACAAAAATCGAGTTTTGAGCTCTTTGCAGATTATCAGATTTCGTCAAGCAGCCAAAAAATCGAACTTCCAAGCTGTTTTTCGGTTAATTTCTGGGTTCTTCAAGCTGTTACTTGCATATCTATCAGTTCTGAGAATTTCCCATTCAGTTATAGTCGATTTAAAGACAGATTTTCTGGAAAAATAGCAGCTATCAAGCTCTATTATTCAGCTGTTCTTAATCGCAAACGGCGCACTGTTAGGGTTAAGCTTTGCGAACTCACAGACTTCTATCTACTTCGCGGGTCTTTACTCTCACATGACAGCTTCACGAATTAAGTTTACACTCCCAGGTTGGTGAATTCTACTTCACATCCTCAGTCTCGCGAATAAGGTTCGCGCATTGTCACACATCGCGAAGTAGAGTTTCGCGGGTCGGAAGTTCACGGGCCGTCAGATTTTCAAAGATCAACGCCTCTGATTCGGCATCATACTTCACGAGTCCACTCTGCGAATGCGAATCAATGAAAAGAAACAGAACTTCACGAATGTGGTCATATTTCGCGAATCAGCTCTTTCAAGCCACTTCGCGATCTTAATCATTCCACGAATCAAGATTACTTCACAGACCCAAGTTCTCGAATCTGTTCGCGAGTTCTCACACCAATTCGCAAACAATCAGTTTACAATCCATTTACCTTTCACGACCAGATCACTTAGCGAATCAAGCCACCTCGCGAATCAAGGTTCACTGTCTACACTTTACGAACTGAATCCCAGACCAAGTCGCGATCTCATCACTTTACGAATTCAGTTCCCTCTTCGCGAACGCAACCATTTCGCGAATGAAACCTTAAAATCAAAGTCAAACCCCACAACCTCAATTTTAACCCACAACCTTTGACTCAAAATCCAATTCAACATTTTATTTTCCTCACATTACGCGTCAACGATCATATCCAAAACACAAGAAATGCACTCCTTAAGCATGGAAAATGATGTTTGACCCCCTGTCATTAGACATGGAGAATATGTCGTCTGGAAGAGAAGGTTTATCAACTTCATTGAGAGCAAGGACAATTCAGAGAACTTGTTGGAATCCATTTACAATGGACCTATTCAGTACTGGACCATAGTCCCAGCCATTACCACAACCACTCCTGCAAGAGAAAAACAGAGGATCTTGAAGACTATTGACCAATACAATGACGAAGAAAAACTATGCCATAAGGCTGATCAAATCGCAAAGTCATACCTAATGCAAGCCATCCCCAATGACATCCTCATGCAGTTCGAATAAGGAGAAAGCGCCAAAGAAATGTGGGACGCACTTAGAATCATGATGATGGGTACTGAAGTCAACACAATGGCAAGAATGGCCAATACCCTTATATTTTTACGATCGTTTTTAGGCAATCTAAGGAGAAAGGCTTCAAGAAACGTTCCATCGATTCCTCATTCTACTAAATGAGTTAAAGATGAACGGATTAACGAAAAATGTAATGGAGATCAATATCAAGTTCCTCAGCTCACTTCAACCAGAATGGGAATCGACAACAATAATGATGAGACAAATGAACGACCTGACTAAGACCAACATCGAGACATTATTCGACTGTCTCAACCAACACTCCAATTATGTGGAGAAAGAAGGGAGGAAGCTAGACCAGTGGTAAGTGACATGCTCGCGCTAATGTCTGAATGATCACCAAGAAAGCAATCAAAGGACAAGGAGATCATCCAGTCGTCACAAATTCATGAGGGAGAAGATTCAGATTCTAATGGAGAACTCAAAGACCTCACAAAACATGGAGAACTCAAGGAGCACACAATTAAGGAGCTCGCAAAACAACTTTCTTTGGTCTCAAACTTCGTACAGAAGAAATACTATAAGAAGCCCGGATCCTCATTCAACCGTCAAAGAACTTCTTCTAATTCAAATGGAAAGGCTCAAGATGAAGAAACTAATCCAGCAATTACCCATCAATCTGGAAAATGCTTGAAATGCAGGAAGACTGGAAATTTCACCAGAGAGTGCAGAATGCCCAAGAAAAAGGATGCCAATTATTATCGTAGAAAACTCAATTGGCAGAGGAAAGGAGAAGGTAATGGTCTTGATGGCTGAACATGATCATTGGCTCGAAGACACTTCCGACAGCGAGAAGAAAACATGGCGCTGATGGCCAGACTGGATGATGAGGAAGATGGAACTGAAGCTTTACGAAGCGACTCAGAAAGGGAAACCTCCTGCAATTCAGACATGGTGGAGGTAATCGAAGCCAATTATGTCTCCTTACTTAAAATGAAAGATGAATTCCTAACTCTATATAAATCAAACAAACAGAGCAAAAAGCAAACTAGAGAATTAGAAGCAAATATACAAAATAATCTAGAAGTTTTGGACAAATTTAGGTATGATTATGCAGGTGAGAAAAATCGAGTGGTAGTAGCTAATGAGAAAGTTGCAAAGCTAGAAGCTCAGTTGCTAAAATCCGAGGCTAAAGCCAAGTAATTAGCAAAAGAAATGTGATATCATAGAGATCAAGCGATAGACGCCACAGTCAAATATGACTTACTTTCTAAGGAAAGGGAGAGACTGTACTCCAAGATGAAAAAATTGGAGGACCTCTTAACTCGAAGAGAACAGATATAACAGACCATTTTCTTGATCAAACCTGCAGATATTGATTTCTATAATCCTCATAAAGGACTTGATTTTGAAAGCACATGTATGTTAAAGCAAGGCATAACAAATGCACCTTATCTCTATGATTTAAATACATGGAATTAGGTTGTATGACAAACCTCATGCCTTTTGTCAGTGAATCTGAAACCTTACGAGGCGAGAAAGTAGAAATATCATTCGATTATGCAGAGTTAAATGATAGTTATAAAATGAAAGAAAATGTTCCGCCATAACTGAGTTTGAATCAGATATTCCTCGTGGAATCGAAGAAGATACCTCAGAAGAATCAATGAGTGAGACACCATTGACTACGTATGCAGCATGATATATGCCTGAGTGCATAAAGAAAATCAGTGAGCTACACTCCACTCTCGAAAGAGAGAGAAAGTGCTTTGATATTGAAAGGCAGAATCCTCTTGAGGAAATCTCCACACTTAAAGAAAAATTAAGAATAACTCACGTATACCTTGATTTCGCATCATAAAATTTCCTATACTAATGCTTTGAAATTTCCAAGACCCATAAAAGAGCCAAAAGGTCAAGTCTGGGTTAGAAAAGGAAGATATTTTGAAGATGACCTGCGATTTTAATGAGCCTTTTGTTATAGACTGTTTTCCTTCAAAAACTTTTGTACCGTCTTTATTTCTCATGTATCGCAAAACTCATCCTTTCATTCAAAAAATCAATTTTCCATGCATGATCATTTCTACAAACAAGCTCACAAAACAACTTCCAAAGACACGACTTTAAAACAAAAGAAACGATCAAAAACAAAAACTGCCAAGGAACCTGCAAAACAAGAAAAGACTAAAAAACGCGTCTCTAAGGCTAAGACAAATAGGGCTCCACTATTACAAAAATAGGTGCCAAAGCTTAAGACTGAGGAAACCCAAATCCAAGCCCTAGAAACAATTAGTGACTCTGCACATGATATTAAGTCTTACACTGACAGTGATAAATCTAGCTAGGTCGTCTATGCGTACTAACAAGCACAACAGAGGTGGACCCATTTTTAAATGGGTACCTAAAACCTTCTAGTTTGATTTTGCAGGCCCCGCACGTGTGGTACATAGATTTAGGTTGCTTCCTTCGTCGAGTTTCGAATGTTGCCTCACAAATCGATTTTGAAAAACTCGTCGATTTGATATTTATTAGCTGTTTGATCAAGTCAAATTGATGTTATGGGCCTTTTTTCAAATTTCGCGGCCAAATCTCAATAATAACCTTATAACGGACCGCAAAATACTTGGTATAACCTATGTCAATTCGTGAAGCAAATTTTTAAACTTTTCAAATCTTATGCTTTGCGAATCCCAAATTGAGAATTCACTGTTTTCTCAGTTCGCGAATCAGCTTTCATTCACTTCGCGAATCGGCTTGGTGGGCCTTTGTATCATTTTGCGGCCCAATCTTCAGGCCCACGAAGTTCATTTAACGTAACTCCAATTCGCGAACTTCCCACTTCACATTTCACGAACTCTCAAATCTTAAAACTCTCTCCATCGCTAAACAGATCGAACTCGTCAATCTTCCTAGATTTTTCCTTTCTCGTCAATATGCTGTGTTTTTCTGCTCAAAATCGTTCTTACAAACGCACGAACTCAACTGTGGTAAGGAAATGCTTGCTTTTACTCTACTTATGGTTTTTGATTTCTGATTGCAGGAACGATTCTGGAAGCACAGAGCTCTCGTGTAGTTTTTTCGGAAAATTAGTCAAATTTCTCAATAGACTTTTCGATTTTTGAAGGATTTTATAAAGGGGGGAGTCTTCTTCGTTAAAAACCTGTATTTTAAAGTCGAAAATTTTTAAATTAGGTTCGCGGGTCAAGAACTAGTGTTTGAAGAATTTTAAAGAAATAGCTTTCTGATCCATCAAATTCAACTTCGCGAGTCCAAAAATATGTTTCGCGGGCCCCACTCCAATTTCACATATTTGACTTTTCACCTCTCAGCTTCGCCATTTCGAATTCGCGAACTTCCCGCGTTCGCGAATTGAACTTCGCGTACTGATTTCGCTTTACATTTTTTGTCTAATTCGCGAAACTTCACTCAAACCCGCGATCTGCACTCAGAATTTTTTCTACAAAACTCAGCTTCGCGAATTCGAATTTGCGAACCAAAGCATTCGCGATATAATCGCGAACTGATAGAGTCTCAAGTACATTATCTTATTTTTCACTTCGCGAAGTCCCTTTAAAACTAACCCGCGAACCACACTTAAGCAAAGTTTTGAAAAGTTTCTTCAACTCATGTGGGCCGAACAGTTTGGGCCGAGCCTTACTTTTCACAAAAAAACAAATTTTAAACTGAAGCCCACACTATTCACATTTGCACTTTCTCTTTTCATTATATAATTCTAATCGCATTTTCTTTCGTGTTGCAGTTTTGGCAGAAATTTCCGGTGTCCGGTATAAAAAAAAACAAAGCAAAACAATAAAAACGAAAGAAGAAAATGACGACGCCGGCATATCTCGTACGCCTAACCTCAAAATGGATCACAACCAAGGATAATGACTTCCAACTTGAACTGAGCACCATCAAGTGCCAAGACAACATAATCATATCCATTTTGAGGACCCATCACCTCGGGTATGCCTTCTCAACATCAGTCCAAGTCCCCACAGTCTATCTACAGCAATTCTGGGGGCGATGAAGACTAAAATTGCTGCCGACTAGAGCATTACGAGGCCTAAATCGCAAATGAGACGGTGCAGATCACCAGAGAGCTCATTCGCCACGTCCTTCGGTTGCCAAGTCAACCTGACGAACACGAGGCATCCAATGATGAACTTATAGAGGACATGATGTAGATGAGATACTTCACTCCAATCAAATACATCTCCCATTTTCAGCAGTCCATGATACCGCATCCGTGGCGGACACTCTTTGCCTTCGTCAACAAGTGCTTCTGACCAAAGCACTCAGGCTACGATCGCTGTAACATCACAATTCTTCGAATATTTCACGGGATCGTATTCAGGAAAAACTATGACTACGCCAAACTAGTCAGAGTGGACCTGGACGATCAACTTCATCAGCGGTCAAAGAAGAAGGGTCAGAACTTGCCCTATCTCCAATGGTTCTCACTGATGATCCACTACATCATATCAACAGAGCGGGAGATACCAAGATGACCAGAAGAGGAAAACTTCACACCACCCAAATTGTGCTATCTCCAGAAGGGGAAGACTGAGGAGACGTATGCACGAAAAGGCATGCCAATTCCACGCGAATGGTTCCCTGGCCAGCTTAGTCTAACCCAGGGGTTAGAGAGAGAGTGAGACCTGAGAGAACCCTCTGAATCACAGATAGCACCACAACAACACCAACCATCCCCCCAACACTCAATTCCTGAACCATCACAATCATCCGCAGCTAACGTAGCGGATGACGAAGATCAAGTGACATTGATTCCACGTGGGCAATGACAACAAGCTGAGCGGATCGAACAACCGCAACTAGTCGTCCTCGAGATCACAATGTCTGAAGCCCCCTAGTCAGAAATGGCCGGGTCAAACCCTAGGATAGAAGACGCCGAATCTGACCAAACGGCACACGCACAACCCAAACCTGATCATTCACTTGTCTCCTAACAGTGAATATATTTTACATATATAAATTTTATATGCACACGTTAAATAATGTTTTTGAACAGTTATAGTTAATATTAATAACTTTTTTTAATACCCCGTTTGTTGTTTTAACAGTCCGTTGAGATTGTCGAGGAGTCAGAAGCTAGTCAAGAGTCAGTGGTGGGACCTAACTCTTTGACGGGAAATCTCCCTGTTTTCGAAGTCCAGTCGACGAACTTAACATCACGCAAGGTTGAATTAGCGAATCGTTGTGCTGATGCCTCTGTCTTCGAAGGCGGCAAGTTGGTGCGAAAACACGAAAGAGCTTTTCTTCAAGCATTATGGGATGATTTGCACAAAAAGATTGTAGGCTCTTCGCTCGATTCAGTTTCTTCGCTCAAGCCGGATGCTGACGTGGTTATTCAGTCGATGTGGCGCCTCGACTCAGTCGACATCGCTCATATAGAAGGATTCCTCCGCGTCCTTTTCGACAAGGCATCTGACTACGATACGGCGCGCTCGGAATCTTCTGATAGACTTTCTGAAGAACAGCATCGGTATCGCCTTGCTGAAGCCAACAACCGTCTCGAGGGTCTTCGTGAGCAAGAGAAGGCGAAAGGCAGTCAAGTTCAATCGGAGAAGGATGAGTTAGCTTGGATTGAGAGTCTAAAAAATTGAAGAAAATGAAGAGGAGGTTAACGTCCTCTATTGCGCAAGGCGAAAAACTTCTTCAAACGGTTCAGCTTGAACGTCAAGAGGCTGAGGGGGCCGTCACCGCTCTTCATAATGCTCTTCCGATGAACGAGACGATCGCGAAGAACTTGGGCGTAACGCAGACACTTCGCCAAGTTGCTATAGGCGATTAGGGAGTTTCCAGCTTTTTAATTAAGTGTGATTTTATGTGTTCATGTTCCTTCATTCATAATATCTTATCTTATAATAGAACTTATGCTTAATATATTTCTTCCATTCCCTCCTCGTGTATGCAAAGTGGCCTACGTGAATAGATAGTGACTTCAAGCCCTTTTCCATTAGTCTTCGAAAGGTCCAGCTGCTCTTTCACTCATATGTGTCGGCCTTAAAAAATTAAATGGAATTTTATTTTACTAGTGAGCAGTTCAGCACTCCAACACATTTAACCAATTGAGTGCGGGGATCGAAGGGGCGTATCGTTGTTCCCATTATTAATATATATATGTATATTTAATAAGAGAAACAACGACATACTTCAATAACTTGATTGACCGTAAGAAAAATCCTTCGATATATTTCCATGGACATTGCCTCTTATTTCACCAACTTCGAGTCCGGACTTGATAAAAAGGTATGTACTGCGATCACACTTGGGGGCAAGGTCAACTTCATGACCCTACATCTTTGCCTAGTAGCTTTGTCTCTTTGGTCTTTTCATACGCGCTGCACTTTTTTTATGTATATGACTGAACTCAGACGAGGTCGAAGCTGCCTACGTACCCTTTTAGGGGATCAAGTCATTTCTCGTAGTTCAATTTTTTTTTGTGGTGGTGCCGTGCACAGTTTATACTCATGCGGGCCAGGAGTATCCGTTGTTTAACCACACCGGACTATGTGGGATAAGTTAGCAGTTTAGACATATGCACTTATCATTAATGTTTGCCTTTTCACAGTTTATACTCGTGCGGGCCAGGAGTAACATGCAGTTTAGACTCGTATGTCAAGGAGTAACATGCAGTTTAGGCTCGTGCGTTAAGGAGCAACATGCAGTCTAAGCTCGTGCGTTAAGGAGCAACATGCAGTTTAGACTCGTATGTCAAGGAGTAACATGCAGTTTAGGCTCGTGCGTTAAGGAGCAACATGCAATTTAAGCTCGTGCGTTAAGGAGCGACATTTTTTTTTCTTTCTTTTCTTTTTTTTGTTTGTTCTTTTTTTTTCTTTTTTTTGTTCTTCTTTTTTTCTTCTTTTTTTCCTTTTTTTTTTGTCGGATCTCCCCCTTTTTAGGCATAGTAACGTTTCAAGAATTTGCCGTTGATTGGGCCAATTCTTAATCCGTCTTCAGACACCAACTTATATGCTCCGGTCGTATAGACTTCCTTTACGACGTAGGGACCATTCCATTTTGATTTGAACTTGCCCACAACTTGACGGTTGGTGATGATTGGTCTTCTTACTGCAAGTACCCAATCTCCAACTTGAAACGACCTAAGCTTCACTTTCTTATTAAATGCTCTCAAAAGACGAGCTTGATAGCATTCCAACCTTTGTTGTGCGTCGAGTCTCTTTTCATCAAGAGCTTCTAATTCTTCGAGACGTAAGCGAGCGTTCTCCTCCGTAGTGATTCCTTCTTGTATAGACATCCTAAGAGAAGGAATTTGTTGTTCGAGTGGAATTACAGCTTCAGCTCCATAAACGAGAGCCTAAGGTGTTGATTCAGTGGGCGTCCGGTGAGTAGTTCGATATGCCCATAAAGCTTCATTAATTCTCAGGTACTAGTCCTTCTTCGATTTTGACAATATCTTCTTCAAGAGATTGCACAACGTCTTGTTGAATGCTTCGGCGAGTCCATTTACGGCAGCGTTATACATAGATGATTTTCTCTGTTTGAAACCAAACTTGCAAAGTTTATCTATTGTGCTATTACAGAATGGTTTTCCGTTATCAGTGATGATGCAGCGAGGTATCCCGAAGCGATAAATAATGTTGATGCGAATGAAATCGGCGACATTTTCTTTCTTTACTTCTTTTAGAGGAACAGCCTCGGCCCATTTGGAGAAGTAGTTTGTTCCAGCCAGAATGTATGAGTGTCCACTCGATGACTTTGTCATTGGTCCCACGACATATAATCCCCAAGCATCGAACGGCCATGCGGCAACCGTTGGATGAAGCGGCTCGGGTGGTTGGTGCATGAGCTTAGCATGGAATTGGCAAGCCTGACATCGTCGTGCATGATCTAGGAAATCTTTAACCATCGTTGGCCAGTAATAACCCATCCTTTTTATGCGAAAATGCAACTTTGGTCCGGATTGATGAGCACCACATATTCCTGATGAGCCTCCTCCATGGCTTGACCAGCTTCTTCTTCACTTAAACACCTCAAGAATACACTATCGAAAGACCTCCGATAAAGCGTTCCTTTGTAGAAGATGAAACGAGGCGCTCGTCGTCGAACATCAATTCTTTGACGTGTCTCATCGGGCAGTTTTCCATGTTCCAAGTAATCGACCAATAATTGCCTCCAGTCTTCCTCCTCCACTTCAAATACTTCAATGGTGTGATTTTCTTCCTCGGTAGCATTATCGTCTTCACTATCATCATCAAAATTGGGTGGCACGACCCAATTTCGGCCGATAGGTATTTGGATTTTCTCATGAGGTGTTGAAATAGTCGAAGCGAGTTTGGCTAATGTGTCTGCTTTCTTTTCTGGATCTCGGCACATGCTCGATTGTTGCTTTCCCGAGATATCCTATCATCCTTCTGGCGTAGTTGCGATATGGGAGGAGCTCAGGCTTCTTTACTTCATATGAGCCGGTTATCTGGCTAACAATCAACTTGGAGTCACCATATATTGCGAGCTTCTCTGTTTAATCTCCACAGCCATCTCTAATCCAAGAATTAAAGCCTGGTACTCGGCAACATTGTTCGAGCAATTCTGGGTTAGAGTGAAGGAATAAGGGAGCACGTCTCCATCGGAAGTGACGAATACTACTCCAACTCCAGCACCTTCTTGATGTGAAGCTCCATCGAAATACATCTTCCATGGGGGAACTATTTCGACCAAGAGCACGTGTTCATCGAGCAGATCATGGCATAACTCCCACTCTGCTGGAATAGGGTGATCAGCAAGAAAATCTGCTAAAACTTGTCCTTTGACAGCCTTTTGAGGCACATATGTGATCTCGAACTGTTGCAATTGCAAATACCACCTCGCAAGCCTGTCTGAAAGTACCGGTTTTGACATCACGTACTTCTGCGGATTTGCCCTTGACACCAAGCGAATGTTATGAGCTTGAAAATAATGCTTGAGTTTCTGGATTGAGAAGATGAGCGCTAGACATAATTTTTCGATTGGAGAATACTTTAGCTCGTTGGGTTTCATCATCCTATTGAGGTAGTACAACGCGTTTTCTTTCCCGTGACATTTTCTTGTGCTAATAGGGCACCAACAGAGCTTTCTTGGGCAGTTATATATAGGATGAGTGGTTTTTCTGGTATAGGCGCGGCCAACACTGGTGGATGTTTTACATAGGATTTGATGCTTTCGAATGCATTGTTGCAGGCTTCATCCCAATCAAACGTAACGCCCTTTTTCATGAGGCGACTAAAAGGTTGACATCGGCCGGCTAGATTCGAGATGAATCTCCTCAAGTATGCCAGCTTACCTTGCAAGCTTTTCAGCTCATGGACGTTACGGGGTTTTGACATCTTCAAGATTGCATCTATCTTTGCCTGCTCGATTTCAATGCCCTTTTGACGCACTATGAACCCGAGAAACTTCCCCGAGGAAACACCAAACGCGCACTTGAGAGGATTCATTTTGAGTTGATATCTTCTTAAGCGATTGAACACATTTCTCAAATTACTTAGGTGATCCTCACGTCTTTTATACTTCACTACTAAATTATCGACATAACATTCAACATCCGTGTGAAGCATATCATCAAAGATCTTCTGCATTGCCCTATGGTATGTGGAACCCGCATTCTTTAATCCGAACGCATAACCTTGTAGCAATAGATCCCTTTTGGTGTGCGAAAGGCCGTCAACTCTTCATCTCTTGGCGCCATGCGAATTTGATAATAGCCAGAAGATCCATCCATGAAGGATAATGCTTCGTGACCTGTCGTGGCATCTATCGTAAGCTATGGTATTGGCAACGGGAAATCATCCTTTGGACATGCTTCGTTCAAATCTCTGAAATCGACACAGACTCGTAATTGTCCATTTTTCTTCTTGACGGGCACTATGCTTGAGATCCATGTTGGATATTTGACTTCTCGAACGTATCCAACTTCAATCAGCTTATTGACCTCAGCCTCAATAAGTGGAATTAGATCTGGTCGAAACCGCCTCTGTGCTTGCTTAACTGGGTGTGAACCTTTCTTTATCGATAAGTGATGGATTGCTACTTTTGGGTCCAATCCAGGCATTTCCTTTATGACCAAGCGAACACGTCTTTGAATTCTGTCAGCAGCTCGATGTAGTTCTTCTCTTCATCATCATCTAGAAGTGCACTTATATATAGTGGTCTACTTTCGTTTTCATCGCCCAAGTTGATTTCTTTCAACTCGTCTTCCGTTGCCTTAATACCTTCTTCAAGCTCAAGAGGAGCTATCTCAACATCTTCTTCGATGAGATTTTCGTTGTTTATGGTGATATGACAAGATGAACATATGCTTTTCATATCTTCTCCGCTCTCGTGATATCGATCGCCGTTACACGACGCATAGTGTGCTAGAGTCATGTGGGCACGACTTTTTACTTTAAGTTGAGTTGTGAGCCGAATGACGCGTCGATGGCTCTGCTTCTTCAGCAACTTTAGGTTTTCGCACGGCTCAAGTCTATCAAATACGGAAGTCCGTAGATTGTTCTCAAGTCTTAGTCTTTTGAACAGATCCCTTTTAATTCCTAGTCTCTCGAACGGACTCTTCTTGTGCCCTAGCCTTTCGAACGGACTCTTCTTGTGCCCTAGTCTTTCAAAGACTGACTTGGGCATCATCCACTTCAATGCGTTACTGGAATATGATTCAGTTTCCGACACACAGTTTATACTAGCCCTCTTTAATACTATGCGAACAGACTTCTGAGGGGTGAACCCGAGACCTTTCTGAGTATTTCTCAGTTCGAGAGAACTTCTGTTTAGGTAGTCTGGGAGTTTACCCAATATTGATTTTCATTCGGATCATATCCTGCTTTTGTCAGGAGTTTATAAGCATTAGGCCCAAATACTCCACTCATCTGCCTATTTGACGACATATGACGTCCATTTTCTGATTGCTGTGTAGATCCTTCAGCCTTGACCGACGAGCTTTGCGGTTTCCTAGAGCCAATTTGAGTTAAGGGTAGTGTCAGGACTTTCATTGAGTATATCATCCCTCCAATGTCTTGCGTGCCCTCATCACCTTTATTCCTGTGTGTCATACTTTCCTCATGCGTCACATTCTCACTCGTTTCCTTTGTACGCTCGAGATAATATTTTGCATCGGCAAAGTATGATTCGACTTCGATAAACGGGTTTGTATCGCCGAGAACTTTCTTTATGGCGCCGTCATCGTAGTACTTGAAACATTGATGTAAAGTCGACGGCACAACTCCATTCTGGTGCAGCCATGGACGACCAAGCAGCACGTTTAAGAGTCCTGGCGTCAATCACGTGGAGCAATGCTGTTGATGTCATAGTTTCCATCACTAGTTCCAATCTGACCATACCAATGGCTCTTTGGCCTCCTTGGTTGAAACCTTGGATTATCAGTCGACTGCTAGAGAGTTCTTATCGGAATTTCCAGTTCCTTCAGCACCCGTAGAGGCAGAATATTCACGGCAGAGCCTCCATCGATCAACATGCATTTTACCTTCTTTTCGCGAATGTAGCAAGACACGAACAAGGGGCTATTACGTGCCTTAGAACCTAGGAGCAGATCCTTATCGGTGAATGTCATAGCAGACATGCATGAGCCAGTGGTGTTGTTTTCATCGATCTCTTCCCAACTTTCAAAGTCCTCGTCGATAACTGAAATATAATTCGACTCTGCCGACTCTATATCAATAGTTATTTTCCTTGTCTGGCTAGTTGCATGACCTTATCCTTAAAAACAAAACAGTTGTGAATTGGATGACCTACCAAATGATGGTATTTACAGTAATTCGGATTGTGAGTTCGTCCTGCTTCATCGGGCCGCTTCATCTCTGGTAGGTCAATGAGATCTGCGTGCAGAAGCTCATCGAAGATCTCTGATACTTCGGAGTCCAGAAACGGATACTTCTTTGCCTGAAGCTCTTTAAGCATCAACTTCCTTTCTGTATGCTCTAGCGGCACATCACTTACCTCAATTTTCTTGCCCTTTTCTCTGCCTCGAAGCTTGTGAGGTGTGACGTTTGTTGCTAAAGACTCTTTGTTGTGGGGTTTTACAAGTGGTCGACCCCCTTTCTTGGCATCAGCTTTATCTTGGAATTTTCGAGCCTCTTGGACAGGTGGTCCATTTGCCCCACTTGTGGCTAGGATGAGTTCCATATCATGGGCGCGGTTAGCCAATTCTTCAAATGTTCCAGGGCGTATTCCTTGAAGGATATACTGTAACCCCCATGTCATACCCTGAATGCACATTTCGATTCCCGAGGCTTCAGATAAGCGGTCCTTGCAATTAAGACACAGATTCCTCCAGCGATTAATATAGTCAATTACGGGTTCATCTTTCCATTGGTGAGCACTGGTGAGTTCTATCATGCTCCGTGCGACGAGTACTGTAGAAACGGTTGAGGAATTCATGTTCCATTTGATCCCAACTATCGATCGAACCGGCTTCCAAATCAATGTACCAATCAAAAGCATTGCCCTTCAGCGAACGAACAAATTGTTTGACAAGACGGTCTCCATATGTTCTGCATCATTGCACGTCTCGATGAAGTGAGCCACATGTTGCTTTGGATTTCCTTTGCCGTCAAACTGCTGAAATTTTGGAGGTTGGTAACCACTTGGCATCTTCAAGTTATCGATTCTAACAATATACGGTTTGGAATACGTTAATGAGGATTTGGACCCTCCGTCTTTCATTGTTCCAATGATGAACTCCTTCAGTTGGCTAACGGGAATCATCCCGTCATTAGAAACTTAGAAACTCCCCGAAGGCTTCTCGAGTTCCCTTTGCTCTTCTTTTTCGGTTTCGTCAGAAGATTCCTCCTGCTTCTCATATGCGTGGCTATTATCAACGTTGTTGCTCTTGCTAGTCAACTTTGCAATCTGGGCATCTTGTTCTTGCCCGTGTTTCGTAAGCCCTTCGATTGCTCTCGTTAAACTTGCAATTTGCTCTTCCATAGTCGCAGCATTCATCACCATGACTTCATCTCGCTTAGAAGAATTGCTTGAGGTCGCGTGGAGCGAAGGTACCGACGAGCACTCATTTTCGGCATTTTGTTCTTCTACCACTATGCCGAGAATGACATTATCTTTGCCAAAAATGACGTGTTGATCCGTCTCCTTGGACTCTGGAATCACTTTTGACATGCTTCGGGTCTTAACACCAGTGCTTTGACTGGAAGAACTTGAAACGCTAAAGTTCGATGAGTTTGTCATTGATGCGTTCTAACTCTTGAAGAGATGAGAGGTAGAGAGGTCCCACTGGGCGTGCCAAAAATTTGTAGCGTATTTTCTTTTTATTCGAATATAATCAGAAAAATAGTACAAATGAAATTTAATGAAATTTAATGCGGTATATCTCTACTTGTTCCTCTGATTCTTCACGAAAGGGTTTCAAAAAATTCTTGATATTGAGTTTCTTGATTTGGGCTTTTCTTCGTGGGCCGTTGGGCTTGATCACGAACTTGGCGTCTTAGCGAAAACGTATGAAGTGGGCCGTTGGGCTTTCTTCGTGGACAGTTGGGCTTGATTTGGGCTTTTCTTAAAATTTCTTCGTGGGCCGTTGGACTTTATCGCGAATCTTAGTATATGCCTTTTCGTGGGCCTTCGGGCTTGTTCACGAATCTTAACTGGACTTCTTCGGGATTTGACCAGGAGATCTTATCGAAAATTTCGTCATGGGCTTTTGGGCTCCATCATGAACTTAGCGCTTTGGACCCAGACGTTTCGAGATTTGCTTCAGTTACGAGCAACTTCGAAAGAATAGAATGCTTTTAACAGAAGACTTATATCGTCTGACGAAGTTTGGCACCTTTGATCCTAATGGGGACGACTTTGAAAGAAAGGAATGCTTTCACAAATAGACTTATATCGTCTGACGAAGCCCCGCAATATCCTGCCTTTGATCCGGATACGAACGACTTCGAAAGAAAGGAATGCTTTCACAGAAAGACTTATATCGTCTGACGAAGCCTCGCAATATCCTGCCTTTGATCCGAATACGAACGACTTCGAAAGAAATGATTGCTTTCACAGAAAGACTTCTATCGTCTGACGAAGTTTCGTACTCGACTCTCGTCTTTGGACTACGATTTGAATGTGACGAACTTATTTGAGGGAATGGATTGCTTTAAAAGTCTTATATCGTCTCTCGAAGTTTCACTTTGTCGTTGTCCTCTGACTTGTGATTTCTGAATTCTGAAGCCGCATATTTATAGGCATAGAGAATTCTTAATAGTGGAAAATATAGTCCTTTTGTAATGATTTCGCCCATATTTAGATTGATTTTATCTATATATGGTTTGATTTTGCTTTGATTTGATTTATTCCATATACGGCTTGATTTTCTCAATATCTGCCGATCTTATGACTTTTGATTTGATTCTTTACTTATTTAACAAATCTCTACACATATTTACCATGCATAGGATTTTGTATAAAAGGAATATATATTGTCATACATGATAATAATTTATTAATTAAATAAACTATTTATTACTTGAGATTAATTTATAGATCTCAATAAATAGCAATCTAATTAAATGATCTTTTATTATTTCTTGGAATTAATTTATTAAATCCCAATAATATAATGGACAATTATTCTTAATTGTCTACAGCCCCGTTCAAGATGATGCTCTTGATCATCCCTCAAAACTGCTGGAGGTAGACCATCGGCACTGATGTCGTCACTGTTAGTGCATACCATAATGGATGGCCTTGCAGGATGGACACGATAATATCATCTGGACACCGAAAGGTGGTCAGGTGTAACTGGAAATTCGTGTCGTGTACGTTGAGATATAAGGCCTTCTCGTAGATGTGATTATATGTAGGGTAGTGATCCATCTGAAATCCACATAAGAAATGTAAATCATTAGTTCAAAAATTTGAGTCGAAATTAATTTGAAAAATGTATGGATTGGAACATAGGTATACGACAGTGACAAAAAAAATGATATTTCGATCTATGAATAAGAGTCATATGAAAATTTAGTCGAAAATTTATCCAAGTGTTTAAAGGTACTGTTCACTCCGTGAAATTTTCACACGTAAAATTGAAATTTCAATTTAATTTCCCAAGTGCTGGTTTTAAATCAATGATATCCGTTATAGCGATCGAAAATTTTATTCGCGTTTGAAGGCTACAGTGAAAACGACTTAGAAATTTTCTAAGTTTGTTTTGAACTCAAGATGCGAAACTGTAGCCGAGAAATTTTTCGATCGAGAAAAATTTCTGTGTAAATTTACGGTCGAGAAATTAGATTTCCAAGTAAATTTACGATCGAGATATTTTTCCACGCGTGAATAAAATTTTCGCTATGAAAATTACCGAGCGAGAAAGTATTTCGATTTGAAGGGGTTTTTTGCTGCAAAGTTTTACGATCGAGAAATTTTGTTAAAAAAATTATTTTTCGCCGCTTAAAATTTTCGATCGAGAACAAGATCGAAATCAAAATTTCGACTGTAAGTTTTGCGCTCGAAATTTTTAAAGATATTGCATCTATTTTATCTATTCCTCTCAGTAATATTTCGCTCATATAAAATCAAAATTGTGTTTCTCGATAGTAAATATTTTTCAATCAGCGTTATTTATCATAGTGACTAACTTGAAAATATTTGCGATCGAAGATCTTTTACGATTCAAACAGTGACTTAATCAAATCGAATTTCAATTTTCACTGTTTGCGAGTGAGAAAGTTCTTCGATGCATTTAAACATTTAAACTTCAGTCCTAACTTTCAATCGAAGACTAATAACGCAAAAAATCAAAGTTATATTCACTCAAAATGATTAAGAAACATCGAAACTAGCCTATTATGCAGTTTTTAACCCAGATTATACTTAGAATAAGGTCTAATATACTGCTAACGAGGGTTTCGAGTTCTCAGAGTATGAACAGTCGAGAAATAATCAAAGATCATGAGAAATATTCAAGAATACAGACTCAAATGTAGTTTAAATGCACGAAAAACCCTAAAGGAAGTCAAATCTACCTTCAAAAGACGAAAATTAGTTGAAAAATCGAAGGATTTTGAGGATTTCACTTTCGTCTTTTGAGAGAAAAGTTTTTCGCGAGAAAATTTGACTGTTGAATTTTGCGATCGAGGGTTTTGCGTGTAATTAGGGATTTTCGACTGCAAACTGATGATTTCGTTTAATTTGGGCTGCTTAGACGTTTACGATACTTAGAGAATTAAGCTCGTTACTGTTTATGATCGAGAAACTTACGATCGAGAATTTTGATTTGGATACTGTTCAATTTTCGCTTGACAAGTCCGATTGAAAATCTTTTTGGTTCCTGTTTAATTTTCGCTCGACAATATGAAGGCGAAAATTACAATTTGGCCCCAAATTAATTTGCGCTCGAGAAACTGCAATTGAAATTTGCAAATTCGCCCGTATTTTTCGATAGTAAGTTTACCTTAATATTTCAGATTGATCCTGAATTTTAAGAATAAACGACATAATTACTCCTTCTAATTATAAACGAAAATGCAATTAACTCCCTGTATTTTCGAAGAAGTGACATCCGGCTCCAGAATTGATCTTCGATAATCTGCATTACTTAGAGCAAAATGTCGAGAATATTAGAGTTAATCAAAGTAATTGATCTACTAAGGCTCCCCCTGTATTGTTTTATCAATGTCTTGAGCTCACGATCGTGAAATTTTTATGAGGTCCTCCTTATTTAAGCATGGACCAAAGCAGTTCTAGAATGAAATTTCTGCAACACTTAAAAGAAAAGAACATCAAAAATATTTGGAGCTCAAAACATGGAATCATTGTAAATGCTCCCCCTCAAATAGTGCACATGTATCGATTTATCACGTAATCAAGCAAATCAATACAAGTAACAATCATTATTATACGCAATTTAGGCAATTTCGCTTAGATACATGGTCCCCAAATCATGTATTCAAAATGTTGCGGGAGGGTATGAGCATAAACAAGTAAAGTTGCATTTTAATCAATTCCGTACCAATGCAAGTTAAACATGCATTCAAAATGTGCGATTTATATATATATTTAATAATTTTTTTTATTATTTATTAATTTTTATTATTATTATTATTATTATTATTATTATTTTTAATTGTATATATTAATAGTATTATTAGTATGGGGTCAGATTATTTTTATACGATCATCGTCACGCCTAAAATTTCACAAGACATTTGAAAGGATCACATACCATCGAGTTATGTCGTCAAACTTAAAGAGTCCTAAGTTCATTGAATGATCCATTTCGACAACTCTCACTGGATTCACTCTAGCACTCGATTATTTATGCCTTGGGATGATTATATATATATATATATATATATATATATATCACTCAAGTCAACACAAGCAATCTTAAGTCAATTTACCTGTGATCGAGGCGTTTTTAATCATTTCACCTTTGCGAGAGATCGTCGATGTGGAATCATAGAGAATGTGAAGGGTTTTATTTTGGCTCTGACTAAGAAGGGAATGATAGTTTTGGGATTGTGGACTAAGCATCTTCTTCCTCTTCTTCCTCTTCTTCGTCGTTCTCCTTCTTTTAGGCGTTTTTCCTTTTATTGTTCGTTGTTCTCATCATTTCTTTGTCTCATTCTGCACTTGCTCAAGCTGAAGCTCCGCTTCTCTACGAGGCTGAGAGATTATGTAAGGCGAAGTTCTTCTTGTTCGTTCTGGGGCCGATACCGCGCTCCTTTTCTCTTAGTCCCTAGCGAGGTTTCAGAGATAATCAATTTGAAGAAGTTCGCAGTTATGGAATTCGAACCCAAGGCCGCGCTCCTCTTCTCGTTGTCTCGATATAAGATCAGATTATCGTTGGAGAAGTTCACTTCGTGGTGCTCCTCTTTCCAGCCGTTCTGACGAGTGTACGAGATTATCGATGGAGAAGTTCGCAGCAAGATCCATATCCCCTTCTAATGATATGAGAGTCGAGGGATAGGTTCTTTTGGATTGCTTTTTGTGCGTTGAGCATTCCTCGTGTGCTTTTTCCACCTTCTTTTGTCATCGTTTTCTTTGTCGTTTTGTTTTCTCCCCTCCTTTTCTCGATTGAATATCCCATCGAAGACTTAGGTGTCGGTTGAAAGCTCAAAGGATTGTCAAGTGAAGAAAAGGATATTGGAGAAGGCTCAAATGGAGTGAAATTTATATAAAACACATACAACGTTTTTTTCCATGCATTATTTTAAAAAAATTAAACAAAAACAACGAAAAAAATGGGGAGTGACGATTACTCGATCTACTTTGATTTGTTCACAAAAATCTTTCCTTGATATATGACTGGTTATTTGCTTAATATTGTCTGTCTAGTCGCATTCTTTTGTCTAAAGGTCACTCGTTTGTTCCTCTAGACACAAAGTCACATCATATATGTGAGTTTTTGAGCCTTATTATTTTTTCGGGAATTTATCCTTGAGCAATTCACACATCAAATGCTTGTCTTAACTTGTATTTCTTGGCCTCATACTCGCCTTGTGTTAGATTGTTAGGAAAATGATTATGGCACGTAGGAAAATTCCTCACTTGGCCAAAATCAAAATATCATCCTTGAAATTATTCCTCTAGTCACCCTTTTGAGCCTACTCCGATATCATTTTCTTCATTTGTATCCCGATCAGACCCTTCAACCGTAGTTCATAAATTTCGGAGGGTTGCATAAACGAGAAAAGGAGGGGGAGAAAAAGGCGACGAAAGAAAAAGAAGAAAATGATGACAAAAGGAGGTGGAAAACGCATACGAGGAATGCTCAACGCACAATATATAGTCCAAAAGAACCTGACTTCCCAATTGAAATCTTCTAGAAATCATAAGAAGAGGGCATGGATCTTGCTGTGAACTTCTCCTTTGATAATCTCACTCGTCAGAACGGCTGGAAGAGGAGCACCACGAAGTGAACTTCTCCAGTGATAATCCGGTCTTATATCGAGACAACGAGAAGAGGAGCACGGGCTTGGGTTCGAATTCCATAACTGTGAACTTCTCCAAATCGATAATCTTTGAAAGCTCTCTAGGGATTAAAAGAGCACGGTATCAACCCGAGAACCAACAAGAAGAACTTCGCCTTAGATATTCTCTCAGCCTCGTAGAGAAGCGGAGCTTCAGCTTGAGCAACTGTAGAATAATATGAAAAAGTTTAAGGATGGAAAAGAAAATACCAGTGAAGAGGACGACGAAGAAAAGGAAGAAGATCTTTCCACGATTCCTAAATATTTTCCTTCCCTTCTAAGTCAGAACCAAAATACTAAATCCCTAAGTCCCTTTGATTCCGAATCGACGGTCTCTCGCACGATGAAATGATTAAAAGCGCCTTGATAGCAGGTTAATTGATTTAATATTGCTCGTGTTGACATGAGTGATATATCTAGTATATAAATCACATGATAAAAATAATTGAGCGCTAGAGCGAACCTCGTGAGAGTTGTCGAAATGGATCACACTATGAACTTAGGACTTTAGTTTGACGGCATGACGGCAAATTATTATTCTATGTGTCATGTGAAATTTTTGCGTGGACATGATCAAAGTGACGTAATCTGACCCCAAAATAAAGAAAAGGAAAAATAAAAAATAATAAATATAAAAATCGTATAGTCTTGTTTCAAATTTTTCTTTACTTCTATTTTTCTTTGCATATTATTTTTTGCATATTCTTCATGCATTTTTTTTATTTTTGCATTATTTTACTTGCATTTTTTCTTATGCATGAAAAATTTCGCACATTTTCAAATGCATTTGCACATGCATTGGCGCAAACTTGTTTAACAACGAAATATTTTCTGCTTATATGGTTACGCAAATTTTCATATGCATGCTTAGGAGTTCATGCATACATGCTGAAATGATTATATGCGTTTCTAGTGTCATATGTGTTGCATTCTCATATGCATATCTTGGTGTATGTATATCTTTTCGAAATTGTTAAACACTATATGCGCACTTTTTGAGGGGGGAGTCAAGATTCTTAGGTGTGAAAACATGAATTAAGGGGGAGAATGGAAAATTACTCTATAATTTTAAAATTACTCCTTTAGTAAATTTCTGCTGAGCATTATCTGAGGGGGAGTAATATGCTTTTAAGGGGGAGTAATTTTTTTTTCTTTTGTAATTCATGTCTACATTTAACTTTAACGGTTACTCTTGACTCACTACTCTCATTTAGTATGAAAAAGCATAAACGACTAAATCCTCGAGGGAGCCTTATAATGATTTTCAGGTATATGAAGTGGATGCATGTCAAGAAGATCCTCCAACCACTTCTCAGAAGCTTACCCTTGAAGATTTAGCAAATGAAAAACAAGTCGGTCCACCCACCAAATTCCGCCGCGATACAACATCGAAACCGGGCTCTCTCGCAATGCCACATTCAAAGGAGGTTCGGTACAACTTAAAACAATCAAAGAAAGAGACGGCCTACCTTCTTCTGGAACTAGAGACGCTTCTTCGAGGACGAACCAGACAATCCATTCGGAGAAGACGAATCTGACGAAAAGGAGAAGATGACTAAACCCGAGCCCTCTCCTCGCTTTCCCAATCCATTTGCTTCCGGAAGAAGAAGCAAGGACCGAGGACTGAACGACACATGATTCAAACATCATTAAGGACCGAAGTTGCCAACCGTGTCCACTGCATGAACGACCGAAGTTGCCAACCGTGTCTACCTCTCCAAACCTCACATCGGACTCCCCGATCTCAACAAAAGGTTGACCCAAATAGGGGGAGTTTCGAGTTTCGTATGCTTTCAACGGGAGAGATGGAATGCGGACTTTCTAAATCCGGCAAGAATACTTCGTACATCTTACGGCATTTAGGAGAAGAACTTCAAAAGAAGATTCGAAGAAAAAGCTGATGCCTAGAAGACCAGGTGAGCTTGAAGACATTCTAAAGAGGAGATTTTGAGGACTCGCAGACTCTTTCCATTTGCAAGACGAAGGTAACCCGCGCTATATTGGAAACTCAATACAAAGGAGGAGATTGTTGGAACTATTTTATTGTATTCAATTAATATAGTTATCGTGTCTTGCTATGCAAATTAGTAGTCTTGCACTGAATTGTAATTAGTCATATTATAGGACTACTTGTGCAAATATACCACAATAGGTGGTATATATAAGTGAACTCCTACGAAAATTAGGAGTGCGCTTTGTATGGTTTTCAGAACAAAAAATTAGAATCGAGAATTTTGGAGAGAAGAATTAGCGTCAAACCCTTGCTTTCAACGTTTCTTCTCTCATAAGCTTTCAACTGGGTAATCTTCGATCTTAAATCTGAATTTCTGAAGATTATCAATCGATTCGATCTGTGTTGGATAAATTTGGACCTAACAGTTAACTAAGTTTTCCATTATCAACTTCACTTATTCAACACACTAAGCCCCTAAAAACTGTTCATAATATCAATCGAAGGTTGAATCTGTTGAAGTGTTCTTGGATAATCTGGACTTTTAAGAACCTTTCGAACCAATTAATTTGGTTTTTAATGAAGAGGCAAATTCCCGTCAACCGGAATGACATATGGATGATCATCAATCAAACCCCAGTCCGCTTTTCTATTAAGGAGTACTGCTTGATCACATGCCTCAACTGCTCCTCTAATACTCCGGAGGTGAACGAGAGGACGGGGTTCCTTGATCACCACTTTCTCGAGATGGATACAATCAGACAATCTCCGAATGGTAGAATTATCCGGTGAATATGCTACGTAGTTGGTTAACATTGAGAAGTTGAAGTTGGCTCTTCTCTACATTGCCACATCTGTCCAACGAAGAAGGATCTCTCCGTGCCAACCTGGGCTCTTTCGTTGGTAGAAGACTTGACTTACTGGAACGAATATCCATGGGGAACCGAGGTGCAGCTGAGAACCGAGGTTATAACCTAGAAGTTTTCATATATATAATAGGTACTCAGAGATAATTTCATATCTGGGTACCCATTATACAGCTGAGAACTTAGAGGTTCTCAGATATATTGCGGGTACTCAGGAATCATTTCATAGTTGGGTATTCGTTGCACAACTGAGAACCAGTATTAGACGGTATTCCTACCACGAGATATCAATACTACAATTCTGGTTCACCGCATCATATCCGATGGTGAAACGATTTCTCTATTCTTAGCACCCCCGAAAGAGAACCCGACACTCTGGTTCTCAGTTAAAGTAATAGCAAAGAACTCGAAACTAACCGGAATTTGATTATGAAATTCATCAAGACGGTAATGACTTCATTTAAATTAACTCAACAAATAGCAAACCCACTCAATGTTATAGTTGATGGACTAAAAATGCACAATTATAACATCAACTGCGAAAACCCGAGAAAAATGACTTACTTTCACGAACGTGGAAACTTTCTTGGTTTAACGGTGCGACTTTGAGCAACCTTGTGCTTTCTGATTTTCGCCAATCGCATGGTTGTTGGTGCCATAAGTAATTGAGTTCTTGTATTTCATTGGTGGTGGTGGTGGTCGTGGAGTCGCAAATGATAGTTAATGTCGTTGGGTTTTCTTCTTTTTTTAATTATATATATTTTTTATTTCTATATATTAATCGAGGATTAGTGTTAAGATAAGCTAACTAAGTATTTTAAAGAAAGGTCATTTGACCAGAACTTAAATGTCAACCAGGTCATTTTACAAATACTTATTCAGTGAAAGGTCATTTAGCAAAAAGACCAACGAACACCGTCGATGAGAGTGGAGATGCTATTTTGGTGGGACGGCCCAAACCAGAAATCACTCGAGTCTGCCTCGCCAGAACTAGAGACGTCAAACCCGCCCGCGTTCAGACCCGCGTGGGAGCGGCCATTTGCGGGATTTGCCGGGTGGCCGGGTTGCGGGCGCCCGCCAATATTTAAAATTATATATCCTAAATCTAAAAATATGAAAATGAATAAATGACAGATTTTTAAATTTTTAGTTTCAATTTTCAATATAATCAAGTCTAATTTAATAAAAATGGGGCAATTTATGTTTACATATGTTCGAATTTGATTTTTTTTGTTTTCTTATTTCTGATTTATTTTTTAATATGTTCCTTGGCTGGCCGGGCCTCCAATTTCCTAGGCCCGCCCCGCCCCCGCCGGCCCGTTTTGATTGCTAGCCAGAAACCATTCTTCATTTTTTTAGGTTTTAAATATATATATTAATTTATAGGGAGAAAATAAAAAATGATCCCCGATGTTTGCCACATAGACCAATTTAGTCTCCGATGTTTCCTACATAGACCAATTTAGTCTCCGATGTTTTGCGTGAACCAATTTAGTCCCTGATGTTGTCGAATTTGAAGCAAATTGGTTCTGCCGTTAGATCTCCATCGATTTGGATGAAATTGCGCGTCACAACATCCTTTGGTACTAATTTTGGAATCAAGCGACGGTATTACATTTCACTCTCAACACCTATGGATTTTGCAAATCTTAATTTTATAAAAAAAAATCACGAGTGCCTTCGTACTAATCGTGTTGCACCCTTATTCTTATGCGTCATAACATCCTTCGGTTATTAAAATTTTGCAATGAAGTGACGGTGTTACTTTTCACTCTCAACACCTATGGATATCGCAAATCTCAGTTTTTATAAAAAATCACATGAATTGTGCTTCCGTACTATATTTTTTTCCTTGAAAATGCGCGACATTTACGACTGGATGTTCACGCACATGTGTGGTTCCCGAGCACCGCGCGATCTTTGTTCCATATTTTCAATACATTTTCACCCGTACAAACAAAACAACTATGCACAATAAACTAAACGGTGCAATCATACAATCTTCAAACCCACACACCTCACTTACGCAAAGCGAGATGAGCTTAAGTAGATTTGTTGAGTGAGAGTCTACGCACAAAGACGTAAAACTATGTGTTTATAGTCTTTGCACATAGAGTAAAAGAAGTGTCTTTTGTAGAGTCGCGGCCTACGATTCGTAGAGCGAAATAAGTCTACTGATGGACTTTGAAAAGCTAACGGTAGAGAGACATTCCGGTCGATTTTATTAGTGGCCAATGACGGTGGACTCTAAAAGGCTGTCGGTGGTTAAGCGCTAAGAATAATTAGCGGAATATAACTTAGGAAGTTATATTGTCTAAGTCTATCTATGGAAGGTTCTACATCGTACTTTGTAAACGGAGTCTTCTAGTGGTAGGCTTCCTTGCGGGGAAGAAGGGGAGACGTATGAGTATTGAGACTCCGAACTTTGATAAACAAACTGTGTGTCCATTGCATTGCATTCATACATATAGCATGTGCATTGTTGAAGCATTGTAAGTGTTCGATAAAATGCTTCAACCAAAACTGATTTTCAACATGCATTATTTTGAAGTGTTATTAAGTATCTTTCATAAAACCGATTTAAGACGATAAACTCGAGTATTTTCTGCTTGGTTTAAAACCCAAACTCACTTAATCTCTCGATGCTCAAATATTTTCAAGACCTCGAGTTATTGCAACTCAAGTATTTTAAAAGTTTTCAAAAGTGTTTATCCACCCCCATTTAAACACATAAAAAAAGATCCTATCAAGTGGTATCACAGCGGGCTGCTCTTGAAAAAGCATTTAAATTAGTTTAGGTTCAAAAATCAATTTTAAAAAATCATTTCTAACACATATATGCAAAGTTGAAGTTTTCTGGCAGATTGTGCGGATTGGGTAAAATGGCATAAATTCTTGCTCTGATGTCCAATTTCCAATTTCTAAATTTTGTTGCAAACTAGACTCGCAGGTAGGGTTGCAAATGAATCGAACTTTTTTGGTTTGATTTGCGATTCGATTCGAAATTTTAAGATTCGAATTCGAATATTTAGAATATGAATCTGAATAAGAATATTTTTTGGATTCGAGGAATACACGAATACGAATATGAAATCACAATATTCGATTCGAAAATTAATCGAATTATTCGATTCGAATAATATAACATTAAATAGAGTATAACGAATATATATTCACATATAATATATCATAACTCACTAAAACATTTAAACATAATATGTTATAATTCAATATTAGTTTAAATATAGTTTATTATAATTCAATTTATATTTTAAATATACTATTGTTTATATTTTATTAAATAGAAAATGAAGGATGACTTTGACTACAAATATTCGATATTCGATTCGAATATTCGAGAAAATAGTCGAACTCGAATAAGAATCGATTTTATGATTCGATTAAATATTGGAATATTCGTATTCGTATTCGATTGTCATCCGAATACGAATAGAATATTGCGGTATTCGACTCGATTCGATTCGATTGCAACCCTACTCGCAGGTGATCGCAACGATGTTAAAATCGGTGTTCGGTCATGCTTGGAGAAAAGCAGTATTCAATGAATTTCAATCAGTCGTCTACTGTAGCAGTTTCGCAAGAAATGGAATTTGAGGGCGTCAAAATCAAACGATGATGAAATAAAGATTTCACCATGTTTTTAGGTCGATTGGGTGGAGGAGTATAATTATTTATTCAAGGGAAAGTAGATGTTATTAGCTAATTTCTTATTTAGTATTACTTTTTCTTACACAGTTTACAATTTTTATAGTTTAAAAACAACCAGTATAATATTGCTTTTTTATATATTACCACATACTTAAATTATATTGGTAAATTACCTTATGAGTACCCTTTGAGTTTTAAAATTCTTCTTAAATATCCCTCGAAATATTTCTTCCTGTTTAGTACCGATTTGAGAATTTCTTCCTATTCAGTCCTAAAATGGTCTTTCAACGTTGAAAAGACGAAAATACCCCTGTCCCATACATTCAAAAAAGTTGAACAATTATTTCGCATGAATTATACCAACAAAATGGAAATCATTATAAGAAAATTTAGAAAATATACCAACTGTTTTCGTTATTACACCGATTAGTAACACTATTATAATTTTATAACGCAAAAATGAACATTATACCAACTAATTTTGCTATTATACGATACCGTTTGTTTTCGTTATTATACGGATAAATAACGTTATTCTAATTTTATACGAAGAAATTGGATATTATACCAACTACTTATGCTATTATATCATAAATTGTACAATCATACCGTTTGTTTCCATTATTATACGGATAAATAATGTTATTCTAATTTATACCAAATAATTGAATATTATACCAACTGATTTGCTATTATAGCATAAATTGTAAATATAATATAATCTGTTTTTGTTATTTTACCAATAAAATAAGTATTCGAATTTTATACCACAAAATTGGACATTATATTGCTATTATACCAACTGTTATCGCTAATTATATCAACAAAATAATGTAATTATAAATTTAAATAACTAAAGTTTGTTCTCATAATTATATCGGAATTAAAGCTTATACAAACTGTTATCGCTACTATACCAACTGTGTTATAGAGTCCACTTGTTGGTATAATAACTCTAACAGATAGTATTGCGACATCAGTTGGTATAATGCCCAGTTTTATTTTATATAAATTATAATTACATTATTTTGTTGGTAAAGCGATAAAAGTTGGTCTAATAATCAAAGCAGTTGGTATAATGTTTAGTTTTGATTTGAAAAAGAGTATTTTCGTCGGTTCACTGTTTAGGAGTATTCAAACACAGTTTCTCGCACATTAAAGAACAGGAAAAAATCTTTCAAGGGTACTGATCAGGAATTTTGAACCTGAAGGGTACTAATAAGGAATATCCCAAAAAACAATACCTCTAGCACGTTGTACTAAATTTCATGTCACCCATACTTGCACAAAAAGGACGCCATCCCAGACTCCCAGTGCTTTATTGACATGTAGACGTGGAAGACTGTCGACATAGAGAAAAAGAATTTAGCATTTATGTCGATCAACGCCGAACCCTTGTAATTAATTTAAGTTAATTGGGGATTTTAAACATAAATACATAATCCAACTTTACACTTTGGAATCAGTCCCTCTTATTTGGTCTTGTGATTAGCTACTGACAGATGGGCAAAAATCTTGTGATTTTCTTATATGAGAAATAAGCATGACGATGGTGCGAACATAAACAAAGCATTTCTACAGACGTTTCCTCACATGCCATTGACAAAATCTTTGCTTCCCACAAAATTGAAGGGATCGTATGTGGACCAGCAATTCGAGAAATGAGGAACGCCTAATCGAAGAGAAGACATCGTCTTCCTCTAGCAACGACGGTGGTGAGTCAGTGATGGCGGACAACTGAAGTAAAGTGAAGGTGTTGAATGATGATTGATGATGTGCTTGTTGTACGTAATAAGGCCAGCAACTGATGTAGATGGGTATTCAAAGAAGATTGAGTACGAAGAGATGGTTATGGCTGCTTTGTGTGAGGAGTTATTGAAGAAGATGCTAGGAAGCTCGTGGTGGCTAAGAGATGTTACACGAGATGAACATAACTTTTTGTCTCTCCATCGCCACCTCGTCCACGAGTCACATTCAACTTCGAGCAACTACAAAGTTCTTATTCTTTGTTTGTCTACAGAGCGGGTGTTTTGCTCGAGAAACATGCCATTTTAGTGCAAACATTCGATTGCTATTCACTGCTTAGAAGCATTTCAGTTCCTACAAGGTCTTGGCATCATACACTGTGATATGAAGCTAGAAATATGTGAAGAGCTGAGTACAATAGATATGAGGTGGAGGTCATTTATTTGAGAAACAACTGTTTGGAAATAGATCAGCTTTGTTCATATGTTCGAAGATGATCTTACCAGCTAGGGCCGGCTCCTCATACCAAGCCGAGCGCTAAGTGCTGTATGGGGGACTTTTTTCTAAATAAACGTCATACATATGGGTTCGATTTGCGTGTATTTTCTGCTTTCAGATAGGTGTTTTTGTCTCACAATTCAGTACTTGTGTAAGGTCAGTGAAAGTTCATTTTATTCTTATATGAATTGATTCTATTTGCGTGTAATTTCTGCTTTAAGATAGGTATTTTATCCCCCAATTGAGTACTTTTATCACGATTAAGGTATTTGGACCCGAAAGTCAAGTATTTCAGTTAGGCAAATAAGTAACACGAATTCACATGTATTGTCTGCTTAAATACCGGTATCATTTACCACAAATTATGTATTTTCGTCTCAATTCAGGTATTCCGTGCCAGATTTCAAGTACCTGGGTGAGTTTGAAAGCGAAGTTTAGAGCAAAGTCTTTTTGTATTGGTGATGATCAATGTCACTACCATGTGCTATGCTATGATGAAAAGCAACCATTGTAGTCTTACATTAATCACTCTACATATATTTTTTGCTTTACAAATTGGTATTATTTGTAAAACACTAAGTACTTTCTTATCAATTTAGGTATTTAGGCCCCAATTTGAGTTACTTGGTTAAGTTTGAAGGCGAAGTTGCGATCAAAATTATTTTATATATTGGTGATGATCACGGTATCACTTATTATGTAAGATGTTTGATTAAAACCTACCATTTTATATTTAGATAACTCGACCCAATTCGCAAGTGTCATACATAAAAATCAGTAGTTTTTGGTCGGAAATTAAGTATTTTAGGTTCGATTTAGGTATTTTATTGTTGAATTCAAGTACTAGACCTTTTATGAATATGAAGTTGCTAGAAAACTCATTTGTGGTGTTGATGGTAGCAATGTCCTTATAATGTAATTAAAATCCACCATTTTAGAGTTAGATGATTCGACCCAATATGCACGTATTTTATACATAAATATTAGTATATTTGTCCTGAAATTAAGTATATTAGGCTCGATTTACGTATTTTATTGTTGAATTCAAGTACTCGACCTTTTATGAATGTGAAGTTGCTAGAAATCTCAATTGTGGTGTTGATGGTAGCAATGTCCATATTATGTAAGTTGTTTTATTAAAACCCACCATTTTAGAGTTTGATGACTCGACCCAATCTGTAAGTATTTATACATAAATATTAGTACATTTGGCCTGAAATTAAGTATTTTAGGCTCGATTTAGATATTTTGTTGTTGAATTCAAGTACTCGAACTTTTATGAATGTGAAGTTGCTAGAAATATCATTTGTGGTGTTGAAGGTAGCAATGTCCATATTGTGTAAGATGTTTGATTAAAAACCATCATTTTAGAGTTAGATGATCGATCAAATCCGCAAGTATTTTATACATAACTATTAGTAATTTTTGCCTGAAATTAAGTATTTTAGGCTCGATTTTGGTATTTACTGTTGAATTCAAGTACTTGACCTTTTATGGACGTGAAGTTGCTAGAAAACTCAGTTGTGGTTTGATGGTAGCAATGTCCTTATTATGTAAGAAGTTTGGTTAAAATCCATCATTTAGAGTTAGATTATTCGATCAAATCAGCAAGTATTTTTTTACATAAATATTAGTATTGTTTGCCTGAAATTAAGTATTTATTGCTCGATTTAGGTATTTTATTGTTGAATTCACGTACTTGACCTTTTATGAATGTGAAGTTGCTCGAAGACTCATTTTGTGGTGTTGATGAAGAGCATTGTCCTTATTATGTAATTGTTTGATTAAGACCCACCGTTTTAGTCTTAGATAATTCGCCCCAATTCGCATTCTTTCTTCATAAATATCAGTATTCATTTCCTTGATTTAAGTACTTTAGTCTCGATTTAGGTATTTACTTCTTGAATTCAAGTATGACCTTGTACGGAGGTGAACTTGTTAGGAAACTCATTTTAGCAAATTTTGTGGTCTTGATGAAGATCAATGACTTGTTATTTAAGATGTTTGATTACAACCCACCATTTAAATCTTAGATTATTCGTCGCAATCATGTCGAACACAGTTGCATAGTCCGTTAATGAAACTCAATCTATGGTGAAGCATTGGATCTCGTAAAACTGTGAACAAGGAAATAGAGCGAAAAGAAACAGTGAAAGAGAGAATCTTCCGAGATGCTGAAATGTACAAAAGGAATGCAGCGAAAAGATTTTATACCAAGCGCGTCTTATGCTTTTTCCTTTCATCCCCAATTTAAAATTAATATTCTATTAAATATATATTAATAGAAAAAAGGACACACATACAGATGCGCTATAGATAGGGTCCTATTATTCACACCCCCTCTAAGGGTGAAAAATACATGAAATTTGTAAAAATTAATATCATCCTAATTAATCTTGCAAATTCTCAGGTATTTTTCAACATCTATACCATATTTTTAACAATAATTAATTGGTAAACTTATTTTACATTAATTCATTGGATTCAACATCAAGTATTTAATCTTTCATTTTTATATAATAAATACTAATTTAAATATTATGCAGCGGAACTTAGAGTTAACCAAGAATGTCAGTATTATCTCATTTTAATATGAAATTCATATAATACGACTTATTTGTGTATACAAATAGAAATGAAATTTGATTTGAACTATCGACATTTCTTTTTTTTTTTTTTCGTTAGTAAACATTATAACAGACATATATAAATGAATGTTTCTCCCATAACTTTTTCCTATATAATAACCTATATGCATATTCCAAACCCAAAAAAGAAAGGACATATTCGATGAGTTTTATTTTCTTAATTTCCATAGACAAAGAGTTGAGATAAGGTAAGTAGTACTAAAGTCAAAGTAGAGTAATAAAGAAACGGTGATAATAAAGGAATGTGGTGTAAATAGTAATTTAGTGTGTTACAATAGAATTACCCATTCTTAAATCCTAAGGAAAAACGCGAAACGAGAGGTCAGAAACAAGCGCAGGAGGCATCAATGGCTACTACTTCCTTCTCCTCCCTCCAAACAAACCCCTATGCCCGCCCTACGGTGGCGTTTTTATTTGGAACATAAGGGGTACTATGGTAATTGAACATATGAGGGAGTTGAAACTAATTATTTGCCCAAAACTAAATGGGGCTTCTAAGAATCAAGCCCTCTTTAAGTTTCATAATATAGTTTAGGCCCTGTCAGTATAAAGTTCATTAAAAAGGACCCGATATCTTTCAAAGTTAGAGAGGACCAAAAAGTTGATCTGACCAAAATACCCCTACAAAAGCTGTATAATAAGAGGTATCCAGAACATGTTTTCTGTTACCATCGTTGACCGCTTTTTTTACGATCAAAAATCTCGCTTTCTATTTTCGTTCGATCCTTGAAAACGAAACTCGATCTATCTACGAGGGTTATTTTGATATTCAGGTCTCGAAATGTTCGATTTTACGGGTATATTCTTCGAACTCTTTTGACGCAAATAATAAGATTACGATAAAATTGACTCTCGATTTGGTCGAAATTGAAGATATTTTGTACAAATTCGAGAGACCCATAACCTAAATAAATCTCTGAAACACAATATTCTCTATTGTTCGTCGGTCATGGTTTACCGAAATTTAAAATCGCTGAATTGTTGCCTAAACAAATGTTCCCAGAACGTGGTATGAATTGTCATACTTCTGTTATCGTAAAACAGTTAATAGGTATTGAGAAGCTGGCATATGGTATATATATACTGATTTAAAGGTCACGGTAAGCTGGATTTGGTACCAAATGCCTATCATCTGGTATCAATATAACAGTGGAAACTCGATCGAAACAATTGGTCGTATATATTAGTTCCATCTGACAAACACAGATCCTGCACAAAACCAAGTTGGGTGTGTCCAAGACAGTTTATCATGTTATTTGGGTCTCGAATGTTCGATTTTACGGGTAAATTTTTCGAATTCTTTCTACGCAAATAATAAAAAAACACGGTGAAATCGAATTCCGATTCGGTCGAAATTGAAAATTTTGTACAAATTTGAGAGACACATATCCTGAACAAATCACTGAAGCACCGTATTGACTCTATTGTTCGTTGCTCAAGGTTTGCCGAAATTTAAACATAATCGCCGGATTATTGAATAAACCACTGTTCCGAGAATGTGGTATGGACTGTCAAGCATCTGCCCTAGTAAAACAGTTA
The DNA here is from genome assembly GCA_027422505.1 of Craterostigma plantagineum. Lineage (NCBI taxonomy): Eukaryota > Viridiplantae > Streptophyta > Magnoliopsida > Lamiales > Linderniaceae > Craterostigma > Craterostigma plantagineum. The sequence goes on along the minus strand of JAPQWV010000047.1, from coordinate 5,770,273 downwards.
ATAGGTATTGAAAAACTCTCATTTGGCATACGTTTAGATTTGAAGGTAGCAGTAAGCTGTATTAGGTACCAAATTCCTAGTATCTGGTATCTTTATAACAATGGAAACTCGATCGAAACAATTATCGTATACATTATTTCCATATGCATGAACATACATCCTACACCACACCAAGTTGAGTGTGTCCTAGACGGTTTATTATGTTATGAGGTCTCGAAATGCTCGATTTTACGGGTATATTTTCGGAATTATTGTGATGTAAATAATTAAAATCGGTGAAATCGAATCCCGATTCGGTCGAAATTGAAGATACTTCGTACAAATTCGAGAGACCCATATCCTGATCAAAGCACTGAGACACCGTGTTGGCTCTATTGTTCTTCTCTCAAGGTTGCCGAAATTTAAAATCGCCGGATATTTGCCTAATTTTTTGAAATAAGAAAGTGGTATCAGTAAGTTATTAATATTGTTATTCTTTGTGTAACTTGTGTTATCCAGTTTAGGTGGGATTTCAATAATTTAGGCGGGATGTCAATAATTTAGGCGAGAATTGTCATATTTGGCAATAAGGGAGCTCGTCAAATAATGTGGTACATCCCTCTAGTTAAGAGGTGTAAAACGTGGTTTATCTGGTACCATCACTCATTTCGAAATAAAATAACAATACAAATGCAATTTTTAACACTATTGTAGATACTGATACTGCATAATGAGTTTTGCATACCACAATAAATATTTCATTAATCTCGCTCACAAATCCATAATTCTTTCGATTATTTAGGGTTTGGGGTCTCGAATTTTGAGTTTATGGTCTACTAAATGTTGTTCCTGCTTTAATGTTGAACTTTGAATACGATTGTGATGACATTTATAACGTTATGTCTCATGAAAAGAGATACAAGTAATTTTGTGGAAGAAGAGCTATGTGTTTACATGACTTTTGATCTCAACTTTCACATATTGATATCAACATTCGCATAACATGTCTTTTAATGGAATTTGGTTTGTTAACTTAGTGAAATCACATACTTACATCAACATAAATCTTATACATTCGGAAAAAAGTGAACTTACGAATAAAATTAATCTAATTAATGATGTTATACTGGAAAACGTATATGTGTTATCTACACCAAACATTGTGTCATAAATTCGATTGGTCGTATTTTTTTATATCAGACATGTGGTATTATTTGCAGGTAATGTGGTAATATTCTAAACATTTCATTATTTACGCTCAAAAATCCATTTTGCTTCGATCGTTTAGTTTGAGGTCTCAAATTTTCAGTTTATGGTCTATTAAATGTTGTCCGTGCTTTAATGTTGAAGTTCGAATACGTTTGCGATGGAATTCATAATATTATGTCTCATCAAAAGTGGTACTAGTATATTTTGTGAAAGAAGAGCTATGTGTTTACATGACTTTTGATCTCAACTTTCACATATTGATATCAACATTCTCAAAACGTGTCTTTTAGTGAAATTTTGTGATTTGGCTTCATCATGTCACCTATTTCCATGAATGTCAATCTTATACATCCCAACGAAATGAGTTTACGAACGAAATTAATCGAAATAGCAATGTGGTATTGATTAGCTATTTTGTGGTTCTTGTAGCTACAAATGTGGTATAACCTTTGTTTATATTGTTATTGTTTATCAGACATGTGGTATTATTTGCAGGCAATGTGGTAATATTAAGTTATTGTTGTTAATATCTCTGACAATCTAGAACCTTATAGAATGTTCTTAGTTATGTGTTACCCAGAATGTGTGAATTGTTACCCAGAATAAATGAAGTATTACCAACCAAATTTTTATTTGACAAACGTTCCAATATTTCGCATCAAAATTTGTCGTGACTAACATCGATAATTATTGTCGATTATAAGACCCATGCCCGAATTGGTGTGAATCCACATTATTTGAGCATAATATTCGAGATTTCACTAGTTTTTTTACCAAATTTTTGAATTGGGTTTGAAGCATTATTTCAACATAACATCGAAAATTTTCCTTGTTTATGAGGACCCATGAAAAATTGAGATCGGTTTTACCTTTTCCGATTACTAACGTTGAAGATCCTTCAATTTCGGGAAGTTTTGTGCATCATACGAATTTTTAATCTTTCTCTCGACACATTAGTCCGTACCAGTTGCATGTAGTAATTATAGGAAACAAACCGTTATTTTTTTTTTATTTGTAAATGAGGCAAGACTTGTTACCATTTATTAGTAATCGGTTATAATATTTGAAGGTAGAGTTTTGGAACTTGCAGAAAATGGTACCCAGATAAAGTGATGTGTTAATGAAATTAAAAAAATGTGTCGATCTTAGCTCGCAGCAAAATTCGTTATTATTTCACGTCGATTACTAAGACCCACATCCGAATTGGTGTGAATACTCATTATTCGAGCATAAAAGTCGAGAATTCACTCGTTTTTTTACCAAAATTTTCGAATTGTGTTTGAAGCATTATTCCAACTTAACATCGAAAATTGTCCTTGTTTATGAGGACCCATGAGAAATTGAGACCAGTTTTACCTTTTTCGATTACTGACGTTGAAGATTTCTGTGACGAATTTTTTATCTTTCTCTTGATGCCCTATTCCGTACTAGTTGCATGTAGCTAATAGGAAACAAACCGTTATTGTCTTCTCATTATTTGTTATAGATGAGGCAACATTTATTCCTCAATGTTAGGAATCTGTTATTGTTTTTTAGGGTAGGGTTTCCAAAATAGCGGAAAATGGTACCCAGATAAAGGGATGTGTTACTGAAATTAAAAACGTTTCGATCTTAGTTCGCAGCAAAAATCGTTGTTATTTCATGTCGATTTCTAAGATCCACATCTGAATTGGTGTGAATACTCATTATTCGAGCATAAAAGTCGAGATTTCACTCTTTTTTTACAAATATTTTCAAATTGTGTTTGAAACATTATTCCAACTTAACATCGAAAATTGTCCTTGTTTATGAGGACCCATGAAAAATTGAGATCGATTTTACCTTTTTCGATTACTAACGTTGAAGATATCCGCAATTTCAGGGAGTTTTCGTGTCGTATGAATTTTTGATCTTCCTCTTGACACCCTATTCCGTACTAGTTGCATGTAGTATTTATAGGAAATAAATCGCTTTTGTTTTCTCACTGTTTGTTATAGGTAAGGATACATTTATTCTTAAATATTTGGCATCTGTTATTAGTGTTGATGATGGAGTTTCCTAAATAACAGAAGTGGTACCACGATGACCTGATGTGTTACAGGAATTTTTTTATCTTCCTCGTGACACTATTTTCTAATTATTTGTTATAAGAGAGGCAACATATATTCGTCGAAGTTAAGAATCCGGTATAGGTTTCCAAGGTAGAGTTTCCGTTATAGCCGAAAATGGTCCCAGATAAAGTTATTTGTTATTGAAATTGAAAATGTTTGGATCTTAGGTCGGGCAAGATTCGTTGTTATTCCATGTCGATTACTAAGATCCACATCTGAATTGGTGTGAATACTCGTTATTCGAGCATATAACTCGAGATTTCACTCATATTTATCAAATTTTTCGAAGCTTTTTTGAAGCATTATTTCAACTTAACATCGAAATTTTTTCTTGTTTATGAGGATCCATGACAAATTGATATCGATTTTACCTTTTTCGACTACTAACGTTCAAGATCTCTGCGATTTCATGGAGTTTTGGATGTAGGAAGAATCGTCGATGACAAAACCTTTGACGTGAGGATGATGGTACAAATATGGAATTGTTTGCAACAGTCGAGGACAAATGAGTCTTTTTACCACGAATGGGTCTTTTAAACTTGAGATGGGTCGGCCCTGAATCATTATTTACTCAAACTAAATTGCTATTGACTGATCTTCAATTAGGTATTTATCTCAAAAAAACCCTTAATTTAATACCACGATGATTATCCCATCTCCGTTAATTGTGTATTGCTATCTTTCTAGTCTAGCAAACAACTCAAGTCTTTCAGCTGTCACAACTACCCAAAGGGAAAAGACTAGAACGACGCATATGATCACGCCACGATACTCAGAGCATAGTTCTTTATTGCATTAATTAGCATAATCTTGTACAACTAGACAGATGCTTCCAGCACTCGCAAGACGCATCCTAAAATTTATCCCAACGGTCGGTCATACGTGGTGTTTTCTTTTATGAATGAATAACTGAAAAAACGGCATAAATCACCTTCTTCTCCTCTTCCTCTCACAAACCGCCAAAACTCTTTTCATCTCTTTTTCCACCGTCCACCTTATCACTTTTTCCCCTCGTCCCCTGTTTTTCCTTCTATATATACCTCGTCCCCTTTGCCTGTGTCTTCCAGTGTGTGGAAGAAATACTAATACAACTCACAAGCTTAGTCCTAATTCTAACGAAAAACACAATCTCTCTAAATTCTTACAGCATCAGTTTTATTTTTTAGTTCAACTCTTCCTTGAAGAAGCACGTAGCCGTTTCTCTTCCATCTGTTGATTGTTATTCCCTATGGCACCACCAAATGAGCCCATCATCTCAACTCAAAGCACCTTCACAAATTCCACAAAAAGCACCAATTCCTTCAAACTCCTCGACGACGGTAAACTGTGCGTAAAAGACGTCCCCATACTCACCGAAATCCCTAACAACGTAACCTTCCAAAGCTTCTCCTCCATATGCCAAAACACCGAAGCGCCTATCTCCCTCTTCCACCGCGCTCTCTCCCTTTCTCACAAGGGCGGGTTTTTAGGATTCAAACAAAGAAAACCCTCCGATCGACTAACAAACTCCATCGGTAAATTCTCGAAAAGGGACTTCGTCAGCATATTCAGGTTCAAAACTTGGTGGTCGACTCAGTGGGTGGGAAGGTCGGGCTCGGACATACAGATGGAGACCCAATGGGTCATGCTCGACGTGCCCGAGATTAAGTCGTACGCTCTAATCGTCCCCATCGTCGAAGGAAAGTTCAGGTCTGCGCTTTTCCCTGGAAAAGACGGGCACGTACTGATCGGTGCGGAGAGCGGATCGACGGGCATTATACAATCGTCCTTCGATTCGATAGCCTACGTTCACGTCTCTGAAGATCCATTTACGCTGATGAAGGAGGCTTTCACCGCGATTAGAGTGCACTTAAACACATTTAGGCTCTTGGAGGAAAAATCGGCGCCGAATTTGGTGAATAAGTTCGGCTGGTGCACTTGGGATGCGTTTTACCTGACAGTTGAGCCCGCGGGAATTTGGCGAGGAGTCAAGGAATTTGCGGACGGCGGGTTTTGCCCGAGGTTTCTGATCATCGACGACGGGTGGCAGAGCATCAATTTCGACGGGCAAGAAACGCACGAGGACGCGAAGAATCTCGTGCTCGGCGGTACGCAGATGACCGCTAGGCTGCACAGTTTGGAGGAGTGCGAGAAATTTAGGAGGTACAAAGGGGGGTCGATGGTGGGGCCCGATTGTCATGCTTTCGATCCCAAGAAGCCAAAGATGTTGATATCTAAAGCTATAGAGATTGAGATGGCTGATAAGGCGCGAGGAAAGGCCCGTCTTCATCAATCTGATAATCCGGATTTGTGTCAGTATGATGAGCAGATTGAGAAGCTTAAGGAGGAACTTGATCAGATCTTCGGCGGCGGGGACAGAGATGAAGTTCTAGAAGAAGATGAATCACTATCGGAGAGTTGTCATAACTATGGGATGAAAGCTTTTACAAGGGATTTAAGGGGCAATTTTAAAGGGCTTGATGATATATATGTGTGGCACGCTTTGGCTGGTGCTTGGGGTGGCGTTAGGCCTGGGGCGACTCACCTGAACTCGAAGATCGTGCCTTGCAAATTGTCGCCTGGGCTCGACGGGACTATGAACGATCTCGCCGTGGTGAAGATCGTCGAGGGCTCTGTTGGGCTCGTCGAGCCCGAGCAAGCTGACGACTTTTACGACTCCATGCACTCATACCTTGTTGACGCTGGAATCACGGGCGTGAAAGTAGACGTCATTCACGTAAGTCGTAGATAAAATTTACTTGTGATGTTGTTTTAGGCATAAAAAAAAGAAAGAAAAAAAAAAGTATGTTTTATTACCCAGATGCTGGAATACGTCAGCGAAGAATATGGAGGAAGGGTTGAGCTAGCAAAGGCTTATTACAAGGGACTTTCAAAGTCCCTCGTCAAGAACTTCAACGGGATTGGGCTTATCTCCAGCATGCAGCAGTGCAACGACTTCTTGTTACTCGGAACGGAACAAATCTCCATGGGAAGAGTTGGTAAGAACTAACGGACGATACTCGAACTCTGGCCTTTTCTAGATTATTTGTTTTTTGTTTTTGTCGTACTTGGAATATCTTACTCAATCTACTATGTGGTTACGCCACCCACACACTTTAGAATGGACTATTCTTCAGGGATTATGTTAATATTCCCAAATTCGCGCAATACGAAATCCATTGAACCGAAGCCATTAGGCCAACCTCCGTGGGAATTTCGATTATTCGTTCGTATATTCATTTGGTGTTTTCTTTTCATGTTCGCCATAGGGGATGACTTTTGGTTCCAAGATCCAAACGGCGACCCAATGGGAGTGTATTGGCTACAAGGCGTCCACATGATCCACTGCGCGTTCAACAGTCTGTGGATGGGGCAAATCATCCAACCCGACTGGGACATGTTTCAATCCGACCATTGCTGCGCCAAATTCCATGCGGGCTCTCGGGCCATCTGCGGCGGGCCCGTCTACGTCAGCGACTCTTTGGGCGGCCACGACTTTGATCTCCTCAAGGAGCTCGTCTTCGCTGACGGGACGATTCCAAAGTGTGTCCATTACGCTCTCCCAACGAGAGACTGCATATTCAAGAACCCTCTCTTCGACGGCAAAACCGTCCTCAAAATATGGAACTTAAACAAAGTACGGGCGGTCGGGCGGGCATTACTATAATCTCGCTATCTTATTTATTTTAAGCATTCTTGTAAGTATTGAACGATTTCCCTTTGATTTTCACAGTACGGCGGCGTCGTGGGAGCTTTCAACTGCCAAGGGGCAGGGTGGGACCCGAAGGAGCAAAGGATAAAGGGATTTTCTCAGTGCTACAAACCGCTAACCACTTCGGTCGACTCAAAGGACGTCGAGTGGAAACAAAGGCAAGAATCGGCCGAAATGGGAGAAGCAGAAGAGTATGCAGTCTATCTTGGCGAGGCAAAGCAGCTTCTCTTGTGTGATCAAAACTCGTCTCCAATTTCGATCACCGTTGAGCCTTCGACTTTCGAGATATTTACGTTCGTTCCTATCAAGAGTATCGGTGGCTTGGCCAAGTTTGCGCCTATTGGGCTGACCAACATGCTCAACCCTGGCGGAACAGTTGAAGGCCTTTGGTACGACGGTTCTAATTCCGTCGTTAAGATTGAAGTGAAGGGAGACGGGAATTTGTTGGCGTTTTCGAGCGCTCAGCCGAAGAAAGGTTACTTGAATGGCGCCGAAGTGGAGTTCGATTGGTCAGGAGAAGATGGGAAGTTGGGAATTAACGTTCCGTGGTATGAAGAATGCGGCGGGATTTCGACTGTGTCGTTTCTTTTTTAGTCGAACGTTGCCATGGTGTTTCTGTATATATATGAAACGATGTTATTTGTGATCGTTTGTTGAGCAAGTTAATGGTATGTATAGTAGCAAGTACAATTTGTAATTTGATGGTTATAGTTGTTCATATTTATCCTGTTTTGTAATGGTTTTTCTTCGTTTTCTTAATTGAAAAAAATAATTGTTTGAATATACGTTAACAAGTCATACTTTCTGAAATTGCTTGAGAGCTAAGGTAAGGTTACAATTTTTCGAACTCAATTTAATAAATTTAAAGATTGCAGCATTCAATTAATAACATCGGGTAAATTTATTAATTTAGAGATGTTAATATATCAAATAAATTAATATTTTATTAATTAAAAGAGAAACTTTTTAAATTAAGCTAATTTAATATCTATATGCTTCATCGATTATATTAATCCATCAACCAAATTGGTTGTAACTAAACAAATATATTCATGTATTATGTTAATTCATTGCATACAATTAACCGTTATATTCATGGACTCTTGACAATTTAAAAACGGTTGAGTGCCCTCCCGTTCGATTAGCTCTCTCGCAACAAACAGAGGAAAACAGAACGAATCTTTTCGGTCCGAAGCCGGCCGGTAATGGACCAACTTGGATGAAATTCAGTTAAATTTATATTTTAAGAAAACGCTAGTAACAAAAGATTCATCTTTTAGCAAATTATCAAAATATTATAATTGCAATATTTATTAAATATTAGAGTTTTAATGGGTCTTAACATAACGGAATTTTCTGAAGGATTATTATCTTATTGTATATGCTATTTTTTTACGAAGACCAAGTCGAGACTGATGATTTTATTATTTAGAGAGATTAATAATTTATCGAGTATTTACAGTAGTACTTATAAAAAGTTTGTTGTCATTTGTGGTTTAAAAAATCATACATAAGACTAGGGGTGGGCGACAGGTGGGTCGGGTAGTCGGGTTTCGGGTAGTTCGGATTCGGGTAGTTCGGGTTCGGGTTAAAATTTTCACTACCCGAACCCGACCCGATCTACGGCGCGTACCCGCTTGTCGGGTACATATTGGGTTCGGGTACCCGACGTCGGGTAGTCGGGTACCCGATTTTGAATTTGTAATATAAAAAATAAAATAATGCTAGGCGTAAAAAACGTCATGTGAACTCGAGGCGTAAAATAATGCTAGGCTAAAATATTACAATGCGTAAAATATTTGATTAGTCAAATAGCAAAAGCCAAGACAAAAAGCAGAAAAACACAAAAGCTACTGTATTGCAAATACATATATAAAAAAAACTTGAGCGTAGCATATAATATAATATGTGAGTTCTTCTCAACTTGAGCTACTGCATTTAGGGATTGCAGTTGCATTTTATTCCTTCGTGGCTGGAGTGAGTCAGTGAGACTGTTCGAGTGGACTTGTAAAGGGGTTTTTTAATTCTTAGTTCTAAATGAGCTTCGAATAATTAGTGGGCTAAAATAGTGAAACAGGTTTATTTGTATATAATATATTTTTTAATGGGCTTAGTAAAAATAATCGGGTACCCGATCGGATATCGGGTACTAATTCAACTATCCGACACCCGACCCGACATAATTTATTCGGATATCGGGTTACCCGATACCCGACAAAATATCCGATTTACCCGATCCGAACTACCCGAACCCGATCGGATCGGGTTTTACCCGAAAACCCGAACCCGAACGCCCACCCTTACATAAGACTTGTATCCAGAAACGAGAACACAGACTCTTTTGCCTGAAAATAGTTTTTTTGTATATTGCAGCGAGTTGACTATAAAATATATCCGATCGGCGATCATAAGACTATTGAATTAAAGCTTTGACGAGTCTAAGACTATCTATTAGGAAAAAATCAGAACATTCGTCGTGCAATTGGGTTGTTCTTTCAAAATTCAATAAATGTCTCTACGTGTGGTAACAGACAATCTGTAAGTCGAACATCAACCATTTCAAAACAATATAAACTGCTGTGGGTTAAACTGCCCAGTTGAAACTTGCTGTTAACGTCGGCATCTTCTGTGTATATATGGCCGTGATTACCACGTGTACAACGCAGATTGAATTTACCTCGGAAGTAATAAAAGTCAAATTACTAGATTAGAATATACTATAGAGAGGTGTACGGCTGGCTAGGTGACAGTTATTAACTAACTAAATCTGCAGTTGATTGAGAATTACCTACGTGTAGCTTGCAATGTTCGCCGACCAACCTTATCAAAGCCGACCACGGAATGGGTTTCTTTTTTTCAATTTTAATGTAATTTTTAATTCAAGTATCTACAATAATGCCCATTTGATAGCGACTTCAAACATAGGTGAAAACGCCAATTGGAGTGGCTCATTCCGAACGTTCCACGCTGATGGCGTTTTGAATGCGTCATTGAAAGTGGCGCGTTTTATAATTGTTTCTTTTTTTTTTTACTTTCTCAGAATTTCTTTTGTTTTTTTATTTGAACAAAATTTTGTAAGTAATCAAAATATTTAAAAAAAATCACATGAATAGTGCTTCCGTACTATATATTTTTTGTTGAAAATGCACGACATCTACGACGCGACGTTCACGCACTGGTGTGGTTCCCGAACAACGCGCTGATCTTTGTTCCATATTTTCAATACATTTTCACCCGTACAAACAAAACAACTACGCACAATAAACTAAGCGGCTGCGATCATATCATCACTAATGCACATCAGAACGCCGAGGTTAAGCAGGCTTGGGCGATCATATCATCACTAATGCACATCAGAACGCCGAGGTTAAGCAGGCTTAAGCACCCCGTTTTCTTGCGGGTCATAACATCCTTCGTGTATTAATTTTGCAATCAAGTTACGGTGTTACTCTTCACTTTCAACACCTATGAATTTTGCGAATCTCAATATTACAATAAAATCACATGAATAGTGCTTCCGTACTATATATTTTTCGTTGAAAATGCGCGACATCTACGACTGCGAGGTTAATGGCACTGGTGTTTTTCCGAGCAACGTGCCGACCTTCGTTGCATATTTTTAATTTTTCACCCGTTGCGCAATAAACAAAACGTGGCGATCATACCAACACTAATGCACCGGATTCCATCAGAACGTCGAAGTTAAAAGTGCGTGTGCGAGAGTAGTACGAGGATGAGTGACCCAATGGGAACTCCTCGTGTTGCACCCCCTTTTTTTGCGCGTCAGAACATCCTTCAGTATTAAATTTGCAATGATGTGACGGTGTTACTTTTCACTCCCAACACCTATGAATTTCGCAAATATGAATTTTTATAAAAAAAAAATCACATGAATAACTAAGCGTGCTTGGACGAGAGTAGTACTGGGATGGATGACCCCCTGGGATATCCACGTGTTGCACCCCTTTTTTATGCGTCATAACATCCTCCGAGTATTAATTTTGCAATGAAGTGACGGTGTTATTTTTCACTCTCAATACCTATGGGTTTCGCAAATCTCAATTTTTATAAAATGTCAGATGAATAGTGCATCCGTACTATATATTTTTCGTTGAAAATGTGCGACATCTACGACTCTATGTTCACGCACCGGTGTGGTTCCCGAGCAACACGCCGATCTTTGTTCCATATTTTCGATACATTTTCACCCGTACAAACAAAATAACTACGCGTATAAACTAAGGTGTGATCATACCATCACTAATGCACCGAAGCGTTTAGTGCGCGTAATTATTTTATTTGTACGTGTGATAATCTATTGAAAATATGCAACAAAGACCGGCGGGTTGCTCGGGAACGACGCCTGTGCGTGAACTTTGCAGTCGTAGACGTCGCACATTTTCAACGAATAATATATAGTACGGAAGCACTATTCATGTGATTTTTCGTAAAAATTGAGATTTGGGTAATCCATAGGTATTGAGAGTGAAAAGTAACACCATCACTTCATTGCAAAGTACCCGAAGGATGTTATGACGCATAAAAAGGGGTGCAACACGAGGACTTCCCAGGAAGTTTACGGGGTTTTGATGTAATTAGCCATGTAATAAAGAGGTCTGAATTCTTGAAACAAAATATAATTCATATAAGTTCGAATTTGATTTGAAATCAAGTATGAATAAGATCCGAAAGTAAGGAAGTGATTGAGGGGGAAAATTTTTACGCCATGTGAAGTCAATTTCCGGCCAACAACAAATTCGGGTGGACCTCAAATTCCGACAATATGAGGATTCCAATTTTCGGCTAAGGTGGCAACTTAATTTTCGGGAAACACGTTGAAAATAATTTCGGTGACTTAGCTTGTTGTAAGTTTACTTAGTCTAAAAGGAAATTAGTATCACCTCCTCGTCTTTTCAAATCACGGTTCCCAAGCTTCCAATTCATGTATATCTGTCAAGTCCTTAAGTGTAAACCCTCACAAAGAAGAACAAAAAAAGAGGACCTTGTATTTATCGCAACGGAGAGAGAATAATTTTTTTACCTTCTTCTTGGTGAAGCTTAAAGTGAGGCACAATCAATTAGGTACATAAATTAAGTTACTGTCATCGTTACAGTAGAAATTACATAAGTCCATCTTCCAATTAAATTTTGATTTCACTGCAGATATTTGAGATATCTTTCAAATGACTACATTGTTGCGAAATGGACAGCGTAATAATATTGGAAACGACTGTGAGGATAAAATGGACACCGAATTTACGTGGAAAACCCCTTTTAACTTGGGGTAAAAAACCACGGGCGACGTAGAAATTTATTACTGGGGTAAAAACAGGGGTTACAACCTCTCAATCTATAAAGGAGAAAACACTCACTATCTCTCTTTATAGTTGGAGCAAATACCGAACATACCCTCACTACAAAAATAAAAATTTTTAGTCGCAACTTATTTCGTCACTAAATGTAGTAAAATTGTCACTATAATAACCTAGTGATGACTTTACATGTTGTCACTATGTCGTGACTATAGACATTGTCACTAAATAATTTAGTGACGACTAGCATACTCATCACTATAAATCGATGCTTTAGTGATACAATATATCATCACAAAAGACATGTGCTTTAGCCACGTGAATTTCCCGCCACTATTAAGTGATGCTTTAGTGACATGCCGTTCTCGACACTATAAACCGACCTTTTAGCCTCAACTAAAATTTGTCACTATAAATTAATCTTTTAGTCACGCACTATTTTTATCACTATAATTAATCTTATAGTCGGATACTACTGTTGTCACCAAAAAGTAAAATTCGCCACTGTATAGTTTTTAGAATTTAATCATTATTATAATTAAATTTTTTATAAATTATGGGTATTTTGTGAAAATTGATTTCTAGCTATAATTTTCGTTTATAGTGATAACTCGTTTATCATAAAATTAAATGACACCATTCTTTTATCATAAAATGGTCGTGATGATAACATTAAATGGTCGTTTATCATAAAAAACCAAATTCAAATTTCGATACATACATATATATATATTTATACATAACAATGGATCATTAATTAAATAGAAAAGGAAGAAAGAAAACTCATTAATATAGAATCAGCAACCAGCTTATCATTATTTTGCTTTACATTAATGACACCATTCTTTTGCCACAATAGGTTCCCAAGTTTTTAGTGTCAATGAGTAGTGACGTGAGAAAATATTGTCACAATTTATCACAATTAGTGACAATGAGTTGTGGCGAAATTTTTTTGTCACTTTCTTCTTCAATTAGTGACATCAATTTTTTTTGTCACAATTTTTATATCTACGGTGATGGCATATTTCTTGCCACTAGGAAAGTAGTCACAATAAATATTCTTTTTTGTAGTGCCTCTATTTATTTTTCTCTCTTTCTTTCTCTCTCTCTCTCTCTTCTTTTCTTTCTTTGGTGTGATTTCCTTGCCTTCGTTTGCCTCTATTTATAGCCAAACTCAAACCACTAATATTAATATAATAATATTATTAGTTACAGTATAGTAGATATAATAGAGTAGATAGAGTTGAGTGGTAGAGTGGATAACCCACTCCCCCAACAATCTCCCACTTGAAGATTTGATTGTCACGCAATCAGATCTTCACAACATTCTTCTAGCTCGCCTTTTCCTTTTACTTAGATTCTGTCAATCCACAGGAGGAACGACACCATATAAACTTGTCCACAGGAATTGCTTTGGTCATGTAGTCTGCCAGATTATCCGCAGTATGAACTTTTTGCATGTTCACTGTTCCCTCTTCCACTTGTTCACGAACAAAGTGGTATTGGACCCGGATGTGTTTGGTTCTTGAATGACATGCTGGATTCCTTGCAAGATGCAATGCACTCTGGCTATCACAATAGAGAACAATATTCTCTTGTTTGTGGCCGAGTTCTTCCAGCAACATCTTCAACCATACTGCTTCTTTACTGGCTTGCGTAGCTGCGACATATTCTGCTTCCATTGTTGACGTTACAACAATGGACTGCAGTTTTGAAACCCAGCTTACAGCTCCTCCAGCAAGATTGAACACATATCCGGTTGTGGATTTGCTTTTATCAAGTTCACCTGCATAATCTGTATCAACAAAACCATGGACAGTAAAATCTGTACCTCCGTAACATAAGGCCAGATCAGAGGTTCCATTGATGTATCTGAGAATCCTCTTAACAGAACTCCAGTGCTCCCGACCAGGGTTGGACATGTATCGGCTAACAACTCCAACTGCATGGGCAATGTCAGGTCTGGTACAGATCATTGCAAACATTAGACTTCCTACCGCTGATGCATATGGCAGTCGAGACATCTCCATCTTCTCATCTTCATCAGTAGGACACATATCGGAGGATAGCTTGAAATTAGCAGCAAGAGGGGTAGATATTGGCTTACTATCTTGCATGTTGAACCTTCGCAAGATTTTCTTCAAATAATGCTTCTGGGAAAGCCAAATCTTCCGCTTGCTTCTGTCTCGAGATATTTGCACGCCAAGGATTTTGTTTGCTTGCCCCAAGTCCTTCATCTCGAATTCACTGGCTAGTTGAGTCTTTAAGTTGGCGATACGACCTTTGTTGGGTCCTACTACCAGCATATCGTTGACGTACAACAGCAACAGATGAAATCGTCATTGCCAAATCTCTTGAAATACGCACAAGGATCTGAATATAACTTGTTGTAGCCAAGACTCATTATGAAGGAGTCAAATCTTTTATACCAGCATCGAGGTGCTTGTTTGAGTCCGTAGAGAGATTTGATCAATCTGCAAACCAGATCTTTTTTTCCTTATTCCTCGAAACCTTCTGGTTGAAGCATATATATTTCTTCATTTAGGTCATCATGGAAAAGGCCGTCTTCACATCCAGCTGCTCAAGATGCAAGTCGACTGTAGCACACATTGACAAGACTACCCTAACTGTTGTAAGTCGAACCATCGGTGAGAAAATTTCGTTGAAGTCAATCCCTTCTTTCTGAGCATATCCTTTTACAATCAGTCTAGCACGGTATCGCTCTACTTGGTCATCACCATTCCGCTTGATTTTGTACACCCATTTGTTGCCAATGGGTTCCTTCCTTGCGGTAGTGGCACCAACTCTCATGTCTTATTTTTATAGAGAGCTTCCATTTCCTCTTGCATTGCTGAAATCCACAGACTCGCATCTGAATTATTCAGTGCTTCTTGGAAAGTGGTTGGCTCTCCATCCTCCGTTAGAAAACAGTATGCAAGATTGCTCTCTATCTCATAATCTGAGTGTCAACTTGGCGGCCCACGCTCGCGTGATGACCGCAAGTGATCCGGTACATCAGATTCGAGTGAGTCGAGCTCTTCGTGCACCGGTTCAGCTTCAGAAGAATTATATTGTTCCAATTTTCTCTTCACCGGTGTAGTCTTTGTCACGCCTTTTGTACTGCTATCATTTTCGACTTGCTCCTCATCGCTATCTTCCTGAATGATAACATCTCTACTGATAATCACTTTGTGGTCAGTGAGATCTCACAAACGATACCCCTTTACTCCATCAGCATACCCCAAGAATATGCATTTCCTGGACTTTGGATCCAACTTCGTTGTTTCTTGGTTGTGGTACATCGCGTACGTTGAACTTCCAAATATATGGAGGTTTGAATAATCTGCAGGTCCACCAGTCCACATTTCCATCGGTGTTCGCATCTCTATAGCAGTAGATGGAGCCCGATTCACCACATAACAGGCAGTACAGACTGCTTCCGCCCAGAACTTCTTTTTTAGGCCCGCAGTTCTCAACATAGACCTTGTTCTTTCCAACAGGGTCCTATTCAACCGCTCTGCCACTCCATTTTGTTGTGGAGTGTAAGCCGTGGTGAACTTTCTTCTGATGCC
The DNA here is from genome assembly GCA_027422505.1 of Craterostigma plantagineum. Lineage (NCBI taxonomy): Eukaryota > Viridiplantae > Streptophyta > Magnoliopsida > Lamiales > Linderniaceae > Craterostigma > Craterostigma plantagineum. The sequence continues at coordinate 5,754,420 of JAPQWV010000047.1, read as the reverse complement.
CGCGCCTTTGCAGAATTCAGTGAATTCTTTGCCAGTATATTCCCCCCCATTATTTGACCGGAGACACTTGATTTTTCTGTCGGTTTCAAGTTCAACTCGCGCCTTGTATGTTTTGAAGATAGGAAATACTTCGTCCTTCTTCTTGATTGGATACACACAGCATCTCCTGGAGTAGTCGTCTATGAATGATACGAAGTAGCTGGCTCCTCCCAGGGACGCAACTGGTGCTTGCCATACGTCAGAGTGGATCAATTCTAGAATTTCTTTGCTTCTAGAATATGAAGTGGAGAACTTCAGGCGATGCTGCTTGCTCACAATACAATGCTCGCAGAATGGTAACGTCACCGTTGTGAGACCAGGAAGTAGATTCTTTTGCGCAAGAATTTTCATGCCTTGTTCAGACATATGACCAAGTTTCTTGTGCCAAGTCATTGTAGACTTTTCGCTTGAACTTGTTGTAGCAACATATGCTTGCCCTGCTTGCAGAGTCTCTCCCTTCAGCGTGTATAGATTTGCAGCTATCTTTTCTCCCTTCATTACCACTAGTGCTCCTTTGGATACCTTCATGATCTTGTTTTCCAATTCAATTTTGAAACCAAGATCATCAAATTGCCCCACGGACAACAGATTTTTCTTCAAGCCCTCCACATGTCGGACAGCACGGATGGTACGCACAGTGCCATCATGCATCTTTATTTGAACCGTACCCACCCCAACAATTTTCAGTGTCTGGTCATTGCAGCTGTAGACATATCCTCCAAATGTTGGCTCGTATTGACGAAACCATTCCTTTCGAGAGGTCATGTGGAAAGTAGCTGCTGAGTCGATGAGCCACACGTCGTTGAATCTTCCCTTTTCAGCGATAGTGGTTGCGGCTTCACACACCATCCATCGTCGGTACTGTTGGCGGCGTTTCCTTGGGCATTGGGATTTTTGTTTAGAGCCCAATGATAAACTTTTTTTAATACATTTATTATTGTGTTTAATTGGGTTATAATAAGAAATTATTGGTCATTCCATGCATTTATTGGCTTTGTTTTCACCCATTTAAATATTGTAGGACCTTCGAACGGTTATCAAGCGAAAAGGAACGAAAACGAGGTGAAAACGACGCAAAAACGGCGAAGTATGAATCTACCAGTCAGTTGTCACGGCCGTGAATCACCTCGCAAGAGGCCGTGAACGGTGGCAGTAACCATAAAAGAGAAAACGCTACAAAGTCACGGCCGTGACAGAGATGCAGAAGGCCGTTACTGAGCATGCAAGAAGCCGTGAACACGGGCAGTGTTTGAAGTTGATGGTTCTATTGAGAGTCACGGCCGTGACATCTCATGCGAGAAGCCGTGACTCACGGCAGAGAGTTCAACGAATGAAAAATCAACAGATTCACGGCCGTGATTTCCGATGCAAGACGCCGTGACTCACGCCAGAAAGTCAAGATTTAGCATTTAAGCCGCCTTCACGGCCGTGAAGCCTGTTGCACGAGGCCGTGACTCATGCCGGAAAGTCAAGAAATAGGGTTTTAAGCCGCCTTCACGGCCGTGAAGGCCCGTTAAGTGGCCGTGAACGTGCCAAAATTCAGGGTTTTAGCCTTTTTTCGAAGCATAAAAGGGGCTCCTTCTCAGAACTGAAAAACAACTTCATAGAGACGAAAATCTAGGGGAAAGAAGAGGAGGAAGAACACTAGAAGGAGCCCGTGATTCGGAGAAGCTCAAGGGACGATCTAACAACGAAGCCACGCTCATTCGATCGAGGAACGAGAGCTCCACCTCAGAAACGCCAAATTCACTTCTTAGGGAAGTCTTTATGAGTTCTCTATCCTCGTTTCCTTTGAATCTCGTTGTTGTTATGCCTAATATGAGTAGCTAAAACTCTTGTGTGTTTGGGAGTAGATGAACGTTGGATTATGTCGTAGTTAAGGCGTAGGATAATCGTGAACACGTGTATTCGACTATTTATTGCTCTATGAACATGTTTCTTCGTATCAATATGTCTATGTGTTGATATGAATGTATGGTACATCGTTTAGGGAGACAGCTAAATAACGATAGGCCGTTCATAGACGTTAGGATTCGAGTATAGGGCGACAGCAAATACTCAATCCTCGCCGTCTAGTAATCGCTAAATTTAGATCCCCACAAACGTTTAGGGCGACAGCAAATCCATGAGTGGAAGGAAATTACTGCGATTTAGTCGATAATCACGTAGGAGTGATATTCCGTAGCCTTAGCGACAGCACACAGCGGGATTCGAATCCCGAACACATACTTGTCATCTTAAGTAACTCGTATTATCTCTAGTCGTGTTTCCTTATCCTTCTGTTTCATTAGGTTGCTTTGTTAAATTAGTTCGTAGTATAAACAAATCTCATCGTTTTATTTAGGCTAAATATCGAGACGATAGGTCAATACTAGTAATCAATTTATTCCTCGTGTTCGATACTCGGATATTCACTATAGCTATATTACAAACGATAGGTACACTACCTATCGCGCGTGATTCTAGTTATAATATATTCGTTTTAATTATTACTTGACGTACTCGCACGAACCTTTATTTAAATTTACACGCACGCGATCACCCAACAATCTTTCTTCATATGACCTTTCTTGCCACAGTGATAACACTTTAACACCTTCTTATTTTTCATAACAAGGCTTTGCCGTTTTTGACTCCCACTTGGACCAAACTCTCCGGGTCTTGTCCGTTTTCGGCTCACATTTGGACCACGAGCTCCTGATCTTGCCCTCGTCACCGTCAATGCTTCAGCCTGTTGGGACATTATCAATTTGTCTTCTTTGTTATTGCGCCGACTCTCTTCTTCGAGAACCGTAGCTGCAATACTATCGAAGATAAGTTTTCCTGCAGCTTGGTTGTTGCTCAAGTTGATGACGAGTTGATCGTAGGAGTCTGGCAAGCTTTGCAGTAGAAGCTCAGCACGTTCACTTGGCTCTATTTTGTAGTCCAAGTCTGTTAGTTGAGAGAACAAAGTGTCAACTTGTTGATGTGCTCGATCACTGAAGAAGATTCTTCCATTCGTAGATGGTATAATTTTCTCTGAGAAAATTCGGCTGTGGAGTGACTTGACTTGATACAACTTCTCAAGATGGTCCCAAATTTCTTTTGCACTGGTTTTCTCTTCGATGCTTGATAATATATCATCTGCTAATGTCAGATGAATATTGGTGATGGCTTTCCCGTCTGTCTTCTTCCATTTGACGTCACTTGTGATTGTTGTTGGTCTGCCAGTGATCGCCTCAAGACAATTTTCTTTGAGTAAAATTGCCTTTATCCTCATTTTCCACAGTGAGTAGTTTCTCCCGTTGAATTTCTCAATTTCATTTTTAGCTGCCATTTTTCCCACGTCGCTATCGTCGGAGAAATTCGACAGTTCAGCCAAATAGTACTGATCAGATAATTTGTAGAAAGGGTAGCGACCAGCTTTCTAGACAAAATTACCCTTCTAAGTAAATTCCCAGATGAATGGTGGGTTCACTATGTGTCCCGCTTGGCACCAGCCACCTAGACAGAACTTACTTACACAGTCTATTGTCACGACTTGCCAAAAAACTCTTCCGTAACGATAAACTTTTTCGATATCCTTTCTGATGTGGAAGATCAGAAAAAGCTGCCACCACAGAGCATAACCGGAATATCAATCAGGACTGGCTCTGATACCACTTGTTGCGAAATGGACAGCGTAATAATATTGGAAATGACTGTGAGGATAAAATGGACACGGAATTTACGTGGAAAACCCCTTTTAACTTGGGGTAAAAAACCACGGGCGACGTAGAAATTTATTACTGGGGTAAAAACAGGGGATACAACCTCTCAATCTATAAAGGAGAAAACACTCACTATCTCTCTTTATAGTTGGAGCAAATACCGAACAAACCTCTATTTTTTTCTCTCTTTATTTCTCCCTCTCTCTCTCTTCTTTTCTTTCTTTGGTGTGATTTCCTTGCCTTCGTTTGCCTCTATTTATAGCCAAACTCAAACACTAATATTAATATAATAATATTATTAGTTATAGTATAGTAGATATAATAGAGTAGATAGAGTTGAGTGGTAGAGTGGATAACCCACTCCCCCAACATACATTGGGGTCGAGAAAAGCATTATATTAGACAATTGATTTGTATTTAAGTTTTTATGGTTGACTTGTTTTTCTATCTGGCTTTTGATACGTGCAGGAATCTTGAACTTATCAAATGTTTACTGATAGTTCTTTATAGATATAATGAAATGAATTAAAGTGTTTTTGGACTTTATAGTTTATAAACATAAAATATAATATATATTATGTCTAGATATATAACATATATATTTTTCTTACCTGCCATGGTGTTGTTTCCTATTCGATCCAACAATACTGACCTAGGACGATTTACCACGCTAATGATGAAAGATTTAAAGCTTGTGTGTGGGGTGTGATAGTGAAGACGATGAATGCTTTGAAAATGCTTTCTTACTATTCAACACACACACACTCACTCATACTACACAAAAACACACACCCTAACGAATTAGGGTTTGGGGGTATATATACCACATAAGTTGATATATTATACCCCTAATAACTAAGAACTAGAATATTACAAACTAGCCCAAAGTTAACTAAATACAAACCAACTAAGATAAACACAATGAAATTGAACACTATAAAATATTCCTAACACATGGCTTTTCGCCATTTTCAACCACGCCATCCGCCATATGGCGGTTTTTTGGCTGTCCATCATGACATGCCATCCGCCGTTGATAACACTGGTTACAGGTGTACAAGTTAGGAATTTCATTAGTGACCACTAATAGTAAATAGTGTATTTAAATTTAATTTAAAATACGCAAACCGTCTACTGGAAGATTACCGTGCAATTCGCACTTATATGTATTAAAGATATAAAAATTTATGTATATTTATTTGGGGCAAGGTTGCCCAAACTAGAAACCCGGCCCATAACTGGGCGAGTTCCGACCTTGAGACCCGTAACTTGCCTATTTGCCCGAATAGTGAAAAAATATATGCCCGAGGAATTGCTGGTAGGTCAGGGTGTGAACCATATTTTAAACCAATTCACATGTGATTGTCATTTTTTTGTAACAATTGTTGGATTAGTGCATTTACTATTTTCCATGGGACATATTAAAAGATCATAATGGATCTCGAAGGCTTTTATCATCATCAATCATACCATTCTCGGCATACGACCATCAAGGCAATAATCGATACTTTCCCAAGTGTCAAGCATATCAAGAAAATGATCTGTTACCTGATACCCGAGTATAAAGTTCGGGTCGGTATCGGGTAGCAATATGCTACCCTATTTACCTGATCGGATACCCGACATAAAAAACAAACTCATGTAGAAACTAAACCCAACTACTAAAATAAAAAATTCAAACATAAAACTAACCAACTAATGAAAGAAAAAGATATGTTTATCTTTTAAACTTTTTTTTTTCTAAGTTTTGATGGTCTAGAATTTTTTTATCGTTGACGTTGATGGAGTTGAATTTATTTTATTATTGATGGTGCTTAAATTTTTGTTGTTGATTGAGTTTAATTTATTTTATTGTTGAAGAAATTGAACATAATCTAAAATTAAAAAAGAAATAAATAAAAAAAATAAAAGTAAAAATAAAACTCCAAACCCGATCGACGTCAGACATATGGTGTTGAATTTATTTAAAAGTTGATTTTGATGGTGTTGAGTTCATTTTAATAGTCGATGTGTTTAAATTATTTTATTGTTGAAAGAATTAAACTAATTTAAGCTTATTTATTTTTTTAAAATTTAACAAAATAAAAAAAATTAAAAAAACAAAACCCTAACCTGACCCGTGGATACCCGATCTGGTTTCGAGTAACTGACCATTGGGTACCTGCATTTGATGGGGTCGGGATCGGGTTTCAAAATCTCTACCCGATTACATCGGTTACCGGACCCGAAAAACTCGAACCCCCAGAAAACCCGACCGATTCCACCCCTAATGGTGATGGGGGACTTCACTTCACAGCCACAATGAAGGTTTGCCAGAGAGAAGATTGGGCCAATTATAACTCCAACCCCAATTTCCTTATAAACGAGCCTGTTGAGTTTCCTAGGCCCCAAACTGACTGAAAGAGCTTACTGGAATGGTGCTGGTGGGTCAAAACAGTCAAAATATCATTTTCTGACTTATTTGGACCGACCGGGTAAACACTGCACACGTATGAAGTCTGAACTTTTTTCCAAAATATTTCATTGGCAGATTAATACAGAATAAAATAGTCTGCATGATTATTGGGTCATAGATTCAAGTGCTTCAGATCATATGACATATACTTTAAATAACAACGAAAATCGTATCAGCCCAAAAATCTTGCAAAACGTAACAGTTGCCAATGGCGCTAAAATTCCGATTAAAAAAATCAGAACCTCAAAATTACTAAAAAACTTCCAAATACTTTTTATTTGCGAACACAAAATCTCTTATCCGTAGGACAAATTACCAGAGATTTAAATTATAATGTAATTGTTTCTCCAAATAAAGTAATCTTTCAAGATCGAAGTACGGGGAAGCTGATTGGTGAGGGTCGTCCAATGAAGAATGGCTCTATACAGTCAACCATAAGTCCCCACAAGCCAATAGCATTATCCATAAAACAATGGGTCACCCTTCCGATAAATTCTCAAAAAACGACGTCCATCTGTTTTTATTATTTCCAAAAATTTTGATGTCTGCAAATTTTCCAAACAAACGAGTTTACCTTTTTTCCTTCTTCAAAATAAAACAAAAAAATATTTGAGATAGTAAATTCAGACGTTTGGGGACCTTTACCCATTGATTCTTATAACAATTCCAAATATTTTGAAAACTTTATTGATGATTTCTCTCAAATAACAAACCTTATGGAGAATCAGGAGTTTTTTTCAAAATTACCTCTTGAAAAACAAATCAGGAGTTTTTTTTCAAAATTTCAATAATTTTCAAACCTTATGGAGAATCAGCACAACTCTAAAATTAAAATTTTTAGAACAGATAACGGTATTGAATGTTAATAACATTTTTCTGAACTATTAAAAGACAAAGGCATATTACAGCAACATCTTGCATGAAAACACCAGAACAAAACGGAGTATTTGAACAAAAAAATCGACGTTTACTCGAAATGACGAGATGTTTTCAAACCAACATAGCCAAACAATATTTGTTAGACGCAATCATGACTGCCACATACCTAATCAATTGGCTTCCTAGTCCATCTAAATTATGGAAGCCTGTTGGAAATCGTACTTAATCAAATATCTAATATTGAACATCTCACGGTATTTGTATGTACCTGTTTTGTTCACATAAAACGATAAGACAATCTTGACACCCGTTCAATCAAAGCTATGGGATACTCTTCTCAAAAGAAGGGATATAAGTGTTATGATCCCAAGGAACAGATATTATACATATCAAGAAATGTTATCTTAATCGAAACTAAACCATACTTCCCATATAAGGAAGTTAATAAAGAAAACATAGAAGAGCAAAATAACATACATCTTCCTAATATCTTTGAACAACTTAATATAAATCAAAATAAAGACAACATCACATAATCAAACTCAAGGGAGCTAGAGCAGAACCAATAGAACCTCAAAATCTGAGAAGATCTCAAGAAATATAAGATCGCCGAAAAGGGATTTAAGTGAAATGTCACTTAAAGGGCATTTCTTGTGTCAAAGGAAATATGTCCCAGACCTTCTAAAGGAAACTGGAAAAATGGAAGTCAAACCCTACAAAACTCCCACGGAACAAACAAAAGATTAAAATTGGAAGATGGAAAACCTTTAAAGGACATACATCGGTTCCAAAAACTTGTGGGAAAATTGATTTATTTGAATGGTATACGACATGACGTTTCATTTGCTGTTAGTTGTGTCAGTCAGTTTATGCAGGCACCCAGGACTAGTAATCTTGATGTTGTTGATCGAATCCAAAAATTCTTTAAGGGAAACCCTTGCCGAGGAATTTTGATGAGAAAAAATGGAATCCACAATGTGGTAAGCTACTCAGATGCCGACTGGGCAGGAAACTTCGACCGAAGATCCACCCCATAGTACTGCACACTTGTTGGGGGAAACATAGTCACGTGGAATAGCAAAAAGCAGTGAGATCGGGTATTGAAGCCGAATACAGAGTCATGCCTCAATGGGGAGCGAGCTTATATGGATAAAGCATCTTCTAGAGGACTTGAGGAGTAAAATTAATCAACCAATGACAATGTTCTGTGACAATCAGGCAGCTTGGCGCATCGCTACGAACCCTGTCTTTCATGAGCAGACGAAACATATCGAGGTTGACCGCCGTCAGGGAAAAAGTGCAGAGCCGTGAAATCGAAATGCCTTTTCTTGAACTAATACGCATTTTCCATTTTCCAGCCCAATCTATTGTTGAGACGGCATATCGTCTTCATTCTTGTTATGAACTTGTGGGTTTGCTAAAAGAAAAATTGGGTATGGATGAAGTAAAAGAGATGTTTTCTCGGGGATTGATCCAAACACATAAATGTTTATATTATTCACGGTCATTGATTTGATACCTCATCGATCCAAAAGAAGAACAAAAATGGATATAAAAAATAAAGAAATAAAAAAAAAGAATAAGTTGCGTGATTAGTCACCCAAAAAATCACTTAGGAACGAAGCCCGATTGATGGCAATCAAGCCGAGCTTCGAGCCTTTTATATCTGGGCTCGTCGAGCCATTATTGAGCTGGCAATTTGATAAATTAAATGCTTTATATTTTATATTAAAGTACGTATTTATTTAATAATATACATCGAACTTGAGCTCGAGCATGAATTCGAGCTCAAAATCCCGCCTTACACTAAGCTTATCGAGTCGAGCCAATGTTTTATGTTTTTAAACGAGTCGAGCTGAGCCGAGCTGGGGCATATTCGGGCTCGGCTCAACTCGTTTACACCCCTTGTCCGATGATACTGAGAAAATAACCGAATAATTACCTCCGACAATGGGGTGACTCCTACCTTCTTGGGTTATACCAAACCTCCAATTAAAACATGACACATATCTCATCCGTGTTTAGACACACTATGAACTCACTAAACCTAAATTAATATGCCACGTGTCAAACTATAATTAGACTTGGATTAAGTGGGGAAGACAAGACCCTTCGACAATAACCGGGTTTGGGCCCAATATTATATTGCCCAAAAGCATTGGCCCAATAACCCTTGTTATGTCGTCTTCCCGCGTTTTTTTCTCTACTTTTGGTTTTGTTTTTATTTAATTTTTCCTTTTTTCACAAATTATATCATTTTGCCCCAATTTTCTCGATCTTCTTTTCCAAGTTGAGAAACGGAGATGGACACTGGAGCGTCAATTCCCGGATCTCGACAGTTTATTCTGAAGAAGTCTTTCAAGCGTAGCCTCCGCTCGTTGCTGGCTATCTCTTCGGAAGAGGTTAGGCTTCGTCTTTATGAGTATTTACGTTTCAATTGCACTGCATTATTAAGTGATTTCCTACTTTTTGTGCCATTATAGGAATTTCGTAAAGCTTTCCCTCGATGTTCTGACTCCGAGAAGGTGCGGCTTCATACACTCTTCATTCGGGTACCTTTTTTTTTACCTTTTTTTATTTTATATTATTTTATTTATTTTTTTTGCTGTAGTTTTTCTGGTAAGTTGTTGCTCGGTCGTGATAAGTTGGTATGGTATTCGTTACGGTTGAGCTACTGTTGGAGTATTAATCTTGCATTGGTGTCTATTTCAAAAAAAAAAAATGATTCGACCTTGCATTAGGGAAAAGGTTTTGGTGGTCTACTTACCGCTGCAATTTTGATGTTTCTTTATAGCTTCTTTTTGCTACTTCACTATGTCGCTTCAGACTTCAGTAGCGTAAGCCTTTATATGATCATTGAGACATTATTGTTAAACTATTTCAGGTTCTGTCTTCTGCTTACGAATATATTGAGGTATTGTTATCCTTTCCCTTTTTCTGGGTCGTTTATCAAGTAATAGTGACAATTCTCTTAACATCGCTGAGCCTTTTGTAAAGGAATATGAAACAAAGAAAATGTGAGTCTCATTCCCGATGCTGGCTGTCGATTTTTATTGTCATTCTTATAACATTCAATTTTTGCAGGAAGACTTCGAGTCATTATTCATTGAGACACAGGTATTGCAAGTGATGCCACTTCTCCAACCGATGCATATCGAGTTAAAATAGTCTTGAAATCGTTGTGGTTGTAGATCATTGGGCAGTGGTTTGACGTTGTTAATTGGACATAATATTCACTGAACACGGGGTTCTTTGGTATTTACCAGGTAGGAACAGTCCTTGACCATATTGACGAGCTAGCCGAAGAACTCTCACTAGATCCAATTCCTTCAATGAAGTACGCCTTGATTAATTGTGATTGACCGGCATTAGCTTAGTTTGAGATATTTTGGTAAAATGAGTATTATTTAAAATGGGGCTACTTATGTTTAGAGTTCATGCGCATTATCATATAATCCAGTTGAGTATCATTTTCTATAAAGTTGAGCCCGCTAACTATTCTTGAATAGTTTTCGTGCGGTAACAAAGAGCGAGTGGTCATGACTTGCAGGAGCAATATTGGAGAGGCAGCGCAAATGTTGTCAGAAACAAAGAAAACTGAGCTCATCCATTTGAAGGGTCTTTTGGAGAAGGTGAGAGTCAAACACATGTTTGAATCTGATATTCGCTCAATTATGTCATCTCATTTCTTCTGCTTTGAGTAGTCAGCTATCTCCAAATCTTTTGATGAAGTCACACTCTCCTATTTTTCCCAAGGCAAGAGAACAGAAGCGTGAACTTGCTGCACGTGTCGAACTGCTCAAGAAACAAAACCAGGACCTCTCTAGCAAAGACCTATCGCGTTGATGTGGTTAGGAACAATCATCCATCCCAATACTATGATGTTATGTGAGATATTTTTGTTGACTTACCTAGTTTATGTAATCTTCCATCCTCTGTCCATTCCTACTCAACATGAGGGTAGTGTGTAATACTTGGAATCGAGAAGCTTTTGAACAATGGTGTCTGATTTGCGTTCATGTTCAGGCATTTGTTTTTTTCAAAATGAGCTTTTGTTTTCTATGCCAAACTATCCCTACTCTGAATGGGGCGGCCGTGCGGTGATGAGACTTCTATACTCCCGGCTCATTGAGAATTATTGCGTAAAATTTTGTTATACTTGTATAGTAATAAACATTTGATTATATAAATACAAATAAATAACCGGTTCCACAATAAAATAAACCGAACGAATTCTGCGTCCTTGCAAACTTGCTTCGCGTCTGTTCTGTTGCCATCTCTAATCGAATTTTGGTGTTAAAATTTCACAACATTGATTTTAAACCAAAACAAATATCCTAAACTTTACTAAAAGTAGAGCTGGCAAACGGGGCTGCCTAGGGGTGTCCAAAAGTCGATAAACCGACTGTACCGAACCGATACCCGGTACAAACCGAATACCGAAATTTCAGTTCGGTTCGGTTGGGTATTCAGTATAAAAAAATTAAACCGAAATTTTCGGTTATTTCGGTTCGGTAATTCGGTTAACCGAAAAATATCGAATTACCGAAATACATATAATGATATATAATAATATAATTACCGAAATATATATTATGCATAATAAATATAATAATATATATACGATTTAAAAATCAAATACGAAAAAAATAATAAAAATAGGAAAAAATAAGAAAATAAATAATAAAAAATAGGAAAAATAATTTGAAAATAGGAAAAAAATAACAACATGAAGAATTAAATATATCTAATTCCATAAACTTTTTAATATTAATTTTTCTTTTTTTAATTTAATTCAGTATTTCGGTTATTTACCAAAAGTACCCGAAATATTTCGGTTTTTACCGAACCGATTAACTTCGTTTCGGTTTAAGTTTTTTATGACTGAAAATTTCGGTTACCGGTACTTCGGTTCGGTACGGTAATTACCGTTTGAACACCCGTAGGGCTGCCTGACACGCCCCGCCAAAATGGCGGGGCGGGCTGTTAATTTTCAGGCGCCCCAGGGAGCGGGCCTGAGCGGGCCGGGGGCTATGGCGGGCAGGCCCGGCGGGCCGCAAGCAGGCCTGCCAAAAAATAACACATTATATAGTATTATTGAATAATAAGAATTTATATTGTTTTCATATTTTATGAGCTATAATTTATAATTTAATAACATAAGAAATTAACACTAAAAAAATTGATTAAATTTTATATATTTTCCAACTTGAATTCTTTATATATATATATATATATATATATATATATATAATTTCTTCCTATTATTTTTATTTTTTTCAATTTTTTATTATTTTTTTCTTTTTTATAATTTTTTTAAACAGGCGGGGCGGGCCTCAATTTTCCCGGCGGCCCGTTTTGACAGAAAGAGAAACAAAAAAACAGAATAATTTCTGAGTGCATGAAATAATTGTCGGGGGGAGATAAAAACTGCCAATTTTCTATGCAATTTGGTGTATCAATTACACCCAAAAGTTGAACCTATTTGTTAACTGCTTTAGATCTATTATCATAAAAACCCACGTAACAAAATCGAAACACGAACTTGATGATTTTGACACAATTGTTTAACGTGGTTCGGATTTATCAATCCTACATCCACGATCAAACGAGCTGATGATTTTATTAATCACTGTTTGAATACAAATCAAGAAGCATCTGATGATCTTCTTGAGAAAAGAAATTACAGAGAGAGAACTAGCTCAATCACAGAGCAAGAAAATGAAAACTGAGTTGTGTAAAACAATAAACACGCGCCAAGCCTTCATCTCACTTTTGTATCAGGTTTTGGCGCCAAGTCTCTCGCTTTCTTCTTCTGTATAAATCGTCGACATCAACTACGATTCAATAAGTGAGAATTGCAACTTCTCAAATGCTCCTTTTCCTTTTATTTAAAAGGTCCCGCTTAATAAACTTGATCAGCTCATTTGAGCTTAACTGATCTCTGCTTCAGTAGCTGAGCTCAACTTTCATCATCTTCTTTCCTTGAATATTTTAACACGCCCCCACAAGATGGACTGTGCAAATTGATGATAGTCATCTTGACTAGAAATTCCTGCAAAGTTGAAGCTGGAAGTGGCTATGTAAAGACATCTGCCACTTGGTGTTCTGATCTGATTGGATGCAGCTTAATGTGACCATTTGTGACATGATGCCGAATGAAATGGCAATCTATTTCAATGTGTTTTGACGTCTCATGGAACTTAGGATTTGATGCTAACTTCAAGGCCGATTGATTATCACAATAAATCACTGGTTTTTGGTCTGTGGGCATACTCAATTCTTCTAATAAGTGACTGATCCATATGACTTCAGCTGTAACAGCTGCCAAAGCTCTGTACTCAGCCTCAGTTGATGACCTTGAGACTGTTACTTGCTTCTTGGCCTTCCAAGTTATCAATGAATTCCCAAAGAACACACAATAACCAGTCACTGATTTCCTTATGTCCCTACATGCAGCCCAATCTGCATCAGAGAATGCCTTCAAGCCAAAATTCTTTTCTGCTGCCATGAGAATGCCCTGACTTGGTGAGTTCTTCAGGTACCTTAGTAAGTGGTGTGCAGCTGCAAGGTGAACTGTTCTAGGCTTTGCTATAAACTGGCTCAATTTATGCACTGCAAAAGCTATATCTGGTCTTGTAAAGGTGAGATAAAGCAACCTGCCGACCAACCTTCTGTATTGGAAAGGATCTTCCAGCAGGCTCCCATAATCTTCTGTAAGCACTTGTGTTGAGCTCATGGGAGTTGTCAATGGTTTAGCATTTAAATACCCCATGTTCTCAAGTAATTGGAGTATGTAGGCTTCTGAGATTACCATATTCCTTGTTCATTCCTCCCAACTTCAACTCCAAGAAAGTACCTTAGCTGCCCCAGATCCTTAATTTTGAAACATCTGTGCAGGAAGGATTTTGCTTCTTCTATCAGTTGATCTGATGATCCTGTGAGAATTATATCATCCACATATACTAAGAGGATGAGTAGTTGTTCCCCTTTTCCCTTTAAGAACAATATGTGATCTGATTGGGTTTGCACAAAACCAAACTCCTTCACAGAATTGGTAAACTCCACGTTCCATTGTCTAGATGTTTGTTTCAATCCGTATATGGATTTGTGTAGCTTACAGACAACCTTGTCCCTTCCAGTTCTGTCATATCCGTTGTAAAAGCCTTGAGGGAGGTCCATATAGACTTTTTCATTCAGTTCTCCATTCAAAAATGCGTTATTGACATCCATTTGGACAAGATTCCACCCATGTTTTGCTGCTAGTGACAGAATTATTTCAATTGTGTTCGGTTTTGCCACCAGGGCAAAGGTGTCTATGAAGTCCACCCCTTCTCTTTGATCATACCCTTTGGCTACTAATCTAGCTATGTATTTCTCCAGTTAACCAGCCAAGTTATATTTCAGCCTGTAAACCCATCTACTACCAATTGATTTCTTTCCCTTAGGCAGTGGTACCACAGACCATGTCTCCTTCTCCTCAAGTGCTCTTAGTTCTTCCTTCATTGCTTCTAACCATCTTCTTGAGGATGAAGCTTGTGCAAAGGTCTTGGGTTCTATTTCCATAGAAATGTTACTGACCAGCCCTTTAAACTGTCCTGAAAGGTCTTGGTGAAGAGCTGATTCTGTCATTGGATATAAGACTTTTCTTTCCACTGAAACGTTACAATGATAGTCAGACAGATATGAAGGCTTCTTTGATTGTCTCCCTGACTTTGTATGAACCCTCAGATCCTCTGGAAAATTCCCTTCATTCTGCTGATCATCTTTCAGATTGTCTGTCCCTGCTGATTGACCCTGCTGCTGTTCCTCTGAACATGGATTAGTTGAGTTTGTGTTCTCTTGTTCTGTGACTTGCTCCACTCCCTGAGCTTGAGCAGGCATTTCTTCTAAAGCTGATGGTGATTCACTTCTATAATATCAGACTCCCAGGCTTAGGCAGAACACATGAGGGAAAGGGATCCTTTAAAACAAAGTCTGATTGCCCTTTGAATGGAAAGATCTCCTTAGCAAATCTCACATCCCTGGAAATGAAGATCTTTCTGGTTGAGAGTTCCATAACCTTGTATTCTTTCACTCCACTAGGATATCCAAGAAAAACACATTCCTTTGCCCTTGGTTCAAACTTTTTCCTTGAACCTGCAAGAGTTGAACAAAATCAAAAACACCCAAATACTCGAAGCATGGTGTAATCAAAAGGCTTCTAGTATAATAATTCATAAGGGCTCTTATTATTTAATCTCACAGAGGGTGTCCTATTGATGAGAAAGGTTGCAGCTAACCAGACCAATGCTCAACAGATATGCCAGATTGAAAGAATAATGCTTGTGCAACATTCAGAAGATGTTGGTGTTTCCTCTCCACAACTGAGTTCTGTTGTGGAGTTTCAACACAAGAACATTGATGCAATATGCCCTTTTTCTAAAACAATTCTCTCATGTTGAGCTCTCTTGCATTATCTGTCCTAATTGTTTTACTTTGAATATGAGTCTCAACATAAGCTAGAAAATTTGGAATGATGAGCTGCATCTCTGATTTATGTTTTATCATGAAAATCCATGTGAACCTAGAAAAGTCATCTACTATGGTAACAAGATGTTGATGTCCTAGGTGTGATGGCACAGAAAATGGCCCCCATATATCACAATGGAGGAGATAAAAAACTGAACAGACCGAATGATTGTCATAAGGAAACTTATTCCTTTTCTATTTTGCCAAAGGGAAAATCTTACAGTATTCATCTAGTTTCTGGTTCTTATGCTTCAAAGTAGACTGTAATATATCCAATACTTTCCTAGATGGGTGTCCTAATCTACTATGCCGAAGGTTGGCTGACACCTTATTCAAGAAAGCAGATTCATTCTCATAACTACTATCCATGGTGCAAGCTGCTTGTATGATGTATAAGCCGGCCGATTTCCTACCCTTTCCAATCACCTGCTGTGAAAAGTCCTGTATAACAAAGAAATCAGAAGCAAAAAGTACTTGGCAACCTCTGCTGCCTGTTACTGAGCTCACTGATATTAAGTTGAAATAGAATTGAGGAACATAGAGCACATTTGTCAGAGTGATAAAATCATTCAATCTAAAAGATCCTGCTTGCTTTACTCAAGCACTGTGTTATCTGGTAACACTACCTTTGACCTTTTTATTTGGTGTAGATCATGCAACAAGGATTTATTTCCTGACACATGCATGGATGCTCCTGAATCTAGCAACCGAACATTGGCATTAGTGAGGTCTGGTAAGTTGAATGACATAAAAATACCTTTACCCCTGTTCAGTTTGATGTATTGGTTTTACAGCCTCTGGTATGGCACTGTGTGGGCTGATTGAGCAGAGTCATGGGGTTTTGTAGCTGGAAAGAAGTATCTGCAACTGCACCAGCTCATTCCTTGTTGAAGGCTCTTGAATTTCTCCCAAGTGAGACAACTGTGCCGGATTGCATGGGGCCTCCATCGATGACTGATTGATTCTAGCTCCTTTAAACTTCAGATTTTGCCTAAAACCAGGGGGATACCCATGCAGCTGGTAACATCTTTCAATTGTGTGGCCCTTTTTGTTACAGTGTGCAAATTGGCCTCATTCCATCCCTTTTCTGACCAAAGTGTGGTTTCTTGGAGTGTTCTTGATCATTTCTTGCAGCCAACATGGCCATGTTACTGATTGAATCCTCAATGGTTCTGATTGATCCTGAAGCTATCGCCCTCTGCTTCTCTTCTTGCACAAGCAATGCAAAAACCTTGTTGATAGATTGGAGAGGCACCATAGTCAAGATCTGACCCCTGAGCTGTGAATAGGATTCATTTAATCCCATGAGAAAAGTTAGAACATACTCCTCCTCAAGATATGTCTTTATTGGATTGATTCCACCCCAGATGCACAGACAAGTTGGCCTATAATTTGTCAGTTCTTCCCATAAAGTTTTTAGTTTAGTAAAGTAGGTTGAAATGTTGCTGCTGCCTTGTGTGAGGTTGATTAACTCTTTCTTCAGCTGGAAAATCCTCGGCTTGTTTGTCTGGCCGAACTTCTCTTCAAAATCAACCCACACATCCCAGGCAAGAGAGCTATACAAGATACTTGCGAAAATTTCTTTAGAAACTGAATTCAGAATCCATGAGATAACAACATTGTTGTTTCTCTTCCAAGCAACCACCTTCTCTTTGTCATTCGGCGCGGGTGCTTTGAGATCTCCATTTACAAACCCTTCCTTATTCCTCCCTATGAGTGTGATCATCATCGCCCTGCTCCAGGTTGAGTAATTATCTCCATTAAGCTGCTCATGAACAAGAAATTGTCCAGACGTATCATTGGAATTGAGGAAGTAAGGATCATTCGCAAAAGAAGATGCTACAACTGGAATTACTGACTTCGATTGCCCCTGTGATTCTGTCGTCATGCCTTCGACTTCAAATCAATCGCAGCGAAAATAGGTTTGCTCTGATACATAACACAATCGAAACACGAACTTGATGATTTTGACACAATTGTTTAAAGTGGTTCGGATTTATCAATCCTACATCCACGATCAAACGAGCTGATGATTTTATTAATCACTTTTTTAATACAGATCAAGAAGCATTTGATGATCTTCTTGAGGAAAGAAATTACAGAGAGAGAACTAGCTCAATCACAGAGCAAGAAAATGAAAACTGAGTTGTGTAAAACAGTAAACACGCGCCAAGCCTTCATCTCACTTTTATATCAGGTTTTGGCGCCAAGTCTCTCGCTTTCTTCTTCTGTATAAATCGCCGACATCAACTACGATTCAATAAGTGAGAATTGCAACTTCTCAAATGCTCCTTTTCCTTTTATTTAAAAGGTCCCGCTTAATAAACTTGATCAGCTCATTTGAGCTGAACTGATCTCTGGTTCAGTAGCTGAGCTGAACTTTCATCATCTTCTTTCCTTGAATATTTTAACACCACGTCCATATCCTAAAACCACCTTCACTTTATTATTACTGTTACTTTCTCTACATCAAACAAAGAAATTCAGACATTTATGAAGCATAAGCACATTCGCAGAAACATATGTGGGCTTCCTTGCCTATATGCGAATTAATTTCCTTTTTTTCTGTGAACGTTTTGTTTTCAATAAAATGCCATTTAAATTCAGAGGTTAGAAGGGAGGAGTGAAACCTTCCTATCCTAGCAATGTCCATTTTTTTTTCACTTTGAATTTTTTGAAACTTATGAGAAAGGGGGAAACGAATTGGAGAAGAAGGTGATGACGATGAGAGAGGGATGAAAATTTTCATTTTTATTTCTTTTCGTTTTGATTTTTTCGTTTTTGATTTTTTTTATCTTTTACTTTTTAGGTTCATTTCCAATTTGATGTTTGTTGATTTGACTTTAGTTAGATTTAGTTATCATCGTGCACACACATTGGGCGTGCAGGGTTACTAGTTTATTTTATTCTGAGGTCATAAATGAAGTGTTTGGGCTCATAAACTAATTAGCTCACGTATTCCAATTTGACTCGGCCCAAATAAAACATGAATATTTTATTTTATACATAAAAATCTTCACAATTGGGATTAAGAAAAAAGTCCCCAATCATGAAACCCTTTTGTTCGCCGTTTTCGACCCCGCCGCCTTGTCTTTCCCTCCGGTGACCTCTAGCCGATCAAAATCCTCCCGGCGCCTCCGTTGTACTCAGCTAACGGTAAGTATTATTGTTACTGATGCTTTTTCTTTTCTAGACAACTGTAAGACTTATGCATGCTATAGGTTATATCTTGTTGATACCACAGCACAAGAGAAGTTTTCATTGAAGTCCTCAAACTCTCCTGAGATATGGATCTAGTTGAAATCATGCCTACTTTACCACCAGAAATTATCCTCAACATCCTCTCAAGAATCCCAATCAAGACCGTTTTCGCATGCAAATGCGTGTGCAAGCCATGGCTCAATCTACTTGAAACGTCGGAGTTCGTCCAATCCCATCTCTCCAACTTAGTCCCGAGATGACTCGTCCACCTTCCCATCCCAACCGCAAGCACCGCAGAAAAAAATTGTTCAAAATCTACGATTTTGACGAGCTTCCCTGCAAAGAAGCATCAATGGTGCTGAAATGCGAGAACATCTTCGGCGGACACCATTCTTCTGTCACTACGGTCGACGGCTCGATAGATGGCTTGCTCTTCTTTCGAAACGAATACCCCAGCCTTGGCGAGTACTCTGTGTGCAATCCAATCACCCGCGAGTACATCAAGCTTCCAGTGCCAAAAGAGCTCCTCAGCGATATTTCGTTCTAAAGGTATGGTTTTGGGGCGAGTAGATTGAGTCATCAGTACAAGGTTGTGAGGTTGTCCCCTTCAACGGTTGCCAAATTTACACTCTCGGGACGGAGTCGTGGAGAAGCATTGCTCCACCTCATAACATGACAATGGATTGTTCATCCAATGGCAAGCTTTTGAACGGAAACCTTCATTGGCTGGCGAGAGAAGGTAGTAGTAACCTGTGGATTTTTTGTTTGGATCTTGAAACTGAAGATTTTACCAAGAAATTCCCAACTCCTACGCTAGAAGTCAGAAGATCTCTTGTAGAGCTAGTAGTTTTAAGGGATCGACTGTGTTTGTCTGACTATTCTTCTAACGATGAGATCGTTATATATCTGATGACGACTGATTGTGGAGGTGATGGTGCATTTTGGAACAAGGAGTATGTCTTGAGTAAAAACCCCGTTTCTTCTGACGACACTTTCACGATGGTTTATCCCGTAAAAGCTTTCGGAGATGGCGATCTTTTAATAGTGCTGCAACATGTATGCTTGTTGTACTATTCTAACAGAAGGCTATGGTGCCACTCGACATGTTTGACATAGGTGCTGCTGATTTTGGAGATGCAATATTATACACTCTTAGTTTTATTTCGCTGAGAGATTTCGTGATTGGGATGCGAGGGTAGTCGAGTTTGTATGCTCCATGAGCGGGATTTGAGGGGAAGTGACGAATGGTCTTTTGGATGGGGTTTGTCTTATGTGGATCTTAGGGCTAAGATCATCCTTGTTTTTATGAATGTTTTACGTGTGTATGAGTTTGTGGGCACCTGAATTATATAGATTTGGTTTTGTTTTGTTTTTTTTTGCGTTCTTAGACCATCTCCTATCGACACGGAAAATCAGACGCAAACCCATAAAACTTGGTCCAATCGACACTCAAAGTAATACTCAAAATGAGTTTGATGCTATTCTCTCTCCTCTCAAACGCATATTTAGGATTTTACTGTTCACAAACTCAATTTTTTTTAACAATAAAAAACTGACCCCTGCTAAATTATGTTTTACTTTTTATATATTAAACTTTTTAACTAGCTATTATTATTCATTTTATTATTTTATATTTATATATATTACATGTATAATTGTAAGTTAAATACTTAAATAAATTATAAAAAGCGATTCTTGTAATAAAATAATATATACTCATTTATCATTCGTCAATATTGAAAATTTGTAAAGTTGGTATTATTGAAAAGGTATAAGAATTTGTGTGGAAAAGAATATTCTTTTGAGTTTGAAAATGGGTTTAATGGTTGGAGAAGAATTACTGTTGGATGTGACACTTACTTCAAATGGGTTTGAAAATGAGTTTTTCGGTTGGAGATGGTCGACCATCTCCAACAGTCAAACGCAAAATTTGCAGTAACAGCCATAATTTGCAGTAACTGATCTCCAACAGTCAACTTCAAACGCAAACGCAAAAGAATATTCCTGTAATATTCCATTTCATATCAACTTTTATAACTTTTCAATATCACTCCTACTTTACAACCTAGCCACAATATTCTTTTGATTTTGAAGTCATTATTTCACTACAAAAAAACTTCAGATTTCTGACGGCAGCTGCCACGGAAAAGACGTCGCAAAAATTATCGACGGATTTTAGCCACGACAAAACCGTCGCAAATATTTGCGACGGAAATGTCGTTGCAAATTCCGTCGCAATAGCAAATTTGACCCGTCAAAAAAACCGTCCTATGTGTGCGACAGAAAAAACGGTAGCAACTGTTTGAGATCAAATTTGCGACGGAATATCCGTCGCAAATAAAGAGCGGTTTTCTGAAAATTTTATGAACTTCACGAAAACATTTTATTTCTGAACCCATGTGTTGCTCTTATATTTTAAATAAACATTACTTGAACGTCGGAGGGGTGTCGTGGACCTATGTTTGACTTCGCTGGCCCGTGGATGAGAGTTGTTTTGAACTTCTTGTTTCCCAATATATATGTTATATTTGTTGCAGAAAGTGTTCTTTAACTATGAAGCATTTCAGTTTGGGGAAATATAATATTTGCATCATGATGATTAGTGTAAGTAATTTTCGTTGATTATTAAGACTCATGATCAAATTTGAGTTGATTTAACCTCGTTCGGAAAATAGCAATGAGATTTCACATGTTTCTCAACAAGAATTTCTTTAGAGTTTAACGCAATGTTTTATGATTAACTTAAATCATTTTCGTTAATTATTAAGACTCGTGATCAAATTGAATCGATTTAACCACTTGATTATTAACATTCGGATTTCAACAGTAAGGCGACGTTCGTTGCGATCGTGTGGGAGTAGAGCTTAATTGCCGCGGGCCCGCTTGCCAAAGTGGCGGGGCGTGCTGCTCGCCAAGGAGCGGGCCTAGGCGGGAAATCCCGTGCGAGCCTTTGGCATGGCGGGCCCACCATGTATAATAAATTTTATTTGCTCTATAATGATATATAAATAAATTATATATGTTTTTAATATTTTTGAGCTCCAATTTTTAATTTAATCATGTTTAATAATTTTAATATATTATTATTAACGATATTATATTTGATTATAATTAATTTCGAGCTTAAAATTAATTTTATTTTTTTCAAATTTTTTCCTTTTTTCTTATGAATTTTGGACGGGCCGGTCCGCTAACCGCCAATAGGGCGGTGCGGGCCTTCATTTTTCAGGCCTGCCGGATGGTGGGCTTACCGTGCCGACACCGCCAACAGGTAGGCCCTTTTTTACAGCTCGAGAGAGACAATGGCAGGTGACTAACTTTTGCATATATGAAAGATAAATGACGATGACAATCACAGATAATTTTTGCACAACGAAGGGCAATTATTAGTTTTGTCTAACTTTTAGTTAGGTACTTAGTCTGTCTAAAATTAAATTAAGTCGTCTAAAATAAAGCAGTCAACTTAATGACTAAGTAACCCAACCCAACTCGTTTTTCACGAGTAGTTTTTATTCACAAAAAGGTGAGAAAGCCATAGCGTATTATTTTGGTACAAAAATAAGTACTCAGTTTCCATTTCTAAGTACTATGTAGCTCGTGCTATATATTATATTGTTGTCTGCCATGGCCATGAATGTTCTCATTTACTCCAAAAGAAATTAATTACCTAAAATTTATTTTTCAATGGAAAGTGGTCCCCAAGCACTATGGATATTGCATGCTGATAAAGACCGATGGTTCTTTCAACAAACAGTGAAGTGAATGATTGTGTCGAGTTATTTGAGCTTTGCATTTTTTAAGGTGGTTCTTAGTTCGTCGTACAGATATAATTATAGCTTATATACAGTTTAGTAAGCACTTAAAAATGGGTCCCATACAAGATCATCTACTAACTACCCACGAATTAGACATAAAGTTATCGCGGGGCGGGCGGGGTAAGTTCGCCATCTGGCAGGTCCACCCCGCTACTGGCGCCTTGCATGAAAATAAAATATTTAACTTAGACTTATTCGTAATCAAATTTAAATTCTTTAATATCAATTTATCTATTTTGTCTGGATGTGAGATGGATATTCCAATTTAGTCTGTCATATTAATCTCAATTTGATCCCTTTATTTTTTATTTAATTACTTTAATATTTTTCATGTTATTTTATTATTTTTTTATTATACTTACATCCCTAAACATCATTTTTCTTTTATATAGTTAATAATTTTATTTCATCTATTTGATATTAAAAAAAAAAATAAATCTCAAAATTTAGAATAACGTAAAATATAATTAAATTCTAAGCACACACATAGAGTGCGAAAAAATACTAGTTTATGTTATTAAACTAGATTAAATTAAAAATTGGATCTCAAAAATATAAAAAATCCTATATAATTCATTTCTATATTAATTTTTAATAATAAAAATATTTTATGAAATTTGGCGGGCCTGCCCTCCAAAGCCCGCAGCCGGTGCGGGCTTAACCGCCTAGGCCCGCCTCTCTGGCGGGCCTGAGAAATGGAAGTCCGTCCCGCACTTCGGCAGGGCGGGGCGGGTGAGCCTGCGGGCCCGTTTGACAGTACTGTTTATTATCCCTACCATTAAACCTAGAAAATTTTAGTTCAAAATCTCCTACCACTAGAGAAACACGACACACGGCTAATTATAATAAAATTGCCAAATAATAATAGTAATAATAATAATAATGAGAATAATAATAATTATTATTATATTAATCTACCCGTAAAAGATAAAATTTACAACATTCAACAACTATATTAGTTATTAGAGTGATAGGATAAAAAAAAATAGCCGACGGTAAAAACATGTGGTCTTTATTTGCACCAATTAGCATGGAAAAGAAAAAGCCCATAAATTATTATGCTCGCCTTAAAGTCACATTGATCGATTATGATAATTCCCTCAATTTAACCATCGAAAGTAAACAAAGACATAAATTCATTTTCATCACATGTTTCAATAGACAGCATCACCACATGATATCTTCCCACTATAGCTTTCCTTCTTTAAACTCAAAACCCTACTAGCATGATCTCTATATAAACCGTATAGATTATTACCACCAACAACAAAAAAACACACAGAAACGCACACTCACAAACCAACCATGGAACCTAGTCAAGACCATGTAATACTCTTCATGGAAGATAATCAAACCCAAAAATCAAACCAATTCCACGAATCGAATCCCAAGAACAACAATCCAACGGCCGAGATCAAATCTCGTAGCCTTCCTCCCAAGCCCCAAACCCTACGTCGCCTTAGCTTTTCAAAACCCAAAGCTCGATTTGTCGAGTTTCCTCAGCCAATCAACCAAAAGATAATCTTCGAAACAGAAGAAGAAGCATTCGAGCCCTTAAAGGAAAACGACGGTGAATTCAGCGATAGTAGCGACCACGAAAGCAGCGAAGATGAAGACAACGAAGTGTACGACGAAGAACGCCAGGGAATCGAAAAATCGAGAAAGAAGAAGAAATTCAAACTCAACTTGAGATTCGTCGTAGAATGGGCTCTATTCATAGTGATCTCCACTAGCTTGATATGCTCACTAACTATCCCTTCTCTCAAAGCTCAGCTCAAATGTGGGCTCAACTTATGGAGATGGTTCTTGATGATCTTAGTCACCTTTAGCGGCCGACTCGTCTCTAGCTGGATAATACAAATCATCGTCTTCTTCATAGAGAGGAACTTCATGCTAAGGGAAAAGGTGCTCTACTTTGTCTACGGTCTTCGAAAGAGCATAAGAAACTGCGTATGGCTAGGCCTCGTCCTCCTCTCTTGGACGTTCATATTCAACGCAAAGCTTCACAAGAAAAACAAGTTGCTCGTGAAATTATTCCAAGCTCTAGTCGCCGTCTTAATAGGCGCGACGATTTGGCTAATAAAGATAATTCTAGTCAAGATCTTGGCCTCTTCCTTCCACGTGGCAACCTATTTCGATCGAATGAAGGAGAGCGTTTTCCATCACTACGTCTTGGATACTCTATCGGGCCCGCCTATGGATGACGTGGCCTTCGAGGAGGCCCACGAAAGGAGTAGTAGTGTTTTAGGGCTTTCGAAATCGCTTCCTTCGAAGCTGAAGGAATCTAGGGTTTTGTCGAAGTCGGTGAAGAGGGTTGGTACTAAGAGGATCGATATCGAGAAGCTGAAGAGGCTTAGTATGCAAAGCACGGCATCGGCTTGGACGGTGAAGAGGCTCGTGAACTATGTGAGGTCTTTCGGCCTATCGACGATTTCGAAGACTGTGGATGAGTTTGGAGCGGCCGAGTCTGAGATCACTAGCGAATGGGAGGCGAGGAGCTGTGCAAAGAGGATATTCAAGAATGTGGCCAAGCCAGGTGCCAAGTAAGTGATGATGGTTCATGTTTTTATGCTTTTTACTTTTGTTTATAATTTATTTAACAGGTTAATTATTTTTTTTATTTTTAATGTAGGTTAATTGTTTATGCTTTTAGGGAAATAGAATTTAGGAGGTAGTATTATACGGACAGTAACTTTCAATATTAAGCAATTAAGGACATTAGACGCCAAGCCTTAAACTTCATCCTAAAATTGATTGATTTTGAAAATTATTTATTCATATAGTGATACCAGTGAATTTCGGCGGAACACTAGATTTTTGTACAGAATCTAGGATTGTTGAGTAGAATGCCCCTAAATTGTTCAATTTTGAAAGATATTGTTCATACAATGTCATCCAACAAATTCGTTGTCCCTATAATATGAATCCGTAAGGTATATGATTAAAAATATAATTAACCCTAATTTTGATTGGTATACCTTATTGAGGAGTGGTTCTGAAATTGTTGGTACATTTCAATTATACTGCAGGTAAGTGGTATAGTTTAATGGAACTTTTTATCATATACTATGTGGAAAATAATCAATACAGGGCCACAGCATCAGTGGCTCAGAAATATTACTGGAAAAGTTTCCCTTCCATTATCTTTCTTTTTGAAATTAAAGTTACCAATATCAACATTCATCATCACGTCTGTGGAAATCAATTTCAAATGCTTCTTATCGAAGAACTTCTAGTGGTTATCCATGTCATCTCACATGTTTTATGGTTTGTATGTTTATAACGTATCCTTGGTTCCAGATGAATCTTACAATACATATTATGTAAGACGTATAAAATCATAGATATACATATATGTATGAGATGTGTGTGTGGTGTACGAGTCATTATCTTTTACATGTGCGCGAAAATCTACTTTTAAGAAATGTCGAGCTTTCGGTTTGAATTCACACCATCATTAGGATCGAAGAAAAACGTCGTTTAAGAAAGATCTTTTCTCTATCTTTTTTTTCTTTGTCCATATCACACTGGTCTTTTTTGTAAGGTACATCGAAGAAGAAGATCTGATGAGATTCTTGAAAAGCGTCGAAATCCACACTATTTTCCCACTCTTCGAAGGTGGTCTTGAGACCGGGAAAATCACCAAATCCGCCTTTCGAAATTGGGTGGTTAGTAAATATATATATTTTTGTCACAAGATAAATATCTAGTCGAAAAATAATAAAGATTATCACCTTCTCCCCAATCAGGTACGTGCTTATTACGAGCGCAAATCTCTCGCACATTCCTTAAACGACACAAAAACGGCAGTTCAACAGCTTCACAAGCTGGCGAGCGCAATCGTTAGCGTAATCATCGTAATGATATCCCTTTTGGTGATGGGAGTTGCAACAACAAAAGTGATGGCCTTCATTATTACACAAACCCTACTCTTAGGATTCACTTTCCAAAACATGTGCAAGACTGTGTTCGAATCCATAGTCTTCGTTTTCGTTATGCACCCTTTCGACATAGGCGATCGTTGCGTCATCGATGGGGTCCAAGTATGTTTTTATTTTTATCATAATTAAAAGTCTAAATAATTAATTTTATTATAACATTCACTAATATATATTATATATAATGCGTATAGCTTATTGTGGAGGAGATGAACATATTAACCACGGTGTTCCTTCGATACGATAATGAGAAGATTTACTACCCTAATGCGGTTTTGATCACTAAGCCCATAAGCAATTTCTACCGAAGCCCAGAAATGTGCGACAGCATCAATTTCACCATCGATATTTCGACGCCTATGGAGACGATAATCACGCTAAAGAAGGCAGTGCAAATGTAAGTTCTCGTGATTTAAAAAAGTGCATTTTTTTAGCTTCGAAGAACTATATAGATGCACATAAAATTCGATTTGCTTGATTAATAATAGGTACATTGAGAGTAAGCCAAAGTATTGGAACCCTAAGCATTCAGTGGTCGTAAAGGAAATCGAAAATGCGGGACATTTAAAGATGGCCTTAAGCGTTCAACATACGATCAACCATCAAATCTATGGAGATAGGAATCTAAGGATCACTGAACTTATACTCGAGTTGAAGAAGATATTCGAAAATCTCAACATAAAGTATAGTCTTCTCCCTCAAGAGGTTTATCTGACGCAGTTTAATACCAATCGCTCGAGGGTTTGATTTTCAGCAATTCATAATATGTATGGTCGTTTAAGTGTGTAAGGGGAATGATTTAAAAGATAAGTATGGGGCATGACTATTTTAAGTTTATATTTCAGATTATATATAAGTGTGTTGTGTTATTTAGGGATATAGGAAAAGTTATCTTAATATAAACAGCCAACATTTGGGACAACCATGTAGAAGATTTAAATGGAATAAGAGTGCTTTATACACGGTGGCAATCCATCAGTGAGGTCTAGTCTAATTGGATCCTATACCTGTATTTTTTAAAAAATTTTAGTGGAGTCCATGTGGTGTAAAATTTTTCAATTTTAGTCTCTGACTTAAAAATTTATACTATATTACTAATTAAAAATAAATTCCAGTGGGGTCCAAGGACCCAACAGGCCCTTTAGTAGCTCCGCCTCTGTTTATACAAGAGATGATATATTACTATTATCATTGACAAAGCACTCAATACAAGACCCATACCCTCTTGTTTATATATATATATATATATATATATATATTGCATTGTAGACTATATGACAATATAGACATGCACATACACATAGACAAGTTACACAAATATATATAAGCATTTAAGTCGGTTTGTCATGTTCTAGGCCAACTAACATGGCTGAACTTATAGATCATTTCTTTAACAAATGCAATATGTATAATGACTCATTATCTAGATCATATTTGAATGTTGGTGATGATTCTTCAAGCCATTATTTAGGCATCTCGTTATAGAATATACGCATGTATTATACACAATTTATTCCACAGCAAGATACGTGTAAGTTGGTGGTACTCATGATCGCTATATTGGCCTGACCTGAACATCACCGGAAACCTTAAGGTTGAAGATAATATATCTTATTTTAATTTTCTATATTTATTTCCAACTAGTAAATCCTAAAATTGTGAATTAATTGTATCTTCTCGGTCTCACATTCAGCTTCTTTTTTTTTTGGTAAAAAGGCGAGGCCTTGGCCTTTACAGAAATTAACCCAAAATTAAACGGGGTATGGCGACCCCACGAACGTATCCCGATATTAGAGGTAGTAGATCGCTCGGAGAAGATTTGAGTACATGCACTCCATGAGGTATTGAGATTGCTTGGCGCGCAAGCCAATCAGCACAAGAGTTCGCCTCTCGATATATGTGTCGAATCACCATTGTCCATTCTCGGTCCAAAAGTTCCCATGCTTCATGAATTAGAGGCCGTAAAATCATGGCATTTTGAGTCATCTGACATAAAATATCTCTCACAATTTGTGAATCTACATGAACCTCCATCCTAAATTCCATGTCCCACGCAAGGTTAAGGCCCGTAACAATAGCCCAAATCTCTGCAACCACTGCCGATGCAATTCCAACGTGTCGAGTAAATCCTAAAATCCAAGAGCCCGACATACTTCTCATAATACCCCTGCACCAGCTATACCTGGATATCCTTTTGACGCCCCGCCCGTGTTTAGTTTTACAAAGCCCACTTCTGGGCAGCTCCATTTCAACGCAGCCCACATTCTCCGGGGTTGGCTAGTAGCTCTGTTAAGTTGAATCCATGATTGCACAAAAGTCTATGAAGTACGCTTCGCCACTAACGCTTGATCTCTTGGTCTCTTAAAGTCGTGTTGAAATAATTCCTTACTTCGTCATCCCCAAAGAAGCCAGCATCCCACTCCAAACATCATAGGCCAATGGCGTTGTTTCTTCCAAGATAAGTTTACCTTAACCCAATCATCTAGACTAAGCGAAAAGAATGAGGCAGACAACATACCTGGGATAAGTGGCTGCCAAAGATCACGTGCTACCTGACAATCCCGAAGAGCATGCAACGTAGGTTCTACTTAGGAATTGCATATGGAACACACGCTCGAATTCGACAAGCGACGACTCGCTCCTCATTCGTTAGAAGTTTGTTGTGTCCCAAAAGCCACGAGAATTGTTTGATATGTTGAGGCCCATCAAGGTTCCAAATATAGCTCCAAATATTCTTTATTCCTCGCTTTATTTCCCCAACTAGAACGGAATATGCCGATGCCACGGTATATTCGCCCGAGCTAGAATGTGACCAATAATAGCAGTCGGGCAGATTTCCAAGCTAGCTAGTTAGGTGTTCTGATTCCAGCGATGTGAATACTGACGGAGAAGTTAATAAATCTAGAGAACTCATCCCACCTATAGTTGCCATTAGCGGTCGCGTAGTCACTAACATTTCAACCTCTGAGTCTGGCACGACAAATGGTAGCATCCATCAACAGACCACAATGTGGAACCCAAAGATCCTTCCAGTATTTTGTTACCATGACCCATAATCCAAGCTATTCCTTCTCGAACTTTATTCCACGCTACTGTTAAGCCTTGCCATAACCAGCTATCCGTCGATTTTGTAGTGAGTATTGTATCCTCCAACACGTCGAGCGTATTTGCAGCGTAGGACACGCACCCAAAGATTATCTGGTGAGTTAGAAGTCCCCAACCCAATTTGCTGAGGATAACCTTGTTGTAAGGGGCCATCCTACGGAGGCCAAGACCGCCTTCAGATTCGATCTTGTGACGAGGTCCAGTGTAACAAATGAATTTTCTTATGGGCATTTGTATGACCCCATATGAAGTTCCGACTAAGTCTCTCTATTTCCAAAATCACACTAGCAGGAAATGGCATGACATGCATCATATATGTGGAAATAGTCTGCAATACAGATTGAACCAGTGTTGTGCGTCCTGCATGAAAAGAGTGCTAGTTGACCATCCACTCAAGGCGACTTCTAATCCTGTCAAGACGCCATGAGAGAGATCTCGGCTAACTCTACCATGAACAATGGGAACACCTAAGTACTTCCCCAGGTTGGTCGTCAATGTGAATGATCCAATAGCTGTAATATATTGACGAGTAGACAATGGGACCACTTCAGAAAACAAATAACAGACTTCGTTATGCTCACCTTTTTTGCCCTAAGGCCTTTGAGAAAGCTTCAGTCTTCTGACACACTTCTCCCATATGATCAATTGTTGCCTCGGCAAAAAGAAGAAGATCATCAACGAACATTAGATGTGAAATTGGGGGACCTGCAGATCCGAGCTTAATCGGTTTCCAGGATCCATAATGCACAGAGTAGAGAATCATATGACAAAGCCTCTCAATACATAAGACGAACAAATACGTATGGGCATCCCTGTCGTAGTCCACGACCCATCGAAAAAGAGTTTGTGGTATCCCCATTCCACAAGACGTTGACGAGTGGTGATGTAACACAGTCCATTATAGTTCTCCGAAGCTTATGTGGTATCCCTGCTAGTTGTAGAGTTTCATCCAAGAATTCCCATGAGAGCCGGTCATAAGCCTTCTCTAGATCAATCTTCAACGCCATGGATCCTCTAGCTTTTTTCATCCTTCTGATGGTGTGTATAATTTCTTGGGCAATAATAATATTGTCCTGAATATGTCGGTCGGGAACAAAACTAGACTGATTAGGCGATATAAGGCCCCCCATGAACTGTTGTAATCGATTAGCAATAATATTCGTAATAAGCTTGTACGAGACATTGCATAAGCTTATAGGGCGGAATTGATGAATAGTGGGTTTTCCACCTTGGGGATGAGCACAATATGGGTCGAATTTACACTACCCACTGAGTTTTAAGAATCCATCACCCCTTGAACAAATCCAATTACGGAAGATCTGACGACCTCCCAATTTTTGTGGTAGAAGATTGCTTGGTAGCCGTCCGGGCCCGGAGCCTTAAAATGACTCATGTTCTTTAAAGCCCTCCGTATCTCTTCCTCTTCTATACTTGTCGTCAGAATCTCAGTAGCCCTTTGAGGCAAAATCGGGAACGTATTATTAGTCTGAAATGGAACAAATCTCGACTCTTGAGAATAAAGGGCGATAAAGTGGTCCCTAGCCATCTCACTCATCCGGTTGTCATCATCGATCCAGTCTCCATTGATATTTTTCAAAGCTTCTATTTTTAGCCGACGTGTAGCAATGATTGTTTTTGTGTGGAAGAACTTGGTATTACGATCTCCATAAATGATCCAATCACTCCTCGACGTTTGACACCACAAGAGCTCCTCTTGTGCGAGGGTATTCTCGAGGTCGTACGTAAGCTCTTTCTCGAGATTAACAAGAAATTGACTCAGGCCCCTCTATAAGGTTCTTTGTATTCCCTCTAGACGAGCCATAAGATTCCTCTTACGATGGTGAATATTACCAAATGCATGTGAGTCCCAGTCTTGGACTTTTTCTGTAAATTCAGCAATATTCGAAGGCAGATCTCCAAACTTTGACTAGTTAGAACGGATGAAACTGTCAAATGAGGGATGCATCTGCCAAGAGGCGAGATACCGAAATGGTCGTCGATGCCTTCGGTGAGACTCAAAACCTTCTAAACACAAGAGCAACGGGTGGTGGTCTGAATGTAAGCGAGGTAATACCTTTTGCTGATGCTTCGGGAAAAACTATCCGCCCAGCAGCATTACATATTGCTCGGTCCAGCCTTTTATAGAGTCTTTGATAGCCCCGTCGTTCGCCTCCCCTCCAAGTGAATCGCGTGCCCACGCTGCCTAAATCAATTAGTTCGCAATCATAAATGAATTCAGTAAAATCTCGTACTTCATTGGATCGAATGGAGCTCCGCCTGATTTTTCCTTCTTCGATGTTATGGCATTGAAGTCTCCGATCAAAATCCAAGGTTGTACATTATTAGGTGCATCCCCGCAGAGAAAATTAAATAATTCCCGCTTAGGTATAGGTTGGACTTCCATAACAAGCTGATAAAATCCAAGCTTGATACCCTTGTCGAACACTCACTTGCAGTACCTGCTGGTGTTGTTTCAGTAGTGTTATTGAGCATGATGGTTCCCTCCAAAAAGGCCATATCCCACCAGAAAACCCTCTCGCCTCTGTTCTTAGACATTGAAATCGAGAGAAACGATGACAAATCGCTTCCGCTTGAACACACTGATCCTTGGTTCAAGGATAACAACACTATCCGGCTTATTCGCCTGAATATATTCGAATACTGTATTGATAAATCCTCTATTAGCTGCGCCATGAGAATTCCAAAGAAAATCTTCATAAATAACTAATATGATGTTTGAGGAGACCTATTGCTCCTGTATCGTGTCCATCGCCACTGTGGGCTCAATAATCTGAAATGACTGCTCCAATTCCTGGTTCTGGGCAGTTAGCGTAGCCGGGACATACTCCATTTCGCTACCTAGTATGACTTCTTGACCCGTTAATCCCTCACTCTTGGCTACCCGATCTGGCGGACGCCCGGTCAAAAAGGCATTGACCGCCGACGAGCCATGTTGGATCTGAAGTCCCATGGAGAAGTTCATCATCGGGTTCTGAGGGTAAGGAGCTTCTAGTATCTTTGGTGGAGAATGGTCTGTAACTCTAGTCCCAAAAGCGGGAACCTGCTTTGTTGTCGCTCGCTTATTTTTTTATTTATTCTGTCTGAGACCAAATTCGATTTTCCAGTTGCAGCAAATACTATGGGTCCAACATTATTTCTTCAGCCCTTACTTTACTTTTCCCAGATGAGTCAGGCCTTTTTTTTGTTATGGGCTTATCATTTAGAAACCTTGGCCCAATAGCCACATCCCTCGTCATCATCTGTTTCCCTGTTATTACCATGTTTTCCTCTTCCAAATCTGACGAAGTAGCCAAAATATTAAATCGAGATCCCATATTATTTTTTCCTCCTAAGTTTCCACGATTGACGCCAAAATTTTTGTTAAGTCCACCTTTCGACGCGAGGTTTCTCCTTGATTTCCTCCCTTTCCTCCATTACTCGATTCTCCTAATTTTCCGCCATGATATGCAACTGACTTCTTCTCCCTTTACTGACCAAAGACCAGGGCCCGAACCCGGTTATTCGAATCAGCCGCGTTATTGGATTCGGGTTTCTTTGTTGGCTCGTTCCTCCCACCCCCGCTGCTTCATCGGTTGTTTCTGATCGTCCATTACCTGCCCCACATCATTCTTATTTGTGACCATACATTCCACACTAGAAGCATAGAAGATGAATACCTTCATATGTGACTCCGTATCTATTACCAAGAAGCGTGAAGTCCGATTTCAGACTGTTAGTAAGATCGACCACAACACATAACCTTGCAAAATTGCCCATCTCACCCTCTCTGGGGTTGGTGTCAACCCTAACTGTACGGCCAAGAAAGTCACCCACTTTACGCAGCCCTTCTTCATTTGGGAATTAATCGGAAATCTGGAATCCGAACCCATAAAGCATCACGATCAATTTTAGCTTGAGAAGAACTGAAATTCTCGACCCATCGACGGACTGCCAGATAGTGAAGCAATTTCCACGGTCCTTCAGAAAACACCAAGT
This sequence comes from Craterostigma plantagineum, assembly GCA_027422505.1. Taxonomy (NCBI): domain Eukaryota; kingdom Viridiplantae; phylum Streptophyta; class Magnoliopsida; order Lamiales; family Linderniaceae; genus Craterostigma; species Craterostigma plantagineum. The sequence goes on along the minus strand of JAPQWV010000047.1, from coordinate 5,720,792 downwards.
CTCGATCCTCCTTAATTTCAAAACGAGCCAAGAAGTAATAATATCCAATACTAATGAGTTTGAACCCCCCTCTAGGATGCCACAGTTAAGTCAATTTTCTCTTCAAGTAATGAAACCCCACCCTTTTCCCGAGCACTTTGATGATCAACGCAGATCTCCAAGGTGCACGGAATCTACGTAGCTGGTCCTTTGTGAAATGGACGTCATTTGTTACCAAGCTCGTCGCCTTCAATATCATCCACTCCATCGTTCGAGTCACCCCAAAGATCACCAGTACAGAATAAGGTATAGGCGACGACACTATAGGCGATGGTTTGCGAAAAACCGTCGCCCATAATACGCGCGGTAACAATTTGGTAATATATTTAAAGTAATTACAACTATAGGCGACGGTTCTTATGGAAAACCGTCGCCTATAGCTTGAGTAATACTATAGGCGACTGTTATTAGTAACAACCGTCGCCTATACTTTGACTATAGGCGACGGTTGTTCATGAAAACCGTCGCTTACCAGTTCTTTTTCATTTTTTTATTTTTTATTGATATAAGCGACGGTTGTTTTGTAAACCATCGCCTATTCCATTAGTAACGCTAGTCCCACTTTTACAAAGTTAAGCCGCTACAGTTTTCACCATCTCTCCCTATTTCCCTCCACTTTCTCTCTCTCTCTCTCTCTTTCACCCTCTCTAACTTTCACTCTCTCTCTAATATCTTCGACTGTTTTGATGAGGATGATGTAAGGACGAAGCTCAAGGTCCCCATTCGATGTGGCCGCTCGGAGCAGCGAAGGGAAGGTGGCCGCACGGCGACTGCGAGGCGCGTCGCTCAGCTGCGAGACACTGATCTACCGTGATGGCCGGATCTGGCTTTGAGGCTAGCAGGGACGGCCGGCGGTCAAGATCTAACTGTGAGCGACGCGGTGGTGGCCGGATCTGGCTTTGAGCAGTGCGACGGTGGTTCTCACTGTGAGCGACACGGCGGTGGCCGGATCTGGCCGTGAGCGATGTAGCTGTCGGATCTGGCTTTGAGGGTGGCGGCACGATCAGAGAGCAAGGCGGCAGCGGCAAAGGAACAAGCTGTGAGCAAGGCGGCGCGGGCGGATCTGGTGAGATGTGACAGGCGGCAAGACTGAGAGGTGGCGAGGGTAGGCTAGGAGGGGCAGATATATAGGGTGGTGCGAGTCCGACAAGTCCGGCGATGGGTGGCTCAGTCCGGCGACTTGTGCGAGAGCGCCGCGAGTCCCGGCGACGGATCTGTGGTGCGGGTGGCTCACAAAAATTTAATTTTTTTTTCTTATATGCGACGGTTGTTTGTAAAAACCGTCGCCAATACACAAGTTTGGGCGACGCTTAACAACCGTCGCCTATTACCTTGTTTATGGGCGTCGGTGCCCTGGGCGTCGCCTGAGAACCGTCGCCTATGGCTCAAAAGAACCGTCGCCCATAACTCTATTTGTACTAAAGTTTTGGACTCCCCCAAGAACCATATCCGTGAAAGTCAATTTCCTCTTCCCTCCTCCATGGGTTGCACCATTCTCGTCTTCATTAGCTTCACATTCTTCCGATCCCTTGCTATTACACCTATCTCTGTTAATTCTAATCTTCCACGCTCGTTTGTTACTGCGTTCCAACTGGTCAACTTCTTCTGTCGAGAGAGAGCCACCCTTTTTCACTCATACTGTTTAATTTATATTCAACTTTATCTTTTATCAAAACTATAAAAAGACATGTGAAATAAATGATATACACCACAATTCCTTTATGATGGCATTTTTTTAGCTATTTAGGTTTTTTTGCTCTTTATGAAATAAGTCTTAAAATAACCGCATTTTTTGCTATCATAAAGTTTTTTAATACCGAGTTCAAGTTCTTGACTTAGTTTGAAGGTGAAGTTGTGAGAACCCTCCTATATTGTTGGTGCCGAAAATGTTGCTAACATATCTTTGTGGAACAGCTACTAGAGCTGTCAAACGGGCCGGCCCGCCCCGCCCCGCCTCAAACTGCCATTAAACGCGGCGGGACGGGCCAGCCCGCCAACATAACGGGCTACTACACTAGTAGCCCGCCCCGACCCGCCGCGTGGCAGGTTGCGGGCCAACCCGCTAATTTTTTTATTATTATTATTTTTAAATTTTTGCGTTTTCTTCAAATAATACATTTATTAATAATGTATGTTGGAATAATTAACGAAAACTTTTAAATTATTTTTGAATTATATAAGTTCATAATTAAATCGATAATAATTAATTACTAATAAATATTATTTATTAATATTAACATATAAAAATGTTTATAACATATACATAATAATTTCTAAAACTAAATTAAATTACTGGCGGGCCAGCCCGCCCCGACCCGCCTCAACCGCGGCCCAAACGGGCTGACTTGTTTCGGCCCGCTTTTAAACGGGCCGGGAACTGATTGGCCCAACCCGCCTATTTTTCATGGCAGGGCGGGGCAACCTGACGGGCTCGGCCCGTTTTGACAGATCTAACAGCTATTATTTTAATCAATGATTCGCTCCATTTCGCATGTTTTTTTGCATCAATTAGTATTTTTAACATAAACTTTTTAGTACTTTAATCTATATTAAGGTAGGTTAACAATAAAATCTAAATATAAAATATTATTTTTTTATTGTGTACTATTTGTAAGTATATAAAAGAATTGATGTTGTGATATTATAATTTGATTGTAATCAAGTAATTAAATTATTAAGGGTAAAATTGTAGTGCTTCCTAATACTTTAAATTGATAATGGATAAAATTGTAATGTTGCATGACACACCAACAATTAAAAGATAATTACTCTAAGGTGCTCACCCTTAATGCAATAGATAACTGAAGTTGGGGCTTGGCGGCGACCTCATTTTTTATGTTGGGAATGATAAACTTCATTATTATCTAAAATGTTTGACGAGAAACTACATTTAGTTTTTGTTAAGTCGCACCAATTCGCATGTATTTTCTCCATCAATTATTAGTATTTTGCCCAAAGTAAGTTTTTCCGTCACGAAGGTATTTTAACACCGAATTTTAATACTTGACTTGAGCGAACAGCACCGCCTTGCCCTCGTAAGTGAACAGCACCGCCTTGCCGTCCCTAGACGACCACTCCACGTGCTTTCAGGCATTACAAGCAAGGGTTGATGCACTTGCAATAACTCCTAGGGTTTGGATTCCCCTTGACTGTCTTCTGATACTTTTGCCTCTACACTGTCGTCGAGCACGTCCATGTCGCTCGCCACCACGACGATGAGCTTCGCCTCCCTCGTGGGCCCCATCGCCTCTATTTCGACGGCGGGGTAATCTCCCACCCTCCTATGAAAGAACAAGCAATTTGAATGAAAAAATAAAAAAAAATTAAAAATTACGAAATGGATGGTAATAATGATAATAACGTCCTCTTCGATCCATGTTCGTCCGCAAGCTGGGTCGAACTATCGCCGCTCAAAATCTCTCGATTCTCGTCGTGTTCGAGTAACGGTCTACTGCATTCAAGCCGAGGGCGGCATGGCGGCGTGCATGTGGACCTCTGCGTAGATTATTTTGACGACGTGTGGCCCCCGTGGGATTGCTCCACAATTCTTAGTTATGGGATAATCCGTGTGGGTGCCATTTGTAATAGCTCCGAGGCTGCCCAGCTCCCTGACGAGCTTGAAAAATTATAGCCCGTCCCGCCAGCATGGGCCGTGGGACTCTTTGATGGCTCTAATGTTTGGCAGTTTGATTTATTCATTTAAATCAAGGGGCAAACTTTCTTATATGTTCTTTCCCCAGTTTTGCAAATTTCCCTTGGTATGGTATGCATATAGAGGTGTCAATCCAGCCCGCGGGCCACGGGCTCTGGCGGGGCGGGGCGGGGCGGGCTAGCCGGCGGGACGGCCCATCAGCTTAAGTAATTATTATATATTATATAATATATATTATTGAAAATAAATGTTATTTTTAAACTTAACTTTTTAATAAACTACCGTAATTAACAAACATTTATTAGTAAATTAAAAATTTTTAAATTAAAATAAATAAAAATCCTTTTTAAAAAAAAAATTGGGCGGGCCTGGCCTTCAGGCCCGCGTCCCGCCGCGGGGCGGGGCGGGCTCCAGTTTTTAAGGCCCGCCAAAGTCGCCCCTCCGTGCAGCCGAACAATTGGCCTAACCTGCCCATAATAAAAAAAAATAACACAAAAAAGAATGAACTAAATAAAAACAAAATAGTAAAGCTCAAAATTATAACTTCTTATAATCCAACATCTTTAATATAATTTATTTGTATTAATAAACTTGCTTAAACTAAAAATCATTCGTAAGAATATAAAACACATATTTTATTATATATCAATTATTTAATCAATGGTGGGCCTGTCGTCAGCCCGCGAGAACTTGCCTGCCAAGGCCCGCTCCCTATCGAGCCAGAAAAATTGCAGCTCCTTCCGCCACTTAGGCAGTGGGCGTTGGCCCGTGGCCGCGGGCCCATTTGCCAGCTATACACTTACCTCACTATATTACAGTAAGTTTTTTGGAAAATTTCCCCCATCACTCTTCGCCGTACCGAATGTGGAAACTCAAATTTACTATCGTCTGCTTCATCGTCTGTGTTTTGTCGTTCATTCCTTCCAATTTCTGTCAACATTTCGTTAACACGTGGTAAATACGCTCTCTTAATACAGCTTTTGCTTCGTTGGTCAACCTAATAATAGTACATGCGTGTCCAATTTTTTTGTCTAAGTTAACCTCAGATTTGATTCTCCAAGATCATCTTGTCAACCAAGATTTCCATTTTCCTGTCATGTCACCCCAAAATAATATATAACCTAAATAACATATTGAGGATTAAATAACTTCCAATGCTGCTCTAATCTCTCTATACCCAAAACCCCAAATGGAATTTCCCATTTTCTTCTTTTCTTCTTCACAATGGAAAGAAAATGTCTCTCTAATCTAATCATCTTTCTTCTTCCTCTTAACTTAGATACTGAGCCTGTATTCTGTCCCTGTTAGTCTCCCACCACTGCTTCGCATTGCACTCTCCGAACCTCTCACGGCTGCAACAATACCAACAAACACATATAAAACACATATACTCGAATGGACGGCCAAGATTATAAGCAACTTATTTTACCTACCTAAATCTAACGCGTCTAAGCTCTCTCGTACCATCCATTAGCTGCCTAATCGTGATGTAAACGCCAGGCTCATCTTCTTCAATCCACTCAGAATCTACCTCGCTTGCATTGCTTACCGAAACCGAATCATCATCATGATCCCTAGAAGACGTAGTAGTTCTAGAAGCTTCCATTTGCGCGCTGCTACTCGACCCAACGCCGTAGTGGGCCCGCGTTTGTTCATGAGGAAAACTGTTGGTACCGCCCAAAGGGCGGTTATACCTTTGAGTCCACTCTTTGTTTACCGAAGGTGTCATTCTAGGGCTTTCCATGGCTACCGATCCGAGCCTCGAATAAGTGGAGTCCCTCTAAGTTATCAAATAATTGTGCAAAGTTAGTGATGCCCAAAAAAAAAAAATAACAATAATAATAATAATAATAAAAATCATCATCATCGATCTCTATGTTGCTAGTCTATGACAAATTCGATAATTCAACACATCCGACTCAATTTATATATCAAAGAGGCAACTTCACCAATCATTAATTGGTTTTTTGTTGAAGCTCTCAATTTCTAATACTTTACGTATTGATTTCATATGGACTACGCTTACTCCATCTTCGGATCTACCAGGCGTGCTGTTGAGCGCCTGTTGGTTGAATTTCTGAACGTTGTATAGCTCCATTATTCGTTCGTAGTTCTCCCCCCACCACCTCTGTGCTTGCCACTTGTTGAACGTCTCGCGGCTAAATTTAAGCAGAAGCGCAAAATATTAGGAAAAGAAAAACAAATGTTGGTATTTAATAAAATTACTTCGAGAAACATTTAAGTAATGCACCTAAAACGAATGCGTTTGAGGTCGTTTCCTCCGTGCGGGAGAGAGACGAAGGTGATCTGAACGCCAGGCTCAACCTGTGCGATCCATTCTTTGGGCTCATCTTCGTCTTCTAACATGGGCTGGCCCGAAAACCTCGAATCGGGCCTAGGCGTGCGTTGGCCCGAAGGGTATGTAAGATCGTCAGAGCCGGGATATCGAGGAGGTTTCTTGTGGTGGAAGTTCGTAACGTCGGGCTTTTGTTTGCTCGAGCCCGAGACTTTTAATGCCATGTCCTTGATCTGATCATTACCAAAAATTTCATAGAAAAGCATGATTAGAGAGGTACATAAGTATCAAACAAAGTGTCGGGAAAATCCTACATAAATCAAGATTATATTCAATTCTTTATGTGTTGAAAAAAAATCAAACGTTTATTAGAGAAGGACATGTGATATGGCCCTTTTGTCCAAGAAACTTGATGGAGGTTGAAGATATACTGAGGACCAATAATGACATTTGCATTTAGAAGGAAAAAGGCTGTCATTGGCCTATGCAGAAAACAAACAGCTAAGCTAATTACAGCTGCTGTGAGCTTCAGTCTTAATCAGCTGATTAACTTTTCATTATTATATGTTTTCTGGGCTCAGAAAAAAATATATTTTTGAAATGCTTGATTTGCTCTGCAGGTGAGTTTGCAACATATGTAAGACATGGAATCAAATGTGGGGCCTTTCTCATGAGTCCTTTCCTCCACTAATGTTTAGTGTTGTCTTTTCTCAGATCCCACACAAATCAATGCAAGAAAACATCTCACGTTGATCAATTAATATAGATAATCCTACTCATGTTCTTGGCCTAACTATATACATGATGATGATGATGATGATGATGATGATGATGATGATGATGATGATGATGATGATGATGATGATGAATAATGAGCCTAATACATCAAGAAATGGAGCTTATACTAGGTATTTTTAATAAAATAATTAAAAAAATAAAAATCATTAACAAAATAAACAAGAAATCAAAATCATTAATAAAATAGAGAAATTCGTAAGAAGATTATACGAGTTAGTAACTCGTATAAAAATTATACGAATTACTAGTCCTCGCTGGCTAGTGCGCAGAGATGTGGCGTAACTCGTATAAGTTTTATAAAAATATTTTTGTTCATTTTTATAAATTATAAATACTTAAATTAAAAATACTAATTTAAAAAAATAATAATTTAAAATAATCAAATAGTAAAAAAAAGTGGTCGTGTTTGTTAATTAAAATAAAGATATGGCCATGAAACATTTCGACGCGTTATTTGTTTTTGATGAGAAGACAAAGTAGAAGAAGACAAATCTTTCCTCAATTCTCTAACTTTTGAGTCTTCCATTAACAACCATTCAAGTCACATAATTGGAAAAACAAAATAAAATAATAAAAAATCCATTTGACCTCAACACTAAACTAGAAGCCTCGTTTATCTCAAGCAACCACACATCACCACATACCGGAAGAAAGCAAACATCGGCTTTCTTATGAAAATAATAAAAGATAAAAAAAACTTATATCTCGTAACAATATTATACGAGTTAGTAACTCGTATAAAACTTATACGAGTTACGCCACATCTCTGCGCACTGGCCGGCGAGGACTAGTAACTCGTATAATCTTCTTACGAATTTCTCTATTTTATTAATGATTTGATTTCTTGTTTATTTTGTTAATGATTTTTATTTTTTTAATTATTTTATTAAAAATACCCTTATACTACTTAATTGTGAAAAAAAATGTTATTTACATTTTCCGGGAATATTTTTTAGGTTACCGAGCTATATAATGGACCCTTCTTCAATCCCAATGTAATAAAGCTTTCCCCAACTAGTGTGTTTGTGTTAAAAGAAGAGAAAATGAGAAATTTCAGGGTTTTATGACAAAGCAAAAAAAAAGTTCACCTAATGCCAATTTGATACGGTGGGGACCTAGTTTAAAGTTTTTATTGTAAATAATACATCTAAAAAACAGTGATACGTACTGATTTTCTCTTCAAAGTAATATATATAATAAGGGTTATTATTTAGATATTAATCGATATTTTAGATATATTTTAATGTAGCAGGATCATATGACAAACTGAAAAAGTGAAAATTTAAAGGGACCAAACATGTATATTGGGACCAAAGAAGTATGCACATGATCCGAGGTGAGGCGTGACAATGTCCCCTTCAGTTTAATTACATGTCTATATATACATATATAAAGAAATAAAGAAAAAGGAAAAAGAACATGTACCCCACCTAAAAGACAACAATAGTATCCCATCTCAAGAGCATACTTCTCTGTTAGTTTTTCCATAATACAGATTGTGTGAAAAGATTGAATGACTGGACACAAACTAATGAAGGGTAAGAAGATTCTTGCAATAATATACTCCTTTTATTACCTTTAATTTAAAGACAATTTTACCCTCCACAGTCGATCAGCCTCAACTCCTACCTCTACCAAAAAAAACGTCACAGGAATACAAAAAAAAAAATTCACATAGATATCTTTGTTAAAGATTTCCCTACCAACATAGCAGTAACAATTAAATGAAGTATAATCCTTTGTTCTTTTAAGTTCATTTATATGCAAGTAAGGATTTCTACCAGCAAGAAAATCCTAAATAAATAAAATAAATAAATAAAATATAAGTTTGTCAGAACAAGAACCTGCGTGGTCAGAGTTTTGATGGCGTCTTTGGGGGTCCCACGTGGCGGTTCTTCATCATCTTCTTCCCTTTGCTTTGAGCACGTAATACACGTCAACATCTTATATCTAGCTTTTAATTATTATTAAAATATAATGTTTCAAGAATAAATAGTCTTTTTCTTGTTGAGCCCTTGTTATGCTCGTCCACCTTGGTTTGCCTGAAATGGGGAAAAACGATAGACAAATTAAGTGCAATTAATATTAATCGAATATATGACTATGAGTTACGAAGATGATGTCAATTACAAAATTAATGTATTTAAAACGGAAGTGCTCCTGAAAAGGGGAATTATGACGAATATTTTTTTCTAATAAAAGGAAATTTTTTTTATTTTCATTTATCAGTCATACAATGGTCAATGAACAAAATCTTCAAACAATGACCAAAAAATTAAAAAGAAAGGCTCAACTAATAATTAAAACTAAAAGGAAAAAGATGAGACAGTAGTTGAACGATAAAGTGCAATGAGCCAATAATTGAATGAAATACGGAGCGGACCATTTATTTTTCCTGCTGCTTTTGTCTGTGTCTAACAAAGAAAGTGATGATTTAGTGCCGAGTTTTATGCATGGTTTTGAAGACCGGACCGGACCAGCCCGTTCCGGCCGGTTCTGGACCGGTCAAAAATCCGGTTCGGTCCCGGTCCGGTCTATATTTATAAAACAAAAATTAAATTATCTATAAGTTACACGAAAATGAGTAAATTTATGAGAATGATAGATTGGTCTGGTGAAGGTTTGATTTTTGTATCTGAAAAGCCTGGTTCGAACACCACCCACCGGCCACTACGTACATTTTGAATTTATAATTACGATATTAGCCCAATAATTTTTTATTTACGTTTTGACCCCAAATTGATTTATTTTAATACTTAGACATCGCATATTGCAATTAACTTATAACCCCTACACAATTTAGTTTTGCCACTTAATTTTATAAAATAATAAATTGGAAAAAAGTCATAAAAATATGTATATGTTCTATGATATTTTGTTTAATTCATTTATAAAATATATATTCGTTTTATATAAGACACCGGTTTTACTCCGGTTTTACTCCGGTTTGATTCCGGTTTTATACAACCACTAAACCTTAAACCACTAAAATTTCCGGTTTGATTCGAAAACCCGGTTTCAGAACCTTGGTTTTATGACAAGAAAGATCAAGGTAATAAAATATATAATGCAACAGCTCATCAGCAATTAATAATCACAACCTCTGCACTGAAATTGAAATTATAAACACAGAGGAACATTATTTACAGTGGTTGAAAGCAGAAAAGTAAAAGCTTTCGCTTTTAAAGCGAATGCAGAAAATGTCGAGCTATGTGACGGAAATTTAGATCACATCCACACCTTTTACTCTTCAAACATTTCAACACAGAATAAACAAATCATTTGACAAGAAAATCTTGGAAATTCAGAATAGGCTTCACTTCAAAGAATACCTCCAAGAAAAATCATTCTGTGACGAATCCGAGGAAACCCTTTAAAAATAGAAGCTTAATTTGCTGGATTATCGTCGTCTTTTTTTAATAATAACATGAGTTCTTCAGAGGCAATAAAAATCGAACCTTTTTTGTTCGTTGCATGCAAGAACGATCTTGATGAGAAATATTCCTTTCTTGGAAGATATGCGATGACTTGTTTTGACCTGTGCGCGTGGGATTTTTTTGTTTTTTTTCTGGAAGGGAAATAACAGACTTGATAAATGGAGACAAGGAAAGAGAAGTGAGCCTTAGGCTATGTTGTCTGTATTTATAAGGGGGAGATTTAACGCCGTCAGTCTCTAGTCGTTATCTAACGGAGACGTCCAGAAATAGTGTTGTACGTTATTGTCCAGCGGTTGTACAGTGCATAAAATGGCATCATTGATATGTATTCCATCAACAGTTCAGAAAGTTATTGTAAGATTTTGAGGTTTGTGGTGGACAAGTGGATCACCATAGCCTGTGAAATGATTTTATGATCTTGGTTCTACATATTTATATTATTAACTTTGATAATGTTGGTTGTTTTTAAACTTTTTATTAAATTTTTATAATTAGTACCCAAGTACTTGCGAAAAACCTCTCCTTTTCTATTTAAGATTAAAAAATCTAGGGCAAAAGCCTAAAATGGTCCCCAGTGTTTACCCCTAGCAATTTAGTCTCCGATGTTTCGCGAGGATCAATTTAGTCCCCGATGTTATCGAATTTGAACAACATTGGTCCCCGCCGTTAAATAACCGTTAATTTGGGTGGAAGTTTACATGTGTCGACATGCGATTGACCACTTAAAAAATCATAAATAAACATTAAAAGGGGGAAAATCCAGAAAAGGAAAATTCAAAAATAGAGTAAAAAATAAAAAAAGAGAGAAAATTATTAATAAATTAAGTAAAAAGATAAACAATAATAAAAAATAAAATTTAAAAATAATTAATTAATTGAGAATGAAATATTTTAAAATAATAAAATAAACAAAGAAAAAAATACAAGATAAAAATAAAAAATAAATAGGGAGAGCATATTAAAATAAAAAATGATAAATAAAAATTTAAGATTTAAAAAAAGTTAAAAATAAAAATATATTTATTTATTAAAAACTAAATAAAAGGAAAAACAAAATAAGAATAAAAAATGCCTCTAAAAGTTTTACGAAGACCGTCCCTGCCAAGTTATAAAGACATAATCGTCTCAGTTCTCGAATTTTTTTACAAATAGACTGGGACTATTGTATCCTCGTTAACTAGACAGATATTAGATAGGGAATTCTCGTCAACTTTCGGTGACATTTTTATCATATTTTATTTTTTTAATTATTTTAGTTCTTAATAAATACATATTTTTATTTTTCTTATTTTTTTAAATTTTAACAATTTCTCTCTCTTTTTGTTTATTTTGCTACTTAATTTATTTTAATTTTGTATTTTTCCTCTATTTTAATTTATTATTTAATACATTTTTATTATCGATTTTAATTGAATTTATTTATTTGTAATTTAAATTAATTCTCACTTTATTTTAATTTAGTTTTTCTTTTCTTTTTTCTTGAATTTTTTTCCTTTTTTTGGATTTTTTAATTTACAAGTTTTTTCTTTTCTTTTTTTTCAGAATTTTTTTCCTTTTTTTTGGATTTTTTCTCTTTCTAATATTTAATTTATTATTTTTAATATTCTCTCTTTCTTATTTATTTGATTTTAATTTATTATTTTTAAAATTATTTTTATTATTTATTTTTTTATTTATTAGTAATTTTATCATTTTTTCTTTGAATTTTTACTCTACTTTTTAAATTATTTCCCCCTTTTTGGAGTTTAATTTATAATTTCTTATGTATCACATGTCGACACGTGTCAACTTCCATCCTGTAATTAATGGCTATTTAACGGCGAGGACAAATTTGGTTCAAATTCGATAACATCGGGGACTAAATTGGTTCTCGCGAAACATCGTGGACTAAATTGGTCCTTGCGAAACATCGTGGACTAAATTTATACAGAGGGTAAACATTGGGATATTTTAGGTTTTTGCTCAAAAATTCTACAGTACTTCTCCGCCATTCTATCCACCATTTTTAGGATAAGAAGAGGAAATAATCTCTTAATTCTTTTTTTTTTTAATTTCTTTTTTGTTTTCTTATGTCCTTTCTCGATTTAGCCTTCATGAAAGCTTTTGATAATTTTTTTTTTTATTGTGGGAGTGTCCGTTAGAAGAAGATGGATTTTCTTAAGTTAATGGCGTAAAGAAGTGGTTTAATATTGTTGTGGAGTTCTAAACTCGATTTTTAGTGGTTCTTTTAGCTTTTTTTTTTTATTTAAAGTTTAAAACACTTGTAGTCTTCCGATCTTTTAATTTTTATTCTGTTATCTTTCTCCCTCGGTCTATGAGAAGTCTTCCTATTGGATAGTCGATTGTACGGATGAGTTTTCTTGCCAATTTGGCCGCCTCTAAATTATGTTTACTGGGTTATTAATTAATCTAATGTTCGAAGGAAAACAGAAATTATTAATCTTTTGATCTTACACTTTAAAAAGAGCTTAAATTCAGCCCCTCGATTATTGCGTGTCTTGTCTTACTTCGCTACAATGTATACGGTGATGTCAATTTTCCCATCACAAAAGATTCTCATGTTTTTATATGGTTTTTGGTGTTTTCGCAAGTGCACAAAGAAATATGATTTTTTTATTTGTAAAATGGGTTAATTAACTAATCACCGGTTATGACAGTTCACTGATAAAATCTTTGGGCAGTGATGCGTTCAGTTTTCATCTCATGTGTTACCTGCTTTTTTGTCGGCTTAAGTAGTTGATAGACTTTCGACTTCATTTTCATCTTCCCCACCACATGTGTCTGGAAAAATCATATTATACAAGTTTGAGATTAAGAATAATGTACTAAGTGAGACATTGAGTGGGTTCCAATCTTTATCAGCATTCATCGAACTCCATTTAAGTTGTAAGAAAATTATTTCATGCGGCACGTTGAAAATAAACAAATCGATTAAAGAGGCGAAGTCTAATTTGAGTCATTAAATATACCACTTCTCGATTTTCGATGGCTATACATTATACTGGATAATTCCTAATACTAATTGATAAATAAGAGAGACCTGCCTCTCGGGTTTGAGTTAGAATTATCCAATATGGGATAGAATATAAATCTAAACACGCCACCTCACGTGTGACATGACTGACCTAACACGCGGAGATGTGAATCGCGTGACAACGAACTAAAAATTGCTCTGATACCATATTGAAATGATCCTAAATGCTAGGATCGGTTTATGAGTTTAGAGGGGCGGTGAATAAGCACTTGTTAGTTTTTCGATTCTGAACCGGTTAAGGTTAGATACCGATGCTTAATATGTTGAACAATCTCAGCCAGCTGAGTCTTGACCGCAGTCAGTTCCTCCTTTACTGCATCCTCACTGCCTCTGATATCGGCACGGATGTTGTTGAGGCCTTCCCTCATGGTGGTGAACTGCTCATTGGCCTTGTCTCTGTTGACATTGACTGTCTTTTCAAGGACCAGCATTTGGCGATGCATATGATTCACCAGGGAGACTTCCTTGACGTTAGCAACAATGTCTGTGGAGATTGGGACTTCAGTTTGTGGGGTGAAAACTGGTACAGTATGAGATGATGGCGTTTACGGCGACGGTTGTGGTTCCGATACCGGTCTTGAAGCTGATTCTGAAACAGATGCACTCTCCGATTGTTGTTCATGTGTGTGAACCGGAGATGATGGCTACAATGGGTCAGTGGAAGCCTACTCTTGATGTGGCGGCTCGGTTTCAAGAGCTTCTCGCTCCTCGACTTCCACTGTTATTCCAGCTTCTTCAAAAGTAAGGAGCCTTTGTTTTGGTTGCTCCTGATGGGAAATTTCTGGACCAGGACTTCTGAGGCGATCTCAGTCTTCTTAGCCTGGACTGGAATTTCCTCCTCAGTCTGCAGGCTTCAACTAGCATCTCCACCTCAAGTGCTGTTGCCTCAACCGGTCTGGCCTCCCTAGCTTCATTAGCATTGCCCGGAAATTCCGTCTCGGTCTGTATGGTCCGGTCACCACTGATACAGTCGCTAGTGCTTGTGAAATTTCGCTAAGGGTTGGACTTTTGTGTACTTCAGTCGCCATGGCCTCAGGAGCTGATGTTGATGTAGCTACCGATATCTATTGAGACTGCTCAATCTGTGGGACCGTTATGGAGCACAGTGGCTGGCTGATGTAGTAACCGGTCCCACTTGAGTGATTTCATTCAGAGCAGTGGCAAACCGGTGCTCCATGCTAAGCTTTTCACGCCCCAATCTCTCAAGAACCTCCTAGTCCTGATAGGCACTTCTGGACTCAGGGCTGCCTCTCATTGATGTAGGGCTGGAGTTCATTCATATTGAGCAGCAGACAGTAGAGTTCTCAAGACTAGAGCAGCTCCTTAACTGTTTTGATGCCGAGATGTTTGATGAGTCGGCCTTGAGTCTTCTTCGCCTTATTCATCCGGTCTGTAGACACCTTCTGGTGAAGCAGAAAAGAGATTTGGGGCCGAAGTTCTTGAAATACCTGTTCGGGTTTGGCAATATGGCAGTGAGGTTCATGTAAATAATATCAGTCCAGTTGATCCTTTGGTTTGTGAGCATCACCACCATCGCCTAGACTTTATCGGTGGTCAACATATCGAACGAACCAGCCTTCGCTAGAACTACCTTGGCAAAAATGTCATGAAGCAGTCGATAGGTCGGTTTTAGGGGGGTTCTCTTCTCTGCATCTTGAATGATGCCCCAGATGCGAACATCATCGCCTTCATATTCTCCTTGACGTTTTCGTTGATCGAGGAGAAGTCCTGAAGACCTTTGTGCGGTAGCCCTAGAGTTTTGGTGAACCAATCGGGCTCTATTTCCACGTCAGCTCCTCTGACGACACACTAAAATTTGGTACCATTAATGATAACGGAGTCGAAGAAATATCTTAGAGCTTCGGGATAAATCTCGTAAAAGCGTTCTAGAAATTTCTGAAACCCTGACTATTTTAGGGCTTGCAGCACGGGGAAAAATATGAGTCTTGATCGGTCATGGCATTAGTGAAGTTGATTTGTAGGATAATAGGGGCCATCTCTTGTTTGTGAGGAGCCATCGTATTGAGTATTGAGAGGGAGAGAGAGAGAGAGAGAGAGAGAGAGAGAGAGAGAGAGAGAGAGAGAGAGAGAGAGAGAGAGAGAGAGAGAGAGAGAGAGAGAGAAGAGACCGGTTTTGTTTGGTTAGAAGGTGTGAGGCTTTTTCTGACTGTGGGAGTGTTTGGGAGATTTTTGGGACTTAGAAAATTTTGGAAACGATAGGGATTTAGTGAGGAAGACGAAGTGTTGTAAACTCTTTTCAAATTCTTCTAAGTGTTGAGAGCCTTTTAGGTGGGCTTTAACTGGGTTGACGGGCTTTACATTTGCATTTAATGCAGCAGTACTTTATGTACTGTGTGCTGTCAGAACATTAAATGTGGTACCATGATTTGCACTCATTATCTGCGGATAAGCCTTCATCCTTCTCAAGCTTGATTGATCGGTGTGGACGCTTCTGAGCAATTGCCCATACCGAACCTCTTTATAGCTCCCTTGTGTACTTCGCCTGGTTGATGAATGGTTCGATTTCTAGTTGCTTCATTTGAAGTCCTAGAAAGAACGTCAGCTCGCCCATCACGCTTATTTCGACCTGGTCTTGCATCAGTTTGGAGAACCTATTGCACAGCTTGGGGTTGGTTGAACAGAAGAAGATTATTTGTACGATGAGCAGGTCTTCCCCCTTAGAGTACCGTCTGAGTGGGTCTTGGAACTAGCATCCAAACATCATTTCTCTCGAACTGGTTCATCTCTTCCTGCATAGCCGCGATTCAGTCACTATTCTTTAGTGCCTCTTCGACATATGATGGTTGCACTTGAGAAATGAAGGCATGAATAAAGACATTTGGGTTGGACTGGTGCCTGGTCTTCATTGGTGCAGTCGCGTCACCTATAATGAGTCTTTGTGGATGATTGAGCTTGGTCCAGTTACACTTGATGGATTCCCCTCAGTTTGATCTTCCTCCTAAGGGTTGACTAGTACTGCTTCTTCTACAGGTTTCGGTACCTGTCCAGTCTGAGCCTCATTCTCATACACTGGTTCGTGCTGAGCTGGTAATTCTGTCGGTATTTGCTTGTTGGATGCTCCGGTTTCGTCATCTTCGTTAGGTTGATTTGTCTCCATGGCATAGTTATTGATTCGTCATCTTCATTGGAATCATCTAGGTTCTGCACCTCCAGCTGGTTGCTTAGCCGTTTGATTTTCCTTGGAGTATTGTTCTCAGTCTGAGATCCTTCGAACACCACATACTGAGATTCTTCTATGCTCAAGGTCTTGCCAGAAAGAAACCTTTGTCAGCCCGATTGTCAAAGGTGGCTAGATGGATCTTTCCATTGACATGGATGTAACACGTGATTCCAAAGGTTTTGAAGTCACCAATGGAAGGGATGTTACCATTCAGATCTCATAGGGAGTTTTCCCTTGAATTTTGCATATCATTAACCAGTTCTGCGTATAGCAGGCGATATTGAAAGCTTCTGCCCAGAACTTTTGCAGATGTCTGCATCGGCCAGCATGGTCCTAGCCGCTTCCTTGAGCGTCCGGTTTCTCCTTTCAGCAACTCTATTTTGCTGAGGTGTCCTGGTAGCAGACAACTCATGGCGTATGCCATGATCCTCAAGATAGGAGGTTAGTGTATAATTAAGGAACTCAGTTCCTCGGTCACTCCTAATTGTTTTAATTTTAAAGTTCTTTTCATTTTGGATTCTTTTAAGTAATTTTATAAGTTTAGTTGGGGTTTGATATTTTGTTTTAAGGAAAATTACCCAGGTATACCTAGAGTAATCATCTACGACAACTAGTGTGTACCTAGTTCCCCCTAGACTGGTTACTGAAACCGGACCAAATAAGTCCATATGTAATAAGTCTAGACATTGGTCTGTCAGTACATTTCCTTTACTCTTAAAAGTTGATCTAATCTGTTATTCGTAGCTGACATGCTGAGCAGATTTTATCTTTAACGTAAGTTAGGTTCGGTAAACCTCTAACTAGGTTATTTTTACTTAAAGTTGAAATTGTATTGAAGTTCAAATGATTTAATCTTTTGTGCCGTAGCCAACCTATGGACTCACCGGCAACCAGACACGTTGGAACAAGAACAAGTTGATTCTTTGGTACCCATTTTATTTTGGGCCCGGTCAGGTATTAAATTTTTATGATCCTGACAAATCGTTCGGTATTCGGGTCAATTAGGTATTTATATTTCTTATTTTTTATTATTCTTATTATTTTTATATGTCTGTTATCCTTGAGATTTATTTCTCAAGGGTTCCGATCTTAATATGCTAGGTCTCTGTGACCGGTATCCGTGATGTTTGTTTCTCAAGAATTCCGGTCTTGGTTTATCATTATTAAAAGAACTCCCCCTCAATTGTTGAGGTATTTCCTTTCTCTAAGGGACAAAAGATTTACTATTATTAATTATGTTAGTGTTCCCCCTTACCGGTTGCGGCATGACTTTTCTCTGAGGGACAGGGGGTTTGTTCTTATTATTATTATTATTATTATTATTATTATTTTGTTTATATCCCAGTCAGTCCTCTAGAGATGTTTTCTACATGGACCGGACTTGGAGAATAATCAGATGGTCAAACGAACTTTATTACCTTTTCTGAGGCAGGAAGTTAATAGGATGTTGAGGCCTCCTCGGTGTTCGTCTGCTCTCTGTAGCCAAGATCGGTCCGGTCATTGGTGTCCTTCAGTATTCCCTGAAGGCAGTCGAGAGTCCTTGACGACTTTGTCCATGACTAGACTATGGTAGATAGTTTCTGGTTTTCTGAGGCCTTCTATTTGGTTGTCTCCTTTAACCTGTTATTTTCTTCCCCTAGTTTAGTGATTTTCTCAACTAGGGGTCCAATACTCTCCTGTACCGGTTTCTTACCTTTCTCAATTTCTCTGAGCTTGACAAAGAGTTTCCGGAAGTCATCTGTCATGTCTTGAAGAGCTTCCATTAGCTCTTCGTAGCTGAATTCAGGGACTGATTGGTCAGTCACCTGAGTAAGATGTCTTGCCATGAGACATGTGAGCTCCTCCTCGCTTTTATTTTCGCTTAGTTCTTCTTCTGAGCCCGACTCTTCTGAGACGGTATCGTCCTATCTTTGGTTGCTTTTCCCGGCCAATAGTGCGCGGGATTTCCTCTTTCCTTTAAATCTACCTTCCTTTACTTTATCTATTTTGTTTTTGGGGCAGTCGGTGATGAAGTGTTCTTTCATGCCACAGTTAAAGCAGACGTTAGAATTTTCATCCTGGTTAGTGTACTTACCCTTTTGCATTTTGTTTGGAGTTCTTTTCATGAACTTTCCAAACTTGCTGATGAAGAGGGTCATCGCTTCATCACTCATTTCCTCAGCATTCCTTGAGCACGATGTTTCTGCCACGGCCAAGAATTTGATCGATTGAACATGTATCGTCTCCTCCAGTCTCGTCTGGAGTTCGAACTCGTAGGCCTTTAAGTCTACAAACAAATCATGAAGCATAAGTTTGCTTAAGTCATTCGACTCTCGCATTGCCATAGTTTTTACAGCTCATTCTTTGGGAAGTGCCTTCATGACTTTAATGGCTATGTCACGGTTCTCGATATGCCTGCCTAGTGTCGAGAGGTCGTAGATGATGGTCGAGAGGTCGTAGATGATGGAGCAGAACCGCTCCTCGAAGTCTGCCATGGTCTCCCCTGGCTTCATCTTGATCGCATCATATTTCTGGATGGCAACCACGAGCTTGTTCTCTCGTGTTTGTTTGTTGCCCTCACAGATTTGGCAGAGTTTGGCCCTCACTTCTTTTGCGGTTTGGCCCTCACTTTTTGAATTTGGCCCTACGTTTTCATGCAATCTAATCTATATAATCAACATGAATCATAGTCAAGGTAGAATTTCCTAACATATGTGCTACTCGTTTGTCCCGCTATAGCAACCCTACGTAAATATAGAACCAATCAATTATATGTCTATATGATTGTAGTTCCTATACGTGCATTTGATCTTCATGAAATTCCCTGAATTTAGACGCTTTCGGCACCTAAATTATAGGAAACCACACATACGAAATCGAATTCCATCTTTGGTCGGTTTTACGTAGTAGTATTCAATGTTTTGTTCTAATCGGTCTAATCACTTAGTCCGTCTCATGAACTAATCAATGTTCATACGCATGGAGGCCAATCACACGTACGCATATGAAGCACAAAAGAATACATGCTCAAATCATATGATTAAATATGACGATAATCGCATTAATACGTAGTCATAATCCGGCCTAACATGGCCTAAATCACAAAAGAATTTATGCTAACATATTAAACAACAATGAATTAAAAGAAAACATTGTCGAAAAAGAAATATTAAAAGGTAAGAAATTCGCCCTCGTTACGGTGCTCGACTTGTCTCGCTCTTAGCCATCTTTGTATTTTCTCGTAGCCGTTCCGCTCTCTATTTTCATCCGTCAAAAGCTTCGTCTTCATTGCTTTATTTGCTGCCAAGCCCCCCTTTATTTCAGACATCATCCTCTTTATATAGATGAAGCCACCGACCTAATGCACCTAATATCGATTATTACTCCTCGTATATTTGGATCTTCAAGTTTGAATGGAAACTTCAATCATAGAGCATCAGTCATTGTAGATTATTTGACTTCCACCGTTGCTTAGGCACATGTCTATTAGGCAACTAGATTTGCAAATATTTGTCCTCTCTCATGCGTGTTAGAGAATCTTCCCAATATCTCACCTTACTTTGACTTATTCTTCGTTCCACATAATTAGCTCTTCCAACAAGATAGTTACGGCTAAAGAATAAATATGGGCCATATATTCTTGATAAGCATAGCTTCGATTAAAGAGTCCATAAAATCGGCTTTTGGTCCTTTTTGTTCCGATGTCTATAAAATACGAAATGCAACCATGAATGCCAGGTATAAGCTTATTCGTATAAATAATGACTGAAAATATGCTTTTACGGGGTATAAAAATAACATAAATCCTAACTTATCACGGTCGAGCACATCATAACCTGCCTGAAAATTCCCATGTCCAAGGTTTTGAACAGGTGTCCTTGGCAATGTTGTCAAGGTTTGCCTTTCTCCTCTCAGCTACGGTCAGCTCGCTTCTTTCCTTTGGGAATTCTTGCGGCTTCGTGGGATGTGCCGCATGTCGTGAATTATGTCCCGTGGTTATTACGTCCAGCATCTCTTCGTCTTGTGCGCAGAGATGGGTCATCATCCTAATCTTCAATTGAAGAAAGTTTCCTGCTAACCATGGGGAGTTTGTTTGACGAAGTCGTCATTAGTTATACGCGAATATCAAGCAACCCTCTCTGATACCATTTGGTAGGATCGGTTTACGTGTTTAGAGGGGGTGAATAAACACTTGTTAGTTTTTCGGTTCTGAACCGGTTAAAGTTAGATACCGATGATTGATATTTGGTGTGTGCAGCTTTGTGAGGAAGAGACCGGTCAGTTTGAACCAAGACTGGATGTGATTTGTGGCGTGTATGTGTTTGTGACACAAAATTTGTTTCTGGAAGTTCGGAGCAAATTCTCCTACGTCTTCCCTTCTTTCCCGCAAGGAAGGTATCACTAGAAGTCTCGACTTACAACCTTTGTTGTACACCTCTTAGCTAGACTGACTCAATACAACCCTCACGGCTATATTATGCTAACTAAACTCCTAGTTCATAGCTAGACATCTTTTTACAGTCCGTCTCTTTCAAGAGCTTTTTACTGTCCCTTGAGAAAAATCACTTACTAACCGTTCGGTATAGTACAGTGATGACAACACCTAGCTTCTTTTCTTCTCTTTGAAAGTTATGAGCTTAAGCTCTCGTTCTTGATTTTTCAATGAAGTGTTGTGAGGTCTTCAGCTTGCTTCCCTCTATTTATAGTTGGGTATGAAGTTGAAGCCCGTTGGGAGATAGCTCTTGTGTACTAGATAGAGCATTTATTGACTTTACCCAAAATGGGTTTGTTCGGTCTTCGCAGCAGTCCGCTCTGTGCCTTTTGCTTTATTCCTTATTTGGCTTGGCTTGACTTCAACTTGGCTCTAGCTGTCAGCCTTGTATTAAATGTTCATCAGAAGTCGTCAACTTGTTGCGCCATGAATATATTTGAATCTGTCCAGCGTGGCACTTTCGGTATCATGCATTTCGGTCTTCAATGTGCTTCTGGTAGCAGTCTTGATCTGGTTTCTAACTGGCGCTGATGACCTGCCATCTGTTTCGGGTTCACCTATGTTTAACCGTTTACGTAATAAGTTAAGTTCAATCACCAAAACTAATAATTTGAATAAATTAAATTCATGATTTCTAGCACTAAAGGCCATTGGCAATCGGAGGATCCCTACACTTTATAACTGAAAAAGTAGGCCATTAAATGCATATGCTAAATAAATTTGAGTCTTCGAATTATTTTTTGAGTAAATTAGGTCGCTACATCGTGTATACCAAGTCAACAACAATATCAACAAGAAATATTGGAGTCATATCAATCCGACTATTTTTGTTGACTTGAATCTCAATTTTGTTTTGAAATATGAAGTTAGGGATAGTTTTCTGCATTTATGAACTATAGTGATGAAAAATTGAAGATATATTTAATAATCAAAATTTGAATATTTTTAATGTCATTATTATTGATAGTTGTTGGGGTGTCAAACTGAATCCCACACTGGATAAATCGAAGAAGTATGAGAAGTATATAAGCGTGTATGCTATTCCATATACGCCAATTGGTTTTAGAGTGGGAACTCATAAGGCTTATGGGCTTGGCTAAAAGGTGATCGGAAATTTTCTACATTGGTGTGGCGAGCTTGGACTGAGCATGCGACCTTTAGATAGATCGAGATTCTACCCTAGATATGATATTGATGATGTGTCTCCAGCACTTGCAAAAACAATTGTGCAAATTGCTGTGAAAGCTCGGTTAAAAGCGAGTCTGCTCGATAGGTGAGATGAAAGTGCGTGGTGCAGATGATTGCGATGATGGCATTTGGTGCCGATAATTATCGTTGAAAAGGAGGCTCATTGGGTGGTCTTGGTTTTAGGGGAGGATAGTTGGAAGTCAAACCAAGTCCCACATCGGATAAATCAAAGAGATGTCCTAATATATATAAGCTTATGGCTAACTCTCTCTATTACCAATTGGTTTTAGAGAGAAACTTCACACTTTTATATGACCCTGAGCTGGAAGATAATTGGAGATAGTTACAGTACCAAAAGAGACTCTGTTTTCAATCAACAATCTAAAAAACGAGTTAGAAACCTTTCTTCATCCAAATATTGAAAAGAACCAATGATTGAATATTGAAGGGCAGTTTAATACTAGAAGAGAACTCTAAATTAGCTTGACCTCTGTATATCATATATTCAAGTGATTAGTATGTAAAAATCTGAAATGCATTATGAAGAATTGCGTTTTGGAATTGTTTATTTGAACCGAATTGCATGATTCTAAATTAAGAAGTTTAAATCCAAATCCATTGTTTGACAAGTTAGGGTTTCGAAATCCAGATTTCAAAATATAGGTCGAGCTCGACCTCCAGTTTTTTATTAAAAAATTCAAACTACAAGAGAAATAATAATAAATAATAAATGAAACAAGCTTGCAAGACGGTTAGCGAGCTTTCGAACACCCATCAGTGAGCTTGAGCTCGACTCTCGACAATAATGAGCTCGAGCCGGCTCGACTTGTCGATCACCCTTAATTATTATGTTTCTTATTATTATTATATTATTGTTGTTATTATTATTATTTTACGAAAACTTATTATGAGCTCGGCTTTGGATTTCAAAAAACATATCACTCGTCATCGAATTTTAAATTCCGACAAATAATGAACGTTCAAATTCAGATTAGGATGAAATCAAAATCCAAATACGGACGATTTGAAGGAAACTTGGTTTCAAATCGATTTCAAACGAACCATAAATAAATTTCAATGCTTTTTGAAATCCGGGTATTTAAACAGACTATAAAATAATTTCAAGTTGCCATTTTGCGATTATTCTTAAAATAACCCATAAAAGTTTTCTATGGCTTTAAGCAACTTATGGTTCCTGCTTTAAGTGATGAAATTTCTATAAGCATGGAAAATCTAATAGGAATAACGAGACGGGAAACCCAATTATTTGTTTATTGTCATATAATTTATTTTCCTTAATCCATGACTTTATGTCAATTTATGATTGGTGTGTTTCATAAATTACATACAAGTTGAACTGACATCGAACGTGCTGCTTTCTTGAAGTTCATGAAATTTTCATATATTAATTTACGACAAAGACAAAAATAAATTTACGTGACTATCATTTCAATGATATATTAATTTAGGATCGTACACTAAAATGTAATTTATTTTCATAAAACTTAAAACTAAGTAGTAATTCCTGCACACTCAAATGCATGTGCATACACATATATATAATTAATTTTATCTAAAATACATAGTGGAAATTATAATTTAAATATAGTCTATCTTTATAAATATATAGAAGAGAAATATAATTTAATATGAAATTAATGTAAAGTAATTCATTAGATGAGTAAAAATGAGAATATAAAATTTAGATTTACAGAAAAGCTAGTGGATGATTTTTATAGATTTATTTTTGAACAATGGATAGTGGGTAGTTATCCTTTTTAATTTTATATTATTTTTTTTAAAAATAATTATTATTTTTATAGATGAGATATGATTGGTCAATAGACATACCAAATTAATTGAGTTAGTGGCAGTTTAACCAAAACTCTAATTCTTAATAAAATAGAATATATTAGTTAGTACTACTATTATCAATTCCTTGTACGATCAAACTTTCAATATATGTATTATATTTAAATAATCTATCTATATGATTAAAATTAAATTTTATTATTTCATCCACTGAATACAATCATAAAATGATGATATATATCATAGCATACGCAACGAGCGTATCTTACATCAAATGAAACGTTTTAGCTTTGTATTCCTAAATTATATTAAAATGGGTAATTCTATTGGCACCTGCTATTTTTCTATTTGCATCCCCTAATTAATATGTAAAGTAGACTATTATATACTTACCAATTATATTTTAAACCATTAAATACTTACTAATTCTAAATCATTAACTACTTATCATTAAAGGCTAAATAAAGGATATCTTGAGTAATTAACAATGAACGGTTGATTGTATTGGTGTGCTAGCGATGAAAGATATTGTTTCCAAATTTTTTGTGACGGTTATTAATTACCATCAGATATATATGTATCTAATGCATGCATAAAATTTTTTGAATTACTTATTTCGGCCATATGTCTCATCAATTAATCCTTAGCTAAATATTGTGCTTATTGAAGTTTGTATAATTAAAAAGTAATATTTACGTAATGTGAAAATATTTTTGTTAAACTGATTTTTTAATAACATTGAAGATATTAATATTACAAAATGAATGTAAAATTGTAGGATTAAAATAAAGGAGTGATACAAAAGTAAATAAATTAACTATTGTATTGTTGTGTCATCCGATAAAATAACTTAATTGATATTGTTAAATAATTTATTCAATTAATACAGTTAATTTTTATAAAAAAATTATAATAAAATAATTATTGTTGAATTCATGTGATTAAATAACAAATTTCAAGTGTTTGGGGGTGTAAAATGGGGGGTGTAACTAGTAAGGGGGTGTGAATAGTAGGAAAGAAAAGTATAGTTCAATGCCCTATTAGTATATTAATTCTAAGATTATCTTAAT
Organism: Craterostigma plantagineum; assembly: GCA_027422505.1. NCBI lineage: Eukaryota > Viridiplantae > Streptophyta > Magnoliopsida > Lamiales > Linderniaceae > Craterostigma > Craterostigma plantagineum. The sequence continues at coordinate 5,695,814 of JAPQWV010000047.1, read as the reverse complement.
AACTTTCCCCATTACTCTAAGAGCTGTGATCTTGAAGCAACTTCCTAATCTAAAGCTTTTGTTATAATTCTCTCTGTTGTATACGCCGTTATAACTTTCTTATTCTGATTTGGACAATAACATGTGAAAGGGGAATTGTTGTGAAGTAATAATAGAAGCAACGTATCTATATAAATATATATGTAAGGCACAGGCATCTTACATATGGGACCTTTGTGCTGTCTTGACCACAAGCAGCCTTTAATTCAAAAATTGATTAGCTTGTGCAATTATTTTAGTGAACAAAAGAAGGATAATTAATTGGTCATGAGAAACAGAAGATAAACGAACAATGATTTTCGAAATATTTATGATTTATTATTAATGATTTTCGAAATACTTTTTAAATGATAGTATTGATGCAACAACGATATAAAAAGATTAAAAACATATTTGTTGCACCTTAATTAGCATGATTGTTTTTGAAATATTCCGCCAAATCTCATAAAATAAAGCTAAATGACGTACAATCTACAGACTATTTTGAAGTGAAAAGAAAAAAAATAACGTTGCTAAGCATTAAAGGTTAAAATAAAAATATCAAACGAGTGGGAGAAAGAAGAATCTGTCTCGAGATTATATTGTCTTTAAACATTTGGAATGATGTCTTTGCAACATAGATTATCGTTATTATGTAAGATATGTAAGCAATGAAAAGAAAACTCAGTCGATGATCAATCTGTAAAGTTAGATATCAATCTCCCTCAATCCCATGACTTCTTTATTTTTCCAATTTCCAGTGCTCTTATTGCTTTATGATTTCATGTACTTTGCAGTGGTTATTCTGCTATCTGTTGCGAAATGGGCAGCGAAACGAAATTGAAAATGACTGTGAGGATAAATGGAACGCGGGATTTTACGTGGAAAAACCCCTTTTTTAACTTGGGGTAAAAACCACAGGCGAGGTAGAAATATTTTTACTGGGTAAAAAACAGGGGTTACAATCTCTCAATCTATAAATGAGAAAACACACACTATCTCTCTTTATAGTCGGAGCAAATACCGAACAAACCCTCAATTTTTTTCTCTACCCTCTATTTCTTTCCTCTCTCTCTCTCTCTCTCTCTCTTTTCTTTCTCTATTGGTTTTGGTGTGTTTTTTTTGCTTAAGCCCCGTAGTCTATTTATAGGCAAGAAACTTAGCTTCATCACAGTACAATTAGGTCATTGCTTACATTATTTAATCATTATAATATTAATATAACTAAATATATTATTATTATTATTATTATTATTATTATTATTATAATGAGGTAGATGAAGTGGGTAGGTGGCAACCACTTTCCCATCAATCTTCCACTTGAAGATTTGATTGAGGCGCAATCAGATCTTCACGCCATTCTCCTAACTCGCATTTGCATGTTACTTAAATTCTATCAATCCACAGGAAGAACGACACGACATAAACTTGTCCACAAGAATTGCCTTGGTCATGTAGTCTGCCATATTATCCGCAGTGTGAACTTTTTGCATGTCCACTGTTTTCTCTTCCACTTGTTCACGAATAAAATGGTATTGGACCCGGATGTGTTTGGTTCTTGAATGATATGCTGGATTCCTTGCAAGATGCAACGCACTCTGGCTATCACAATAGAGAACAATATTCTCTTGTTTGTGGTCGAGTTTTTCCAGCAACATCTTCAACCATATTGCCTCTTTACTGGCTTGCGTAGCTGCGACATATTCTGGTTTTATCAAGTTCACCTGCATAATCTGCATCAACAAATCCATGGACAGTGAAATCTGTACCTCCGTAACATAAGGCAAGATCCGAGGTTCCCTTGATATATCGGAGAATCCTCTTAACAGCACTCCAATGCTCCTGACCAGGGTTGGACAATGTATCGGCTAACAACTCCCACTGCATGGGCAATGTCTGGTCTGGTACAGATCATTGCCAACATTAGACTTCCTACTACCGATGCATATGGAAGTCGAGATATCTCTATCCTTTCGTCTTCATCGGTAGGACACATCTCGAAGGATAGCTTGAAATTAGCAACAAGAGGGGTAGATATTGGCTTACTATCTTGCATGTTGAACCTTCGCAAGATTTTCATTAAATACTTCTTCTCGAAAAGCCAAATCTTCTGCTTGCTTCTGTCTCGAGATATTTGCACACCAAGAATTTTGTTTGCTGGTCCCAAGTCCTTCATTTCGAAGTCACTGGCTAGTTGAGTCTTTAAGTCGGCGATACGACCTTTGTTGGGTCCTGCTACCGGCATATCGTCGACGTACAACAGCAACATGATGAAATCGTCATCGCCAAATCTCTTGAAATACACACAAGGATCTGAATATAGCCTGTTGTAGCCAAGACTCATTATGAAGGAGTCAAATCTCTTATACCAACATCAAGTGCTTGTTTGAGCCCGCATAGAGATTTGATCAATTTGTAAACCAAATCTTCTTTTCCTTGTTCCTCGAAACCTTCTGGTTGAATCATATATATTTCTTCATCCAGGTCACCATGGAGAAAGGCTGTCTTCACGTCCAGCTGCTCAAGATGCAAGTCGAGTGTAGCCCACATTGACAAGACCATCCTAACTGTAAGTCGTACCACCGGTGAGAAAATTTCGTTGAAGTCAATCCCTTCTTTCTGAGTATATCCCTTTACAACCAGGCTAGCACGGTAGCTCTCTACCTGGTCATCACCATTCCGCTTGATTTGTACACCCATTTGTTGCCAATGGGTTTCCTTTCATTTCCTCTTGCATTTCTGAAATCCACTGACTCGCATCTGAATTATTCAGTGCTTCTTGAAAAGTGGTTGATTCTCCATCATCCGTTAGAAAACAATATGCAATATTGCTCTCTATCTCAAGTGCCAACTAGGCGGCCTACGCTCGCGTGATAACCGCCAGAGATTCGGTACTTCAGATTCGACTGAGTGGAGCTCTTCGTGTGCCGGTTCAGATTCAGAAGAATTATATTGCTCCAATTTTCTTTTCATCGGTGTAATCTTTGTCACGTCTTTTGGACTGATATCATTTTCGACTTGCTCCTCATTGCTATCTTCCAAGAAGATAACATCTATACTGATAATCACTTTGTGGTCAGTGAGATTCCACAAGCGATATCCCTTTACTCCATCAGCGTACCCCAATAATAGGCATTTCCTGTACTTTGGATCCAACTTTGTCGTTTCTTGGTTGTGGTACATCGCGTAAGTTGGACTTCCAAATATATGGAGGTTTGAATAGTCTGCATGTGCACCGGTCCACATTTCCATCGGTGTCCGCATCTCTATAGCAGTAGACGGGGCGCGATTCACCACATAACAGGCAGTACAGACTGCTTCCGCCCAGAACTTCTTTTCGAGGCCCGCAGTTCTCAACATAGCCCTCGTTCTTTCCAACAGGGTCCTATTCAACCGCTCTGCCACTCCATTCTGTTGTGGAGTGTAAGTGGTGAACTATCTTCTGATGCCCGCTTCTTTGCAGAATTAAGTGAATTCTTTGCCAATATATTCCCCTCCATTATCTGACCGAAGACACTTGATTTTCTGCATGTTTCAAGTTCAACTCACGCCTTATAAGTTTTGAAGACAGGAAGTACGTCGTCCTTCTTCTTGATTGGGCACACCCAGCATCTCTTGGAGTAGTCGTCAATGAATGATACGAAGTAGTTGCTCCTCCCACGGATTTGACCGGTGCTTGCCATACATCAGAGTGGATTAATTCTAGAATTTCTTTGCTTTTAGAATTTGAAGTGGAGTACTTTAGGCGATGCTGCTTGCTCACAATACAATGCTCGCATAATGGTAGTGACACCGTCGTGAGTCCAGGAAGTAGATTCTTTTGCGTAAGAATTTTCATGCCTTGTTCAGACATATGACCAAGTTTCTTGTGCCCAAGTCATCGTGGACTTTTCATTTAAACTTGTCGTGGCAACGGATGCCTGCCCTTTTTGCAGAGTCTCTCCCTTTAGCATGTATAGATTTGCAGCTATCTTTTCTTCCTTCATCAGCACCAGCGCTCCTTTGGAACCTTCATGATCTTGTTCTCCAAACAAAGATCATCGAGTTGTCCCACGGACACCAGATTTTTCTTCAAGCCCTCCACATGTCGCACAGTATGGATGGGACGCAAGTGTCGCCGTACATCTTTATTTGAATCGTACCGACCCCGACAATCTTCAGCACTTGGTCGTTGCTGCTGTAGACATACCCTCCAAAGGTTGGCTCGTATTGATGAAACCATTCCCTTCGAGAGGTCATGTGGAAAGTAGCTGCTGAGTGAGCCACACGTCGTTGAATCTTCCATTTTCAGCGATGGTGGTTGCGGCTTCACACACCAAGGCAATTCCATCATCGATAATGTTGGCGGCATTTCCTTGGGCATTGGGATTTTTATTTAGAGCCCAACAATCTTTCTTTAGATGACCTTTCTTTCCACAGTGGTAACATTTTATAGCCTTCTTATTTTTGGTAACAAGGCTTTCCCGTTTTTGACTCCCACTTGGACCAGATTCTCCGGGTCTTGTCCGTTTTCGGCTCATGTTTGGACCACGTGCTCCTGATCTTGCCCTCGTCACTGTCAATGCTTCCCTCTGCTGGGACGTTATCAACTTGTCTTCTTTGTTATTGCGCCGACTTTCTTCTTCGAGAACCGTAGCTGCAATATTTATCGAAGATAAGTTTTCCTGCAGCTTGGTTGTTGCTCAGATTGATGATGAATTGATCGTAGGCGTCTGGCATGCTTTGTAGTAGAAGCTCAGCATGTTCACTTGGCTCAATTTAGTAGTCCAAGTCTTTAAGTTGAGAGAATGGAGTATTCAACTTGTTGATGTGCTCGGTCACTGAAGAAGATTCTTCCATTCGTAGGTGATATAATTTTTCAGGAAAATTCGACGGTGGAGTGACTTGACTTGATACAACTTCTCAAGATGGTCACATATTTCTTTCGCACTAGTCTTCTCTTCTACGCTTGATAATATGTCATCTGCTAATGTCAGATGAATATTGGCGATGGCTCTCCCGTCTATCTTCTTCCATTTGGCATCACTTGCAATAGTTGTTGGTTTGCCAGTGATCGTCTCCAAACAACTTTCTTTGAGTAAAATTGCCTTTATTCTCATCTTCCATAGTGAGTAGTTTCTCCCGTTGAATTTCTCAATTTCATTTTTAGATGCCATTTTTCCCACGTCGCTATCGTCGGAGAAATTCAACAGTCCAGCCAAATTGTACAGATTAGATAATTTGTAGAAAGGGTAACGACCAGCTTTCTAGACATAATTACCCTTCTAAGTAAATTTCTAGATGAGATCTGGTGTGGTCACAATGTGTCCTGCTTGGCACCAGCCACCTAGACACTTACTTAGCCATGACTTGCCAAAAAACTCCTCCGTAACGATAAACCTTTTCGATATCCTTTCTAATGTGGAAGATCAGACAAAGCTGCAACCACAGAGCATAATCGGAATATCAATCAGGGCTGGCTCTGATACCACTTGTTGTGAAATGGACAGCGAAACGACATTGGTAATGACTGTGAGGATAAATGGAACACGGGATTTTACGTGGAAAACCCCTTTCCAACTTGGGGTAAAAATCACAGGCGAGGTAGAAATATTATTACTGGGGTAAGCAGGGGTTACAATCTCTCAATCTATAAAGGAGAAAACACACTATCTCTCTTTATAGTCGGAGCAAATACCGAACAAACCCTCAATTTTTTTTTCTCTACCCTCTATTTCTTCCTCTCTCTCTTTTCTATCTCTATTGGTTTTGCTGTGTTTTTTGTTTTTTTGTTTTTGCTTAAGCCCCGCAGCAGCCTATTTATAGGCAAGAAACTTAGCTTCATCACAATACAATTAGGTCATTGCTTACATCATTTAATCATTATAATATTAATATAATTAAATATATATTATTATTATTATTATTATTATTATTATTATTAATGAGGTATATGAAGTGGGTAGGTGGCAACCAACTTTCCCATCACTATCAAGTATTTTCTTTTCTAATATTTTATTTTAACTACGACACATTTCACTCAGATTTGCACACTCCCTAGTTCAACATGAAACTTCCATTTTCGGATATGAGATGATCGCAACTTTCAGCGAGACTAGTCCATCTAGCCTATTAGCATCGCCAAGTCCATACAAAATTGTCGAAGAATTTAAGAGGGACCGAACTTTTGACATACGTCTTAACAACCACTTGATTATGAAAAAAAACATAATGAAAACAAAATAAAAGGATTTGGTGAACTAACTTGTAGAAATAACAGTTTCAGTATAACTTCTTTTCTAGAACAGCGTAACGTAGAAGTTTAGCCCATTTACTTCTTAAGGCCCAATATTTGAGATGAAAAGCCCACAAATTTAAGGCCCAGTCGCATACAATAAAGATGTATCATTGTCCCACAACATAATCTATCATCTTGGCCCAACGGTCGAAAATGTCAAGCCATTGAACAGCAGAAACGATAAAACCTTTGTTGCATATGAAGCTGGTCTTCTCCACTACATTACTCCTTGCAATAAAATTAGACTGCTCAGATTCTCCGATAAGACCAAATCCATTGATGTTCAGATTCTGTCGTGAAAATATGTCATGAATGTTGGATAAATAAATCATGGGCTTTATTCAGGCTTGTTAATGTGAATTGTTTTGAAGGGAAATAAAAGTGATTGTTGTCCCACATTGGAAAAAAAAGTTGGTTTGACACACCTTATATATAGATGTAGATTTTATTAGTTTAAAATAAATAGCTAATATTATACTACATGTGTGCCGCTCGCGTGGGCGCGCAGGGGGTGCAAATCAGGCCGACTTGTGTGCGAGTGCGCGACCCGCGCATACGAATGTCGGACCGAAAACTAACGGGCCTGACCAACCCGCATTTTTCCCCGGTTTCAAAATTTATTTCCCGGTATTTAACGTGGCTTGCGAAGCTGGACTGTACTGGCTAAGACCGGACTAAACTGGTCGCCATACGTGACCGGTTAGCTAGGCTGACCGAAAGCGACCGTTCAGATACCTTGAAGTCCAACGGAGAGTCATTTGAAATGGCACGATTGTACCACTAACGAGGTTCTTTAAAGCCATAATTGTCCACTAATAAAGATACATTTATAGCCATTAAATTATTTGATTTAAAGCTATAATTGTCCAGTAATGAAGAGACTTCTATAGCGATTAAATTATTTGATTCCTACAAATATAGGATGATTCTCAATGGAGAAAGAGATACGAAAACTCACAAGCCTTCGTAATGAAATTCCTATTCATTTAATTCCAGTTCACCATCGGTGTTGTTGTGTATTAAACAGCGGCCAAGTAATTCGAAGTATCATGGGAAATAGGCGCTCGTAAAACCTCAAAGCACAAATGTGAGGGAGCAAATCTGTTTTAGGAAATTATGCATGGACAATCTTCGAAACTCTCTTCGTATTTGTTCGATCTACACCCCAGTCTATAAATTGATCGACACGCGGTGTACCAATATAAAATGCAAGTGCGCCAAGTGATAATTAAAACGAATACGTGTTTACTAACACTGACGTGCAATAGGCAGTGGGCCTATCGTTCGTAGCGCAGTAAAATGAGTAAACGAGTATCGAACACGAGGAATAACTTGATTACTAGTAATGACCTATCGAGTGGATATCTATCCTAAATAAAGTAACGAGATTTGTTTATGCTACGAACTAATTAAACCGATTAACCTAATGGAATGGGAGACTAAGAAAGCACGACTAGAAAAGATATGAGTGGCTTAAGATGACAAATATCGGCTAAGACAATAGAAATATCGCTCCTACGTATTTATCGACTAAATCGCAGTAATTTTCTACCCACTGACGAATTTGCCGTCGCCCTAAACGTTCGTGGGAATCTTAAACTAATAATTGCAAGATGGCGAGGATCGAGTATTTGCTTTCGCCCTATACTCGAATCCTATCTAATCGTTATTTAGCTATCGACCTAAACGATATATTACACATTTACATCAACACATAGACATATTGAGGCAAAGAAGCAATATCATAGAACAATAAATAGTCGAATACACGTGTTCACGATTACTCTACGCCCTAGCTACGAAGCAACCCAACGTTCATCTATTTCCTAACACAAAAATAGGATTAGCTACTCATACTAGACAAGGAGACAACGAAATTAAGTAGGAAAATAGATGAAGAACTCATAAATCTTCCCTACGATGTATCCGGGGCGATTTCAAGGTCGGCCTTTTGTTCCTCGGTCAATTTGGCAAGAAATCTTCGTAGAATCATCTAGCCCTTTGTTCCAGCTCTTCCTCCTCTCTTTTTCGTCTCTCTTTCGCCTCCAAGTGATTATGGTTCCGTCCCAAAAAAAGTATTATTCATTAGGGTTGAAATTTGACCTTTTAAAGTTGAGTTCGTCACCTCCACGGCCTCTTAATGGGCCTTCCACGGCCGTGGAAGACTAAATGGGCCAAAAACACACAGGCTGCGACACGGCCGTGGGACACATATCAAGAGGCCATGGACTGGGATTTAGCTCTCTGCCAACTCACCACGGCCGTGGGGTTTCGAGGCTGTGGGAAATTCTTTAGCTCTCTGCCCCTTCTCCACGGCCGTGGGGCGTTGATGAGGAGGCCGTGGGCTATTATCTGCCCCTTACCCATGGCCGTGGGTCCTTAGTGAAGTGGCCGTGGGCGCTTTGGAGCCCTCTGCTGCTTTCCCGGTGGGTAATCTCTCACGTGGCCGTGGCGAGCTTACCTTGATTATCTTGAGCCGTTTTTTGCTCGTTTTGCTCCGACCGTCGTCCAAAGTACCTTCGACATTAACAAACGTAAGATATATGATTTTATGCGGAAAACAAGTCAATTGCTTCAAGGACGACGTACTTATTAACAAGATAAATATGTAAACATGCGTTTATCAAGCATACAAAACCAACAATGAAAATGGCGGTCCTAGATTTGCAACTTATTGTTCGATCGTGGTGTGTGTGAATTGAATCGAAAACCAACTCCTTGAATGTGTTTGAATCGAAATTCAACAAAGAAATGAAAACGTGAAACGATATGATGTGGTTCGGCTTTAACTTTCAGGCCTACTCTAGGGACCAAAAAAAGCATTTTTCTCTATTTCGTAAATTGGGATTATAATCCACCGGTGTCTGGTTCGCAGGCGCAACCCGAGCCTGCCACACATTCATAGAGCCGAATCTTCAAGATTCGCCTCAAGGATTGGGTGGAAGTCTCGTACACTCACAACCTCAAGTGACTGTGAGCCAACCTGAAGAGTCGGTGTCTACTCAAGGGTTGATAACAGGCGACATCAGTCGTCCTGGTCCATCCAAGGAGGCGTCCCCACCGTTTGTGACGAATGAGCAATTCCAAGCTGCTCTCTCCGCTGCGGTTCAATCTCTTGAAGACAAGATACTGGAGAGAGTTCTTATTGCCATATAGACATCCGCAAGGACACTGGAAAAGCACCTGTCTATGAAGGCACCTCGTCATAGCCCAACCTCACACCTCCACAACCCACACCACGACCCTTTAGCCAATTTATCCATCCTCATCAATCCATAGACCATACCCATAACCGAGCTCCACGACATCCTACCCGCGCGATTGATCGGCCTCTCCATCTGGTCGCCTCAAGAAGAGTCTCTTTACAGGCGATTGGTGGATCATCCTGATCCACCTACTAATACTTGCCGAGGCCAAAGCTCCCACACAAGACGCCGACATGACGGCCCTGACGATCAGGATCCTCATGAGGGGGAGAAGAGGCTAAGGACATCTACTAGTGGCCAAGTACAAGGCTCGGGCGCAACGCAAACAAGCGCTGGAGCAGGTGAAACCCAAACCACCCACCAAACACAAACCACCCAAACTACCTACACCACGCACCGCACCACCACTCTAACCCACATCGACCCACCAACCTTTCACCTTAGGACACCTCCGCCCACGTCACCGATCTACTCAAGCCCCTTGCTTCCGGACGAAGAAGCAAGTGCCGCAATGCTCATAGCCCTAGCAGCTACTCAAGCTACTCCCTCGGTTGCTCCAGATAAACGGGCCCCGCAGGACATGGCGGCAATCCACATAAGGCTCTAGATAAGTATATCTGCGACGGACAGTGGATGACCCATTCCATGCCCAAGGAGCATCAAAGATGACGGCTTCAAGACGTTCGACATTTTCTACAACAAGCCTCCATAGACCTCGTGATCATAGAAGACGACGAGCTTCTGGAAGGTGAAGACTACGAGCAAGACATCCCAAGGCTACCAAAGTTGATCGCGCAACAAGCAGTTCCCTCTACAAGGCTAACGCCAGGGACCGTTCGGATCGACACGCCATGGGAGAACTTCTGAATAGAAATCCCCTTCGTCGAAGAAGTTCGAGAAAACATTTGAAGGTCACCGGAGAGAGTTAAGAAGCCGAACGAGTTCGAGCTGAGATGGATCTCTCACTGGGATCAGCAGAAGAGGATGACCTACCTTTGGATGCTGACCGAACTTGGACCTGATGTGAGGCTGGGGTGACTAAAGAACAAGTCAAGAGCCATAAGGGTCTCTCCCCAATATGGCAACTACTCAGCGTATACTGTGCAAAAGGAGGACTTCCAACACCTCACTACACCATCGAGCGAGTAGATAGAACTCGAGAAGATCTAAGCGAGAGCGACCTATCGTACATCCCTACTGATGAGGTATACCGTCTCTATCAGCTGTACGTGGAGAAGTACAAAGGTCCTCAAGGCTTCATCAAAAAAGAAGGACTTGAGGGACTACCGGTTCATGATGCGCCAAGTCAAGTACTTCGCCGCACACGACCTTCAGATGGCTTTGGAGAGCAACATGAAGAAGGTTAACATGACCCTCCGCTTAACAAAGGACATGAGATCGAAGGGCTTCCCAACAATCACGTGCACATCAGCTCAGTCCTAGGCATCACCTATCACAATCCAATAGCCAAGAAGAATAGGTTGATGCTGAAGACTGAGATTCATAAGTTTTGCGATGGGACGCTCAAGGTCGTCAGGAAAAACATCGAGCAGAGGTTGGAAGAAATCAATCGATATACGATGCTGAGGATCCACAGGTTCGTGAGAGAATAGCCGCTCGTAATGGAACTATTAGAAGATATTGAGGAGCGACTGGAGCTGAGGAACACGCTCAGGAACTTTGAGCATGCACTGGGCTTGCGCAGATCTTACTACGCCCGACGAGGACAAACAACGCAGAGACGCAATCAAGCACAGAGGGGAAGAATGTAGAAGATCAATTATAATTGTTCTTTGATTTCATTAATTGTCCTTGTAATTAGGGGCTTTATTTGTATTAGTCAGTAGATTAGGACTAGATAGATATTTATACGAAATATGTTTGGTATAAATACTTTGTAATCAATCGCAATCAATAGAGAAAGTTTTGGAAATTGATCCGAAAGACTTGCAATTCTATTTCTAGAGAGAGAAACAATAGTATCTTTCTCACTCTACTCGAATTCTCTCTCTTGTTCTTCATTTGAGTTTTTCGATCGAATCTTAATGTCGATCATTATCATCGAGTTACTTAGAATCCATGCCTAGGATCATAAAGTTGTAATCGTAGGACTCAAATGTTAGGTCCTACGATTAACAACTTTATGACCCTAGGCATGAATTCTAAGTAACTCGATGATAATGATTGTCATTAAGATTCGATCGAAAAACTCAAATGAAGATCAAGAGAGAGAATGCGAGTAGAGTGAGAAAGTTAGTACTGTTTCTCTCTCTAGGAATTGAATTGCAAGCCTTTCGGATCAATTTCCAAACTTTCTCTATTGATTGCGTTTGATTACAAAGTATTTATACCAAACACACTTGGTATAAATATCTAACTAGTCCTAATCTAAGGACAAATATAAGAAAAGCCCCAAAATACAAGGACATCTAATAAAATCAAAGCACAATTAGAATTGATCTTCTACACCTAAACCTGCATAAACACATAACCCTAAATCTTGGTGCGACAACTACAACAATTTGTAACACATAAACAACTAACATATTAACTAGTTGATAACCGCTAAATAGTTATTAGTAACGCATTTGGACTGATTAGCTATCCCGCCCATATTCCAAATCGTGGCATAAATCCCGCCCAATTAACTCAATCAATCCACAAATCCCGCCCAAAATTTAGCAAGCAAAGTAAATCGTGTCCAAAACCAATATCTTTTGGAGCAGAAACATGTTTACAGCTTGGGTTTATTGTCTTTAATGCCATCAACGTCCACAATCGTAAAATGGTCCCCACAATTACTGACAAAGATGGAGGAATTCTTATATTTTGTGAATATGCCAACGAATTTAGTGTCATCGAGGCAAAGAGAACCATCTCTTTATTAGAGTTGCTTTTGCAGATCACAAAACGGTTTTCATGTGCACACAGTCCCTCTATATCATTGACATACAAGTCACCCCTTAACAAGAAAATCGTGACACTGCGTGTTGACGATGATGTTAAATTCATGGTCAGATTACATCGCGAGTTCAAATTGAATGTCATTGAGATGGTTGTAGCGGAGAAGAAAGATATTGTTGAAGCAGAGCCATCCCAAGTCGAAAACTCAAGTTATCATTGTCCATCTTCTATCAACACATTCGACGGTTGGCTTCATGGCATTGATGGTGAAGGACAAGTCTTTAATGATGTTAACGACTTTCGGAGCACACTGAAAAGATATGCAATAGCAAGAAAAAGATCTTACAAGTACGTAAAAAATGACCCTTAGAAAATCATCACGGTTTGCAATGTTGACGTGTGTCCTTGGAGGATATACGCGGCTAGCGGGAAACGCAATAGAGTATTTTGCATAAGAAACTGCAACCTCAATCATACATGTGGGGAAACAAGCCTTCTAATTCGAGGACACCCGAAAGCAAATGCGAAATTGATTGCTGAATTGATGCAGCCCAAATTGGGTACAGAGCCTCTATAAAAGCCACATACCATGAAGAATGATATGTTGCGAGATTATGGTGTCGAAACCATATCACATGCCATGGGCAGGGAAGGAAATAGCACTAAAGAATATTCATAGGGTAGAAAGAGGTTTTTATGAGAGATTGAGGTGGTATTGCAACGCTGTGAGACAAACAAATCCAGGGAATGTGGCAGACTATGAGCTTCATGCTAATGCCAATAAATTTCGGAGAATGTTTGTGTGTTTTAATGCTTGTATAGTTGGTTTCGTAAGGGGTTGTAGGCCATTAATCTTCCTTGATGGTACACATATCAAGAACAAGCACAAAGGATGTTTGCTTAGTGCTGTTTCGAAGGACGCAAACGACGGGCTGTTTACAATGGCATTTGCAGGTTTGTGTTTCCACATATGTTTGTTGAACAAATGTAATCTGAATGCTTCCTATTGAAGTTGAGGCACCTTTTATGCTATCATGGACGAGACAATTTCAGAGAATATACGTCTTATCTGATCGGAATGCTGGCCTCCTTAACAGCATTCCCTCAGCATTTCCGGGGTGTCACCACGCATATTATCTACGGCATGTGGTCGATAACTTCAAGACAGAGGTATTTTCGAAGCACTCCTTGGCATAGTATTAATCATTAGTGTAATCTAAACACTGATTTTTCAGGTATTGCAAAAATACCCAGCTAGGAACAAGAAACATTGGACTTCTAAGCTAAAGAAAGTGGCATATTCTCCTTACGTGGCTGATTTACAAACATTTACTGCATAATTTAATAAAGCATTCCCTGATCGCAAACAGTTTCTAATAGACACGAAACCTAATTGTTGGGCTAACTCGTTGTTTGCTGGAAATAGGTGGGGAATTATTGATAACAACATTGCGGAGAGTTGGAATAGTTGGGTTCGTCTGCCTAGGTCATTGCCGATTGTCGCAATGATCGATGAGATAAGACGGAAGATTATGGTAATGATGAACGACAAAAGAAATGAAGCACACAAACAAGACGGGCGTTTGTGTAAGAAGCCCGAGAAGATTCTAAAGTTCAACATAGATGAATCTCGAACATTGGAGGTTAATACTTCTTCTGGATGGCAATTTGATGTTTCGGAACTTGGGAACAGATTTGTCGTAGACTTGAACAACAAAACCTGTTCCTGCAGACACTTCCAATTAGAGGGTACTCCATGTAAGTACGCTTGCTCGTGCATTCTTTCTCTAGGGCTTTCTCCGTATGACTTCTGCGACAACTAGTACAGTTTAGCAAAATACAGAGAGACCTACATGTCGTCCGTAAATCCCATTCCTTCAGCTTTTGGATCCATTACCTGAAGACGTCGTTCAACCAGACGCTCAACGACCCCCAGGTCGTTCTCGTTCAAAGAGGATCCCTTCACAGACTCCAGATGTCCGTCCGCTCAAATGCGGAAGGTGTAACAGATGTAGGCACGACCGCCGAACATGTAAAGAACCAATCTAGTGTTTGCAATACTCCTTTTGTCCTTTTTGTCATTCACAATGTGTTCATATTTGATGCCATTTGGTCACCTTTTGTTTGTGGCTGCATGGTATGGTAGGTTTGATATCTTTTGGACGCTTTTTGTCTGTGACACCAAAGTAGGTTTCTGACTGTAATACCACTTTATGGCAACACAATAATATTTATTGTTTAATTAGTGACAAATCCTGTACTTTTAGTAACACTTCCGATAAATATATGTAACGCTTCGATTTTATGTAGTAACTGTTCAATGTCAAAAAATATCGAAACAGGTCTTGCAAAAAAAAAACATAGTCGTAATTTAACATTTCAGATAATCCAAGTAACGCTTCGATTTCATGTAGTAACAGTTCGATGTCAAAAAATATCGACACAAGTCCACGAAAAAATAAATTTAGGTCGTAACATAACATTTCAGATAATCCAAGTAACGCCTCGATTTCATGTAGTAACAGTCCAATGCCAAATTATCGAAACGGTTCTGCTAAAAAATACCATATCAATACTTATGAAAAACAAAAGCAGATCATAATATACCACTTTAGATATTAAAAGTAACGCTTTGATTTCATGTAGTAACATTTCTGCTAAGGAATACCATATCAATACTTCTGAAAAACAGTAGAAGGACATAATATACCAATTCAGATATACCAAGTAACGCTTCAATTTCAGGTAGTAACAGTTCAATGCCAAAAATTAGCGAAACAGGTCTGTTAAAAAAATAACACATCAATACTTATGAGAAACAAGAATACGTCCTAATATACCATTTTAGACAATTCGTGTAACGCTTTTACTTCATGTAGTAATAGTTCGATGCTGAAAAATACAAGTCTGTTAAACAAAATACCCCATCAATACTTATGGAAAACAAAATTAGGTCATAATATGCCAATTAATCGACGAAGTAGTCGATTATGAGTTACCCCTTTTATCATGACCCACTTTGTTCTTAGTACCATATGTTCGACAAAAATACCAAATATATACTTACTAGAAACAAAACAAAGTCATATGATACCAATTCATCGGACAAAAATATAATTTGTGAGTAATGAAGTACCGTTACTTTATACTTTTATGACGTTAAGGCGTATCCTAGTAACAATAATGCATTAAATAGTAACATGTGTTCCCAATGAATTGATGCCT
The DNA here is from genome assembly GCA_027422505.1 of Craterostigma plantagineum. Lineage (NCBI taxonomy): Eukaryota > Viridiplantae > Streptophyta > Magnoliopsida > Lamiales > Linderniaceae > Craterostigma > Craterostigma plantagineum. The sequence goes on along the minus strand of JAPQWV010000047.1, from coordinate 5,680,184 downwards.
GTCATACGACCTGCTTCACACAACGTAGGTTTAGAAGTGATGAGGTAACTATTGTTTCAAAATTAACAGAGCCTATGAAACGCCCAAACTATGGGTATCTCGAATGCACACAGATTAGCTGCAATTCCTGCCAAAATCTAGTTCGATTTGGCCAGGTTTTTCTCGAAAACCCATATAGAAATTCATTATAATTCTTACATCGTACTTCATCAATACTAGAATAAATCCTACGTGACACGTCGAAATTGATTGGTTGATGGGACAGTCGATTGTGCTCGATTCATTGTGAAAAATGGATTTCGATTATCCGGAGAAATAAATATAAATCTGTTAAAAAAACGTTTTACTATTGGTAAGTAACATATTATCAGTTTAAAGTAACGCTTATGGTTTTTACAGTAACAAGTCGTCGTATTTCTATAACATAAAACTGGCGTCGAATACCACTTCAGAAAACGGTTTAAAGGGTATTTTAGTCAAATCATAGTTTGGGTCTTTACCTTTAAATTTTTCAAAAAAAAAGCTCCTTAAAACTAAATAAAATTCTGACAGGGCCTGATCACTATATTTAAAATTGCCTAGGGCCTGAACACAAATCGTCCCTTTCTATAAGTGATACTGCACTTTTCATCTGAGCCCTTAGATCTCACTGCGTGCAAATTCAATGGTCCTCATTTAGACTTGATAAATCAGCCTTGTTTTCAAGACTTGGAAAAAATATTCACAGCTGAACTCGATTCTTTCATCCTTGCAACGTTTGAGCTCCATCTAGGCTTTGATCGAATGTGTTTTAGCTCAGAATTCTCAGCAAAATATATTTAGTATATATTCCATATTCAAAATTCGTCCGAGAGTCTGAAGAACATAAGTTCGACATTGGTCTCGTAATTTGGCGCGCTCCTATTACGAGACGGTTATCGTTTTCTTGGAAAACGAATATCATATTCTTTAGGCATCTTCAGCGGGATAACACCGTTTTAATGACAGAGGGTCTAACGCCGGCTTTGAAATAAAATCAGTTTTGCATCCCGCCTACGATCAATAAATTACATATTAATATATATACAATGTATGTATATATATATATGGTGGATATTCCCACGTATCATCATCATCTTTTTGTACAGTTTTTAAGCTTTTTGTAAAAAAGATCCTTCTAATGGTATCAAAGCCCTGGTGAGGGTATTAAGAAATTCTGGTGTAGTTTAACGTTCTTTATCAAATGAATTTGATAAAGCGTAACTGTTAAAAACAGTATTGAAGAGGAGTATGATATTCCTCAAGATTTAGACAAATTAAATCGTTGGACAATACCAAAAATAGATTATAAAATTATCTATGAATTAGGAACTTTTGAAAAATTAGGTTTAAAACAAGTAGTAAAAACTATTGAAGAAACAATTTCTTTGAATAACGAAGAGATGGTTATTAGACTTCTAAGTAATAGAGACTTAGAAAAATATAGAATAAACCATAAGTTTATTCATATTGGGTTAGTTCAAGTAGCCTTTAAGCCATTAACTTTAGAAGGTTTACCAGAGAGCTTTATAGCAGCTCTTAGAGATGGTAGAAATCTCGACTGGAAACAATCCCTTATGGGAATAATTCAGTCTAGTCTGGCACATGGACCAGTTTATTTTAATGTTTATCCAAATCTCCAATTATCTTTAACTGATGTCAATATATTGGATGCTTCGACCTTAAATGTCAAAACTCACTGATATAATTACGCTCCGGGATCGGAAGTAATATGTATCTGTTATAGAATTTATTACAAGCCTTTATATACGCTTAATCCACAGTGTAAAATAGTTGATAAACCAATCAACGAAACTGTTCTTATAGAAACTAATTTTAGTAGATCGAATATTACAACTCGCAGATCTATAAAATGGGAAGAAATACAATTTCCAGAAAACTGGACAATTGAACGAGCTATGCCTCTTCTGCCCAAAATACAAAACAATCCTACTCAAATAATACAATCTACAAATGGAACTGTTCAAATACAGTTTGATCAAAATCGCCGATCTATAGATGTTAGAACTCCTAGATCTAGAATGACTAGATCAGCCTCTTCTCATTATCATATATCACCATGTGATTATATGATAAAATCTCCCTCTAAAGCTTCGACTTCTCAAGTTAGAGAATCAACCTCTAACGATTATCTACAAAATAGAGTTGAAGAATTAAGAATTAATTCTGATAATATTGTTCATGGAATTTCTAAAAATAACGACGAGGAAATAACGAGTCAGGAATGGATTTTTGTGTTTAATGGATTTAAAACCTCAAATTGATTTTAGTCCGGGTTCTCCGGCAAGAAAAGAAATTCAAAAGGAATTTAATTTACCCAAATGGGAACTCTTTCGAAAATGGTTTCTTGAAAGTTTTAATAATGAAGATAAAATTATTATCCAAAATAAATTTTATAATGATTTGTCAAAAAGAAATGAAAAATTACCTTTTATTCCTTGATTTTTGACAAATTATTTTAAAAATATGATTTCAGTTCTTGAAAGAAGTTATAAGCTTTCAACGGGGAAAAATATGAAGTCAATCTATCCTCCTCAAAGCAGTTTTCAAATAGAGAAGGAAAATGAGATTCGCTATTATAATGCTTTTCAAAAATTATTTGAAAATGAAACTCTTACTGTTACTATAATCATATAAATAGTCTTTTAAAACAACAAAATTATACGAATATGTATGTTATTGTTTTAGGAGAACAAATTTCTTTATTAAAAAAAATATTGAAGAAATATCTTTTTCTATTAAAGATATAAAAAATTATCTTTTAATGAATAAAGATAAAAATATAAGTGAAACTAAAATAGCTAATATAGCTTCTACTAGTATTCAACCTCCTCCTGAAATTGTTGATTTTAAATCAATTACTCAAATTGAAGATTTAATTGAAAATAAGCTTAAAAATTTAAAGCTTAACACTTTAAGTGAAGATTTTGAAAATCAGCTTGAAAATTCTGATAATTTTCATAATACTTTTACTGAAGAAATCAATAAATTAAGAAATTCTTCGAAATTTGCTAGTAAACCAATTCAGACTAAATATTATTACCCAAGACCAACCCCTCAAGATGTTCTAATTGAAGAACACGATCTTACTATAAACAATTCATATAATGGTCATTGCATTTATGAATGGAATTTAGATGGCTATACGGAAAGACAAACTTTCGGTATGGTTCATAGGATGATGATGTATAGTACAGTCTGTAAAACTCAAGGTAATGCAGACAAAACTATAGCTCAAATGCTTGTTGCTGGCTTTACTGGTCAGTTGAAAGATTGGTGGGATAATTATTTATCTCAGCAAGACCGAGAAAGTATTTTTCTTAATGTAAAAGAGGAAAATAATACAATTATTGAAAACGCTGTTTATACTTTATGTATAAACATTGTAGAACATTTTACAGGCCGATGGTCTGATAATTCTGAAAATGTCAGAACTTTGCTCCAAAACCTTAGGTGTAAAACCCTTACATCGTTTAGATGGTATAAGGATACTTTTCTTAGCAGAGTTATGGAACTTCCTGAGTCAAATAGTACTCATTGGAAATCCAAATTCGTTGATGGTCTTCCTTTCTTATTTGCCGAAAGGGTTAAGAAAATCCTTAGAAATGGAGAATCTAGTATAGATTATAATTCTTATACTTATGGCAGATTAATAGGAACTTGCATACAAGAAGGTTTAGCTTTATGTAATGAAATAAAGCTTAACAAACAACTCAAGAGACATTCTCTTGACGAGAAAAAACAATTAGGAGAATTCTGTAGCCAATTTGGTTTAGAAAATCCTTCTACGAGTAAACCTCGTAAAGAGTATAAACCCAAAAAATACTCTTCTAAACAATATGAAAAAAGAAAATATCGAAAATCTAAACGAAGAGAACAAAAATTCTCAAAAGATAATAAAAATACTCAATACGGAAATAAATTTCCTCCAATTATTTGTCGCAAATGCGGTAAAATTGGTCATAAAGCATCAACTTGTTGGACTAAAAAGAAAATTAATAATTTGAATATTGATAATGATCTAAAAGAAACATTATCAAAAATTCTGTTGGAATCAGACAGTGAAATTTCTTCGTGTGATGAAAATAATATCATCGAAGATATTTCATCGTCAGAATCTGAAGAATGCCAAAATTGTCAAATAGGACAACCTTGTTCTAAAAATATTAAAAGTTCAGAATCTGAACCAGAAGATAATTTATATCAAATTATATCTCAATTTCAAGAATTAGAACTAAATGTTCTGGATAATAATCTTTTAGAAATTTTAAAAGAAACAGAAGATCCAGATTTAAAAAATCATATAATCAAACGATTAATCCAAAAAGAGGAAGAAACTTCAAAAGAAGATATTCCTAAAATAATTAAAACTGAATCTTATAGTATGGCCGAAGTAATGAGATTACTTCGTAATAAGAATAAAATAAATAAAACTGAATCAGCTGTTAATATTAAAGATTTGACAATTGAGATTTCAAATCTTAAAACTGAAATTAAAAATTTAAAATTAAGTCATATTGATTTAGAACGAAGATTTTCTAAATTAGAAAAAGGGAAAGAAATTGTTAAAGAATTTGAAACTAATGAAAATTTCGCCAGTACTTCTGAAAATATTCAAGAAGAAAATTTCCTTTCGACATTAGAAGTTATTACTTCTCAAAAATGGCTTGTTAAAATATCACTGCTTATCGATGGAAACTTTCAAAAAAATTTGATTGCATTAATTGATAGTGGAGCAGATTTAAATTGTTTCCAGGAAGGAATAATTCCTACCCAATATTTTCATAAAACAACTCATTCTCTTAGCTCTGCAAGCGGAGAAAAACTTCAGATTAATTATAAAATCCCTAAAGCCTTCATTTGTGAAAATAAGGTTTGTATTCCTACTTCATTCTTGCTGGTCAAGAATATTACAAACCAAGTAATCCTTGGTACTCCGTTCCTTAGGAAAATATTTCCCATTCAAAATATTAATGAACTTGGATTTAAAGGTAATTTCGAAAATAAAGAAGTTTACTTTGAATTCATTACTGAACCTTTTTCAAGGATTCTTAATGAAATTAAGGATTCTATTCTTATTAAAGCAAAAGAAAAACAGGTAAATTACCTTAAGCAAGAAATTAATATACTTACGATTGAGGATAAAATCCAAAATCCTAAGTTATAAGAAAAAATTAAATTACTTTATAATGAATTTACGTTGCAAATATGTAACGATCTTCCAAATGCTTTTTGGAATAGAAAAAAACATATAGTTTCTTTACCTTATGAAGATGATTTTAGTGAGAAAAATATTCCCACTAAAGCTCGTCCTTGTCAGATGAATTCTGAATTATTAGAATTATGTAAAAAAGAAATAACTTCTCTTTTACAGAAAGGCTTAATAAAACCTTCAAAATCACCTTGGTCATGCACAGCTTTTTATGTCAATAATGCGGCAGAAAAAGAAAGGAGAGCACCGAGGTTAGTTATTAATTATAAACCCCTTAATAAAGTTTTGAAATGGATTAGGTATCCTATTCCTAATAAAAAGGATCTTTTAGATCGTTTATTTAATGCCATTATCTTTTCAAAATTCGATTTAAAATCAGGGTTTTGGCAAATACAAATTGATGAAAAGGATAGATATAAAACTGCTTTTACTGTTCCAATAGGACAATTTGAATGGAACGTAATGCCTTTTGGTTTGAAAAATGCTCCTTCTGAATTTCAAAATATAATGAATGACATATTCATTCCTTATAGTAATTTCATTATCGTTTATATTGATGATATTTTAATCTTTTCAAAAGATATTGAAACACATTTTAAACATCTTGATATATTTAAGAAAATTGTTATCCAAAATAGATTGGTTATATCTAGTCCAAAAATGGTTTTATTTCAAACTAAAATACGATTTTTAGGTCATAATATTGAAAAAGGAAATATTAATCCAATTAATAGAAGTATTGAGTTTGCATCAAAATTTCCAGATCAAATTTTAGATAAAACTCAGCTTCAAAGATTTTTAGGAAGTTTAAATTATATTTCTCCTTATTATAAAAGTCTTGCTAGTGATACATCTATTTTATACGATAGACTTAAGAAAATTCCTTGTCAGTGGACAAAAAATCACACTGAAGCAGTTAAAAAAATTAAAAATAAGGTTACTCATTTACCTTGTCTTATGCTTGCTAATTCTAATTGGCAAAAGGTTATAGAAACTGATGCCTCTGATTTAGGATATGGAGGAATTTTAAAACAAATCTCTCCAGAAAATAAGAAAGAATATTTAGTTAGATTCCATTCGGGGAAATAGAATAATGCTCAGAAAAATTATGCTACTATAGCTAGAGAAGTACTTGCTATAGTCAAATGTGTTCTTAAATTTCAGGATGATTTATATAATCAAAAGTTTTTAATAAAAAATGATTGTCAAACTGCAAAATTTATGTTTCAAAAAGATTTTAAACATGATGTTTCTAAGCAAATGTTTGCAAGATGGCAAGCTCATTTAGCCCCATTTGATTTTGAAATAATTTATAAAAAAGGAAGTGATAATAGCCTTCCCGATTTTCTTACCAGAGAATTTATTCAATGAATTCTTTTGCAGGTATGTCCCAATATGGGAAAAACTATCCCTCTAATAGAGGTGGTAGAGGTGGCAAGCCTATTGCTCAACATGGCAATAGAAAATTATTTAAAGAGAATCTCTCTTCGTCTTCGAGCAACATGAGTGCTCAAGATCAACAGATGTACAAAGAATTCCTTAAATATAAGGAACAAAAAACTCAAGAAGGTACGACTTCTTATGCTAAAATTGTAGCAGATGATGAAGTTGAAGATCAAGAATTTATTTATGAACAAAATTCTCATAAAGAAGTCATACTCTTTTTAACGGAAAATGATTTAAAATGGAAAGATCAACCATGGACCTTAATGGAAAGATATCTAGATACAGCATCATATGCTGGAGGATATTATAAAAACAGAATGAACTACGAAAATATTCTTAAGTTCACAGAATCTTGTGAATTTGATCATTTTGTTACTGGAAATCAGAAGGTTTATAACTTCAGTAAGATTATTATTAAGAGGATTATATCCCCTGAAGCTTGGGCAATTCACCCAATGAAGGATAGGGAATATTTCCATCCAGAATTAAAAGTTACAGTCAAGTTCAATTATTGGGATTATATCCAAGCTTTTCATAGAGTTTTCTTATATGAAAACGTCAAAAGAAAACATTCTTGGTGGATCAAGATATGTGCTGATGTGTACAATCAGGAAATTCCTACTTGGTTTTATAATTGGTGGTTATCCTATGGAGCCACAGTTAATATTTTGAAAGATCCATTCTCAGGATTATATACTGAGTGGGTTAAAGTTTCGCCAGCCCTAATAGAGGCCCAACATAATAATAAATGGATTGAAGGAATGGCTTCAATGCATTTTTATATTGAATATAGTATCCCATGGATTTGGAAATGGGCTCCTGAAGTTGGTCATAACCAACAGAATATACCTTGTTTATGGAGAACTTTTTATACAAAGTCTGGAAGAAAATGATCCGAATAGACGGTCAAGGAGAATATGAAGGACAACAAACTGTCGCTAAAATCAAAGAAAAAATTGTTTATTATAAGGAACAAATTGAAAAAAGACAGCAAAGGGAATCTCCTAGTCCAAAGTCCTTTCTAGAAGATTAAATATTCAGAAAGGAAAAATGACTAAAGAAGAAATTCTGATTGAATACATGGAAGAAATAAAGAAGGATATCGGAAAGAATTTTGGAATTGATATTTCCGACGTAACTATGGGGACTTCATCAAAAGATGAAGATTTTTTTGTCAAGCAGGAGAAGCTCAAGACCCCTTTGATGATGATGATTTATTATCATTTGAAGACGCTATCAATAATATCACTGAAGAATCCTTCAAAAGGATGAAAGGAAAAGATAAGGAATGACGAGAGAATGACAAGGTATCCACTAGGCGGCTAAAGATTTTAGCATGGCGACAACATTATTTTACTTTTATAAAGTAAATGGCCCACAAGAGGATTTGAGAACAAGAACAAGATTTAGGCCAGCTTGACTTATATTTCTTTTCTTTTGTCTTTTTACTTTTGTGTGTCTTTAAATATGGCCTTTCGCCATAAGTTGTGTACGCAGTCTTTACCTTGCACTCTTGTACTCTCTCTCTCTTTGTAAAATACGTTGAAGAAATAAAAGTTCTGGTTTGCATCTACTTCGTCTCTTTCAAGTAAGTTTCTATCCTAATTATAATTTTGTTTGATCAAGCCTTAATGGAAGGCTAAACCTTAACGTTAAACTACATTAAAATGCCTTAATACTTAAATCATGGTTTTATATCATATATATATAATTTTATTAATATGATGTAATATTTTCTTTTATAAAATCTTTTAAAATCGATTGAAGGAATTAAATTTTGAATAAAGGTTATAATAAAATTTGATTTCGATTAATTCTTTGTTGGCTCTTGGCTAGCCCGTGTTGCCGTTGGAAAGGCGTTTGAAGGGTAAGGCTGTTACCAATTGAATTAATTGAATGAATATTTTATTATATAAAATTCCTTGTATTCGATGATTTAATTCTAAAGATCACAAAAATAATTTGTTTTCGGATTAATGGTATATAGGCTGGACTACCTTGAGTCCGAACGGGATCAAACTGTTTACAGCTTGATAACTGGACTAATAGGTTTAACAACGCCACGTACCATTTTCCAATTTTTATTTTGATGTTTGGTATATCGGTTGAACTGCCTACAAACGAGATTCTGATTTTGGTATGATTGTGTGACTACCTTTGGTAAAGAATTAAACTGTTTACAGTTTGATTGTTTGATCAAAAGGTTTTGTTTGACTAAGTACCATTATCATGGTTTGTATGGTGGATATTGCCACGTATCATCATCATCTTTTTGTACAGTTTTTAAGCTTTTTGTAAAAAAGATCCTTCTAATGACAATGTATGTATATATATATATATATATATATATATATAGAATTCACCCAATATTAAATAGGACATGAGAAGAATGGAAAAGACAAGCGACGGATTCCCTTTATTACGAGCCATATGCTGTAATAATTATTGTATATTTGAATGATCCAACCATGTTGAGGTTTCACTACACATATCGTTTAAGAATCTCTTCCACAGTAGTGTAGTTAACCTCAGGATAGAGCTGCGAAGCTTCTTCTGTTGGGGTTGAGCGGTAATATTTAATTCCGGGCCAGCGGGTAGTTGTATTTGGACCCCGCGACAATTTATCGGGATATTAATTAAAGTCGTAATGACATCAAGAGAACACCGAGATTTTTACGTGGTTCGGCCAATACCGCCTACATCCACGGAGAGACAATAGTTTTACTATATTTGAGAATATTACACCGTACAGAATAACGCTCGTGTTTAAACACAAAACCCGAGACCCCTTACCCACCCGGGTAATGTTTTTGTACCTACTCCCAACTACCCCAGTAAAACTAAACCCGCTCTCACCCTTATCCGACCGGACAAGATTTCCTTTTTTTTCCCTCTCATTCTCTCTCCCTCACTCGCTCTCTCTTTCACTCAATTTGGGGTGTGTTACAAGTGATCTCCACGTCCCTTTAAATAGGCAGTTCTACAAGCAAATGAGACGTCATCCCATGCGTCATTGGTAGAGAAAATAAAAACGATTTCCTCCTTGGACTTTTCAATCATGAGCTGGACCAACAATTCTCCCCCTCCAGCGACTTCAGCATCTTCTCCAGAGAGCACTCCAGCGAACATGAGAATGAGAGTAACCCGTTCGCAAATACCACGAACATCCATTGGCATTCCTTGTAGCACCTACACATAATCCGAATCAAGAGTTCCAGTCCTATCCACTTGATTCATTCAGCAGCCAATCTTATGTGCAGCTATGTCGAACCGACTCGACCCGTCGATTCCCAAAGAGGGACTTCGATGCAACCCCTTCTCCAGCAGGATTTTCCTTCTCACCATCGTCTGCCTTTATACCACGCTCGAGCGATTTCCATGAACCCATCGAAGTCTTATCATACTCACGTCCAGACGATACAATACCTTTGCACTCTTCTCCCTTTGGTAGGACCATTTCCGCCCATGTGTGATTTCCCAGACTCCCCCTGCTATGAAACCCCATAGCCCTGGAATTTGACTGGCTCAAGAATATTAAAAACTATGCAACTTTGGGACAACGTCACACCATCCAAAATGCGCACCGCTCCACCAACCATTTTGATCTTCCCCGTTCCAACACACCGAACAACACAACGATATCCATCGGCCCATGGAGATCGAAAAACCGTTCGCATTTTCCGAAACGCATCAAAATATTCTTTTGGAGCAAATTCGAATTTAATATCCTACTTCATGAGAACGAGCGCCATCATTAGAGACTGTGAGAACGTCTCTAAGATAAATCGTGTGCTACCTCCATTGTGGAATTTTCCTAGCCGCTTGTCCTTCTTCCTCCAAGTCGGACAATTTCTCCTGATGTGTCCCGGCTCACCACATTTGTAGCATCACATGCCCTTCCCGCCACCTGGATTTGGACCTGCTGCTGTCTCCAAATCCCCAAGCGTGTCACCTTCCTCTACGACTCTTTCCGTGTATAGCCAACGCCCGACTTATCACCATAATTTGACAGCCTTCTCTTTTCATGCTCCAAAAAAAGTTGACTCCACCATCCACCATCTACGTCGTCTCGTACCGGATGGTTGTGATCAAATTATCACCCGAATCAGGAAGCGAGGTAAGAAGTAAAATGGCCTTACTTCTTCCTCTTTCGACACATCTTGACCCCAAAATTTCCGTCATTTACTCCGACTTTTCCTCGTCTCCCATCAAAACTTATCACCCAGCCTTGACAAATGAGAACATCCTTCACTTTTCTCTGCCGCAGAGTGAAACCTCCCGTACCAGCACATTGTCGCACTTTGCTGTCATTCGTCGCTATTATCCTTGCAGAGATTCAACAGCCCAGCCCAAATAGTACAGATCAAATAATTCCAAGGAAAGGCTAGCGACCTGCTTCACAGCACTATTGCCATAACTCACCAAAACTCCACCGCCGCACAAGCTCCGCCTGACACCGAGCATAACATCAACGATAACCATCTTGTACCATCATTTTTTTCAGTACAAGGCACCACCTCGTTGAACCTCGCTCTGACACTAGCTCCCCCCGATCGACGATCTCTTCTGATATCTTTTCTGATGTGGAAGATCAGACACAGCTGCAACCACAGAGCATACTCAGAATACCAGCAGGGTTTGGCTCTGATACCACTTGTTGGGGTTGAGCGGTAATATTTAATTCCGGGCCAGCGGGTAGTTGTATTTGGACCCCGCGATAATTTATCGGGATATTAATTAAAGTCGTAATGACACCAAGAGAACACCGAGATTTTTACGTGGTTCGGCCAATACCACCTACATCCACGGAGAGACAATAGTTTTACTATATTTGAGAATATTACACCGTACAAAATAACGCTCGTGTTTAAACCCAAAACCCGAGACCCCTTACCCACCCGGGTAATGTTTTTGTACCTACTCCCAACTACCCCAGTAAAACTAAACCCGCTGTTGGTCCCGAATGCACCAAACAAGGAATCAAAGAGGCTTTGATGGAATGAAAAAAGGGAGGATTTCTCACCTTCAAGTGTGTGTAGTGTGTGAAAACTAGGTTAGCCTTTTGATCTTTGATTACCTTTCAAAAGGTGTTGGTAATACCTTATATACCACATTAACCCTAGGTATATTAAGGCCCAAACACCAAAAATTAAATAATTACATTCTAGTCCAAAGCCCAAAACCAAGGGATAATTACAATTTTAATAACAAGACTTAAACTATTGACACAATCTATAAATATCCTAACAATCTCCCCCTTTGTGTCAATTGTTGGGAGTCTTGGATCTTGGGCGTTGTGGTGGTGGATCAGCGAGTGTGTGTTTCGCGAAGTCCTAACTTGAACTCGAAGGCACGGAGTTTCATTCGAAGCACGATTCGATCAGCTATGGCGTCAATAAACTTCGCGAACTTGGAGCGGCAGTGTGGGTCTTCTTCCGAAAGTATGCGGCAAATTCTCATGAGCTTGTCTTGAATGATGGTGAGTGTTCCATCCGAGAATTTTGCCACTTCGGAGCAGCGTAGTAGCCTCATCTTTCCCTTGTAGTTCGAGTAGGCGACCGTTGGATCATCTCCGTCGATCACATCGCCCTCTCGGTAGTCGTCCGCGTTCTTGAAAGATGGGCGAGTCAGGTTCACCTTTTTCAGGTTGTGCTCTACCGCCATCTGCAGGTTGTGGGTGGCGTAGAATCTGACTTGTCGGAGCATGTGGCGCTTGAGAGCCACATAACCCATGGTGACCGGTTCAGCCCGTACGAGATGTCCCGAACTTCTCAGGACGAGTCTGAACTGCTTCATAGATTTCAGCATGTTGTACAGATCACCTAAGCGCAGATATTTGAAGTCCGCCTCGCTTACTTCACAGCAGCTCTCGTCCTGCCTCATCACCGTGAACACTGGATAGTGAGCACGTCCTTTCGATTCTTGCCGAAGGTCAGTGACTTTGCAGATGGGGGCCCGACTCATTTCCAGAGCGAGGTTTTCTTCATCGGACATCGTCCTCTTTGTGCACTTGTGGCAAAGAAGGCTCCATCGATAGAGCTTCTTCTTTTCCTCGCTCCAGTTTTGAATGTTCATCAGCTCATATTCATTGAAGGTCCTGATGATTTGCTCCTTGCGCCGCCAGATCCTCTTCCTGATCTCCTCTTGAAATGGCGCGGTGATCTTCTTATTTTCCCACGGTGCTTCCGGTATATCCACCGTGGGCACATCCGTTTGAGCAACAGGAGCCTCAGTTTGCTGCACTTGGAATTGTAGGATGTTCTCGAGCTCAGCAGGTTCAGCGTCGTACTCCTCTCCGTTCTCGTCGTCTGCGGTGTTGATCAGCGTGAGCGAGGCTTCCTTTAGCAGACGTCGAGCGTTTTCCACCAACTTCCTGGCTGCTACTGCATCGGCGGGTGTGTACAGCCATTCATCGTTGAAGATGTAGGCCTCGATCTCGTTTTGTGCGCAGTAGACGTCCTCGGAAGCCAGGTTGGAATCGATATCGAGAGGGGTATGGCTATGTGGTGGCGAGGGTGTTGGTCGGAGGAGTTTGTGGATTGTGGGGATGGTTGTGGTGGAGATTCTGGTGGTTCGGTTGAGGTGATGGTTTTGGCGAGGATGATTTGGGTGGCGGGTGGTGTAGATATGGTGGTGGCCTCTAACGTCGATGTGACAGTTAGAGGTTCCGAGATGGTGGGTGGAGACAGTGTGGAGGTGGTCTCTAATGCCGATGTGACGATTAGAGTTTCGGAGACGGTAGTGGGTGGTGGTGAGGGTGATTTGGCTAGTGGCTCAGGGTAAATAAGGTGGGATTTTTGGCTAGTGGGGTGTGAGGTTTCTGTTGCGGGCGTCGTTTCAGGTCCAGAGGAGGGAGGGCGGCGTCGATTGCATGAGTCCTTGGGATTGTGAGCCCAGCTGCCTATTCTCCCCCTCGCGGCGATCTTGATCATCGTCTTGATCGTCGCGCCTGATTCCGCTGGATTCGCCTTGAGCACGGCAGGTCATCGGTTGAGTCATAATGGCCTTCATTTGCCGTTCCTCCTCGTCAAGTTCCGTCATGGATTCGAATCGGGCTCTGAGGATGTAGAAGAGCTCCTTGGCAGAAATGGAGGAAAGAACGGATTCGGCGTCCACATTTGGCCTTGGTAGTGGCGTCTCCGGGGCCACACCTTTGCCTTTATCGATGGTGGACGCATCGAGACGCGCGTAGACTTTATCGAGAATTGACGCCTCAAGAGTCTTTGCAAACTCTTGAAGACGTGTCTCTAGCGCGGTCTCGGTGATGAATTGGGGTAAATTTAACAAGTTAGAATAACGAAGAAATCCAACTGACACCGAATCGGAAAAAGTAGCCGATCGGCCGCCCGTTTGCACAGGACGGGAAACGACGGGGTCACGCAGACTTCCCGTTGGCATCATCGATGAGACAGACTCAATCGAATGATGGCCTAGGCTCACGGGTGTTGTGATGTTGGCCGTGCTAGGTCTTCCGCTCTCAGTCACAGAGACATCACCGAGCGTTCTGACAGAGTCACGAAGGCTCTGTAGTGCGGTAGAAGGCGTATGTGTCCTAGAAACGTATGAAACTATGGGGAGTGAGGGCACTATACTCGATGTGCATGAAGAGGATGCAGTCTAAGGCGAGGGACTGCTTGTTTCAACATCGATCATCTCCAAGTGGGATGTCGATGGTATACGTGGCTCCTCGTGGAATGAAATATCTTCCTGTAGAGAGGAAGATAAGTGGGTTGGTGGGGTCGTTTGCGTGGTTGAGCCAGATGCCACGACTTCTACTCGGAAGGTGAACACATCACCTCCTGTACCTATTGGTTCGGCTCTGCTTATCTGTGGCTGAGGAGGTCGATCGTGTTTTTGTTTCGATCGACGCTCCGTGGGACGGCTTACGTCATCCTTACGCGACCGTTTTTTCGGAACGCGGGTGGAAGAGGATGCGGCGTGACTCGATGACCTTTTGGAGGTGGTGGTGGGGTTTTGGCTAGTCCCGGGGTTAGGAGCAGGAGGGTTGGTCTGCTCCGTAGGGACAGTGGATAGTGGGTGAGGGCTTTCACGGAAGGATGCTGTGAAGGCACGGTATTCTCGGACGTGCAGGTTGGTCGGGTCGGCGTAGGCGAGCACGTCGTCCGGGATTATCATGGCGTGTCGATCTTTCGCCGGAGTGTTTTCCTTGGCGAACTTCTCGACAGTGGGGATGAGGAAGTGTTCTGTTGTCGGCCGGATGCGAATGTTGGTGGAGTGCAAGCGGAAGTGTTTGATGAAGGCTGGGAGCCACCGCATGTAAGGGACGAAGCGGTTTGTGACTCCCTTGGCGACTTCCCGGTCGCGACGTTGGATCATGGCGACGAGATCCATTCAGATGATGTCGGCGTAGTTGTACTTGCGGTTGTGGGTGATGCCGGTTAGGATGGTGAGGATTTGAAGGTTTCCGCGGTCCTGACCAGCATGCTTTCCTGACATGCATTTGTTTACCAGCAGGTACAATGTTCGCCAGGGTTGAGGTAGATTGTGGGTGGTGACTTCACTGAGGACAAGTGGGCCTTTCTTCTTCTTGTTATCTGGTTGATAGCCCAGTCTGTCAATGTCTTCAATGAGTTGCTCGTGCGTCGGTAGTGGATTGTGGGGTGAGTAGACTGGGAGTTGAAGCACTTCTTGGACTATCTTGCGAGTGAGGACCACCGTTTCTTGATCGATATTGGCGGATAAGTTTTTTGCAAGGTGGAGTGGTCCAGCTATCTGCAGTGTGTGCCAGAATTGTTGAACATACACTTGTGCTTCTGGCTCGCCATGAGTGAGGGCGTGGAGAAGTGGGTGCCCTTTGAGAATTTCTATAATGACGGGGGCATCGCACCGAAAGGTGTCCAAGTCCACCATGTAGTTGTTGGGAATTAGGGCCGCCCATTGACTTAGTGGGAAGATCTCCTCGGGTGGTGGGACATAGAGACGCGTGTTGAGTTCGATGCGAGCAACGTCCCTTTGGATGGCAGCCGCCTCAAGCGCTTCAATTGTTCCTTGATCTTTGTTGGTCATATCTGTGTTTGACAGTAATTGTAATATGATTGGTACGGATTAAATCGCGAGAATATGGACATAAATAAGTCGAGGGTGAAATAATGGAAGTGGCCTCAAATAGTAAACGAAGACATCGACAATGTTTTTAAACTAGTACTTAGAAAATTTCGGAATTGAAGCCGTTCATATGAGATGAGAAAATTCGCTAAGTATAACACATAGACATGTTGAGAAAGATTTCGCATTTTGTGTCAAATTTCGCATGTAATGGAAATTTCGCAGACTATAACACGTAGACAGGTCGAGAAAGTTTTCGCATATTGTGTACAATTTTGTATGCATGGAAAATTTTCGCAAGTTAAGAAGTCTCGCAAGCAGTCCAAAATTTTCGCATGCAATGGGAAATTTCCCTGATTATCACATAAAGGCATGTCGAGAGTACATTTTCGCAGATATAAAGAAAATTTCGCACTCAGTCTATCCATGAATTTTCGCATATAACACGGAAATTTCGCATTCACAGTGAATTTTCGCATGTAGCACTGTAATTTTCGCATTCAGAGTACAGTTTCGCATGTATTAGGCAACTTTCGCAAGTGATATCACATGGACATGTCATGAGAAATTTCCGCAGACTGAGTAAAATTTCGCAAGTATGGAAAGTTTTTTTTTTTTCGCGGAGGGAAAAAGCTTTGTGGATTGAGAAAAATTTTGGTTCACTGTAGTTGCGAAGTAGTGAAGATGCGAAAATATGTAATATGAAGTGAAGTGTATGAGATTTTCGCGGGGCTTCACATGCTGTAGCAGCAAAATTTTAACACGCGTAAATTCTCGCATGAAAGTTTTCGCAGGTTCTTAGTCACTGTAGCAGCGAAAACTTTTATGGTAGTGATTTCTCGGATAAAATTTCGCGGGACCTCACTCACTGTAGTGCAAGAAATTTCTCGGATGAAATAAAAGTTTCGCGGGTCTTAGCTTACTGTAGCAGCGAAGTTTAACGATTAAAGCATTTTCTGAGAATTTTCTCGGTGAAGAACACAGTGCGAAGACGTGCGAAACGACGCAATGACCTTTTGCCTTAGACCTACTCAAATTTTAACCAAAATGTAATAATCTGGACTCAATCGACTCGAAATTGAATGGGAAATGCATATTTGGGGGTTTTAAACATCAAAAACCTAACATGCGTTCGATTCAGAGCCGAGGAAAATTAATTCTAACCTAACAGATTTATCAAAACGGGTCAAAAATAGGATAAAACGAACAGAAATTTGGGTTATTTGAGGTGTATTCATACCGAAAAGCTGATTTGTGGCAATGGAGTTAGCAGGAAATAGATTTTGAATGCAGATTTGACGACGACGACGATGCGAGGAGTTGAGAAATTTTTGAAAGAGGGTTGCGAAAGTTTTCAAATTTTCTCGGGTCTTTGTAAGAATGTGAAGAGCGTTAAGGGTTTTGGGGTTTTAGGAATTTTGTTACTGTTTATGCGAAATTTTTGAGTTAATGGGCCGAAATTTGTGGGCTTGGTCAAGATTGGGCCCTGATTCAATTTTTCGCGGGCTTGGTCAAAATTGGGTCCTGATTCAATTTTTCGCGGGCTTGGTCAAAATTGGGTCCAATTGGTGTTCGATTGGTCCAATTTTGACTTTGTTTTGACCAATTGGTCCAATTTTGACTCTGGTTTGACCAAGGAGTTAAAATTTCAAGCCCCCCCTTTTTATTTTTTTTTTAATTTTTTATTTTTTTATTTTTTTTTTAAATTAAAAAGGCATAATCAGAAACTCCCCCTTAACCTAACGCTTTCCTTTTTAAATTGAGAGAGAAGAAAATAACCAGAAACTCCCCCTTAATCGAAAACTCCCCCTTGAGAGATATAATTTAGAAGACACATAGAGGATGAAGTGAAGTGAAAAGGAAATATGTACACTTTATCAAAGTTCATGTAGGGTCGATTGATCACAACTGAATATTCAGCATGCCCAACATAGTCACTAGGTGTTGGAATCGTTTGACATCCAACGGTTTCGTGAAAATGTCGGCCAGTTGATCTTCGGTTGTGACGTAGTGCAATTCAATCGTCCCTTGTTCGACATGTTCTTTGATGAAGTGGTGACGAATATCTATGTGTTTCGTTCTCGAGTGATGTACCGGATTACTCGTCATCGCAATCGCACTCTTTGAGTCACAGTAAATGGGAATTTTATCAGCATGAAAATTAAAGTCACGTAGTTGGGTTCTCATCCACAAAAGTTGTGAACAGCAACTAGCGGCGGCGACATATTCTGCCTCCGTCGACGAAGTTGAGACACAGTTTTGTTTTCGAGACGACCAACTTACGAGTTTACCGCCCAAGAAGTGTGCAGCTCCAGAGGTGCTTTTTCGGTCCATCTTGCATCCTGCATAATCCGAGTCAGAGAATCCAACCAGTTTGAAGTCCGATCGAGTGGGGTACCACAAACCCAGATTGGGTGTTCCTTTGAGATAGCGGAGAATCCTTTTGACAGCAGTGAGATGGGATTCCTTCGGTGTTGCCTGAAAGCGAGCGCAGATTCCTGTCGAGAGAACGATATCCAGTCGACTAGCAGTAAGGTACAAGAGAGAACCTATTATCCCTCGATAGACGGTTTGGTCAACGGGAGCACCAGACGGGTCCGCGTCGGGTCGGCCAGAGGGTGACATAGGTGTAGCAGCAGTCTTAGCATCCTTCATTCCATATTTCTCGAGGATGTCATGGATGTATTTGGACTGATTGATGAAGATTCCGTCGGGGAGTTTCTTTACTTGAAGACCAAGAAAGAAATTTAGCTCACCCATCATACTCATTTCGAATTTCTCTTTCATCAATTATGCGAACTCTTCACACAGTTGTGGTTTAGTTGATCAAAAAATGATGTCATCGACATAAATCTGTACAATCATGATGTCCGGGTCACTCCGTTTGGTGAAGAGAGTTGTATCCAGATATCCTTTCTTGAATCCAGACTGAACAAGGAAGTCTGAAAGGACGTCATACCAAGCTCGAGGAGCCTGTTTTAGTCCGTAGAGGGCCTTGTAGAGTCGATATACGTGATGAGGAAACTCTTCGCTCAAGAACCCTTCAGGTTGATCAACGTACACTTCTTCTTTGAGAAATCCATTCAGAAATGCAGTCTTCACGTCCATTTGGTAGACTTTAAAGTTCTTGTGAGTAGCAAAGGCAAGAAAAATTCGTATGACTTCGATCCTGGCAACTGGGGCGAAAGTTTCATCGTAGTCGATGCCTTCTTGTTGGTTGTACCCCTTAGCCACAAGTCTTGCTTTATTGCGGATAATAACACCGTGTTCATCCTTTTTGTTCTTGAATATCCATTTTGTGCCGATAATGGATCTATTGTGAGGTCGTGATACGAGTTCCCAAACTTGTAAACGTTCAAACTGATTTATTTCCTCCTGCATTGCAATCAGCCAATCAGGATCGTTGAGAGCTTCAGCTACTCGTGATGGTTCGACTTGACTGAGATAGCAAGCAAACAGACTTTCATTCATCGTAGCTGAACGCGTCGAAACACCGGATGTGGGATCCCCAATAATCTGATCGGTAGGGTGAGAGCGAGCCCAAAGTGGTACATTTGTTTGTGAGGACCTGGCCGCATTTGTATCGATTTGAGACTCATTAGATTGGGGTCCGGTGTCCGAAGAAGAGATCTCAATCGTATTAGATTGAGAGGGTTCAGCATCAGGATCAGCAATGTTCCCAAGGTTGGGTAAAATGTCGTCTTCGTTGAGATTGAGTGCATCCAAGTTTGGAGGAACGACGTTATTGCCGGTAGCTGGTGGTGTAGGTGGAGTGAGTGCAGCGGTAGGTTGAGTGGTGGTGACGGGAGTCTTGTGGACTGGATAGAAGTACTCGAAGAGCAGATCGAGATCCAATTCACCAGAATTGCCCTCAGATGAGGAGGTTCCCGCCGTTGAAGGTTGACCTTTTGTCAACGACTGTAGAAGACCTGGTTCTGGACTGATATGGGCAGAAGCCATGAGATCGCCTTCGCTTTCGTCAAAGGTGACATTTGTGCTCTCTATTATTGATCGTCTCTCCCTAAGATAGACTCTGTATGCCTTCGAGTTCAGCGAATATCCAACAAAGATGCCTTCAAGTGCTTTTGGATCAAGCTTCCCAAGATGTTGGCGATCATTGGCCACAAAACATCGGCAACCGAAGATCCTTAGATAGGATATATCGGGGATACGACGGTTATTCAGCATCTCGTATGGGGTGCGGTTGAATCTCTTGTGGATGGAAGCCCGGTTCTGTGTGTAACAAGCCGTTTGAATAGCTTCGCCCCAAAGAGAATGAGGAAGTCCGGATTGGATGAGGAGAGTCCTGGCTGCTTCAACTAGTGTCCTGTTCTTACGCTCAACGACACCATTCTGTTCCGGTGTCTTCACAGCTGAGAACTGCTGACTGATGCCCTGAGTGGCATAGAAATCACTGAGCTTCTTGTTCTTAAACTCAGTTCCGTTGTTAGTTATGATAATCCGAACCTTCTGTTGATGAAGAGTTTGGGACGTAACAACAAACTCGATAATTATATCAGGAACTTCATCCTTTGTACGAATGAGTTTCGTCCATGTGTAGCGTGAAAAATCGTCGACAATCACAAGAATATACCGTCTTCCTCCGAGTGTGGCCGTAGGCATTGGGCCACATAGATCCATATGTAAGAGCTCGAGGATGAGCTTAGAGGACGGTGTTTCCTTAGAGATGTGAGACGATCGCTTCATTTTCCCCAATTCACAGGCAGAGCAGAGGTGTTCCTTATAATATGTCAGTTGGGGTAGACCGTTGACGAGTTTATTCTGACGCAGTTTGTTGATGGTCTTGAAATTGAGATGTGAAAGACGCCGGTGCCATAGATCATTCAACTTGGGTGCGGCTCGAGAGAGAAGGCATATAGGTCGAGAGGTCGTAAGATTGAGTACGTAAAGGTGAGACGTGCGCGTTCCAGAAAGAATAGGCTGTCCCGAGGCATCTATAATGCTGCAGATGTCAGATTCGAAGAGAACCTTGTATCCTTTGTCGCAGAAACGACCAATGCTGAAGAGATTGTAGCTCAAACCCTCAACATAAGAGATGCCCTTAATATTCAGCTTGTCATGGATGAGATCACCAGTTCCGAGAATTGGCGCCATTTGACTGTTTCCGAAGGAGACCCTTCCGAGATAGCGCTCGGAGAAGTTGCTCAACTGCTCCTTGTTCCCCGTCATGTGTGTGGAGCAACCCGAGTCTAGATACCACACATGACAGACCTACAATCATCAGCAAACGTAGGGTCCCCGTTTACGGACGTGACCTTCTTGTGATACAAGTAAAATTTTCATGCGCTTAATGGGAAATGTGGTTTCTAAATCAGATTGTGTCGGTTCTAATTTAGCTTTCCCTTTGTCATTTGTTTGATGAGGCGGGATTATGGTTTTTCTAACCCATATTTTCCTATCTTGTGCTTCCATGTATGGCACCTTATACATGAATTGGCGTGGGGGATGTGGTTGTCGTTTTCGTGCTTCGGTTTTGGTCGCCTTTGGCTTGCGAGCAGTCGGTGAGTTTGCGTTTGACGACGAGAGACGTTTACGCTTAACCTTTGGTTTAGGCGAGATGGGAGAATTCAAAGACGTCGTAGAGGAGGTTCGCTTGCGTGGTCGGAGTGTTGCGTGTTCATGTGTGTCATATTCATGAAAGCGTGGGAGAACAAAGTCATTGCAGCAGCACATAGACATAAGCTTGGTAAAAGAAAGATAAGTTTTGGCAACATAATTGTCTACGACCTTAGGATATTGGGATTTAGTACATAGAGAGGAAAGACGAATATAGGATGGTCTTTTCTTCTTGTCATCGAAGAGCGGATTCTCCTTTATATTCATACGAACTTCCTTCCAGAAACGTCGAACTCACATTCCCTGTATCCGTAAGAATACGAGAGTTAGTGTTAGAACATATGTCAGCTTCAGGAGACATCTTCGCCGTCCTCTTACATTTACATGTTCGAGAATCGGGTACTTGACTCGACGTAGAGGGATTGTTTGTACTGTGAAATTGTTCTAGTGTAGAGATTTTGCTAAGTAGTTCATCTCGCTCCTTTGCGAAGGTCTTCCGCTCTAATTCTAGTGTTCGTTCTAGTTCTGCTATGAGCAGAAGTTTCTCTGGGATATAGGTGCGAGAGATCGCTTCTTGGAAAGCAATTTCCTGTTCTTTGGTTGGGAGTGGAGTTTCGACATCCTCCGAAAGTGAAGGTATCTTAGTCTTATCCCTAGCATTCATTTCTGTGTAGTCATACGCGATTTCCGCCCAATGAATGTTCTGTACTCTTTTTTCTTCCGAGATGACAGCGGAGGATGATCTCACAAATGGCTTAAGTTGCGGGGGAGCACCATTTTTTGTTTGCAGGAACGTAGTGTTACACATGTTATACCTTTTAACTGTTAGCGATGTTGGATTGCAATTGCTGGTCAGGCCAATTCCCCCCCGGGCGTTGTAGAATTCTGTTTCAACTGGTTGGTTCAATAGGCATAGGATGCGTGTGTTTTCGTTTCTAAGGTGAAGTTGCTCTTCAAGTTCTTTCACCTTTCGGTACAGCCTAACCCTTTCCTTTGTAAGCAGTTCGTATTGGGATGCCGTCAGAAGACGAGATGTTTCGCATGAACTGATGGCCAGTGTGGTTTCCTTCACCTTATTCTCACTTTGCTTGTTCTTGCTTTGCAGACGTTTGACTAACGCTTCAGAGGCCATTAGACGTTCATTTGCACAAGCGAGCTCTTCTACTTTTAAGCTAAGTAATGTATAGTTGTTTTCAAATTTTAGCTTAAGTTCTTCATACTCCCTAGCGTCTACGGTGGGTTTCTTAATGGTGTGACGGTGATTGAACACATCATCGAGTTGCGAAATTCGTACCACAGACTCGGCGTTGGTAGGAGTCTTAGCTGTGTTCTCTTCGGTGTTGGCCATCTCCTCGTCCTCACCATGTTCGACCAGCCATGCCATGCAGCAATCTTCATCCTGAGGTTCCTCGTCTTCTGAAGTGTCGTTCACCCATTCAGCTTCTTCGGTAAGTAGAACTTTCCCACTTTCCATTTTGCGGGTCATTCTGGCCTTACGGTCGTAGTAGCCAGAGTCCTTCATGCGTGGGGCGTGGCATTCCTTGGCAAAGTGACCTGTCTTTCCACACCGAAAGCACTTCACAGACTTTTGAGGTGCTGAGTCCTCCTCTTTCTTTATCGGCTTAGATTCTTCCGTGGGAGTGGTCTTTTTGGTACCGCTAAAGGTTCTTTGGCGATTGGAGGAGGATGAGGATTTTTTCTTTGTGAGCATTGCCAGTTGCTTGCGTAGATCACGAATATCTTCATCAGATTCTGTATCATCTTCGGATCCTGAAGAGGCGTCAGATACAACAGCTGGCAGCTTCCCTTTGTTTTGTTTGGCCTTAGCGATGGAAGATCGTTCGGTAGTTTTGTTTGAGAGGAGAGCCAGTGGGTCGACTCGAGTGTTGGTGGACTGAGGTTGCACGTAAGGAGCATATGCAGACAGGCTGTCGTATAGAGCATGGATGGAGGTGTTGGAGAGGTCCTTACTTTGAATCATCATCACAGTTGCATTTCCCCAATGTGGTTTGAGGCTACCAAGGAAGCGGTTGTTGATGTCAAACTTGTCCCTCGTGATCTTGGCTTTCTTGAGTTCATTGATGACCTTCAAGTATTGGAGGTATGTGTCACGCAACTCCTCTCCTTCATAGGCTTGGAGGTGTTCATACTGCGAGAGACATGCTGATTTCCTCCCCTAAGCACTTTCAGTTGTGCCTGCCATGATTTCCACGAGCTCATCCCATATTTCCTTAGCAGTTGTGCAGCACTCGATGTGAGCGTAGACTTCGTTGCCCATAGCCTGGAAGAGGTATCCTTTGGCAGTCTCGTCGGCCTGTACGCGAGCCTCTTCATCCTCATTGATGGGACCTCTTGGAGTGCGGCGTTCATCCATGGGAGGGTTGGCGTTTGGCTGTGCAGGGATGATCGTCCAGAACTGTGCTGGACCATTGAAGATGGAGTCCAGAAGGTATTGAGAGAGTGGTGCGCCTTTGTTCCTGATGAACATGAGGAATCGGTTTGTCCATATGCTGTAGTCGCCTTGTCGCAGCATCGGTGGCCTGGTGTCGGAGCCCACTGTTGAGATGTCATTTGTGGTAGACGTGGTTGGTGCAGTCGAATCGTCCGTGGATTTGATCTTGTATAGATAAGAAAGTTAGTAACGAACGAACGAGATGAGAAATATAAGTTTTGAAAAAAAAAATCGTTTAAAGAATTTCTTAGAACTAAGTGAGCGTGTGTGATGGTCGTTTATGTATGAAGGGAAAATATATCTTGAAACTAGGAGAAGTTCTAGAAATTTTAAAAACGAGATTTTGAGGCGGGAAAAAAAAATTTATGTCAAAAGTGGTCTAGGGTGATAAGACTAAAGTGTAAGGATCAAATCTTAAATAAGTTTGAGAAAAATTTACCCCGAGAAAATTTTACCACGAGGAAAAATATTTAACACGTCAGAAAAATTCGCAGGTAGAGACGTGATTGTGTGAAGGATTATCCGAGAAATTATGTGTTGAGAAATTTCGGTGTTTTGTGAGTTTTAAAGAGAAATTCTCGGAAGAAAAATTCTCAGTTGAAAAATTTCTCGGATTTTAAAATTTCGCATGTGAGAAAGATTCTCAGTTGAGAATTTTAAAGCTTCGCAAGAAAATTTCGCAAGTTATAAAAATTTCGCATCGAGAGTTGAAGTGTGGTTTTGAAAGACTTTCTCAATTTCAAAAATTTTGACTTAGAAATATTTCTTAGCTTTTGAAAGTGAGCTGTTGAGAAAATCCTTGAGATGAAATTTCGCAAGGTATGAAAATTTCGCGGTTTAAATGAATTCTTGAAATGAAATTTCTCGCATATAAAGTTTCTCGAATTTTATAAGGTGTCGCGTGTTGTAATGTGATTTGAGAAAGTTTCTCGGAAAAAAAATTTCGCGGCTTAGAAAAATTCGCGGAATAAGCTTTCTCGGATATGGAATTTTTCGGATTAAGAAGAGTAAGCAAATTTTGCGTGTTAGAAAAATTCTCGGAATCAAATTTCTCGTATATGAAGTTTCTCGGATTTTAAAGGGTACGTGGTCGAGAAAAATGAAGCGACAGTGAGGTAAAAACAGAGAAATTTTCGCGGTTTAAAAATTCTCGGATCAACTTTCGCGGATATGGAAATTTCGCGGACTTGAACGATTAAGCAAAAATTTCGCGCTCAAGAACGAGCTTTCACTGTTCCCTTGCTTACACGCGTTTTGCCAGAAAATCGTCTCGTTCTTGCTCAAATCTCAACCAAAATCGCTCAAACTTGATCCTAAACTTCAGAAATTCTTTCCTAAACACATAATCGACCGTTTTGTGAGCTAAAAACGATAGAAAATAGGTCAAATCGACCAAAAACAGAGAATGGCCGAGATGTCCTTTTCTGAAGAATTTTTGCTTCGATCTTGCTCAAAACTCGTTAAAACTGATCCAAAAGTGTTCTAAAAACATTTTAGGCATAGAATCGATCTGGGGAAAGGTTTTAAACACAAAAACGAAGCATTAAAACCCCAAAACGAGTTCAAAATGCCCGAAAGTGATTTTTGCCCAAAAACACCTTTGATCTTTCTCGGAATCGAACGAAACTGGATTCAAATCAATGCATATCGATCCACGTTTGCTCTGATACCACTTGTTGGTCCCGCACCAAACAAGGAATCAAAGAGGCTTTGATGGAATGAAAAAGGGAGGATTTCTCACCTTCAAGTGTGTGTAGTGTGTGAAAACTAGGTTAGCCTTTTGATCTTTGATTACCTTTCAAATGGTGTTGGTAATACCTTATATACCACATTAACCCTAGGTATATTAAGGCCCAGACACCAAAAATTAAATAATTACATTCTAGTCCAAAGCCCAAAACCAAGGGATAATTACAATCTTAATCACAAAACTTAAACTATTGACACAATCTATAAATATCCTAACACCCACTCTCACCCTTATCCGACCGGACAAGATTTCCTTTTTTTCCCTCTCATTCTCTCTCCCTCACTCGCTCTCTCTTTCACTCAATTTGGGGTGTGTTACAAGTGATCTCCACGTCCCTTTAAATAGGCAGTTCTACATGCAAATGAGACGTCATCCCATGCGTCATTGGTAGAGAAAATAAAAACGATTTCCTCCTTGGACTTTTCAATCATGAGCTGGACCAACATCTTCCCCTTCGTCTCCTATTTCGAAATTAGTCAAGCACCCTTCATACAACACATCGTGATAATGGCTCAATCCCACTTGTTCGGCGTAATTCAGCTCTGCAATAGAAAAAAGAAGATAAAACGAGGCGTAATAACATATGAATAATGATGTTAGAGTATACCTTTCTTTAGGGCTAAAAACTCATCCTTTGTCACAATAATCTTATTGAGTTCTATCCCTATAAGCTTTTCCCATATCTGAACAACTTCCCTCTGTGAAAGGACGTTCTTGGGAGGCCGCAAATATAGGGTCTTGTTGAGTGTTCTTGGATCATCAATCGTTTTAATTGTGTAGGTGGCTATGTCATCTTCATCAACATATATAGCTGCGATATTATTACGTTCTCAATTTTGAGTTTGGAACATAGTATATAATTCATATAAGGACAGCTAATAATATTTACATACCTTTTTTTCCGCCATCCCCATGTATGATCACAGTCTCCCTCGAAGGAAGTATCTTACCAAATTGACAAAGCCCTCCCACGAAATAACCAGCAAAACAATTTGCAGAAACATAAGTGTATGGAATATTTGCTTCTTCAATGGCTTTTCTTACAGTCATTTTGTCGTCTGAACAATACTTTTCCAGGCTCCATTGCGTTCTTCATTCTTGCTGGGCCTGTCCCAAATTCAGAAGGCAGAAATCTCTATTACCCATAAAAAGGAAAAATGGAAGGATATTTAGTACCTGACTCATAGTCCTAGCTAGATATGTATGTGCATGTACATTACCTTTACATTCCCAGCTTCTTTAATGGCTTGGACAAGCTTTAGTTGAAGCATGATCATATGACTCCTTATGTGAACGCCTGAGATTGCTGGAATAACGACGTCAACAAGCTTCACGGCATCTACGAGACTTTTATGATCGTCCAAAGAACCACATACGAGTTTTGCGCCTTGCGATTTAAAAGATATGAGCATCTCAATCTTGTCTATGTCCACACCAACTTCACGCCTGTGAAGAACGTATGTTTCGTGTCCTTGTTCTAAGCTTGCCCCTACCAGTCTTTTTCCTAGGTAGCCCGTCCCACCAATGATCAACACCTTGCTTTTCATCACCATTGCTCAGATTTTTTTCTCTTTTTCTTATTTTTTCTTATATGGTGAGAGGGTGTGATTGCAAAGAAATAAAATATTATTGTGTGTTTCTAAGGTAGATATCGTGGCATGTTAAATAGGGTTTCTTCGCTTCTTGTTTTTTGGCGTCAAAGCAAACTGATTCACCAACCCCGTTTAACTTCTTTTATACATGCTTTTTTCATTTCTATATTTGTTGCAAGAATCTTCAACAATAATAATGAGACTTCAAGAATACAATTCATAGAGATGACTGCATTCCCATGATTAGCAAAGTTAACTTGGCCTTGGCATATCTATTGATTTTTAAAATTTCAATGATATAAATGATTTGGCCCCTTTGTCAACCCCATTGTTGTCACTTCACCAAAAATAGACTCTATGACATATTGAGAGTGTTAGGATATGCGGAAATCCCCGATAATTATATTGCCCAAAAAAATGACGATAATAAATAAACGAGACGAAAAATAAATTTGGACAGTGACACGAGATTTACGTGGTTCGGTCAGAATGACCTACGTCCACGGGCCGGAGGGTAGAACTTCTTTATTATGTGGAGATATTACAGACACGTATACCGGACACGGTACACAAAAGCAGCTACAGCAACTGTAAGAATAAAAAGAGCGGACTGACAAATGATTTATCTGTTGTGATCTGTGGTGTGTTCATTTGCCTTCGATGAGTCTGCTATTTATAGGTGAAGCCTTTGTATCAATTCCTTATGTAAACATAAGAAAAAGAATTCGGCCGTCCCCTTTGCTCAAATAAATCGGCTTCTGACTTTGACTATGCCTTAGCAGCCCATGTGAAGAAAACTTTTTCTTCTGTTCTTATTTGTCGACATGTCGGTCATTAACAAATCTTCACCTTGACTGTGATGTCGCAAATCCACATTGATTTAGTAATCCTTAGTCTGTCTCCCTCCGGCTATAGCCCCCGGGCTAGTTCACCATTTCTGAAGTACCAATTAAGTCCAAGCAATGCTTGAACTTGGAAACTGGAAGAGCCTTCGTAAACAAATCTGCAGGATTATCCTTCGTGTTGATCTTCTTGATAAACACCTTCTTATCTGCAATGATCTCACGAATAAAATGATACTTAACATCAATATGTTTAGTCCTTTCGTGATACATCTGATCCTTGATCAAATGAATAGCACTTTGACTATGACAGAAAATCGTAATAACTCCCTGATTCTGAGTTAATTCGCTAAATAACCCTTTCAACCATAATGCTTCCTTGATCGCGTCAGTAATCGCCATGTATTCTGCTGTAGTAGACAACGCAACTACATATTGTAGAGTAGCTTTCCAGCTAACTGCACAACCTCCAATAGAAAATACATAACCAGTCTGAATCGACGAAGCCAGCGAGAGTATCACTGTTACTGCCAAACTCCAAACAAGTGTTTAGAGTACCCTTCAAGTATCTGAGAATCCACTTCACTGCTTGCCAGTGTTCTTTCCCTGGTTTAGCCATATACCTGCTAACAACACTAACAGCCTGTGAAATATCAGGACGTGTACATACCATTGCATACATAATACTGCCGACTGCACTAGAGTAAGGAACTCGTGCCATGTAAGCTTCTTCCTCATCTGATGATGGTGACTGAGCAGCGCTTAGCCTAAAATGGCTAGCGAGAGGAGTGCTGACTGATTTGGCATCGTTCATGCCAAATCTCTCCAAAACCTTCTTGAGGTAACTTTCCTGGGTCAGGTATAACTTACCAGCTCCTCTATCACGTTTAATCTCCATACCAAGAATCTTCTTAGCTGCTCCTAAATCTTTCATCTCAAATTCACCATTCAATAAGGCCTTCAACTGGTGAATTTCTGCAGGATTCTTAGCCGCAATGAGCATGTCATCAACATATAACAATAGATAAATGAACGAACTGTCATTTAACTTCCGGAAGTAAACACAACTATCATACTTGCTCCTGGAGAAACCATGACCCAACATGAAAGAATCAAAACGTTTATACCACTGTCTTGGAGACTGCTTTAATCCGTATAAGGATTTCTTCAGCAGACAAACTTGGTCTTCCTTGCCTCCAACTATGAAGCCTTCGGGTGCTTCATATAAATCTGTTCATCTAAATCGCCATGTAAGAACGCCGTCGTGACGTCAAGCTGTTCTAACTCCAAATCATGCATGGCAACGAATGCAAGTAATACACGAATAGAGCTATGTCAAACGGCATGTGAGAATACGTCATTAAAATCTACACCTTGTACCTGACTATAGCCTTTCGCGACTAATCGTGCCTTATACCTTGCATCGTCAGAACCAAATAACCCTTCTTTCTTCTTGAAGACCCACTTACATCCGACTATTTTCTTTTTCTTCAGCGGCGGCACAAGAATCCACGTACCATTCTTGTGCAGAGACTCCATTTCTTCATTCATCGCTACCAGCCACTTATCAGAATTATCATTGCTTATTGCCTCCGAATAGGTAGAAGGTTCGCCGCCTCCACCTGTTTCTTGCGCCACTGATAAAGCGTACGAAACTAAATTTACGTACCGCTGTGGTAGTCGAATCTCCCGTCTCTCCCTATCTCTGGCTATAGAATATTCCTGCTCGACACTTTCATCTTCAACAGGATCTGAATAAGGATTTGGCTCATCCTCTTGATCTGTTGAACTCGTAGCAGGGTCACCTGAGCGATCTTTGTTGATCTCGAGCTCCACCTCGCTGTGTACACTATCTTTCTTTTCTTGATTAGAAGAGTTAGTAGACTCTTTTGAAGGATGTAACATACAAGACTCATCAAAAGTAACATCTCTGCTAATTATAAATTTGGGTGACTTGGGATCAGGATTATATAGTCTATATCATTTCACCCCTGAAGCGTAACCGAGGAAAATACA
This sequence comes from Craterostigma plantagineum, assembly GCA_027422505.1. Taxonomy (NCBI): domain Eukaryota; kingdom Viridiplantae; phylum Streptophyta; class Magnoliopsida; order Lamiales; family Linderniaceae; genus Craterostigma; species Craterostigma plantagineum. Next base: position 5,650,192 of record JAPQWV010000047.1, on the reverse strand, counting down.
CTTCTTAGCTCTAGGCTCTAACTTTCCCTCGTTTACGTGCATATAAGCTGGGCACCCAAATATTCTTAAGTTGGAGTAATCAGCAGGAGTACCTGACCAAACTTCCTCAGGAGTCTTGAAATTGATCGGTGAACACGGTGAACGGTTGACAATATAACATGCTGCAGCGATAGTTTCGGCCAAAAATCATTTGTCAACCCAGCGTTGGAGATCATACATCGAGCTCTCTCTAGAAGCGTCAGGTTCGTGTGCTCGGCAACACCATTTTGTTGAGGTGTCATTCGAACAGTGTGATGTCGAGCAATTCCTTCATTCTTGCAAAATTCGTTGAACTCGCTTCCACAGAATTCTAAGCCATTATCTGTCAGCAATCGTTTGATCTGTTTTCTTGTCTGCTTTTCAATCAAAGCTTTCCATTGTTTAAACGTTAGGAAAACATCACTCTTCTGTTTAAGAAAATATATCCAAACTTTCCTTGAAAAATCATCAATGAAAGTCAACATATATCTTGCACCACCTTTGGACGGAACACGAGAAGGACCTCATACATCAGAATGAATATAGTCCAAAGTACCTTTCGTTAAGTGGACAGCTGGCGAATTGAAGCTGACTCGTTTCTGCTTCCCAAAAATACAATGTTCGCAAAAGTCCATCTTACCAATACTTTGACTGCAAAGTAGGCCCCGCTTGCTTAATATCGTCAAGCCTTTTTCTCCCATGTGTCCAAGTCGCATATGCCATAATCGAGTGGTATCAATCTCCGGGGATGTCGAAACTGCAGCGGAACCTGTAACCGTAGTTCCCTGCAAAATATATAAATTTCCAGACCTGCAAGCTTTCATCACGACAAGGGCACCTCTGGCAATCTTTAAAACTCTACCTTCACCTGAGAATCTGCACCCTTGAGTTTCAAGTATGCCTAAAGAGATAAGATTTCTCTTCATATCTGGAACATGTCTGACTTCTGTGAGCGTTTGGATGATTCCGTCGAACATCTTGATCCTAACTGTGCCTTTACCAACAACTTTACACGGAGCATCATTTCCCATTAAAACATATCCACCATCGAATTTTTCATGTGGAAAAATAATCTCGACTCCGACTTATGTGGTAAGAACAACCCGAATCTAAGATCCACTCATTATCAGACCTAACAATATTTGCAGTTGCTACAAAAATATTTCCATCGCTCTCATCAGCAGCTAAACTAGCTTCGGCGGGTTTATTAAATTGCTGATTATTTTTCTCCTTATTTTTTAATTTAAAACAATCAGCTTTAATGTGTCCCTTTTTCTTGCAAAAATTACGGACTTTATTTCTGTACCTGAATTTCGACCTTTCTTTAGATCTGCTACTTTCAGCGTCTCTACATTCTGGTCATCCCCGTGCAAACAGGCCTTCTGCCTGGCTACCACTTGTTTCTCTCGTAATATCCCTGTCTATCTGTTCTTTCGATTGTAAAGCAGATTTGACACTAGCATACGATATCGTATCTTTCCCATAGATTATGGTGTCACGAAAATGCTTTAAAGACGGGGGAAGGGAACACAACAATATTATGGCCCAATCTTCGTCCGTCACTTTGACTTCTACGTTCGCCAAATCAATAATGATAGAATCGAATTTATCGAGATGCGAGAGTATAGAAGTACCTTCCGTCATTTTCATACTGTATAGCTTCTGCTTTAAATAAAGCCGATTCTCCTTAGTTTTCTTCATGTAGATAGCTTTTAACGCATCCCACATACCCATGGCCGTCGTCTCCGTGGCAACTTCTTGCAAAACCTCGTAAGAGAGATTTAATATAATCGCCTATCTTGCTTTCTTGTCCAATTCATTAAATTGATCGTCCTTCATTTCGGTTGGTTTCTTCTTTGCGCCTTCAAGCGCCACCTCACAACCGTCTTGAATGAGTATGGCCTCCATCTTGAGACTCCACATTGCAAAGTTGACATTTCTGTCGAACTTTTCAATTGACATCTTTGTTATCGTCATGGTGGCTAAAAATAAATCGGGTTGGCTCTGATACCAATTTGTTAGGATATGCGGAAATCCCCGATAATTATTTTGCCCAAAAAAATGACGATAATAAATAAACGAGACGAAAAATAAATTTGGACAGTGACACGAGATTTACGTGGTTCGGTCAGAATGACCTACGTCCACGGGCCGGAGGGTAGAACTTCTTTATTATGTGGAGATATTACAGACACGTATACCGGACACGGTACACAAAAGCAGCTACAACAACTGTAAGAATAAAATGAGCGGACTGACAAATGATTTATCTGATGTGATCTGTGGTGTGTTCATTTGCCTTCGATGAGTCTGCTATTTATAGGTGAAGCCTTTGTATCAATTCCTTATGTAAACATAAGAAAAAGAATTCGGCCTCCCATTTGCTCAAATAAATCGGCTTCTGACTTTGACTATGCCTTAGCAGCCCATGTGAAGAATACTTTTTCTTGTGTTCTTATTTGTCGACATGTCGGTCATTAACAGAGAGGTCCTCAGTTTTGACTTGCCCACCAACCCAAAACCTCATTGGGTACTGAAAGTAATCTTTCGAATAACTATTCATGTACATTTAATTTACAACGATGATTAGTTGTGTAATAATATTCTCGAAGGTCTCGCACAATATATGTAGTTAATCATCTTGGAAGTAGGCTGATTTGTTCTCTCTATAAGCCTAACCGGGTTATTTTCTTTCAATGCGCGGTTTAACTTGTAATGACTTCAATCCTAAATCATATTGACACATTAACATATGAATAATTTTGCAAGAGAAAATATATCTTTATTTGTTGGGCGTAGCTCATAAATAAGTGGCTAGTGAGTTTTAGATCAGTAACGACGAAGTTCGAGCTCGAGTGGGCGACATCATCGCCAAAACGATAAAAAAAAGTTCTGTAAGCTTGCTTACAAATATGAGCACTTTATTATCAAAATTTTCGAATAATGTTGGAGCTGAACACAGCTTCCCCAATCAAATCATAGAACACAATTCCATCAAAACATTCATAACTTAATTCTTCTCTATTGATAAATTTAGAATGCGAGACTGAGCTGTCATCCAATCCACATGCAATAAAGTTTCTCAAAAAATATCGCGTGACTTGAAAGCTAAAACATCATTTCCTTTTATTTCACATGAACTCGGAGCGCCATTTACTCCATAAAATCTCTGCATATAGAAGGAAAAAAAATACACTTTGGGTGGAAAATGCTGCCTCTTATTTTTAAAGAAAGTCGGCTTAAGGAGATTGCGCACGTATTAATAAAGTAAATTCTCGTTATATCCTTTACTAATTATTTTTTCTTATTAAATATAATTTCTTTTAATTAATGTAAGGGGTAAAAGTGTTGTATTGGAATAAACAAAAGGACATGTATTTAAACACAAAATCAAAGTTGTAAAATGACTTGTTTTTAAAAACAGAGGGAATATTTGATATCCGCCGCTAATTGCTCTCTGTTTTTCACTTTCGCCGAACCGTCAATACATGGATTCCATGTTCTGGGTACGTGTTTCAGTCCGTATAACGCCTTTTTTAACCTTAAAACGTGTTTAATTACCATGTTCGAAACCGAGTGGCTAATTTTCAGATAAGTTTTCTTCGAGCTTTCCCTTCAGAACTACTGAGTTTAACGTCCACTTGGTAGATGTTCCATCTTTTTCTTGCAAACAACACAAAAATAAATGCACGGTCTCCATTCTTCTATCCGAGCGAAAACCCTTTCGTAGTCTATTATATACCCATGATTGTCTTTGCACTATATCCTCGCTTTTATACTTTACTACGTTGCATTTATAGTCGTTTGAAAGGATTAGGAAGACGCTCGAGCATGAATTTTTACTTTGTAATGTTCTCGATATAATAAAACTATTGCCTCTCCATGGAGTAGGTTGTATCGGCCGTAGCACGTAAAATCTTGTGTTCCCTCATTTTCTATTTAAATAATTACTCGTAAAAATTATCTTGTGTTCCTTCATTTCATGGAATATATTATTATATGATCATCAGAAACACAATATTTCTAATACCTACTTACTTCATAACAGAAGATGAGATCCCACACATAAACCCTAAAACAAGCAAAGAAGTGATTGTAGTCTTCGTATGCATTCTCCCTCCGTCGCTCCTCACAACCATAGCCTCGTAAAAAGGTAAGCTGTTCAAAACCACGAAACCCGCAAGAAAATTCTGTACCAAGAGAACATTCAACGCCTTTCGCCCGTCTTTCATAACATAGATCAGTCCACTGACAAACGCAATCATGTTCAAAAGGGCAGCTGACGCCGGCGGTAAGAACATGGGAGATGGAATCCCAAACTCAAAGATTCCTTGTTCGTACCTTTTGCTTTGGTCTTCGTCCAACACTTTGCTCGTCAAGTTAAAACCATGCGTTGGAATACCTAAAAGCTTCGAAATATACTCGATAGACCCGAAAATATGAGACGAGACTCCTCTAATCAACCACATTCGTTGATCGCTCCTCCACCTCTTTAGCGTCCCACGTTCTAACACAAAGTCCGCACAATCTTGTCCGTATGCTCCGGGGAAGAGGAATGCGTGTAACAAGAACCGCATATTACTTGCCTATGATAAAAAAGAATAGGGTTAAATTTTTAATGTCAAGTTCGTATGTTGCAAATGTTTCTGTAATTTGGTTTACCTTGGGGAAAATGGAAACTCCATTTAATAAAGCCAATGAAGGGACAAATGCATAGAAGGGGATACGAACAAACAACATGGGCCCGAAAGCATAATGGGCATAGCCCTGACCTATTAATATCCCCATAAACTTTATGCCATATGTTAATGCGCTAAACTTGAAAAAAGCCACTTCATGAGCCCAACATCCCACCTCTTGTCCTGGCCCAATGCGTCGTTCAATGTAATCGGAACGTCTTCCAAAATACCGGCCTATCGGGATTGCAGAACATCGAGTGCCATCATTCGCATTGAAGGCGATAGCCCGTGTAATAATCATCTACCAATGAACCATAACGAAGTCCAATCTTCGATATAAAACAATGTATGTTATATGTTAATTTAACATTTTTGGGTCGTATGTTTTAGTCGTCAGGAGAACCTAGCCTGTGGGACAATATAATCCCAAGGGCCGATGTATTAGCCTGCAAATCAGGCCAACCAGATTAGTAAATGATAGGCTCAAGATTCCATCATGTGACCTTATCTTATTAATTTCATGGGATGTAGTAATTAATTGCGTGCCTTGGAACCCCAATGAGCATTGTTACTCTCATAACTGCACCTTGCCACATAATGGGCCAGGCCCAAAAGCTTGAGATCACTAATGGGGTTATCCACGATATGGCTCAGGCCCAACTCAATCATCTCGGGCTCAATATAAGAGGACGAGCTCCCAAAGAACACGCGGCGCGAGAAGAAACAACCAGTTCCTACGTAGTTAGGCCCGTTGAGCCCATCTATGCCAGTGGAATTGATTTGAAAAAGGCGTTTGTGCTCATATGCGTAGATATCGGCCTCGTTTAGGCCATGATAACATTGTGGAAATTGTACGTAGCCACAATTAGGGTTTTTGGATTTGTCCATAAAGCAGCACACAACGCGCTGGGGTGTTGTCGAGTCGTTTGAGTTCATGTCGCAATCTAATGTGAGGATGATTGGGGAGTTGGTCATCACGCTCGAGAATCGAAGCTTGACAAAAATAAAAATAAAGTTAATTAATGAGTGATTACATTTATACGTATAAGTATGCCTTTTTTATTATTTATGGGATTGCTTTTCAATTTAATTAAGGGAAAGAATCTTACTAAAGTTGTAGACCTTTTTGGTCCAAATGATTATGAGAGTTTTGATTATTCCAAGTAATTATGTATTATGGGGGTACAATTTAAAAAACTCGATATCTATGATTTATGATGTTTAAGTATATGAAAATATTCGATTAAGTGTTTCAATATGATTTAAGTTGTTAAGAAAATCGAATATATGTGATCTTATACTTAACTGAAATATTGATGTGCTCATCAGGTTATGAACGTTTTTGTATGACTTGAATATCACTATGTGCTGTATATGGAAAATATATTCTGTTAAGTGATATGTGAGTTGTACACCTGATTGAGTTATTTTAGGAAAGAATATCACTGTGATCACCCGGATATGACTATGCTATATATGGAAAAGATACTCTGACTAAGTGCTTACATATGATTGATCTACTTTAGGAAAGAATATTATGAGATATCTGTTGAGTGCAATATTGTTTGACTTTTAATTCAGTGAATCAATGATCTGCCTTTCCTTATGCGTCTTAGGAATATTTTGGAAAGTGATTAATTGATTGGACTTATATGTGGTAATATGCTGATTGAGTCTATCTGTGGAATGTGCTGAAATCGGATGAGATCACCATGCATGGAAAGTCTGTCTTCACATTATACTCAGTAGATCAAATCTTTCCTTGTGCGAATTGGCTATCACATTTTAGGAAAGAAATCAGTTGATTGAGCTTACTATTGATAACATGCTCAGTGGAACTATATATGGAATGTGCTGACAAACTAATGAGATTACCGTTGAATGAAAGTAAATATGTGGTATTTATGGTAAGTGATCATGCATGAATGTTGAACTTAATTGGTTTATTTTTGGCATGATTCCTTGAATTAATGCACGTGATTATTGAGCTATCTCTTGTATATTATGTGCTAAACTTTCCTTGTGAAGTGTAGAAGCTATTCATGGGTCTATATAGAAGAAAAACACTTCACGTTGAAGGGAACAAAAACGAACACACAAGCCATCGAATTCCTTAGACTGTTTTGAGCTTTAATTTGCGAAAAATTCGTAGCTTGTGTTGAGCTTACATTTGCGAGTCAGTACCCGTGAGCGATCTTTAGCAACACCAATCCTAAAACCTTAGTCTTCGAACGTGATTTGTCTCGGACGTGTTGAGCACACGAAGGAGCACGAGTGGAGTCTTTCGCACGTGGAGGGACGAATTTGGTGGATTGGGTGGCCCTTCGGTAGCAAGCTGTCTCCATTCGGGGAATTGCTTTCCTAGGTAAGCGACGTGGAACAAAACTTGGCGTGCGACAGCCTAGAACGAGGTCTAGTATCCATAGTGCTTCGATTGTGTATGAATCGGTCATTCTTTAACCATAACCGGTAATACTCAGTGATTGATTGGAAATCTTTGAGAGATCACACCCCAAGGACAGGATTAAACCCCAGATATAACCTGCATAAAAATCTCGTCTCACTTTACTTTCAGTTACTTACTTTATTGTGAGACAAACCCGGAACGCCAACAAATAACTTGGTAATATCATTGGAACGCTTTCTGAAAATAACGTGATATTTTGTGAAACAGGTTAGGGAGATAACGTTGATACTCTTACTGCATTTAGGGATATAACTCACTCTGCGATTATCTTCTTAAAGCAAATTATTTTTCAAAGAAGAACAAGCCTATAATTTTTTATAGCCTAATTCAACCCCCCTCCCTCTTAGGCATATTTTACACTTCAAAAGTGTTGAGGGCTCCAGCCTTGAAATGGTGTGGTGTGGGAGAGCTCTTCTCCCTAGAGACGTAGATAAGGTTTGGCATCGTTGTACTGTTGATGTCTTTATCTTTCTTGGAATCTAATAGAACCTATGTTGAGATTTTTTGGCTATTATATAATTTTCTTTCTTGCAATGTTATACACATTCGATTTTGTTGAATAATGCAAATGTTTACCTGAATAATGGATGGATGGTTTTGACGTGTGAGATCTTTGTTGCGGTATTGGCTCAAAATTTGAAGTTCGTCTCGGCTAGAAATATACTTGCCGCTCACTTTGCCATTCTCGACGGCTTTTTCGACCTTAATCTTCAAGCTTTCGTACATCATCTGCAATTCGCAATCGCGTTATTTTTTTTTGTGTTCGCCACCAGAATTACATTCCTTAGTAGGATATTGAACCACTATATTTGATAATTGCAAAAAGTTAAATAGGTCACTAACTTCATACAGATGATCACTATTCTGACAAATATGTCGTAAAAAATGGACCGAAATATGGTTTTCCGGTGAAAGAAAGATTTACAGACTTACTTTGTCGACAAAACAAAATGACCAGAGACCCAAATTATCCCGAATGTTAGAAGTAATTATCAATTTGTCCTGATATGAAATATAATGATTCAAGAAAAGAACTCACTATACTTTACATTTTTACCCAGATACACATTATTATTATTATTATTATTATTTAGTTATCATTATCATTATCATCATCATCGTAAAAACGAAATGACAAAGTAGGCCACCTGATTTGCTTACTTTTCTCTACCAAATTAAAATAAATTCTTTAATATTGTGTGTGTATGCATGTATGTATGTATGTATATATATATATATATATATATATATATTATATATATATATATATATATATCATATATATACAATCAAATGTAGTTTCTTCCTGGTTGCGACACGTGTCCTACTTCAGGATTAAATATTTTTAATATAAAAAGATTATTGCAAATTCTCCTACGTTCTCAAAACCAACCACTCCATGAATAAAAAAACTGCACGACGGACTAGAAGTTGTGTTTCAATATTCTATTTGTTTTTCACTTTCATTAAACATCACAAACGCTATGCGGTGAGAACTACAACGACGAGGGCAACCCTCCCAAAATCGAAGGAAGGTGATGACGTTTTGTAATCTTCTAACGGTGACAAAACTATGATTTAATTATAAATAAGTATTATTTCTTAATTACGTCGCTATCAGTTTTTCTTTCCAGCGAGATATTTGTTAATTTCGTATTTTAATTACTCCATTTCAATTATGTTATTGTGAGATGGATGGAAATTAGTTTTATTATGTTGTTTTAATGTCGAAAATTATGCGCTTTATTTTAAGTCATTGATAATTTTGGAATGTTTACGATTGAAATGGGTTCAGTTCAGGTTGGTAAGCTATTTGCTGTGAGCGCCGATTGTTGGCCCTACACATCCCTACGCTAAAGATATCCTTGCACAGGGTTTGAACAATCACAAATTGGGGTTCATTGTCTTATTTTTTGTAGCGTTTTTATTATCTTTCTCACAGTATTATCTCTTACAATGATGCTCGAGTAAAAACATGGAATATTTCAGTCTTAAATCTTCTTTTGTTGTAGATTTTTGGGTTTGTCCTCTGAATGTCCTTGTGAGCGAGACGGGAAACTGTCGATCAAAAGCATCATCACTCAATTCGCAATCGTCACTCAATTGCCTTGACTCAACTACTTTAGGAAAGAAGCAGTGTGTGGGAAGTACGAGCCATCTCTCGACGCTCACAGCCAAAGAATCCTTGCACAAGAGCTACACATCCCCATTGAAACCATCATCTAGAACGATTGCTGCTTCGGTAATTTTTGCGGGTTCATTCCCATTGTCCTCCTGGTGATATTGCAATTTCCCTTTTTGTAATTTTAGACGAAATGGTGTCGTTTTAGCGATCGGACTACAGCGGGGCCACCGTATAAGGCTTTTTGGTATTTATACTTCATTTTTTTTGGATGTTAAATAAATAATTTTAAGAAATTATAACCCGTGCAATGGCAATAAACTAGTATATATATATATATGAAAAAGTTTCGGAAAAATACTGTAATATAAAAAATCCATCTTTGTCGTATGTGGTTCGAGTCAGTTTCATGGCTTTTGAGTCCTCACATGCTTTTAGATTTAATGTGATTCTCATAATTAAACATATGACTACCGTATAAGTCATACTATCGAGTAGAAAAATTACCTTAATCTCATCTGTCTTGGCACTCGAACAATAATTTGTCCCAAAAAAAACTCAGGACACCTATCAACACACCATTGTCCTTACAAAACGGTAGCCACACTTTACCAAACTTCGCCGCTTCCATAAAAGCAAACATAGTCATCTCCGAAAAACCGTCGTCACTGACATCTTGTCCGTAGGATAAGCATAAGCCATCACAGATAAAGCCGAGTGTTCACAACTCCCATCGGCGGTTCTTTGTATGGATCGGCCGTACATATAACTACGTCCAAAGATGGAAGATTTTCGACTACTTGCGTAATAAGATTAAGATTTTTGAGGTACATTTGCTGCGAATAGGGTTCATACGAAAGGCTTGTGTAGTGGACCATATGTAGGCTAGGATTACATCGGAGATGAGTAGGGACATTGTAATAAGGAGTGAAGTTAGGGTTTTATTGGGAAGGAATAAGAGAGCGTGGATGTGGTGGTAGAGGTGGGAGAGGAGGGTAAAGATGTAAATTCCGGCGAATAGGCGGTAGAAGTGCCGCGTACGTAGGTGGTGGACGGTGGTGAGAGGTGGTGGTGGTCATTTTTCTTTGCTCTTTTTAAACTGAATTGAAATTGAAGGGGGTGGAGTTTTGACTCGTTTGTTAAATTTGGTGAGGGGTTATTCTTAAAGTCGTCCACTTTGTGTGAAGTTGTAATTTTCTTTTATATATATATATTGTTGGGGTTGAACGGTTATATTTCGGGCCCAGCGGAAGGTTGATTTTGGACTCGCGACTATTTGTTTCGACAATATAAAACCGAAATGACGCCGATAGAGAACACGAGATTTTTACGTGGTTCGGCCAATACCGCCTACCTCCACGGAGAGCCAATAGTTTTACTATATTTGAGAATATTACACCGTACAAAATAACCCTCGTGTTTAACCCAAACTCGAGACCCCTTACCCACCCGGGTAATGTTTTTGTACCCACTCTCAATTACCCCAGTAAACTACACCACTCTCACCCTTATCCACCCGGACAAGATTTTTTTTTCTCTCACCTATCTCTCTCTCACTCACGTTTTTGGGATGCCTTTTACAAGTGAATGACAATGCCTATTTATAGGCCAAGCAAATGACAATTAACGTCATTGCTTAGGTAATAAGAGATCAAATTCAATTTGATCTCCTTTTGTTCTCCATGTTGAAAATTCAACAATTCTCCCCTTTTCAACATCTGCGCTTTCTTTTAGAGCACTCCAACGAACCTGAGAATGAGAGTATCCCGTTCGTAAATACCACGAACGTCAATTGGCCTTCCTTGTACCAGCTACACATATCCGAATCAAGAATTCAGGTCCTACCAACTTGATTCAACTGCGGCCAATCCTATGTGTAGCTGCCGAACCGACTCTACCCGTCGATTCTGAAGAGGGACTTCGACGCAACCCCTTCTCCAGTAGGACTTTCCTTCTCACGATCGTCTGCCTTTCCACCACGCGCGCGCGATTTTCGTGAACCCATCGAAGTCAGAGTGTTTTGTACCACACTCCCTTCCAGACGATACAAACCTCCACGCTCTTCTCCCTTCAGTAGGACTTTTCCACCAAGTGTGATTTTACAGACTCCCCCTGCTATGAAACTTCCACAGCCCATGGAATCTAACTGGCTCAAGGATATTAAATTCTTCCGTAACTTTGGGACAAAGATCACACCACCCAAAGCCCGCACCGCCACGTCAGTCATTTTGATCTTCACAGTTCCAACACCACGAACCGCATGACGGTATCCATCAGCCATGGAAACCGAACCTCTTCCTATCTTCTGGAACGTATCAAAATATTTTCTTTCGGAGCAAATATGGTACTTCGACCCCGAATCAAATATCCATTCATCCTGAGAACGAGCGTCATCGTTGTAGACTGTGAGAACGTCTACAACATCATCCGTATCTTGTGCTATCATGGTTGTGGAATTTTTCTCGCCGTTCTTGTCCTTCCTCCAAGTCGGACAATTCCTCTTGATGTGTCCCGGCTCACCACACTTGTAACACACAATGCCCTTCCCGCCATCCTTTGATTTGGACCTACTGCTACCTCCAAATTCCCTGGCGTGAAACCTTCCTCTACGATTCTCCCCGTGTATAGCCAACGTCGAATTTTGACTATCCCCATAATTTGATCGTCTCCTCTTTTCATGCGCCAAAAGAGTTGACTGTACATCCACCATCTTCACCGTCGTCTTTCCGTTCAAGATGGTTGTGACCAAATTATCATAAGAATCAGGAAGCGAGGTAAGAAGTAAAAGGGCTTTATCTTCTTCCTCCAACTTTACTTCAACTTTTATAAGTTGATCCACAAGTCCGTTGAACACGCTAATACGATCCATGATATTCCCACCTTCCTCCATCTTCAGCCGGTACAGCTCCCGCTTCAGATCTAACTTTGTGGTTAAGTTCTTCCCGAGATGCAACTCCTCCAACTTCGCCCACAAGTCTGGTGCAGAATCCTCATTCACAACATTATTAATAATGTTATCCGCAATGTACAAACGGATTGTGCTGACACATCTTGATCCCAAATCCTCCCAGTCTTCTTTCGTTATTTTCTCCGGCTTTCCCTTTTCCCCTTTCAAAGCCTTAGCCAAACCTTGGTGAACAAGGATATCCTTCACTCGTCTCTGCCACAGAGTGAAACTCCCTATACCATCAAATTGTCGTACTTTGAAACTGCTTTCTGTCGCCATTATCCTTGCACAGATTCAACAGCTTTGGCCCGACACTGGCTCCTCCGTAACGAACCTTCTTAATATCTTTTCTGATGTGGAAGATCAGACAAAGCTGCAACCACAGAGCATACTAAGAATATCAATTAGGCTTGGCTCTGATACCACTTGTTGGGTTGAACGGTTATATTTCGGGCCCAGCGGAAGGTTGATTTTGGACTCGCGTCTATTTGTTTGGACAATATAAAACCGAAATGACGCCGATAGAGAACACGAGATTTTTACGTGGTTCGGCCAATACCGCCTACCTCCACGGAGAGACAATAGTTTTACTATATTTGAGAATATTACACCGTACAAAATAACCCTCGTGTTTAACCCAAACTCGAGACCCCTTACCCACCCGGGTAATGTTTTTGTACCCACTCACTCACGTTTTTGGGATGCCGTTTACAAGTGAATGACAATGCCTATTTATAGGCCAAGCAAATGACAATTAACGTCATTGCTTAGGTAATAAGAGATCAAATTCAATTTGATCTCCTTTTGTTCTCCATGTTGAAAATTCAACATATATATATATATATATATATATATATATATATATATATGCGGTCGAGCGTACAGCAATTATAGTATCCTAATATCCTTTCATTATCTTTGGTTAAATTCTCGACCATAGAGGCTTGGGCATGTTTCATATCGTACGTTTCTTAGTTAGTTACCTACAGCTGACGACGTGTTTTACTACTCTCCTTGAATTTATATACATGTGACGATTGCACTATTCATTAAGTGTTAGGAATCGTGAATTTAAAGAATTCAGATTAAGAGTTTTGGTGATTGGCTTAACTTAATTAAGTATATCGGTTAGACACATGTGAAACCGGATACCGGCGAGCAGTTCGCCAAATGCAACCATCAACCGGATCAACGATGCTATCAGAAGGTCACTAAGGACCGGAACGCGGATACCAAAAGTTCCACGATTGACTAAGATTCAAATTTATTTGAAGAGCGACAAGTTGAAGGCATCTGACGAGCATTTAATTCAAGGATGACAGTAAGAGCAAAGTTGAAGTCAAACTAAGCCAAATAAGTAATAACGCAAAATATACAGGGCGACTGCTGCAAAGGGAGAGAGGCAAGATAAAGAAATGACTTCACCAACTTTGAAATTACGCAACGCGAGAAAAAGTTCAAGCTCATAAGCAAGAAGTGTTTAGGTGTTGCCGTCACAGTATTTAGACCGTTTTGATTAGAAAGTGAGTGTGTTATTCTCAAGGGACTGTGAAAAGCTCTTGAAAGTAGACGGACTTTAAAAAGCTGTCTAAGTGGTGTCTAGGAGTTTAGTTAGCTGAGCATAGCCGCGTGGGTTGTACTGTGTTAGTCTAGCTAAGGAGGTCATGCAACAATGGTTGTAAAACCAAGTCTTCTAGTGGTGCCTTTCTTGCGGGGAAGAAGGGGAGACGTAGGAGTTTTTTGGCTCCGAACTTCCAGAAACAATTCTGTGCCTTAGGCAAACACACTCACACAAATCACATTTCCATCCGGTCTTGGTTCAAAACCGACCGGTCAGCTTCCGCACAAGTCACATACACAAATATCAAGCACAGATATCTAACCTTAACCAGTTAATAACCGAAAAAGAGACAAGTGTTTATTCACCCCCTCTAAATACGCAATCGATCCTAACATTAAGTTTCCCCATATTATATATATATATATATATATATATATATATATATACATACATACACACATAGTGATGATGAATTTTCTTCTAAATCAACTTTATCGAATAGGGCGATTTAGGTGACAATTGATTTGAGAGTGTCAACGGAGGTAATGGCAGCGTCAGAAATTGAAAAAACACTGAAAAACGAGAGATTTTTTGTAGGTGTCCACGGTGGTTGCTCATGTTAGGTGGACACCATTTATATATATATATATATATATATATATATAGTTGCTATGGTGTCCAACTACAGTGAACACCATAGAAAATCTCTCACTTATTTGTGTTTTTTTCCTCCATTCTCGAGGTCGGCATCCCCTTCGTGGCTCCTCTCAGCTTTGCTATTACCTTCATTGTCTCTCTCTGGTATGTTCCATTTTCAAATATTCATCATTTTGACTTTCTACGAGAAAATAGAAAATAAAAAAAGAAAAAGACTTTGTTGAATGTTAATTGCTCCGGCAACCACGTTCGAAAGTCGCTACGTTGTAGCAAAGTTATAAATTTGAATGTTTCACCATTATGCTCTCGATTTTAAGTCACGATATTTGGTTGCAACATTTTAAGTTTCAAACTTCATAGGTGGGAATAATTTTAGATTTTCGATCATTCTTTCCAACAAAATAATAAATCGAAAAAAAATCTTCCGATCCTCTTCCGACCTATTTTGCCGGTAACAAGACCGAAAGTTTTAATTTGTTCCGCATGAAGTCAATACTTATTTCTTCAATTATAAGTAACTCAAATTGAAAATCAATATTATATATATAGTCACCCAAATTGATTAATTTATGGTGCTTGTTTGTGTTTGTTTTGACACCACAGAAATTATGAATACTAGTACAACACATAATTGTAGTACACTTAAATAATCAGAAACGAAATGAAAATCATTTATTCAGAAATGATGAGTTGGGCATGGCATTCGTACGTTCAAAAACGTTGGTGAATAGAGCTGTAACAGTACCAACCAATCGTAGATCGTACATGCGATTATCAAGGGTAATTATGTATCTTCCAGTTATATTGTCCAGATACGATTTATATTATTTTCGTGGGGACTTTTAATTTCACACCCCCTAAGTAGACCTGGGTTTTGGGCCGGGCCAACCGGAACCGGCCCAAAACCGGCCCATTAATCCAGTCCAGAACCGGAACCGGTAGATCCGATTCTGGAATCGATAACCGGCCTAGTTAAAATGAACTGGGCCGGTTCGCGAAACTCAGAACCGCGGATTACCGGTTCCGGTTCCGAACCGGAACCGGCCCAAATGTTTCTTTATTATTATTTTTTAATTTGAAAACTACATTAAAAAAATTAAAAAAAATAAAAAAAAAATAAATGGGCCGCTTTAAGGCCCGTGTGTCAGGACCCGCCGTCCAACCTCGTAATTCGTTCTAATTCAATGTGCCTAGTGCTTCGTTATCGTGCAAAAGCGTAAAAATGCGAATAAAATTTTTCTTTTTAAATACGTGTGAAAGTCATATATATACAAGTCAAAAGAATGTCCACATGTCCTCCTATAATTCATCGTAGTCGTATCTACACAGAAGACAAGTGTGTGTGTGCAGCAAAAGCTTCCTATGCGCCCGGCCTTCACAGGTCGTCATCCATACACGCACTCCCACCTCAAAAGCAGCCGGATAGCTTCAAAAGATCGGACTCGCATAAGAGTCGGATCACATACCGTGATCGTCAGTACCTACAACACGTAACGTAAGGATGAGCCACCAAGGCTCAGTAAGCAGAAATTATGCATGTATGCACGTGTCCTAACGATCGACAATCCACGTCGTCGTTTTCTAACACTCATACTCTCTTTCTTACACTCCTACTTTTTTCCTGGCTCATACTCTTTTCCTCGTACTCATACATCATATGGGCCCTCGGCTTTCTATCCCACTATGCGGCATATCATAGAGATCTCAATCCACTAGGGATTCGTACATATGCGGAGGTTCACACACTAGAAGGTCACCCAAAGGAATCTTCCCTTACTCAGTGTGGCCTCCACCTCACTGGTAGCCAACACCGAGGCCACTAACCGCGGAGGTCACCCGAAGGAATCTTCCCTCCCGGTTAATGTTCACGCACTAGAAGGTCACCCGAAGGAATCTTCCCTTACTCAGTGCATGCCCCGAGCCGCATCCTCCACGCTGCATCTCCCGCATACGGGGTATTCCCCTAGCCTCTTATACAGGCCTTATGGCTTCATTCGCCATGGCTGCATAGGGGAGCCGTGACTCTTCATTGAGTCGACACAAACGTCAATATCGGCGAGTATACATCGCACACATGCGATCTTATGCACGCTCGTACCTCTCATCTTACGTACTACGTATGCGTGCAAATGCTCATGCCATATACAGATTATACTATCATGCATATAAATAATCATGTCCTACATACACGTTTCACATAGAGGTATATAAGCACGTAATCCACATAATCAGACGCAGGCAAGTTACGTGTCGTAGTTGAATTTCTACTAACCTGTTATCCTTAGCTATATCATACGGTAGGTTGCTAATCTTCAAACCCTAAATATACAATCATAATAAATTAGGTTTGTTAGTCTAACCAGTATTTCACGAAATTGGCTTCGGGTGAATCTCGAGATATATTATGAGTAGATCTCGAGCTTGGTGTTGGGAAGATCTCGACATTTGTTTTGGTATAAAACTCGATATTGTACATATAAAGGTTCGACATTTACATTCTACAAAGATCTCGATATATGGTTTCGAGATTACCTATAATATACCAAGGTTGAAATATATATTGATATCATGCTTAAGATGTCGAGAGATGGTTATAACAAAATGTCGATATTAAGAAGATAAATGTCGAGGTGCATAAAGATTTCGATACTCTATATATCTTTCGACATTTCAGTTTAAATATCTCGATATAGACCTTAAGTTCAGTCTCGACATTATGGTTTGATTTCAAACAGCAACTGAGGGTTTCGAGATATAATTATCTCGACATGTTTACATGGAATAGGTCTCGAGTTGTGGGTTAAATTAAATCTCGACATTGTAAAGAAAATCGCGAGCTATTGCTTTCAAAATAAATCTCGGATTCAAAACTAAATCTCGACATGGATTTAGAATGAATGTCGGGTTCTTTCCTAAATGTCGAGATAATATAATAGGGTTTCGATAACTTTCTTGAAAACCAATCTCGACATTTTTAACTATCTAACCTCGACATTGCATTTCGACATTTGAAAAAAATGTCGACATGACTCAACATGAATCTCGACATATAACGTATGTAAAGATCTCGGCAGGTAATAAATCTCGGCACTTACTAAATCTTCGATATTTAACTCGACATCCTACACTTATCATTTCGGCATCGTACCTCGACATATCTTATAAGTGAATCTCGACATGTAAGCTCGACATTCTATCCTAACATTTCGACATTTACTTGAATGTCCCGACATTATACTTCGACATTTGTAACTGGAAATGTCGACATAGGATTCAACCTAAACCTCGACATGTATCATCTGTTTCAATCCTCAAACGTTCTTCATCACTCGAAACTAGATTCTTAGCTTGTTCTTCCTAGAATTATAAGTTCTAAATCACATACTAGACTATCCAGCTCCATATTTGCTCATACCGAGACCCTTAGTTCGAATCTAGGCTCGGCATTTTAGGGTTTCTCGTGGTCCCCTTAAGCTTAGTTGCTTTAATGAAATTAATATATCTAAGAATGCCCAAATTGCGTAACTTCAAGACTTAAGGATGATGCTTCACTTACTAGCTTCGATCTTCAATCTACTTGGGATGTTCTTTGAGTGCAATTCCTCTCGGCTCCTTCCTTTTCTTTCTTTCTTTTTCGTTAGTTTTTAGATGTAGTAAAGAGTTTAGATGTGGGTTAAGTAGTTTTAAGTCAAAAGGGTCATGGTGATAGGACTCCAAAGCGTGGGATTTCCTTATATTAAGGAGGGCTTGTCTCCCATGTTGATATTTTACAATTTGGGCCTATTATTGTGTTCTAGCCCATTAATTTTGAATATTCATAGTCCAATTTGAAACTTCATGATCCAATAAAGTCCTAGTCCATATTTCCATGTGCCATTCTCGGGAATTTTCCTACTTGTTGGGAGTCATCGTAAACACATAATTAGTGGCACATATTTGCACTTTAATTCTCATGGAACTCATGAGCACAAAATCCGTAAATTCACGTAAGTATATATCATGTACGAAATTAAACACGTAATTACTTAGGTTATAAACGAAATTTATTGGCCGACCTAATTTACGGGGACTGGGGCCCTACATCCTCCCCCCCCCCCTTAAGGAGGATTTCGCCCCCGAAATCAGCCCGTATGGAACAGCTCGGGGTAACGAGTTCTCATCTCGTCCCCCCGTTCCCATGTGGCTTCTTCCGTGGATTGGTTCCGCCACAGTACTTTCACTAAGGGAATATCCTTATTTCTAAGTCTCTTGGTCTCGTACATCAATATTTCCACCGGAATCTCTTCGTAGCTCAGATCCGGCTTCAAATGTTGATGTAGGGACTCGTTTCCTAGAACATGATTCGGGTCAGCTATGTACTTGCGTAGTGTCGAGACGTGGAACACGTCATGCACTTGCGATCGTGAGGCTGGCAGTTCTAATCGGTATGCCACCTCGCCAACCCTCTTCAGTATCCTAAATGGACCGATATACCTAGGGCTTAGCTTCCCTTTCTTCCCGAACCTCTTTACGCCCTTCATCGGCGATACCTTAACAAACACCATATCGTCTTCTTCGAATTCCAGTGGTCGACGTCTTCGGTCAGCGTAGCTTTTCTGTCGACTCTGTGCCGTTCGTATTTTTCTCGTATGGTAGTGATAGCTTCCGTCATTTCTCGTACGATGTCCGGGCCTAACATTGATCGTTCACCAATCTCGTCCCAATGTACTGGGGATCTGCACCTACGCCCGTATAGCGCTTCGTACGGTGCCATCCCAATGGTGACGTGGTAGCTATTATTATATGAGAACTCGATTAGTGGGAGGTACCTACTCCAATTTCCTTTGAAATCGAGCACACACGCTCGGAGCATGTCCTCCAGCGTCTGAATCGTTCGCTCGGATTGACCGTCCGTCTGCGGATGGTAGGCGGTGCTAAAAGATAACTTCGTTCCCATGGCCTTTTGCAAGCTCGTCCAAAATTTTGACAGAAATCTGGAGTCACGATCCGAGACTATGGACGATGGAACGCCGTGCAGTCGTACTATCTCTTGGATGTACAGCTCCCCGTATCGTTCCATGGAAAACGTCGTACTAATTGGTAGAAAATGGGCAGACTTTGTTAATCGATCGACGATTACCCAAATCGCATCGTGCCCTTGTGTGGTGAGTACATGAATATTATCTATTTATGTCACAAACAGACGATACATATACATACATCTATACCATTATAAAATTGGTTTGGGGTGGATATATACTCCTAATTTTTTATTTACTGTACTTATCACTCTACAAATAAGATTCTTTTTATATATTTAAAAATTATATTTCATCTTAAACACTAAAAATTATAATTACAAAAAATTTAAAATAATTTCAATATAATTATTTTTAGGCACACACATCGGGTGTGCAAAAAAGTACTAGTTTCTATTGAATCAGGATGGCATTTTGTTTTGTCTTGCATTGTTATTTTAGCATGGTCCAATCCTCTGATATTTTGAATATACATTGTTTAATATGTTAATTTCCTTAAACCGACTGTTTCACGGACTGCCATATGAAATTTGAATACAAGGTATTGAGTCGATACTTTTTCAATTGCAAATAAACAAACCAAGTTTTACAATGTGTTTGGTTTGAATAAACTAGTATTGAAAAGAAAATAGGAGAGAAAACTATCTTAACAATTTTTGTTTTCATTTTCCTCACCATGGTGAGGAAATTAGTTACCTTAGTTGTCAGTATAAACTTAAACTACATTTCTATTCTTTTCTTTTCCTTAGCGATTACCAAACGAAAAGCTAGTTTTTCTTTTCCCTTTCATTTCCTTTTTCCAACTCGTTCAACAAAGGAAACACACCCTAGTGAGGAAAGGAAAGGAAAGAAAAGGGAATTCATTTTTTGGTTTTGGTTTATTAGAGAAACGGATGAGGAAAAGAAGGAATGAAAACTTAAGTTAAGTCTAAAGCATAAACCATTCAAAAATCATTTTTCTAACCAAATGAGAAGGAAGGAAACGCTAGTGTATATCAATGTTGATAGGGGTGACCTTCAGCCCAGCATTCCTCTTTACTCGGACACTTGAAGACAGCGACTTTTAGGACACATGGCCAGATGGGTAGTACACTTGGGGACCTGCCACCCTGTACGGAAAAAGTAAGGTGGGTCCTGACAGCAAAGCAACTTGAGCGGGAAACGTTGGGTAAGGTCGACCAGGGAACACGTGGCATTCTAGGAGTGGTCGACATTGTGAACAGAGAGGAGGCGCGTCAGTCTGACAACAGTACGACCGCAGGTGCTGTCTCTCCTAGGTTGTACCAGATGTCGCTATCAAGTGGTCCTGGAAGTGTGCCAGCTAGGAAAATAAATGGAATTTGGGTATATGGGAACAGAGGGAGACGAGATCAAGGGGAGATTCAACCCAACACACAAAACACTTAGATATTTTCCTGTATTCATCTCCTTCGTCTTGACAATGAAAGCACTGTAACGAGTGAAGTAAGGTTGAGTGTGTATATCCCGACTGTCACTAGTAAACACTATTTCCGGCGGCCCGTGGACGTAGGACGTCTGTCCGAACCACGTAAAATCCTTGTCTCTTGCGTTTTCCTTCTTCTTTAGTAATAAAATCAAACCCTAAAACGCATCAAGAAATCAAGGCCCGGTCCGTTTCACCCATCACCGTCTTTCCCGAACCAAATATCGTTGATCGGGGTCATACGCGCATCAAATGGCGCCGTCTGTGGGAAATGATGGCTTGAGACGTGAGTGCGCTGGGTAGCAACAGCGAGGAAGGCAGGCTGTTTCTGGGTCTGTTTGAAGATAGGTTGAAGAAGGCAAGCCGAGCTGGTGTTGTCTGAAGGTGAAACGTGAGAGAGATTGTGGAAGGTTGCCGTCGTTAAAGAAGCAGTAGATCTCAGAGAGGAATAGACGTTGGTCGCGATGGAGGAACAGCCGTCATTGGCACAAAACCTGCAAGGACGGTTCGAGGAAGTTACGGGGAAAGCTGGGGAAAATCCTATGCCTGCTCCGACGCTGGCTTCACCGATCGAGGCCCCAGCGGTTACACCAACGCCCACCTTTGCAGGGCCGTCCGGAGCCGTACCGCCTCAAACTCCCGTGACCATGACGGCGGAGCAGCTAGATCTGTTGGTAAAGAATGCAGTGGACGCGGCCATAGCCGCCAAGAAGGCGAGGAGCAAGGGCAAACGGAAGCAGCCCTTTTCGGTTCAGGGCAGAACCTCAGAGGGTCATGTCTCAGAGTGGGCAGAAACCGTAGGAGAAGACATGGCAGCCGGGGAAGAAGCCTTACGTCACCTGCCGGACAGGGACTTGCCAAGAAGAGAGATTGTCCATGAAGAAAGAAATGTTGGGCCGGGGGCCCCAACACCTAGGCAAGAAGGACCTTCTAGAGGAGTTCAGAAAGGACCAGTGAACTTAAGAAATGCCGTACCTCTGACGACTGTAGCCAGCGGATACATGGTGGAAGGAGAGGAGAAGGCTGGGGAACACCAGGCGGAAGTGAGGAGCTACGGCACGCACGGTCGAGAAGGAGCCGTCAGTTCTCAGGGACAGGAGCTTAGGAGGCAAGTGTCGGACCTCAGGAAAGTAATAGACGAGATCCGAAACAAGACAACCAGGCCCCATCTGCGAGGGCTGCATCAAGCCGGTACGCCTTTTGCCAAAAGGTTGTTGGAAGGGGAAGTGGCGCTCAACTTTAAGCAGTTGCCGTATGAGTATGATGGTACCACTGACCCGGAGGAACACGTGCTACGTTTCAAGAACACCATCCTACTGCATAACTTCTCGGAGGGAGTGAAATGCAGAGTCTTCCTAACAACTCTGGTGAGAGCCGCTCAGCAGTGGTTCAGCCAACTCGAACCAGAGGTTATCCACTCATTTGAGGAGTTCCAAGAGATGTTCATCAACCAGTTTGCTAGCGCTAGGAAGCCTCCTAAATCGGACATGTCATTGTTTCAAGTCAAGCAGCGATCAGACGAGAGCCTTCGATCTTACATCAGAAGATTTAATGTGGCAGCCTTGGAGGTACCCTCCGCCACCACTTCCGTTAAAATTAACGCTTTGGTTCACGGTTTGCAGGTGGGCGACTTCTTCGCGTCGCTCTCTAAAAAGCCCCCGCAAACGTTCGAGGAACTGCTGGGCAGGGCGGATAAGTATATAAATCTGGAGGAAAGCAGGCTGGCAAAGATTCGAGAAGGAACGTCCAGAGTGGTGCCCAGAAAGAAACACAAAACCATAATCGGAGCAAGGCAAACGTCCGGGCCACTCACCCCCCCGCGATTAGAAGGCCTATGGCAGGTGGCCCGAACAGATTCCCTCCTAGGTATCAGAGGTACACTCCTCTACGGATGAGTCTGGAGGAAGTCCTGGCTGTGGCATCAAGACATCCGGACATGCGGTACCCTCGAGCCAGTCCACGGAGACACCCAAAACCTACATCAGGGCCCTTCTGTCGGTACCATAAGGAATATGGGCATCATACTGACAATTGCACGCATCTGAAGAATGAAATAGAGAGGTTAATAAAGGCAGGACATCTTAAGGAGTTTATATACCGAGATCGAGGGCCGGTCCCACCAGCACAACCCCGAGAGAGGGAAGGTCCGTTACAAGACAGGGGAAAGCAGCCTATGCTGGAACCTAACAGGCCGGGGCCTAGCCAGCCAAGAGCTCATATCCTCATCATAGTGGGAGGCCCAGGTGGTGGAGATTCACACAGAGCACGGAAGTCGTATGCTCGAATGAGAGAGAGAGGAAAGCCCCGGGCGGAAGGCAGCCTAGTGGGTCAGATGGAGACTACAGGGAACATACAGTTCGGAGCACAGGATGAAGTCGATATCGTCCGGCCCCACAACGACGCTCTCGTGATCACCACGGATGTGGCAGGATATAACGTATCGCGGGTGTTTATAGATGGGGGTAGTTCGGCAGATATCCTGTTCTTAGACTGTTTCAAGCAAATGAAATTGGGAACGGAGCTGAAACCGGTGGCCACCTCCTTATACGGATTCGGCGGAGCTGGCATACAGCCTTTAGCCCAGGTCACACTCCCCGTGGGACTAGGAGAAGCCCCTCGGCGGGTGGTAAGAATGGTTAACTTCCTGGTCGTTGACGCGACTTCTTCATACAATATCATATTGGGGCGCCCAGCCATAAACGGATTCAGGGCAGTACCTTCGACGTACCATTTGAAGATCAAATTCCCAGTAGGAGACCAGGTGGGGGAGGTCTCAGGGGACCAGGTTAGCTCTCGCCGTTGTTACGCCAATGAGGTTAAGGTTGTGACAGGGGGAAAGGAAAAAGACGACGTTGGAGCCAAACAAACCAAACGAAGGAAGTTAGAGCAGGAATACGGGGAACCTACGAAGTTGCAGCCACAACCTGACGAAGAACTGATGACAGTGGAACTTTACCCAGGAAAGGAGGGTTTCACCACCCAGGTGGGGACGAAGATGGATGAGGGGATTGCATC
Source organism: Craterostigma plantagineum (assembly GCA_027422505.1). Lineage (NCBI taxonomy): Eukaryota > Viridiplantae > Streptophyta > Magnoliopsida > Lamiales > Linderniaceae > Craterostigma > Craterostigma plantagineum. The sequence goes on along the minus strand of JAPQWV010000047.1, from coordinate 5,626,264 downwards.
GCAGCTGGTCGAATGCCTCAGGCGAAACGCTGACCTCTTTGCCTTTTCGCCAGCAGACATGACCGGGGTGGATCCGAGGATAGCCATGCACCACTTGAACATAATCCCAGGTAGCCACCCGGTGAAACAGAGACTCCGACAGTTCGGAGCCGAAAGGGACCACGATATCAGGACGGAAGTGGAGAAGTTGCTCAAAGCCGGACACGTTCGAGAGGTGCAGTTTCCCACCTGGTTGGCCAATGTTGTTATGGTCAAAAAAGGAAATGGGTCCTGGAGGATGTGTGTGGACTTCCGAGACCTCAACAAAGCCTGTCCTAAGGATCACTATCCTTTACCGAGGATAGATCAGCTGGTAGACTCCACCTCTGGGTGTGAGATGTTAAGCATGATGGACGCTTATCAAGGGTATCACCAGATTAGGCTGAATCCGGAGGATGTGGATAAAGTTTGCTTTGTCACAGCGGGGGGCACATATGGTTATGTCCGGATGCCCTTTGGACTTAAGAAGCAGGAGCTACCTATCAACGAATGGTTGATACAGTGTTTAAGAACCAGTTGGGGCGTAACATGGAGGTGTATGTGGATGATATGTTGGTTAAGTCGACTTGGGCCAAGGATCATGTTGCAAACCTAGAAGAAGCCTTCCAGACCATCAGGACCTGTGGGATGAAACTGTACCCTGCGAAGTGTACCTTTGGGGTGCAGTCGGGGAAGTTCCTGGGGTATATGGTGACCAAGAGGGGGATCGAGGTGAACCCCAATAAGGTGAAGGCTATACTGGAAATGCAGCAGCCGCGGAACATCAAGGAGATTCAACGCTTAACAGGAAGCTTGGCGGCACTTAGCAGATTCATCGCCAAGTCCGCAGATAAAAGCCTACCCTTCTTCAGAATACTCCGGAAAGGATGCCGATTCGAATGGACAGAAGAATGCCAATCGGCATTCGAAGGGCTAAGAAATTACTTGCACAATATGCGGTTATTGACCAAGCCCTTACCCGGGGACGAATTAATCTTGTATTTTTCTACAGGGGAGCAGGCCGTGAGTTCGGTTCTCCTGAAAGAGGAGGGTGACACCCAGAAGCCGGTATACTTCGTGAGTAAAACAATGCAGGGGGCCGAAAGCAGGTACTCCGAAATTGAGAAGGCAGCCTTGGCGGTGATGGTGTCGGTTCGGAGGCTACGCCCCTATTTCCTATCTCATAAAGTACGGGTACGTACCAATTTACTATTGAAACAGACTCTGAGTAGGCCAGACCTTTCTGGAAGGATGGTCAAGTGGGCAGTGGAGTTGGGTGAATACGACGTTGAGTTCGAAAGGCGACCCGCCATTAAGGGGCAGGCCTTGTCGGACTTCCTGCTAGAGTCTACCCGAGGAGAGGTGTCACCAACTTGGAAAGCTTATGTGGATGGCTCATCCACAGCGACTGGGGCCGGGGCAGGAGTCCTCATCATTACGCCAGAAGGGGACGAACTACAGTTCGCTGTGACCTTCGACTTCCCAGCGTCTAACAATGAGGCCGAGTACGAGGCTCTGGTGAAAGGAATGGAGATCCTTAACAACCTGGGAGCTGCAGCAGTAATTATATACTCGGATTCCCAGTTGGTAGCTCAGCAAGTCCAAGGAAACTACGAGGCTAAGAACGAGAAGATGGTGAGGTATGCTGAGCGAGTGGGGAAGCTGAAAGCCTCTTTCGACAGCTTCGAGATACGGCAGATTCCCCGGGACGAGAACGGTCGAGCCGATTCCCTGGCAAAGTTGGCTAGTGCCGCAATACCGGAGGGGACCCGAAAGGTGACGATGCTGACAGCTAGCCGAGAGGACCCGACGGAGCAGGTGGGATGTATAGGAGAGGAAGAAGACTGGAGGGCTCCTATCCTGGAAGCCTTGTGTGATCCTGCGCACAAGGACGCAGGAAAATTTCGGCAGAAGTTCTGCCTCATTGGAGGAGAGTTATACAAAAGGACTTTTGTACATCCCTATGCTCGATGCTTGTCCAGAAAGGAAGAGATGTTAGTGTTGGAAGAGGTGCATGAAGGGTGTGCCGGCGACCATGCTGGGTACAAGGCGGTAGCTCGGAGAATGGTCAGGGCCGGGTACTTCTGGCCGACCCTATTGAGGGATGCTAAGGAGCTGGTCAGACGATGCGAAAGCTGCCAGAAGCACGGCCCGAAGATCCATGTACCCGCGGAAGAACTGGGGTTGATGCATTCCCCTTGCCCATTTGACAAATGGGGGATAGACATAGTCGGGCCTATGCCAGTCGCCAAGGCTCAGAAGAAGTTCATCATAGTGGCTGTCGACTATTTCAGTAAATGGGTGGAAGCTAAGGCAGTGGCCAAAATCGATGAAACTAACGTGGTAGATTTCTTGTGGCATAACATTTGTTGCAGGTTCGGAGCCCATCGGATCCTAATCTCCGATAATGGCACGCAGTTCTGTGGAGCCCGAGTCCGTGAGTTTTGTGCGGGGATGAAGATACAGCAGAGGTTCGTCTCAGTGGGACACCCTCAAGCTAATGGACAAGTGGAGGTCACCAATCGCACCATCCTCCACGGGATCAAGGCCAGATTGGAGCAGGAGGGTGGTAAATGGTTGGAGTCCCTTGACCCCGTGCTATGGGCATATCGCGTTACGCCGCGAGAAGCTACGGACGAAACGCCTTTCCAGTTAGTCTATGGATCTGCCGCCCTGATACCTGTTGAGATAGGGATGGAGACGCATAGGGTTATCCATTATGAAGAGGAGCAGAACGCACGACTCAGGAGAGAGGATCTGGACTTGATAGGGGAAATCATGGAGTTGGCCTTGATAAGGATGGAAAAATACAAGAGTCGAGTAAAACCGGCCTACGACCGGAGAGTAAGGCCTCGACAATTCCAGGTGGGGGACCTAATCTTGAGAAGGGCCGATGTACTTAAGCCGTTGAAGAAGATAGACTCGACATGGGAGGGTCCTTACAAGGTGGCCCGCGTTTTGGGGGGCGGCGCATACGAGTTGGAGGATGAAGACGGGCGCAGAATACCCCGTCCCTGGAACATCTCAAAGCTCAAGAAGTATTATGCTTAGCGAGGGATTGGAGGGTTGTATATAAATCAAACAGGAAGGTGTACTCTTTTTCCTTCGCCAAGGTTTTATCCCAAGGGGGTTTTACTTGGCAAGGTTTTAACGAGGCACCATCCGTTGAATGAAATTGTTTTGTCGGAAACTCGTGTCTCGATGGCTCCTCTCCCAAAATTGAGAATCACGAATCCTGTCTATAGACTACCCTGGATTTCCTAATGGTCCAGACGTGGCCGCGCAGATCGCGCACCTATAGCCCAGATGTGGCTGGCCCAGACGTGGCCGCGCAGATCGCGCACCTATAGCCCAGACGTGGCTGGCCCAGACGTGGTAGCCCAGACGTGGCTGGCCCAGACGTGGCCGCGCAGATCGCACCTATAGCCCAGTCTGGCCCAGACGTGGCCGCGCAGATCGTGCACCTATAGCCCAGACGTGGCTGGCCCAGACGTGGCCACGCAGATCGCGCACCTATAGCCCAGACGTGGCTGGCCCAGACGTGGCCGCGCAGATTGCGCACCTATAGCCCAGACGTGGCTGGCCAAGACGTGGCCGCGCAGATCGCGCACCTATAGCCCAGACGTGGCCGCGCAGATCGCGCCAGATGTGGCTGGCCCAGACGTGGCTGGCCAAGACGTGGCCGCGCAGATCTCGCACCCATAGCCCAGATGTGGCTGGCCCAGATGTGGCCGCGCAGATCGCGCACCTATAGCCCAGACGCGGCTGGCCCAGACGTGGCCGCGCAGATGGCGCACCTCTAGCCCAGACGTGGCTGGCCCAGACGTGGCCGCGCAGATTGCGCACTTATAGCCCAGACGTGGCTGGCCCAGACGTGGCCGCGCAGATCGCGCCAGATGTGGCTGGCCCAGACGTGGCTGGCCCAGACGTGACCGCGCAGATCGCGCACCCATAGCCCAGATGTGGCTGGCCCAGATGTGGCCGCGCAGATCGCACACCTATAGGCCAGACGCGGCTGGCCCAGACGTGGCCGCACAGATCGCGCACCTATAGCCCAGACGTGGCTGGCCCAGACGTGGCTGGCCCAGACGAGGCCGCGCGGATTGCGCACCTGTGGCCCAGACGTGGCCGCGTAGATGCATACTAATGAGCACCAGATGCAGCTATGTAGATGACTCCCATGCAGGAGCGTCCTACTCCCAGGTCGCCACAGGTCCGCGCTCGGCGAACTCGGGCGAGGCTACTAGTGAAGAGCCTTGTTGGTTCCCAGGATTAGCCAAAGTCGACCTTGTAAAGGTGACAGGCCCGCCGATACCCAACGAACCTGGTAAAAAAGTTGGACGAGACCTCAGCACCATTCAAAGTAGGGGGAGTAGAGAGTGGTAATAACGCAGGACCTCAGCGAAAAAGGACCTCAGCGAAAAAGGCCCAAAATATTTAAGTTTGTGTGCGATTAAGTTGGGAGGCAGACAAGAAAGCAAGGAAAACACGCCACAACATTACGCATACGGAACAACGGAGAAAAAAGCAATGAAGTGTTCAAAATAGGAAAATAACAAAAGGAGTCCGAAAAGGGAAAACGACATTAATTGTTCAGAAGCAGGAAATAGATTAACGAGCTAGGGAGGTGGAGCGCTGGAACCGGTCGCGGAGTCGAGGACCTCCGAAGCAGTAGACAGCTCCTCCAACTTGGAGAGTTGGCCTAGAAGGATCTCAGGCGAGACCTCCAGCAAAGTAGGAGAGCAGTGGGGGACCCCAACAGACCAGAAGTCCGGATTTGGGGCCGCCTCTGGATCTCCCTTAAATGCCGGAGGGGCACTCATAGCGTCCATCGCTGCATCCAGCGTAGAGGTGGGCTCGCGTCCAGCAGCGAAACCTCCCAAGAAGTAATGTTGCATGAAGGGCGCGAAGTCCATCAGGGAAAGGGTGTCACGCAGATAACCCTCATGCCAACTTTGGCTCAGCTGGGTCAGGAACTTCATACCGAGAGGAGAGCCCATGAGATGCTTCTGACAGAGCTAGATACCTTCCAGCTTCCCCGAGAAGTGACTACTCTCAACCTTAGCAGTGAAAGCCTGCTCCAAGTCAACCTTCAGGGTTTCCTCTCTCTCAGCCAATAGTTCCTTGGCCCTCAGCTCGATTTGGACCTGCTGCGCATCTATGAGCTGATGCAAACGGGTCGTGAGCTCAGTCTCCTTAGTAGCAAGAGCAGCTGCACTTTCCACCTCCAACTGACGCGACTTCTCCAAAGCTAAGTCTTTTACACGAGCCTCGCACTCATTCTTCTCTTTCTCAAGTTCTTCCTCCAACTGGGCGATCCTTGAGTCCCGCTCCTCAATTGTCTCGAGCATGTGGCTCTCACAAGAGGCGGGACCACCGGGTGTCAAACCCCGATGGGAGATCGCAGACAAGAGAGCAGGCAACAGAAAGGACAGCTGAGACAACCAAGCCCGAATTGACAAAGTACCAAAAAATAAATCAACGAAAGGAGGCCAAGGGGGAGAATTACCTCGGCCCAATGATGGACAGCAAGCTCAGCGACAGAGGCGTCAGATCGGCGACGGAGCACTTTTTGTTGTTCGGGAGGCACGATTGCTTGGATGAACTTCATCTTCTCCTCAGGACTCAACGAGTCGTAACTGTCGGGCAGGTCCAGCACCATCTTCCCGTCAGCCCGCTGATCGATACCCCACTCAGAGCCTGGTGGACAAAAGGGGCGAACTCAGAAGTGTCAGGAGTGGGAGAGACTGTCTCCACACGTGGCCTCTTCCCCTTTGCCACGGCAATCTTCTTCTTTTTCTTCTTGGGAGGCACCGGCGAGGCATCTTTCTTGCTCGCATCACCTTCTGAGTCAGATAGCACCACATGAGGAGATGAGGATCCCACAGGAGATTTCCCTTGCACCTCCGAAGCTGGCAGGTCAGTCCCATCAAGACCTGCTGAGGGATGAGGCTCAGCGGGAACCTCGGATTCTTCTTGCTTCACAGGAAGGGCACGGAACGCATCTCTCCAAGAGAACGACATATCTGCAAAAAACATACTGAGTCAGAGAGGAAAATCTAAAAAGGAGGTCAGTAAGCAGGAGGGAAACCTGCTTACCCTTAGGATCGAAGGGTAGAAACTTTGAGGAGAGGTTGAAGTGATGGAGAAGGCCGGGATAGGTTACCAACTCAACCATGTTAAATTTCTTTTCAGGGGCCCTAAAGTTCAAGAGGTTAAGAGCCGCCTCATTCTCTAGGGAACATTCAGGCTGGACCCCTGGCAGTCTTTGAGGCACCTGGTGAACCCAATGGTGATGACGAAAGTCCCAGCTACTCTCTGTGGGGGCTACGAAGAAGTAAAAAGGGTGCCACTCCTTATCTTTGTGGGTACCCCTGCTGAGGAAATGAACGAGACCGCACGGATTCGCGCACAGATAGAAAAAGGGGGAGCAGACTTAAGCTGAAACTGGGAAAGAACAAGTTCTATAGAAGGTCTCCCACCTGTAGCGGTGACCAAGACATAAAAAGCGGCCAACTGACGTATAGAAGAAGGACTGAACTGATTCAAAGGGATGCAAAAAGCCTGCGATACGGCGGCAAAGAAGGGGTGGACTGGAAAGCGTAGGCCGGCCCTTATCTGGCTCTCCCAGAAAGCAAGGGCCGGGGAAGGCGGAAAGTTGGCACGCTGGTTAGGATTCGGGACGGAGATGTGGAAGCCAGGGCTGTGAAAACCTTCGGGAACGAGCTTCTCTAGGCGCCGATAGGTCGACTTAGACGCGCCGAACATCTTCCAATCATCCGTCCTCACGCTGTCTCCAACGGTACTCCGCGAACGGGTTTGACGAGACGTAGACGAATCAGGCGCCGCCGCATCTGATGATGGGGCCTTCCGCTTCGACCCCCTTTTGGCGGCACCGCCCAGCGCGGCGGAGGATGCGGAGACGCCCGGCGATGCCGAGCGAGTACTTTCTGTGGCGGAAGTATCGGACATAGCTTCGACGCGCAAAGGAGGAAATGGTGGAGAATGAGGCCAAATCGACTTAGAAACGGTAAATAAGGGCAGAGTAAGGCGAAAGAATACCTGGGAAAGTCGTGGATAGAGAAGAAATCGGAACGTCGGCGATTCTGAGCACTGTGCAATTCGAAAGGAGGCGATGACGAAAACCATAATGTGTCGATTGGGATTCCATTTTTTGTTAAGTATTGAGGACGATTTTGAAAAGGGGGGAAAAACGAAGAGAGACCGCTTCGAGTGATTCAAAAAGCAGAAACAATAGGTCTGGACACGTGTCGCCAGACGAATGGTGCCGCCCCCTGTTAAGTGCACAGAACCTGTCCAATCGGCGTAAATGCGACACAGACTGACTAAAGAGTCCAGGAGCACCGCAGACGAGGAATGCTCTTTTAAGTGTACTCCGAACCGTAATACCTGACGTATCACAATTCAGAGTAGGGGGGCTGGTTGATAGGGGTGACCTTCAGCCCAGCATTCCTCTTTACTCGGACACTTGAAGACAGCGACTTTTAGGACACATGGCCAGATGGATAGTACACTTGGGGACCTGCCACCCTGTACCGAAAAAGTAAGGTGGGTCCTGACAGCAAAGTAACTTCAGCGGGAAACGTTGGGTAAGGTCGACCAGGGAACACGTGGCATTCTAGGAGTGGTCGACATTGTGAACAGAGAGGAGGCACGCCAGTCTGATAACAGTACGACCGCATGTGCTGTCTCTCCTAGGTTGTACCAGATGTCGCTATCAAGTGGTCCCGGAAGTGTGCCAGCTAGGAAAATAAAGGGAATTTGGGTATATGGGAACAGAGGGAGACGAGATCAAGGGGAGATTCAACCCAACACACAAAACACTTAGATATTTTCCTGTATTCATCTCCTTCGTCTTGACAATGAAAGCACTGTAACGAGTGAAGTAAGGTTGAGTGTGTAAATCCCGACTGTCACTAGTAAACACTATTTTCGGCGGCCCGTGGACTTAGGACGTCTGTCCGAACCACGTAAAATCCTTGTCTCTTGCGTTTTCCTTCTTTTTTAGTAATAAAATCAAACCCTAAAACGCATCAAGAAATCAAGGCCCGGTCCGTTTCACCCATCACCGTCTTTCCCGAACCAAATATCGTTGATCGGGGTCATACCCGCATCAAATGTCTCTCTAGTTTTCTTTTTCCCACCGCTTTCACAATCGAACACAATCTTAGTAATTCGATTTGGAGGGAAATTCCCGAATCCGTGGACCCCACATCCTAAGACAACACATTATCCCACCTACTATCAATTAATATCTGTAAGGCAAGTGCGATATACTTGACTGTGGAACATGGAGTATAACGAAAGATCTAAGCAGATCGATGTTAAGTATTGTTGTATTCGTGATATTATTGCACAAAATTAACTCGTATGCCCTTCTGAGAATTTTTGCCGGTCGATTTAAATTTGTCTCGGTTTAATCTTAGTAACTTGTAATCTTCCTATGTAAACATTCATTGCCCATGTATATATTGTATGTATGATACTAAGGAAGCATCCTCAAATTGACTGATAAGGTAGTAAAAAATTTACCCTTAATTTTCAATTTATCCCAATTATATATTCTAAAATCAATTTTTATATATTTAAAATAATATCAAATTAAAATTATATTATAATTCTAAATATTAATATTAACTTCATATATAAGTTAACATTATTTATTTTGTAGACACGCACACATCGGGTGTGCGGAAAATATTACTGTCTATACTCTTTTATTAAGCTTCAGGGTTAGGTATCAACCGCCAGAATTTGACCTTTCAATTACAATATTAATAAAAATAATATTAAACATGAAAGACACCCACTGTATTTTTTCATTGTAGCATTTTTATATCTCAGTTTTACCCCTTCATTTTTAGTTAACTATTATTTTCAATTAGAATCATAGATTTATATAGCACACGCATGCGGTGTGCGGAAAATACTAGTATATATATAACGTACGAACGTTCTTTGGATACTTGTGTACATGAATATTTTCTATTTATGTCACAAACAGACGATACATATACATACACCTATACCATTACATAATTGGTTTGGGGTGGATATATACTCCTAATTTTTTATTTACTGTACTTATCACTCTACAACTAAGATTCTTTTTATATATTTAAAAATTATATTTCATCTTAAACACTAAAAATTATAATTACAAAAATTTAAAATAATTTCAATATAATTATTTTTAGGCACACACATCGGGTGTGCAAAAAAGTACTAGTTTCTATTGAATCAGGATGGCATTTTATTTTGTCTTGCATTGTTATTTTAGCATGGTCCAATCCTCTGATATTTTGAATATACATTGTTTAATATGTTAATTTCCTTAAACCGACTGTTTCACGGACTGCCATATGAAATTTGAATACAAGGTATTGAGTCGATACTTTTTCAATTGCAAATAAAGAAACCAAGTTTTACAATGTGTTTGGTTTGAATAAACTATTATTGAAAAGAAAATAGGAGAGAAAACGATCTTAACAATTTTTGTTTTCGTTTTCCTCGCCATGGTGAGGAAATTAGTTACCTTAGTTGTCAGTATAAACTTAAACTACATTTCTGTTCTTTTCTTTTCCTTAGCGATTACCAAACGAAAAGCTAGTTTTCTTTTCCCTTTCATTTCCTTTTTCCCACTCGTTCAAGAAAGGAAACACACCCTAGTGAGGAAAGGAAAGGAAAGAAAAGGGAATTCATTTTTTGGTTTTGGTTTATTAGAGAAACGGATGAGGAAAAGAAGGAATGAAAACTTAAGTTAAGTCTAAAGCATAAACCATTCAAAAATCATTTTTCTAACCAAATGAGAAGGAAGGAAACGCTAGTGTATATCAATGTCTCTCTAGTTTTCTTTTTCCCACCGCTTTCACAATCGAACACAATCTTAGTAATTCGATTTGGAGGGAAATTCCCGAATCCGTGGACCCCACTTCCTAAGACAACACATTATCCCACCTACTATCAATTAATATCTGTAAGGCAAGTGCGATATACTTGACTGTGGAACATGGAGTATAACGAAAGATCTAAGCAGATCGATGTTAAGTATTGTTGTATTCGTGATATTATTGCACAAAATTAACTCGTATGCCCTTCTGAGAATTTTTGCCGGTCGATTTAAATTTGTCTCGGTTTAATCTTAGTAACTTGTAATCTTCCTATGTAATCATTCATTGCCCATGTATATATTGTATGTATGATACTAAGGAAGCACCCTCAAATTGACTGATAAGGTAGTAAAAAATTTACCCTTAATTTTCAATTTATCCCAATTATATATTCTAAAATCAATTTTTATACATTTAAAATAATATCAAATTAAAATTATATTATAATTCCAAATATTAATATTAACTTCATATATAAGTCAACATTATTTATTTTGTAGACACGCACACATCGGGTTTGCGGAAAATATTACTGTCTATACTCTTTTATTAAGCTTCAGGGTTAGGTATCAACCGCCAGAATTTGACCTGTCAATTACAATATTAATAGAAATAATATTAAACATGAAAGAAAAACACCCACTGTATTTTTTCATTGTAGCATTTTTATATCTCAGTTTTACCCCTTCATTTTTAGTTAACTATTATTTTCAATTAGAATCATAGATTTATATAGCACACGCATGCGGTGTGCGGAAAATACTAGTATATATATAACGTACGAACGTTCTTTGGATACTTGTGTGGTGAGTACATGAATATTATCTATTTATGTCACAAACAGACGATACATATACATACATCTATACCATTATATAATTGGTTTGGGGTGGATATATACTCCTAATTTTTTTACTGTACTTATCACTCTACAACTAAGATTCTTTTTATATATTTAAAAATTATATTTCATCTTAAACACTAAAAATTATAATTACAAAAAATTTAAAATAATTTCAATATAATTATTTTTAAGCACACACATCGGGTGTACAAAAAAGTACTAGTTTCTATTGAATCAGGATGGCATTTTATTTTGTCTTGCATTGTTATTTTAGCATGGTCCAATCCTCTGATATTTTGAATATACATATGTTAATTTTCTTAAACCGACTGTTTCACGGACTGCCATATGAAATTTGAATACAAGGTATTGAGTCGATACTTTTTCAATTGCAAATAGAGAAACCAAGTTTTACAATGTGTTTGGTTTGAATAAACTAGTATTGAAAAGAAAATAGGAGAGAAAACGATCTTAACAATTTTGGTTTTCGTTTTCCTCACCATGGTGAGGAAATTAGTTACCTTAGTTGTTAGTATTAACTTAAACTACATTTCTATTCTTTTCTTTTCCTTAGCGATTACCAAACGAAAAGCTAGTTTTTCTTTTCCCTTTCATTTCCTTTTTCCCACTCGTTCAACAAAGGAAACACACCCTAGTGAGGAAAGGAAAGGAAAGGAAAGAAAAGTGAATTCATTTTTTGGTTTTGGTTTATTAGAGAAACGGATGAGGAAAAGAAGGAATGAAAACTTAAGTTAAGTCTAAAGCATAAACCATTCAAAAATCATTTTTCTAACCAAATGAGAAGGAAGGAAACGCTAGTGTATATCAATGTCTCTCTAGTTTTCTTTTTCCCACCGCTTTCACAATCGAACACAATCTTAGTAATTCGATTTGGAAGGGAAATTCACGAATCCGTGGACCCCACTTCCTAAGACAACACATTATCCCACATACTATCAATTAATATCTGTAAGGCAAGTGCGATATACTTGACTATGGAGCATGGAGTATAACGAAAGATCTAAGCATATCGATGTTAAGTATTGTTGTATTCCTGATATTATTGCATATGAAAGATATTTTATACCGTGAAGGATAATATTGCGATATGTTTACGAAGGCCCTTTCAATTTTCAAGTCAAGCATTGTTCGACGTCTGTTTTTTTTTCTTAATTTTTTTTTAGAATTTCGGAATTGAAATAAAATCGATTTACCGAACTTAATCTGTTCGGTCGGTTTGAAAATATACGAAACGAAAAGTTTGGTTCGGTTCGGTTCGATTTTTACCGAATGAGCAGCTCTAGTAGATGTTTGTCAGCTCACGTTACATTGTGCTCTGGCACATTTTTCCTTATTTTGAGTCTATATTTAATTGTTGATCACTGTTAAGTACCTAATTCTTTTTTACTAATGGTTAATAATTCTTTTTAACTAATCAATCAAAAGGCTATATTTAATGATTTTAATTACTTTTACGTCTAGAAAAAACTTTAACTAACCAATCAATCAACTTTTTAATACATCATACAAGTGATTATTTAATTAATGTAAAGTATATACAGATTTTTAACCAAACACCATTTTATTTAACTATTAAATGTACTGATTTTTATTATTTTTGCCTATAATTTTTTTAAGGTGAATCTATAGAAAAATACCCAATTGGAAAAAAATTTTACACATAACTACACCTTGTCAGAAAATTTTATAGATAAGTACCCAATTTAATTTTACCAGTTTCTTTAGTCATATCGTACCTCCATGTGTGTATATTGCGTACTATAACACGTTTATATAGGGTACCTAAATATAGGATACGTCGTACCTACGGGCATGCCTGTGTGTTACATATGGCGTACCTAAATATAACATACGTCGTACCATTTTCTGTTATATAGGGTACCCAAATGTGTTGATATAGGGTACCCAAATGTGTTGTTTGGTGTACTTTCGGGGATCGGGTACCTATGTGCAAAAACTTTATTCTGTTAGGTACCTACATATAAAAAAATCCTGACTGGGTACTAAATTACAAGTTTTTTTCCAAATAGGTACTTATGTGTAAAAATCCCTTTTTTTAACTAATACATCATATGACAATTTTATTCCTTTCAACTAGTCATACAAGCATGCCTAATTCCCATAATATTATAAATTAGCTAACTAAGCCTTCTTCCAATATTTAATTTAGTATTCTTTTTACCTTTTCTAATTATTTTCATTATTCATTAATTTCATACTCTATTTTCTTTATATTATATTAATATATTAATACCATACCATATCATACAGCGTAAAGCTCACTTTGATATCACGCTTCACAATATCGATATCGTGACATATTGTCGTTGTTCGATCTCCGTCAAAATCCATTGATTTGTCTTTTTTATATGTTGATAATTCGTTGTGTAAGTATTTGTTTCAAGATTCTTATAGTTCAATGAATAAATGTATTCAATTGTTAAACTTTTTCATAACAGACGTCAAATGAAATTTTATCTTCTACATTGTCTCATTACGTATGCCAATTTTTACTACCCCCGTCAAGAAATCCTAGATCTGCCATTGGACTTAGATTGGTGTTTCAGGAAGGATGAATTAGCTTGTCCGGGTTAAGGCCAGTGACGGAACCATGAATTTTCGTTTGGGGGTCGAGATATTATACTAGTACGACCTAAATTGAGAAATATTCAAGTTCTTGGTACAATAATCACGACTTATTATATACAATTTTCATAACATATAAATAATATAAAATTATAATATGTTATAGTGAGACCTACATCTTTGATAACTACAAAATGCTTCATTTCCAACATTTCATATAATTATTTTTTGATAAAAAAAATATCAATAAATTTGAGAGAAAGTTATTCACAAATCTCGTGTAGACTTCTCTCGATCTTTTCAAGGTAATATTTATTGAAATTATTAGCCAACATGTCAATATTATCTTTAGACCTAAAAATCTTTTATAGAAGTTGCCCTTGAATAATACTCCCTCCGTCCCAACCACTTATCACATAAGTTGCTGAGCATGCAAATTAAGGTGTCATTATTATAATAATAAATACAATGAAAATGTAAAAAAGTGTATGTTTTGACACGTCTTTTAAGAATATTTAATATTATTATATTGATTGTGTGATAGTTTTTTTGTTAAATAAGGAAAGATGATAAAATTATTGGGACGTCCGAAATGGAAAAGTGCGATAAATTAGCGGGACGGAGGGAGTAATATGTCATAGCAAGTTAGTAAAAATTCAAAAGCAAATTTATATAAAAAAACAAGAGCATAACATTGTTTATTTAATTAAAAATGTAATTTTTGTTAAGCGATGGTTTAGAGATTGAGATTTTAAAATATTTATTTACGTATGTCTTAAATAGATTAAAATATAATAATTTGAATCAGATTGGGCCTTTAAAATTCAGTATAATATATATAAAATTAACATTTTAAACATAATGGTAGGTCCGCTAAAACTTAGCCCATTAATAACAAAAACCATATCAAATTAGGGTTATCTGCATCATCTTCTTCCCCGATCTCAAGCACCATTTCTACACTACTACCCTCTAGCTCCGGCCGCCGGGGGGTCGGCCGACCCCTCTGGCCCCCTTGTGGTTGCGTCCCTCGTTAAGGCCAAAGGGAGATAATGGTATTACTAATTAAGGAGTATTATTCTGAATCAATGTCAATAAGGAGATTTGTGTATTTGACCTTGATTTTCAAGTCGTAAAACTACTCAAACGTTCACACTCGGGATTCTTAGGCGGTAGTGCGAACTAGACCAGTCAAAGTCCGAATCCAATGGTCAGTAATCTGGATGCAAAAAAGGTAATTATTACAGTCGAATTTTGAAGTTTTGAAGAAGACTTTAAAGATCTGTATCAGTTCCACACGAGCAGTTTCGGCTATAAGTATACGTGAAGTTCAAGTGCAAAACACACAACACATCTTCTCTCAGTCCGATCATTCTTCAACGGATTCAAAGTCCAGATAATTATCAGTTTGTTTTTACTCACAGTCATTCACGTCTGTATACTATTTCCACATAATAAAGAAATTCTACTATCCAGCCAATGGACGTAACCATGCAATTCTCGTGTTCACTTTCAAATTTATTTTGCTTCTTTTTATTTCCGAATCGTCATTTCGAGCAAATTATATTATCGGGGTCTAAAATGTCCTAACAGTAAACAATATGCAAGGTTAGACATGGGTGAAAAATAGGGGAAAAAAATATCGTGGGATTTAAAGTTCGTCAAAAAACTAAAATGCTAAATATTGCTTCCACGTTGGCCACCACGTGAAATGTGAACAAACTCGTGGAGCCCACTTTCTAAGACAACACATTATCCTTACCTCCTATCGACTAATATCTGTAACCCAAGTGTCTGGACAATTCCATGGATGCCATTGGCTCTTCAAATCTCGTGGATGACATTTTAATTCAGAAAATTCTAATTTCCAACAAAATTCGCACGAAAATAAAAAGAGTACATAATAATGATAATCGTAATAACGTTCGTATACATTCATTTACATGTCGGCTAATCTACAGATAAATAAACAAGGGCCAAAGTTAGTGTTCTGCCCTCAATTAGGATCACCTCTGCATCCAATATCTGAATCTGATGATGAATTCAACAACCCCTTTCCTCCTTTGCGCACATAAACTTCTCTGAAGTAAATCATTCTTTCTAATGATTCATTGTACATAATGATTGGGGCACCGGTCCTCCGCGAACTCTTCTTCGCAAGACAGATTCACCAACAAAACCAAGAAATGGATTTCCACGTTAAGCTCCAAGAATCTATCGTTCTAACCAAGAAATGCAAGAACATTGCCCAGCTGAAGCAAGTCCATGGACAAATCCTCAAGTTAGGGCTGTTCGAAAATCCCATATGCGCAAGCAATCTCCTTACAACCTGCGCGCTCTCGCAATGGGGCAGCATGGATTACGCTTCCTCGATCTTCCGACGCATGGAAGAGGAACACTTATCTTCGTTCGAGTTCAACGCCATGATACGAGGATTCAACAAAGATACGAACTTTGAAGAATCCGTATTCGTATATCTTGAGATGCTTCATATGGGTGTTCAACCTGATAACTTCACCTTCCCAGCTTTGCTGAAGGCATGCGCGAATTTGCGCGCGTTCGACGAAGGTCTGCAGATTCATTCTCACATCTTCAAGATGGGATTTGGAGAAGATGTCTTTGTGCAGAACAGTTTGGTTAATATGTATGGGAAATGCCGCGAAATTGAGAGTTCTCTTGCGGTTTTTGAGCAGATTTTTCCAAAGACGATAGCTTCTTGGAGTGCTATAATCGCAGCTCATTTCAGCCTAGGCAGGTGGCTCGATTGCCTTGGATTATTTTCAGACATGAACTCGAAAAGCTGTTGTTCTTTCGATCTTCGGGCCGAGGAGAGCACTTTGGTGAGTGTAATTTCCGCCTGCAACCATTTAGGTGCCTTAGGTTTAGGAAGATCCATCCATGGCTATGTGCTTAGAAACCTGAGCGGTTTAAACGTTGCAGTGACTACTTCTTTGATAGATATGTACGTAAGCTGTGGAGAAATCGATAAAGCGATGCTGCTATTTCGACAAGCCAGCGAGAAAAACGACAAGTGCTACAGTGTTGTGATCTCTGGGCTGGGAAACCATGGACGCAGCGAAGAAGCCCTCAAACTGTTCGAAGAAATGCTCAAAAGAGGTTTGAAGCCTGACGAAGTCGTCTACGTCGGAGTTTTAAACGCCTGCAGCTGCGCTGGTTTCATTGACTCGGGCCTGAGCTATTTCGATAGAATGAAGAACGAGCACTTCGTAAAGCCCACCGTACAACACTACGGTTGCTTGGTCGATCTCATGGGCTGGGCCGGGCTTATTGATAAAGCCTTGGGACTCATCGAAAACATGCCCCTAAACCTTCAGCCCAACGATGTAATATGGCGAACTCTTTTGAGCGCTTGCAAAGCTCACCAACGCATAGACGTAGCAGAGATAGCATTCGAAAACCTCTCCAAGCTCGAAGCAATGAACCCTAGCGATTATCTGATGATGGCGAATATGTACGCGCGGGCCAATAGGTGGGCTGACGCCGCCTCGATTCGGGCCCAAATGGCCCGTTTAGGGCTGAGGCAAGAAACGGGCTTTAGCTCTGTCGAAGTTAATAAAAAGGTCCATAAGTTTGCGTCTTACGACGCTTCGCATCCTCGAAGTGGGGACATATACGAAATGATCCATCAGATAGAATGGCAGTTGAAATTCGAGGGATATTCGCCCGATACTTCGCAGGTGCTGCTCGACGTGGATGAAGAAGACAAGATGCGAAGGCTCAGCGCTCATAGTCAGAAATTGGCGATCGCTTTTTCTTTGATTAGTACGAAAAAGGGCGAAGCTGTTAGGATTGTGAGGAACGTTCGAATGTGCGGCGACTGTCATGAGTACACTAAGTTGGTTTCGGCGATCTTCGAAAGGGAAATTATCGTCAGGGATAGGAACGTTTTTCACCGTTTTAGGGATGGGATTTGTTCTTGTAAAGATTACTGGTGAGATGAGATGGAATTTTTTAGTTTCTTGGAGGAAGAATCTTTCAAGGAAGGGACAGCTTTTTTGGTATGTGGACTTATATTTGTTCCTCCGAGAATAATACGATATGTGAATCTTATTCTGAGTTTGTGATCTTTGTCTAGGTTTGCCATTGCCTCCTTGTTACAGACAGATTTTGTCCATGCAATGAACCCCTTCAATTATTCCATGGAATTTTTTCGAGGTTAGTTTCGTAAGACCGATAAGTTTAGGTTTGATTTCATACGAAAATCGTCTGATTGTTGGGATATCGCAGGTTAGTGTAGTGTTACAACATGGAAGATGAGAAGATCGACTTTGGCGAGTTGAAAGAGATGGCCACAACATAACAACCTTTGGCTCATAGAATTTTCCATGATTTTTGAGAGAGAAATATATTACTTCGACTAAAGAAGCAAGGCGTACATCATTTATTACATGCGTTCGTTTTCTTTCATGGATGATGTTGATACATAGCAGATATATACATATAACAATACACATGGAGTGGAAGTAAAATCTCAATGTCTTCCCAGGCAAATGACAGCAACACATACCATAGATGATGATGAGGTGACAAAAAAGAGTAATGGTTTTCGCTTTTTAACTTCAGTTAGTAGACTGACGAGGTTCATAGCCGAAAGGGTTCTTACTAGCCCAGTTCCATTGGTCCCGGCACATCTCGTCAATCCCATATTTAGCCCTTCAAAAATATGCCAAGCAACAATTTCAGTGGTGATTACGGTTTGTTGAAGCAGTTTGCAAACATGAAAGTTCGTCAATGATTCCTGTATTCTAACACTGTATACTTACCTCCATTTTAGTTCACGTTCAGCTTTGTCTGTCGCTGCAAAGACAACCTCGGCATCTCCAGGTCTTCGACCTGCCATCTTCAATGGAATTTTCTGAAAACACAGAATGAAAAAAAATAAAATCATGGTTTACAATGATGTAATTAATTATGACTACTGAGTAATGGATTTTCGAGAGATAATAGTATACCTTGCCAGAAGCTTTCTCGAATGATTTCACCATTTCCAGGACAGAGGTACCTTTCCCTGCTCCCAGATCGTATACCTCACAACCTGCAGTAATAAAAGTAAAGTACAGAGATGAAAAGATTTTCATTCATAAATTTCGAAGGAAGAAACAAAAAGGTAAAAAAAGGAATGCTTAGCATACCTACAGAAGGATCAGACAGCTTGTTCACGGCAGCGATATGACCATCTGCTAAATCAACCACATGTATGTAGTCACGCACCTGTAAAACAAAAGCTAAGAACGAGTCTCTAAATCCATTCACATATATACACGAATTTCGTATCATCATTTTGAGGATTCCAAGTTTCTATTAGATTATATAGATACATACATACCCCTGTACCATCCTTAGTACCATAGTCGGTACCAAATACTGTAAGCTCGGGCTTTCTCCCAACAGCTACTTGCTGTACGAAAGGCATAAGGTTGTTTGGGATACCTCTCGGATCTTCACCTCTATAGCCACTTAAATGTGCGCCGACGGGGTTAAAGTACCTCAGTAGTATGATCTTCCATGACTTGTCTGATTGATAAATATCCCGACATATCTCTTCAATGAATAGCTGGCAGAAAAAGGAAACCAAATAAAAATGAAGTCATTAAACATTATAAGTAACAGAATCAGATTGCAACAGGTAAGAAACTGATGACTCGTTTTTGTGATGATTAATTAGTAATATGAGAGGGTGGAAAACTACGTAATAGGGTGGAAAACTACGTGATGTATGCTCAACAGCTTGTTGTGTGGTATGGTAATGAAGTTCTTTCTTACCCAAAAAAAAAAACATAAAGTAACTAACAGAAAGTGTAATATCAGAGGACCTCTAGTTCTTAGGACATAAAATATAAGAAACATTGAAGTATTGTTAGTGGGAAGAAAAAGTTACCTTTGTTCGTCCGTAGGGATTCATGGCAGAGATGGGAGACTCTTCATTGCAAGGAACAACTTTGGGCCAACCATAGACAGTTGCAGAGGATGAAAAGACAAGCTGAGAAAGAAATATACGTAAGTTGTTGTATTAAATCACGACATTGCAATGATATCAAATATTCCGCGTTTACTTGATGAAGAACATAGCACGCATGAAGAACAGAGCTCGGGTCACGGCCGTGAGTCAGATTCGACAAGCCGTGACCCGGCAGAATGCTCATCCTTCTTGGTCACGGCCGTGACGCACAAGGTCACAGACCGTGACTTGCGGCAGTGGGTCAGCTCGTGGAGGTCACGGCCGTGACACCCAAGGTCACAGACCGCGACTTGAGGCAGTGGGTCAGCTCGTCGAGGTCACGGCCGTGACACCCAAGGTCACAAGCCGTGACTTGAGGCAATGGGTCAGCTCGTTTCCTTCACGGCCGTGACACCCAAGGTCACAAGCCGTGACATCTTGTTTTCAGTCTTGGCGCCAATTGCAGTCCTTAAATAACCAATTGCGGTTCAAGGCTGACTTAATGTAATTTTCATTTTTCCTCTCTGTAATTCTCACAAACACCTAATGAGAGATCTCATCTTCTCCGTGGATGTAGGAGTCACTCAGTGAATCCGAACCACGTTACATCTTTCCGTTAACTACAAGCTCGCGATTATAGATTTGTTATGGTATCAGAGCGAAGCTAGATAGAGCTGCGATTTGACAAGATTCAAGATTCATATCTGCAATGTCGACTGTTGGGGCAATTACGAGTTCAAACTCGACAGTTTTGATCAACGATCCCTACTTCTTGAGTAACAATGACAATTCAGGGCAAATCCTTGTACACGAGCCCTTAAATGGTGACAATTATCAGACGTGGAGCCGAGCTATGTTAATTGCACTCATAGGAAGAAACAAGGAAGGATTCATCAATGGCGATTTGCTGCCGCCTGTGATTTGACAAGATTCAAGATTCATATCTGCAATGTCGACTGCAGGGGCAATTACGAGTTCAAACTTGACAGTTTTGATCAACGATCCCTACTTCTTGAGTAACAATGACAATTCAGGGCAAATCCTTGTACACGAGCCCTTAAATGGTGACAATTATCAGACGTGGAGCCGAGCTATGTTAATTGCACTCATAGGAAGAAACAAGGAAGGATTCATCAATGGCGATTTGCTGCCGCCTGTGATTGATGATCAGAATCCTATTAGCTCAAAGAATGAGGTCAGTGCTTGGAAGAGGAATAATAACGTGGTCATATCTTGGATCATTAATTCTGTATCGAAAGAAATTTCTGCGAGCATTTTGTATAACTCGACTGCGAGAGAGGTTTGGGTCGATCTTGAAGAAAGATTCGGGCAATCCTATAGGCCGAGGATATTCCAGCTGAAGCGAGAGCTTATCAATTTGTCTCAGGGGAATGACAGTGTTACAGGTTATTTCACTAAACTCAAAACCTTATGGGACGAATTGGCAAATTATAGACCAGCTTGCAGTTGTAAGTGTGGAGGTATGAAGGAAATGAAAGCACATCTCGATGAGGAATATGTGTTGGCATTCTTGATGGGTCTAAATGATTCATTCTCCCAAGTGCGAGGACAGGTTCTGCTCATGGACCCGCTGCCTTCAATCAACAAGGTGTTCTCCCTAATGGTACAAGAGGAAAAGCAGAGGTCCATGATGATAGCCATGACTCAAGGCAGTGATGATCCAGCAGGTACCATGGCTATGATGGCTACAAGAGGAGACCAAGAAGTAGTCAAGAAAGGCAACTTCCTGCACAAGAAGGAATTGGGGAAGCCACTCTGCACCCACTGTAATAAGAGGGGCCACACAATAGACACTTGTTATCAAGTGCATGGCTATCCTCCCGGTTTTAGACAGGGTCAGAGATTCAAGGCAGCTAAAGTGAATCAATGCATAGCAGATCAGCAGGGCAAGGGAGGTTCACAGAACCATACTGGCAATGCCTGTAAAGAAGGAGTGGTGCAACTTCAGGTGACACCTTTTCAGCTACAAAGCTTGCAAACACTGATCAACCAGTCCTTGGGTAAGCAATCAACAGCTGGTGGGGATAACTCGCACCAGTATGAGAAGGGTGAAGGTATTTGTCTTTCCTATAACCTGCCTAAACTTACAAAACCAAGAATGTGGATATTGGACACAGGTGCCACAAGGCATGTGTGTGGTGATAACAGGCTTCTATCAGGATTACATGACATAAAGGAATCAAACGTAATCTTGCCTGATAACTCGGTCATAAGAGTGAACATAGCTGGTTCTTGCTTTATAAATCAGTACATTACACTAACAGATGTGCTATATGTACCTCAGTTTCAATTTAACTTGATGTCTGTCAGCAGTTTGTCTGATTCCTTGGGCTGCAGTTTTGTTTTTAGGACTAATGACTTTGTGATACAGGATCATTCCCAAAGAGTGATTGGCAAGGGTAGGAACAAAGCAGGGCTCTATGTGCTTGAAGCTGGATCAGTCAATAATGCTACAACAGCTAGCACTGACAGTTTTGTGTCTGTAGTTGATGAGTCTGTTTTACTTAATAAAGTGTCTATAGATCTTTGGCATGCTAGGCTAGGACATCCATCGGATAGTGTTCTTGAAATGCTTAAAAGTTCCTTAGATCATGATGAAAGCATAAAGGGAACATATTGTAAAATCTGTCCAATAGCAAAGCAAAGGAGACTTTCCTTTCCTGATAACAGGAAAACAGCTTGTAGCCCCTTTGACTTGATACATTGTGATGTTTGGGGGCCCTTTTATCAGACTTCCTACCAAGGACATCAGTATTTTGTTACTATTGTTGATGATTTTTCTCGGTTCACTTGGGTGTTCATGATAATGAGGTACTTGTTCCAGCACAAGGCAGTGACCATGATGACCCAGGACCAGACAATGACGTTCCAGGTTCAGACAGTGGCCTTCAAGAATCAAGCAATGATGCTGACATACCTGAGCATGATGTCTCAGACTTAGACACCATTGCGGATCAGCAACCTTCACATCAGGAACAGAGAAGACCAAGAAGGGAATTAAGAAAGCCAACTTACCTCAAGGATTTTCATTGCAATAAGCTAACTGGTGATAAAGTCTTATATCCTATTTCACAGGTTCTGTCCTATCAGCACCTTTCAAGCCAGGACCAACACTTCATCAATGGCATCTCTGAGATAACAGAGCCTAAAAATTATGCTCAGGCTGCAAAGAGTGAAAGCTGGCAGGAAGCTATGAGAGAGGAATTCAAGGCACTAGAGGATAATCAGACATGGAAATTGACTCAACTCCCAGAAGGAAAGAAGATCATTGGAAGTCTATGGGTATATAAGGTCAAGTTGAATTCGGAAGGTAAAATTGTGAAGCACAAGGCCCGTTTGGTAGCAAAGGGCTATGACCAACGGGAAGGTGTGGACTACATAGACACGTTTGCACCTGTGGCCAAACCCAATACCATCACAATCATACTTAGTTTGGCAGCAAAACTGGGATGGAAACTTATGCAACTAGATGTGAGCAATGCCTTTTTGAATGGCGATCTGTCAGAGGAGGTTTATATGGAACCACCTCAGGGATTTTATGACAACCATCCAAGGACTGGGCCAAGTAGAATAGTGTGCAAGCTCCAGAAATCCATATATGGATTAAAACAAGCATCTAGGCAGTGGAACAAGCGGTTACAGGTTATTGCACCTTCTTAGGTGATTCAGTGGTTACTTGGAAGGCTAAGAAACAAGCCACCGTTTCACGATCCTCAACAGAAGCGGAGTACCGAGCACTTGGATCACTTGTTGCAGAAATGCTTTGGATCAGTTATTTGCTGGCAGAGTTGGGAGTACATTTAGAACACACACCGGTGATTTACTGCGACAACCTGTCTGCTCTGAAGCTAGCATCAAATCCCAAGTTTCACGAACGCTCTAAGCACATCGAAGTGGACTGTCATTTCATCAGGCACCATGTGTCCAATGGCTCAGTGAAGCTCATTCCAGTTCGGACAGAACATCAACTAGCCGATGTGTTCACCAAACCACTTTCCGGACCCACATTGCGACGATTCCTAGTCAAGATGTCTGTATTGAATATATATCTTCCATCTTGCGGGGGGTATCAAATATTCCGCGTTTACTTGATGAAGAACTGAGCACGCATGAAGAACAGAGCTCGGGTCACGGCCGTGAGTCAGATTCGACAAGCCGTGACCACCGGCAGAATGCTCATCCTTCTTGGTCACGGCCGTGACGCACAAGGTCACAGACCGTGACTTGCGGCAGTGGGTCAGCTCGTGGAGGTCACGGCCGTGACACCCAAGGTCACAGACCGCGACTTGAGGCGGTGGGTCAGCTCGTCGAGGTCACGGCCGTGACACCCAAGGTCACAAGCCGTGACCTGAGGCAATGGGTCAGCTCGTTTCCTTCACGGCCGTGACACCCAAGGTCACAAGCCGTGACATCTTGTTTTCAGTCTTGGCGCCAATTGCAGTCCTTAAATAACCAATTGCGGTTCAAGGCTGACTTAATGTAATTTTCATTTTTCCTCTCTGTAATTCTCACAAACACCTAATGAGAGATCTCATCTTCTCCGTGGATGTAGGAGTCACTCAGTGAATCCGAACCACGTTACATCTTTCCGTTAACTACAAACTCGCGATTATAGATTTGTTAAATGAAAAGAAGGGAACAGAAAAGGAAGACTTCTGATAATGATATGATTATGGTATGCACCTTCTTACATCCATAAGCTGCCATGACTTCAAGGAGGTAAATAGTACCGATAAGGTTGTTGTCATAATACAACAAGGGCTTCGCTACACTTTCTCCAACTGCCTTTAATCCGGCAAAGTGGATGACAGCATCAAACCTTCAAAGGATAGATAAAATCAAAGGCAAATGTTACAGGTTTAGAACAATTTAGGATATTAGAAGTATTGTTATGCATCAGACCCTGGATTTTCACTCGAAATAATTTCTTACTTTATATGGAAAAGTTGAAATAGACATAACAAGTTTCTTTGATTAATCTGGGATGTTTTTCATAGAGAATCATTATATCAGGTAAGTCGAAACTGAAAAGACAGAACTTCACCACATGAATCGATCAATCTCCCAAAAAATATGCTTGTCTATGAGAATCAATACCATACAGTAATACAACTCAGATAAAAGTAATAGGTGGAAAGAAACTTACTTCTCAGAGGCAAAAAGTTTTTCAAGTGCAGGTTTATCCCGGAGATCAAGTTGCAATCAATCAAACACACATAGTAATATAGTTGTTAACACCAAGGTTTTCATGACCGGACCGGACCGCCCGGTTCCGACGGGAAAACCGCGAACCGGTCGAAAATCCGGTTCGGTTCCGGTCCGATCTGTATATTTAAAAAAAATTAAAAATATAAATTGAATAAGTAATACTCCCTCCGTCCCATGATTTTTAACACATTTCTTGGTGGGCACGGATATTAAGGTTCTATTATTATAATAATATAGTACAATAAAAAGGTAAAAAAATGTATATTTTAACACGTCTTTTAAGAATATTTAATATTATTATATTGATTGTTTGTGATAGTTTTTTACCCAAAAAGGAAATGTGATAAAGTTAGTGGGACGCGCGAAATGAAAAAATGTGATAAAGTTAGTGGGACGGAGGGAGTACGAAAAAGAACAAACTTATGAAAACGATGGTTGGTCCGGCGGTGAACGGATCTGTTAACTATGATGATGGGCTGGGTTCGAATGCCACCAACGCATATATTTTTTAATTTAAAAATTATGTTACTAGCCCACTATTTTCTTATTATTTACTTTTTGACCCCAAGTTGATAAATTTTAACACTTGACATCCCATATTGCAATTAATTTTAACCCCTACACAATTTAGTTTTATTTAATTTGCCACTTAATTTTATAAAATTATAAATTGGAAAAAATCCATAAAAATATGTATATTTTCTATGATATTTTGATTAATTCATTTATAAAATATATATTTGTTATATATAGAGATATCGGTTTTACTCTGGTTTGATTCCGGTTTTATACCGGTTAAATCACTAAACCTTAAATCACTAAAATTTCGGGTCCGGTTCGAAAACCCGGTTTCAGAACCTTGGTTAACACATAATCTTCTCACACTGTTAGACTTCACAAATTTCAAACTAGATGAACCACAGAAAAATTTGCATCCCATGAATAAATCAATAACAAATGAAGAAACGAACAGTCGAACAAGACCATCTCCAACAGTGTCAAACGCAAACGCAAACGCATTTTGTAGTAACAGCCATATTTTGCAGTAACTGTTCTCCAACAGTCAACTGCAAACGCAGACGCAAAAGAATATTCCTGTGTTATTCTCTTTCCTACCAACTTTTATAACTTTTCAATATCACCCCTATTTTTTACTACTTTAGACACTAACCACAATATTCTTTTAATTTTGATTTAGATAAAAACATATTAAAAACATAGAACAAAATATTTATTAAAAATATCGAAATTTCCGTAGTTGTGCGTTATGTTTAGAATTTATGACGTATTTTTATTTCAGTACTTGTGTTATTTTAAGTGGTAATTTTGATGTTTCTATTTTGTTAATTTGTACAATATTTTAAATCTATATTTGTGGTCAAAACAATATTTAATTATATTATATATAAATAAAATATAAAAATTAATAATAAGATATAAAAAATTATTACTAAAATAAAAAGGGTAAAATAATTATGTATGATATCAATATAATCGTAGTATACACATTAATATATTTTATTTATTAAATAGTTTTTATATGTTTGATTTTATATTTCAATACAAGTAAAGGGCTTACTTGCAATTTTAAAACATCAAACGCATTTTTGCGTTCAGACGCAAATTTGCGTTCGAAACAAGAGAGAGAGTGCAAAAAATGCATTTTGCGTTTGCGTTTGCAGTACTGTTGGAGCAGTTTTACTGCATTGCGTTTGCGTTTTGCAGCACTATTGGAGATGGTGTAAGTGTTAATAAAGTAAGGATTCTGAGAACATTCTTCAAATATCACCAACCTTAATTAAGAAGCTCAAATGATAACTTCACCAAAGGAAAAAAAAAAGTAAATCCCAAAATTTCGTCAATGAAGTGCATGAATAACGTGCATCAATAGATCCCAAAATGAAATCAAAATCAAACAGAACCAACAGCCCCAAAAGTCCAGGACAAACAACAAAGATAAAGAAGGCAGAATAACCAAAAAGAAAAAAAAAAGAAAATTCGAATCTCGGCACAAAAAGGAAGAAGAAACCCCAACCTTGTGAAAGACTAGGTTCGAGCCATGTTTTCCGGCGAGTTCCTTAACCCTCTTCAGAGCAATCTCAGACGAATTGTCAAAATTGTCCACAACGACGGCTCTGTAGCCACCCAAAAGCAGCTGAAGAACCGTGTGACTCCGATGTAACCAGCGCCGCCCGTCACAAGAATGTTAGACGACATCGTTTTTGGCAATCAGAAACAGAAAGAAATTCGAAAAGGAGATCAATGCTAGAGAGAATGACAAAAATAGTCATCTTTTTAAATTAAAAGTGAAATCTAGTTAGCTTTTTAACAAAGGTGCAAAATTGGACAACTTCTTTACTTTTAATTACTATCCTTTTTTACTTTGACCACAAAATTATTTCAAATTACGAATTCTACTTTCTATTACTACAAATAAGCAATGTTTTATTGATAATTATATATTTAACCCTAACTAAATTTAATTATTTTTAATTAAAACATTTTAATTAAATCCAAACTTTCCTAGGCTAGGCCTTTTGCAGACGTATCAAGCAGCTAACATCTAGAATCTTTGCATTACATAGAATATTTTTTTATTAACATTATTTTATTATAACTAAAAATATAAAGAAGAATAAGAAAATCTATTCAAGCGTTCATTTGAATAGAAAGGCAGGCAAAAAGAACTTTTAGAAAATGACTGCGTAGTATTAAAAAATATGGTCTTTCATAAAATATTCAAAAGTTTTCTGAGTTAAATATATAATTAAAGAAACTTTTAGAAAACGCCTAGCCTAGGAAAGTTGGTTTTAACTGAAAATAATTAAATTTAGTTATGGTTAAATATATAATTACCAATAAAACATTGCTTTTTTGTAGTAATGAGAATAGAAAATGTAATTTGAAATAGTTTCGTGGTCAAAGTAAAAAGGATAATAATTAAAAGTGAAGAAGTTGTCTAGTTTTGCACCTTTGTTAAAAAGTTAACTAGATTTGGACTTGTATTTAAAAACATGACCATTTTTGCCATTCTCTCATCAATGCTACGCTTTAGAAGAAGGAAGGAAGATTAGGAAAGGAGCGTATTTATTCATCTATTAGGGACACGTGAATGACGAGTACGATATACATACCAAACTGTAATGTGCTTATATAATAAACTAATACTAATGTGTATTATATCAAGTATTGAATTATGGGGAATCTGTCATTTTGAATTACTTGAGATTGTGAATCACTTGTCCTCTCTCAATTAAGAAAGGCTACGCACTAATCTATATATATATGCATAATATTATTATATATTGCAAAAGTTATTTTTGATTTTTAAAAGTCTAAACATATAAATATAATTTAATTTCAGTTATCTATTGCTTAAGACCATCTCCAATCGATCCTCAAATCCCATCCGAAACCCAATTTTTTTTCTCCAATCGGCCTACAAAATAGAACGGAAAATGCGTTTATGACTTTTCTCTCACTTCAAAAAATGCAAAGTTGCGTCGCTACTGTTCATAATCGCAAATCTTACTGAAATTAACATTTGCCCCAAATACTTTCATATTTCTTACTTGTTAGCGATTTTGTCTGGCGGTGAGAGAGACGAGTTTGGCTACTCTGTGGTATTGCGTAGATTTGTCCAGACCAACAATCTTTTTCCCGAAGTCGAGACAGTGACTGAGGAGCTGTGCCCCCTTTTCTTTATTTTATATATTAATATTGAAGTGAACATCGGACCTAATATTGAAGTGAACATCGGACCTGGAAAGGAAATAGGAGGAGATGAGAGAGTTATTGTGGGCCCCACCACACTATTTTTATTTTAAAAAAAAATTATTAATAAATCTAAAGCTTAACTTAATTTTATGTTATAATTAATTTAGAAATAAAATATTACGGAAGTAGTTAATTTTTAAATAAAATATAATTTTAAAACAATGTTTTGAAATTTTTTTTTGGGAAAGTGTGTTTTGAAATTTTTTAAAATATGTGGGTAATATTGAAAAGTTGTGTGAACTTTGAGTTTGAAAATGAGTTTTTCGGTTGGAGAAGAATTAATGCATTTTGAGTTTGAAAATGGGTTTTCGGTTGGAGATGGTCTAAGTATTTCACAAGAAAAATTGATTGCGGATGACAATTGACATGATTAAATAAAATAAAAAATGATAGTAAAATAGTAATTAATCAATAACATATATAAATTTAGTTTTAAAACAATTTTATAAGCCTTTCGGTCATGATACAATGCAAAAGCACTTAAATAATATCTTCAAATAGAACTCGTCGAGAGGCACAAACCAACAAGAAAGCAGAAAATCGACAAGAATCTATCTTGTTCGAATCTATATATCTCGAGCAACATATAATAATCTAATGAGTAAACGGGAAAAAATTGTTGTTGAACTATACCACAATTTCACTGTTAGAACTCAAACTTTTAAAATGTGCCGTTTTGGTTTTTAAACTTTGCAAAACCTATCATTTTTTTCCTTTGACTTAAAGAACATGTAAAAGAACAAAAATGGAACAATTTTACAAAATTCAGGAATCAAAACGGCACAATTAAATGTTTAAGTACTAGAAATTTTTTTTTATATATACATGATATTGTATAAAATTAATATAAAATTCATATTAGATTACTACGATATTTTTTATTTTTTTTATTTAATAAAGTATCTCAACACAATTGCACCGTAATTATGTCTGCCTCTTGAAAAAAAATAAAAAAGTTAAAATATGTACAAAATTTTAATTGTTGTTGGTGTGATTGTGTTGGTATGCCTCGTGAAAAAAATCGAAAGAAATTTGTGGTGGCCGAAACTTAATTTTATACTCCGTCCGTCCCGTTATCTTTATCACATATATTGGTGGACACGGATATTAAGGTGGCATTATTATAATAATATAGTACAATAAAAAGGTAAAAAAGTGTATATTCTGACACGTCTTTTAAGAATATTTAATATTATTATATTAATTGTTTGTGATAGTTTTTTGCTAAATAAGGAAATGTGATAAAATTAGTGGGACGCCCGAAATGGAAAAATGTAATAAAATTAGCGGGACGGAGGGAGTATTAAATTTTTACTATGTAAATTAAATTCTAATCATTTATGCTCAAACTTTTAAATTTGTCGTTTTGGTTCCTGAACTTTGCAAAAATGTTCTCTTTTGGTTCTTTTCCTGTTTTTTACGTGAAAGGAACCCAATGTAACAGGCTTTGCAAAGTTCAAGAACCAACACGGCATATTTAAAAGTTTGAGCAAAAAGTGAGAATAAACGCTTGTCTCTTTTTCGGTTCTTAACCAGTTACGGTTAGATACCGGTGCTTGATATTTGTGTAAGTGACTTGTGCGGAAGTAACCGGCCGGTTTTGAACTAAAACCGGATGGAAAATGTGATATGTGCGTGTGTGTTTTGCGAAAGGCACAATTGTTTCTGAAGTTTGGAGTAAAAATCTCCTACGTCTCCTCTTCTTCCCCGCAAAGAAGTCACCACTAAAAGACTTGGTTTTACAACCCCTGTTGCACAACCTTCTTAGCTAGACTAACACAGTGCAACCCACACGGCTATACTCCGCTAACTAAACTCCTAGACATCACTTAGACAACTTTTACTGTCCGTCTACTTTCAAGAGCTTTTTACAATCCCTTGAGAACACCTCACTTATTAACCGAAACCGGCCGAATACAGTGAGGGGCAGCACCTACTTTTCTTGCTTCCTTTGTGACCTTTTTGCCTTAATCTGTTCGTTTTGTTGATCTTTTGTGAGGTACATACACTTCAGCTTGTCTTCCCTCTTATTTATAGTTGAGGTTTGAAGTTGTAGCCGTTGTGGGATGCGACTGTACATTGGACAGTGCATTAATTGTCTTTACCCATAATGAGTCTGTTCGGTCATTGTAGCAGTCGCCTTGTTCACTTTACTCTATTCCTTATTTGGCTTGACTAGACTTTTAACTTGGCTCTATCTATCAGCATTGCATTAATCACTTGCCAGAAGTCTTCAATTTGTCTTCCCTTAACTCAATTTGAGTTCTGTCCAGCGAGGCACATCCAGTATCAGTGATCCGGTCTTCGTCTGTTTCAATATTCAGTCTTGATCCGGTTTTTATTCACGTGGTTATTTTACTGCATGTTCCGGTTTCTCTTATGCTTATCCGGTAATCTCAGCTTAGTTCAATCACCAAAACCATTAATCTGATTTGATTTAATTCATTCATAGTTCAATCACCATTTTTGTTATTTACTCGAATCAAATTACGAATTACAAGAAGCACAAAATCTTCTATGATTAGCCAACCATACCATATGGACAACAAAAAAATAAAAATGACATATGCCCCGTTTGGATTCCGAATTTCGATTTGAAATTCGGATTTCCTCCAAATTTTCCGTTGGCAATGGCACCGATTTGGATTTCGATTTCGTTCAATCCGAGGTAAACCTCAAACGCTTATAATTTGTCGGATTTGAAATTCCATATCAAATGGTCCGTTTTCAAAATCCAAAGCTGAGCACGTAACGTTTTTCGTAACTGATAATCATAATATTATAATAGTATAACAATAATGTATAATAATAATAGATAATAATAAAAATGAAAAATATAATAATGATAATAATAATAATGATAATAATAATAATAATAATAATAATAATAATAATAATAGTAATAATAATAATAATAATTAGGGGATGGACGATGAGTCGAGCCAATTCGCAAGCTCAATGAGCCGATTCGAGCTCGTCATGGATTCACGAATGAGCCGGCTCGAGCTCGACGAGCTCTTGTCGAGGTCGAGGTCAAGCTCGTCAGGGTTCCCCAATGAGCCGGCTCTAGCTCGAGCTCGCTCGTGGGCGCTCGAAGCTCGCAAGCCGGCTCACGAGCTCGCAAACCAATTCTCAAACTCAAAGGATCATTTTTGTAATACTCTCTTCTACTCGATTCTTAAAATTATCCATATATTTTACAACTTTACAAATTAGACGACTGAAAAGAATATTACGTCGGCATCAACTTTACCATTTTTTTCGAGAGGACGAATATATTTTACAAGTTTACAAATTAGACTATGATATTATTCTACACTCAATTTGATTCAAATATTTACACACATATGTAATATGAGTTTACAACATAACAATATACCACTGATAACGATAACAGTTGGTATAATAATTAACTCTGGTATAATTGCGACAACATTGGCATAATATCCAGTTTTATTTATATCAAATTACATTAATACTGTTTTATTGGTATAGTTAGCGAGAACATTTGGTATAATAATCAAAACAGTTGTTTTTTTGTGGTATAAAATTATAATAACTATATTTATTGGTATAATTACGAAAATAGATGATATAATTTCTACTGGTATAAGAACAAATTAGTTGGTATAATATCCAATTTTGCAACATTACAACAACATTATTTATCGGTATAATAACGACAACAGATGGTATATTTACTATAATTTCTGGTATAATTGCAAATTAGTTGGTATAACATAACGTCGCGTTATAAAATTAGAATAGTGTTATATATGGTATAATAACGAAGACAATTGATTTCTACAATTTCTTGTATAATTTCAATTTTATTGGTATAAAATTAAGTTGGTTGGTATAATTCATTCAAAAATATTTGTTCATCTTTTTGAAGTGTGAGACAAGGGTTTTTCGTTTTTTAACATTGAAAATACCATTTTTGGTACTAAACGGTTATAATCATCAAATCCGCAGGAAAAAATATTTCGAGTGATGTTTAACGGGAAATTCAAACCCTGAAAGGACTCAAAGGGAATTCCCCTTATATTTATTTAAGTTTCTCAGGTTAATTTTATAATAATTCGAAACAAGAAAGAAAAAGAGGCATTACTAATGCTAATCAATTACTCGCAGCTTCCCACTTATTGTCTTCGTTCATTCCAAAATTGCATAGGCGAATTAAATAAGGTTTAGGCCAACTTACTATATAACTTCATTAGGCTTGGTTAAAAATTGAAAATTAGTTAACGATCGTCAACCTCATTGTACACGTGGCGGGCTAGGATTGAATTTAGGGTTTATTTAGTTTCAGGCATCCTTATCCTATTTCAATTTGTGTTGAGACCCTACTCTACTTTCAATTACTTTTCAGACCTATTTTTTTCTACTATTAGAGAAAAATACGTAGACCCTGTAATAGACACATTTGCCCTTCACTTTTGCAAAAATTTACAAGTACATGCCATCATCTCTCTCCAACACAAGCGACGCATCGATCAAAAGAGATTTCAGGCTCAGACCCGAACAGATCTCCACAATTATGATAATATAATTCGAAATTATCGTTAATTTGGTGTTGATAAGTTTCTGATATTAGTGACGTTATTTGTGAGAAAATAAATGTGCCCGTATAGCAGAAAATACTACACGTCTTTTAATAAATAACAAATGATGTTGCAGAAGTAACATATCATTCAAAACAATACCGCTTCATGCAATATGTGACGCCCAAGGCCGGTGAGGGCGGGGAGTGATCGCCGGTGCCAGAGAGGTGCACGACAAGGAGCGGCTCCTGGCAGGCTTCTAGGCGAAGGGGTACATGAACGAACCGATCCGACACTTGAATGAGAGGGGATCCTGAGACTGGCAACGTATGGGCGTGTCAGGCTAAGAATCGTATAAGAGAATTGATAGTATTACTCATATCACCAAGGTCGACCTACCTTTTCGGGAGTCCATCTATAGAAACTCCGAAGTTAAGCGTGCTTGACTTGGGGCAATCTAGGGATGGGTGACCCCTAGGAAGTTTCTCAGGTGTGTGTGAGCGAGTGCACGGAGCACGCTGAAAGGTTAAATTGTGGTACAGTGGGGCCAACCCCACAGGTCCTGGTAGGTCCTCGAAAGAAAAACTCACGTTCCAAATCTGACCGATCTCGACGTTATTAACAACACAAAATTGCATCGGCTTCCATTTTTCATGGGTCATTCATAATCAAAGAAAATTTCCGAAGTTCATAAAGCATGAATGCTTCAGACACAATTCGGAAATCTCGTTTACTGCGGTTAAATCTTGACTTTAATGATCAGATAATGTAAATTCGACACAATTTCATCATGGGCCTTAGTTATCGACGATTATTATTGATGTTAATCACGGAATAACGAAGAATTTTGATGATATCTAAGCGGTAAGCGTTTGTTAACTAGAATGGTTACTCGATAACACTTTATTCTTTCTGGACAACAGTTCATGGAATAATAATACCATGTGTCTTAAAGTTTATAACAAATGTTTCCGCAAAACGAACGTATAATGAGAAAACAAGAACGCTGGTCACCAGTAAAAAACACATGTAATACCCAAGTAAAGACAAAGAGGAATAGATCGTAAAATGTCGGGAACACCCAAATAAAACTGAAACCGCTCGAGTCTCCGACGTAAATGACACAGTAAGGTTAAACCGATGTCAATTTCTCATGTAACCAACGAAAAAACTGATGTTTATCATGGAATAATGTGATTAATACAATTCAAAAATTCCGTTGAAAAACAGGTGAAATATGGACTTTAACGAACTAATAAGGTGGATTCGACTAAGTTTGATCACGAGTTTGTAATCGAATGAGATTATTAATGTTGATAAGGGAATAACGACGATTTTGATGGAACCTAATATTAGAACATTTGCCAATTAAAAAGCTGGTGGGTAACACTTCATTTATTCTGAATAACAATTCACGCATTCTGGGTAACACACCATTAAAGAACATTCTGAAATGCTAGATTGTCAGAGATATTAACAATACAATAAATTAATATTACCACATTGCATACAAATATTACCACATACCTGATTAAAAATAACAATATAAACAAAGGTTATAACACATTTGTAGCTACATGTACCACAAAATAGCTAATCAATACCACGTTACTATTTCAATTAATTTCGTTCATAAATTCATTTCGTTCGGATGTATAAGATTGGCATTCATGGAAATAGATGATATGATGAAGCTAAATCACAAAATTTCTTTTAAAGACACGTTTTGCGAATGTTGTGTAGAAAATAGAATGTTCAAGTCATTACTATGTTTGCCAACGAAGGACCATATGTTTACATGACTAATCTCAAAATTCGATTAAAAACATCAAATTCGAAGATCTGTCTTTTAAGGGAATATGTCGGTCTAACATCATCAAATCTTATAGTTCCATGAATGACAATCGTATGCATTCGAAACAAACACATTTAAGAAGGATATCAATCGAATGTAACACAATATGATGGAAACACAGTAACATTTATTGTTTATTTAGTAACAGTTCCTGTACGTTTAGTACCACTTCAAATAATCTAAGTAACGCTTCGATTTTAGGTAATAACAGTTCGATGCCAAAAAATGGGGTCGAGCGTGTTAATTCATTTTGTTCCGAATAAAAATACACATATTGTAAAAAACTGTTACTCAGAGTGCAAGAACTGTTACTCAGAGTGCAAGAACTGTTACTTATCTAGCATGTTAATTCATTTTGTTCCGAATAATTTCAAAATCCCGCCAGTCTAATTTAAGAATCCGACAAAATCCTCAAATCAAAACTAAACCAAATAAATGACGATGAATTAATTTCGAGTACCTTTAAAAAAATATAGGTTTGTGCAAAATTTACATCGATTCTAGTACCACAATAAATTTATCTCGACGTTGGTGGCAAGTGGTACCATGGATACTCAAATTTATACCGAGTAGCTGCTAGCTTTGATTTATCATTACGTTCTCGAATTTGCATCCTAATTTGGCAAACCAATCCAACGTCGTGTGTCGTCAATATCAGAATAACTCCAACATGACACGTCGAAATCGGTTAGTTGATGGGTTAGTCGAATTATTTGTGCTTGATTGAGTGAAAAAAATGAGTTCGCTCATTAAAAGAAAAGATTTTCTGTTGATAATATTTTACAAGCGGAGTAACAAAATATCATTGAAATAAAGTGTATGTTTTTTAAAGTAACAATATAATGTAATTGAGTATCAAAAAACTGACATAAAATACCTCTTCCAAATAAGTTAATAAACACTCATTCGCTGGAATAAAAAAAATCAGTTTCGTAAAGGTATTTTTGTCAAATCATACTTTCGGGTCCTTACTCTAACTTTATCAGAAAAGGGTCCTTAAAATTAATTAGTTCTCTGACAGGGTTTGAACTATGGATTGAAACTTTGGAGGGCCTGAAAAGAAGTTGCCCCTTGAATTTATCTGATTATTGGAGTGTCACTTTCAACTACAGACATGATCTTTCGGGCCTTAGTATTTCTTTTCTTTATTATATTTTGCAGGTTACATATAGGGTTAATTATGATTCAGGCCCAATTTTCATATTTTTATTGAGATTCAGGCCATATTCAAGTTTGTTTTAGTGATAAGGGCCTACATTTTGAAAACATAGAGAAAAAGACCTAATTCATGTGCTAAGACACATTTACCCTTTAATATCGAAATTACTCTATTATGCCATCATCTTCTACAAGCAACGAAACTAAAATCTCGTTGAGACTGCAAGCTGTAGTTATTGATGTTCATGACAATATATGTTGAAAATATCGTCATTCTGATCTTAGCTATTTTTAAGTTTCGAAAATTTGTAAAATTAACTTTTAGAAAAAACGAATATCAGCGTCATATATAACAAAAAATAGATACTGCCCGCAGAAGTAACACATGCTGTGCAATATAGAACAAATGTTACCACTGGAGTACCACATCATTGGAACCGAATAACACTTCGTTTCTTGTCAATACCATTGTGCACAAGCAATGAATTGCGAGCAATTATCGAAAGTGGTCAACGACACTAAAAGTTAGTGAAAACTACAGAAATCTCGGCATATCGACAGAATAAGGTTAAATCGATCTCAATTTCTCATGGAAATTAGTAATAGAGAAAAATTGTTGAAGTTCAAACAAAATAATACCTCAAACCCAATTTAAATATCTCGGGGCAAAATCTCTATTTTAATGATTGAATTGTGAAATTGACTCAATTTGATTGGTCTTAGTAATCAACGAAAATTATTTACGTTAATCATGAAATAACGAAGAATTTTGATGCGGCACACGATTGAAACTTTTGCTAATTAACGTTACCTAGGTAACACTACATGCAATAAAAATAACACGTGTCGTTGGAGATAACATTTCCTTTGACTTGGATAAGAAATAGTTTAAAGTAAGTACTTTGTATTGTGTAAACAGTAACAGAAGTCTTTAAAGACATACTTTGTATTGTCTAAATCGTAACACTTGTCTTTTATGAAAATTGGGGGTGTGCAATGGTTGAGAAATTTGTAATCGAGGAAAACCACGACATTAATTGTTGAAAAACGCATTAAACCACCCTAAATTATGGTTGCGGAAAATCTTAAATTACTTACTTTCACGATCGTATATGTTGAATTAACCTTAATTTCACAATGGGTCGTGAAAATTTACGGAGATTTGTGGTTAATCGTGAAAAAAATACGAAATTTATATTTCCCTCAAAATTTAAATGTTTAACAGTCGGATAACAAGTTTGAAACGATTAGAACAATATTGCGGTGAAGAGAAACACTTCCTTTCATCTGGATAACAAACAGTCTTGTAGTGAGTACTATATGTTGTATACTTAGTAACAAATGTGTCAATGACAATACCAATACTAAGATAACGAATAACAAATCGCTTACTCAACATAACAACATATCTTGTATATTAATGAAATATTTGAGAGTTGAGTAACAGTTCGTAGATATCATCCCAGATCAGAAAGTGACAAATATGATCTGTAGACGACAGAAAGATGATGGCTTAGATTGTGGGGTGTGAGTATGTATGTTTGGGGAGGCAGGTATGCGAGATCAAGTGCTATTCTGGGATGAATTAACAAGACCGGTGACTCTAACTACAGGGCTCACATATTCGCCGGGGTGTTGGATTTCATTGCGAAGTCAAGTTCGAATTTGGTGGCGCTTTAAAATCCTTGTTTGTGTCTGTATTTGATACATCTGCTTTTGTTTTTTGAACTCTTGTTTTGTAATGACTTTTGGTTAATCAACTTTTTTGTTTGTGTCTATATTTGATAAATTCTGGAAGTTATTTGTTAAGGAATATTAATAGGATGATTCGTTAACCTTACCAGTACCACATTGCTCGCATGTAATACTACATCTTTGCTAGAAAATAACAATACAAACCAACTGTTTAACATGTTTACAAATACTGATACTACATAATAGGTTTGAGTACCACATTACTAATTCGATTAATTTTGTTCGTAAATGAACAAAGGTTTTAATGACCGCACCGGACCGACCGGTTCCGACCGGAAACCATTGAACCGGTAGGAATTCCGGGCCTATCCCGGTCCGGTTCATGCTTTAATTAAAAAAAAAAAGAAAAGAAAAAATAATAAAAACGTTTAAGAGACTGTAATTGATATATTTGTCAAAATTTTGAATGTGGTTTAGTTGTAAAAGTCTTGGACTCATTCAAAATGGACTTGGGTTCGATTCTCTATAATTCTTTTTTATTTTTATTTGATAATTAATCTTTTGAACCCAATATTTTGTTGTTATTTAATTTTTGTCCCCAAATTTATAGATTTACTTTTTAACATCCCATGGTATAACTAATTTTTAACCACCAATAGTTTACTTTTATTTTAATTTTGACCACATAATTTTATAAAATTCTAGTATGGAAAAGTTTATAAATAAAAATGTATATTTTCTATGTTGTAAGATTCATTCATTCATAAGGTATATATTTATTGTATTTAAAAATACCGGTTTTACTCCGGTTTTATTCCGGTTTCGTACCGGTTAAACCCACTAAACCTTAAACCGCTAAATTTCGGGTCCGTCGAAAACCTGATTTCATAACCTTGAAATGAACATTGTTCGAGATTTACAAGATTAACATCTTGTAAATGTATGATTTGATGCATTTATGACACCAAACTCCTTTAAACGTCACATTGTTCGATTTGTCCGTGTTAATAATGCATGTTTGAGGTCAATCGTTATGTAAACTTGTAGGACTTCATAACAGAACATACACTATTATCTTTTTCATTGAAACCACAATCATTTTATATGTCGTAAATCCTAAAACCTAGACGAAATACCAAGTTATTGATGCCAAATTATCGAAATAGTTCGATGCGACATCGAAATAGGCCTTTTAAAAGAAATTCTACATCAATACTTTGAAAAGCAAAAGTAGGTTTACCACTTCAGATAATCGAAGTAACACTTCGATTTCAGTAGTAACAGTTCGATGCCAAAAATTATTGAAACATGTCTATTAAATAAAATATCACATCAATACTTACCAAAAACAAAAGTAGGTCATAGTATACCACTTCAGATAACCCAAGTAACGCTTCGATTTCAAGTAGTAACAAAAAATTATCGAAACAGGTCTGTTAAAGAAATACCACATCAATACTTATGAAAATCAAAAGTACGTCATAATATACCACGTCAGATAATCCCAATAACGCCTCGATTTAATGCCGTAACAGTTCGATGCTAAAAATTATCGAATAGGTCTGTTAAACAAAGTACCACATCAATACTTATGAAAAATAAAAGTAGGTCATAATATACCAAATAATCTGCAAAAAAAGTCGATTATGAGTTACCCCTTGTATCATGACCCACCTTGTATACCCCATGTTGGACAAACAGTACCACATTGATCTTATGATACACTAAAATAAGTCAGATTATACCACATAATAGATGGCCAGTACCAGATACAAATAAATGATCAATATCGATCATACTACTAACAGATAGCAGGGAATGCTACATGGATAGCGTTATTTATTTTTTGAAATGTGTTATAGTTTGTGCAT
Source organism: Craterostigma plantagineum (assembly GCA_027422505.1). Classification (NCBI taxonomy): domain Eukaryota; kingdom Viridiplantae; phylum Streptophyta; class Magnoliopsida; order Lamiales; family Linderniaceae; genus Craterostigma; species Craterostigma plantagineum. The sequence goes on along the minus strand of JAPQWV010000047.1, from coordinate 5,586,796 downwards.
GTGTACAGAATGTGTTGTGGACAAGACATGCAATGTTATTTATTTTTAAAATGCGTTATAGTTGGTGCATGAAGGGGTATCCATTAAGAATGAAGTGTTACGCAGTAAGAATGAAGCGGTACTCAGCAAGCGTTTTAATTAACAAATATTTCAATCTTAGGTCCGATCAAAATTCTTCATTATTCCACAATTAACTTCAATTATCTTCGTCGATTACCAAGACTCGTGCTTTAATTGAGTAGAATCCACCTTATTCGACCATTCTAGCTCATATTTAACCCGTTTCGATTTGATACACGGTATTTAAACAAATATTCCTTACGAATCTTAGATCTTACTTCGTCAATATTTGAATAAATCCTACATGACACATCGAAATTGGTTAGTCAAAGGGATTTCAAAAATTTGGTGCTCATTTGAGTGAAAAACGAGTTCGATGAGTGAAAAAAAGGAGTTCGATGAGTGAAAAAAAAAAGAAATAAAATTATGTCGATAACATTTCACAACTGCGGAGTAACATAACAGCACTGTAAAATAACACTTTCTAAAATAACAATATATTATAACCGTGTAACAGAAAACTGGCGTAAAATACCTTTCCATAAAACCCTTTCTTAAGGATATTTTCGTCAAAACATTGTTTTGGTCCTTTTTCCCTAAATTTAAGAAAAACTGGGTCCTTTAAACTAATTATGACAATGACACAGGCTGAACACTTAATTTAACTATAAGGCCTCATATGAAATTGCCGCTAATTTTAATGGGCAAATTCCTTTTGAGTCCATTTTGTGTTTAAAATTCCTCTTAAATGCTCCTCGAATTATTTATCCTTATAAGTACCTATTTGAAAATTTCTTCCGGTTTAGTACCTAAAATGGTCTTTTTAGCAATAGAAAGACGAAATACCCTTGTCTCACATATTCAAAAAACCTGAATAATTGTTTTCACATGAATTGTACCAAAAATTCGTTATTATACCAACAAAATCGGACATTATACCAGAAAATGTTGAAATTATACCATTTGTTTTCGTTACTATACCATTAAATAATGAGATTCGAATTTTATACAATGAAATTGGACATTATACCAACTGATTATGCTGTTATATCAAAAATTGTAGAAATTGTACCATCTGTTTTCGTAATTATACCATAAATAAAGGTATTATAATTTCATACCAAACAACTATGCATTATACCAACCGATCTTGCTATTATACCAGAAATTGAGAAAATTATACCATCTATGTTCGTTATTATACCAGTAACGATTGTTATTCTAATTTTGTACAGGGAATTTAAATAACATACCAACCAATTTTGCCATTATACCAGAAATTGTGGAAATTATACCATCATTATACCATTTAACTTCTTTATTAAACCATCTATTTTCGTTATTATACCAATAAATAAAGTTATTTTGATTTTATACAGCAAAATTGGAGATTATAGCAACTAATTTTGCTATTATAATTGTAGGTATTATACCATATGTTATTAGAGTTCAATTCCGTTGGTATAATAACGATAACAGTTGGTATAATTTCCAATTTAACATTATTCTGTGGTATAATTAGAATAACAGTTGGTATAATAAACAAAACATTTCGTATGATGTCCAATTTAATTCTAGGAAAGGTTATTTTCGCCCGTTCACTGTTTGGGGTATTAATTACACAACGTTTTTGCAGATGGTAGTAAAAAGGAAAAATTTGCGATAGGGATACTGAACAGGAAGTTTAAACTTCAAAGGAGACTTATAAGGAATTTGCCCAATTTTAATTCATAGGACCAGTGGCGACCATCAAACTAATGATAATAACTGAAAACGTACGTTCTTCTTCTTCTAGTTTGGCCCTTCACACGTACCAAAAAGTTCCGAAGAAAAAAAAGACAAAATCAATCAATCCATCTTTTCTATTTTGGATAATTGCGTGCGTGTTTCTGGAAGATACTGGAAGAAATTAAAGATACTCATATCGTTTCTCTGTCAGTCTCAATATTTCCTGCAATTTTCGATGAGATACTAAGGTTTTGATGATAAAAAAGTCAAAGACACATGTTTTATTTACAAAATAGCTTGCATTTTTAGTTATCCCCTAATATTGGCGATAGATGAGAAAATCCATTAAAAGGAAGGGTCCAAAACAAGCATCACCTGGGAAATAATGTAGAATTTATTGCATTGATAATTATCCATTTTGTGTGTCCCAAAATGAAACATGTCAATGGCAGATTCATGTGGCTTTTTAATTAAATTAGGGTTATTTTAACCCAAATTAGACAAAATAGGGCTAATTTGACAAAAATTACTAAAATAGGGGGAAACACGCCAAATAGCCGCGATGACGCGCCTATTAAGCGCGACGAGCTATGCGCGGGCCAGATCGGGCCTGACCGGCCCGATATTTGAAAATCGGGCCTGATTTTTTAAAAGCCGCGACGTCGCGCTTAATAGCAGCGACGACGCGGATAATATAGCCGCGACCTCTTCTTCTTCCCCCACATTTCTCTTCTTCTCCTCCCCACCGATTCTGGCGATTTATAGCGGCGATTTACGGCGACGAACACCACGTGATAGATCCATCCTTCCTCATCATCATCGATTAAGCTTCTTTTGGGTATGAAACTCCTAATTCGTTTAAATCTTGATTTTAATGTTTCGTTAAATTTCGTCGAATTCTTGCGTTTAAATTTGTGTTTTTGGTATAATATGTGCTTTACATATTGTGGGTTGCTTAGTAGATTGATATTATACGTTAATTTTACTTAATTCACTCGCTTTAGGTTAATTTCCCCTAATTTGGAAACCTAATTTTGAAATTAGGTTTCTAGGTTACTTAATTCGATTGTTACTACATGAGTCAATTTATGTGTTTGTTTATTGTTATTTGTTGTGATATTGACTTTTAAAGTCTAATTTAGGATGGATACGAATGAATATTACGGTCCGATCGATAGATCACTTCTGATATTCCAGGATAGTCATCGTTGTAACGATGTACTATCCAACGCTGATGGTGCCCTCGACACGCCTTTGACCGTTAGGGGTTTGGAGAGTGTCGTTTGGGGTAAGCTTTCACGACCGGTGCGGTTCCACGGTCGTATTCCGGAGAGGTTGGATACTATGTCCTTCTACAGCGTGTATAGTTGTGGATCTCAGAAGGTAGATCCACACTTGATCACAGCCCTCGTAGAGAGGTGGAGGAATGAGACGCATACGTTCCACTTGTATATGGAGGACGTCGGTGTGCTGTGGGGACTCCCCGTTGATGGTCACTCGGTTAGTGGTGTTATCCAGCACAGGACACAGGATCAGTGGCTCGATTATTTGGAGGAGATGACTGGTTACAGACCTGCTGTGGGGGCGTACACCGGGACGAAGGTGTCGCTGGGGAAATTTGCAGACTGGCTAGAAGCCAACGAGATCGATGAGCACAACTCAGATTATGAGGTCGATCAGCGGGCACGTGCATATGCGCTATTGCTTATGGGATCGGTTTTGTTCCCCGACTCCAGCGGAAGCACGACGTCCATGACTTTACTCCCGCTGCTCGAAGACATAGGCGCCGTGCACACTTACAGTTGGGGCAGTGCCGTGCTGACCTTCGTGCACAGAGAGCTTTGTACTTCGTGCCAGCGTCAGAAGATGAACATCGGTGGAGCTTTGCGTTTGCTACTGGTTTGTTCTTTTGTGTACTTGAATGTGCTTGAGGTATACATATTAATTTAAATTTTGTGTAGGTATGGGCATGGATACGTATATTACCTGTTCAGCCCGTTATTATCCGTCCTCGAGTGCGGATGATGCCCACCGAGGAAGCTGGAATTCAGTTGCCCATGCCGGTACATGCTGCGAGGTAGTATATTTAATATATTTTTCTTAAAAAATTTAATATATATATTTTTAAAATATTTAATTTTTTTTCCTAAAATATTTTAATATATTTTAGAAAAAATATTTATATTTTAGAATATTTGTTTTTATTTTAATATATTTTTAATAATATAGTTATATTAATTTCATTTCAGGTGGAATGCGCTTTTCGATCATACGACATCGACGCACTCGAACTTGCGTGCGATTCGTGAGTTGATCGATAGCATGTCGATGGAGCAGTTCGTCTGGACACCCTACGACGATCAGGCACCAGAGATTATGGCGTTGAGAGCGGACTCTCTACCAGCATGCATTCGATCGTCGTGTCCACTCATCTTCTATAACATCGTTGAGTGGCACTATCCCGATCGCGTGCTACGACAGTTCGGGATGGTTCAGTCCGTCCCGCAACGTACGAGACAGCTCGACGTTGATCTTCATCGACACAGTACACGTAACGTCGCGGGAAGGGATTGGAGGGCCTTCCACGAGCAGTACGAAGCCTTGTGGGTGTCTCGCTACGAGAGGATAGTCGGTGCGATGGAGATAGTTGGTGGTGCGCAGTGCACTCCAGATTACTATCCATGGTACTGGAGGGTCACCCGTCGTTACATCTCTCCATCGACGATCCACATGAACCGAGGATTCCAGATAGGAGATAGTGCATTTATCGACGTTATGGTTAGTTACCTGTCATTCTTTAGGTTTTTATTTTATTTGGACGTGTCATTTAAGACGTTAATTGTTACCTATTAGGCACAGCACGTCGATAGGGCCGAGGTGATACTTACATGAGGAGATATGGATGGAGGATTGAACCTCATACATCAGATGTAGGGTCTTTTCCTTGACAGACGACAGCGAAGACATATGTCGTACGCTGATGTCCCCTCGACACACATGAGTGTCCCGTCATCTCCGCGTGGTCGGACTCATGACCCTGGCCCGTCGTCTTCACGTGGTCGTATGTCACAGTACGGTGATGGTAGTTACTTTACACCGCCGGTGATGGTAGTTACTTTACACACATGAGTGTCCCGTCATCTTCGCGTGATCGTGAAATTGAGCGGTTTAAATAGGGAAACTCGCCGCAGCTATTAAATGCGTCGTCGCTGGCATTGGACGCGACGACGCATCCATTAGCCGTGACGGTAAGTGGCCCAATAACGATAGTGATTTAGTGGCCGCTTAGTGGGTTTTTAGTGGCCGGTTAGTGGGTTTTAGTGGGTATGGGTCAACTTCGCGTCCATTAGGCGCGTCGTCGCGTCCATTAAACGCGACGCGGGCCCAGCCGGGCCCTTGCTGTGCCACGTCAATCGTCGCGTCCAATAGGCGCGACGACGCGTTTATTAAGCGCGTTTCCCTCGATTTTAATAATTTCGACTAGATTTGCCCTATTTTATTGATTATGGTATCAAATTGGCCTATTTTAATTAAAAAGCCATGGTCTTACTTTTTATATCCACACGCGGGCCCAGCCGGGCACTTGCTGTGCCACGTCAGTCGTCGCGTCCAATAGGCGCGACGACGCGTTTATTAAGCGCGTTTCCCTCGATTTTAATAATTTCGACTAGATTTGCCCTATTTTATTGATTATGGTATCAAATTGGCCTATTTTAATTAAAAAGCCATGGTCTTACTCTTTATATCCACTTTTTCTTCGCAAAAAAGATTTGAATACTTATTTTAAAAACTATGTCGCAAGGAAGACACAAAAATATATACACACGCCATGCTATACGCAATCTCTGTGATGCTGCGAGTAAATTATTTTTGGAGTATGGTTCCATTTTATATATATAGAAAACGAATACAAAATAGTGGTGGTGCACACCACACAGCAAGCCCTAGTAACAAACTACTAGGCAAAGCAAAACAAGGTCAACACGCCCAAACAAAACGGCAGACTCATAAACTCACAAACAATCTGGTATATCAACCAAGCAATGCGCCATACAAGCCAAATAGCCGCCAGATGTAAGGATTATTTGGGGCCACCATCTGAAGTCGGGCAATTACGTTACCAGGACCATGTTCACCACGTGAGAAGGCGAGGATCGAATGTTATCTCGTAATCGTTCGTTCCGCTCACAGCCAAATGTTTGAGTTGGACGTCTGATTCTCGTGGGGACGAGAGAGGAGACACCAGACGGTCCTTGATCTCATCATTAGATAAAAAGCCCGTAAGTCTAAGGATTCTAGGTGGCTGACTAGATATCCGAATATGACTTATCCATTGATGACCACATAGTATTGGCAGTGTCATCGATTACCTGAGAGCTTGCGGGTCGTGATGGAGATATCGATGATCGGAGAGATCATGTATTCAGACATTCTGCTTGTATTTGTCTCGATAACATGGCTACGATGTTGTCAATGAATGAATGAATGACTATAGCATCCTCAGAATGATAGGGTCACTGACGGATTTGTTTTGCGATTTCGGTTTGTCGCTAGTTGTCTAGGCCCACAAGTGTTCAGTAATTGGACACGGGCCAGCGGCGAAACGCAATAGAAATTACGAAGGTGATTGCCGGGCTTTGACTGCTATCGGGATTCGCTGCCTATATTCGTATAGGTTAACGTCTTATGAGGTAATCGGAGAACAACGATTATAAAGCATTCGGTTGAAGGTTGGAAAACTCGCTCTATCAGATATACGGAGCGGAGTGATAGAATAATAATTTGCATCCGTAAATGTATTTTATCAGATGTTATTTATCCAAATTTGCTCGAGTATTTTACACTTACGTGCATATTTCTTGATTTACAGATATCCGAGGACAATGGTTCAGAAATGAATTTTTGAACAGATCAACAATTACCATGCGATGTTTCACAGACTCTGTAGACCTTTTTGGTCCAAATGACTATGAGAGTTTTGATTATTCCAAGTAATTATGTAAATGAGGGGGGGGGGTACAAATTAGAATACTCGATATGTATGTTATATGATGTTTAAGTATGTTACAATGATCGATCAAGTGCTTAAATGTGATTAGATTGTTAGGATAATCGACGATCTTATGCTTAACTGGAATATTGATGTGATCACCTGGTTATCGTATGAATGGAACCTCATCGCGTGCTATACATGGAAAATATATTCTGTCAAGTGATATGTGAGCTGTACACGTGAAGAGTTATTTTAGGAATGAATATCACTGTGATCACCCGGATATGACTATACTATATATGGAAAAGATATTCTGCTTGAGTACTTACATGTGATTGATTTATTGTAAGAAGGAATATCAATGAGATATCCGTTGAGTGCAATATTATTTGACTTTTAAATCAGTGAATCAATAATCTATCTTTCCGTATGCAACTTAGGATTTATATTTTGGAAAGTGATTAGTTAGGAATGTTATAATATGCTGATTGAGTCTATTTATGGAATGTGCCGAAATCGGATGAGATCACCATGCATGGAAAGCCTATACCTTATACTCAGTAGATCAAATCTTTCCTTGTGCGAATTGGCTATCATATTTTAGGAACAAAATCAGTTGATTGAGCTTACCATACTGAGTGGAATTATAAATTAAATATATGCTGACAAACGGATGAGATTACAGTGGAATGGAAGTTAATCTGTGGTATTTAAGTAAATGATCATGTTTGATCGTTGAGCTGAATTGGTTTATTCTCGCCATGATTCATTGAGTTAATGCACGTGATTATTGAGCTTTCTCTTGCACATTTTGTGCTTAACTTTCCTTGTGAAGTGAAGAACATATTCGTAAAAACACTTCAAGCTGAAGGGTACGAAACGAACACACAAGCAAACGAATCCTTTAGAGTGATTGGGCTTTAATTTGCGATTTATTCGTAGTTTGTGTTGAGCCTAAATTTGCGAATCTGTACCCGTGAGCATCCTTTAGCAACACCCTACTCTAAAACACTTGTCTTCGGACGTGTTGTGTCTTCGGAAGTGTTCAACGCATAAAGGAGCACGGTTGGAGTCTTCCGCTGTGGAGGGACGAATTTGGTGGATTCGGTGGCCCTTCGGTAGCAAGCTGCATCCAGTCGGGGAATTGGTTTCCTGGATAAACGACGTGGATCGAAACTTGGTGTGCGGCAGCCTAATGGAGGTCTAGTTTCCAAAGTGCTTCGGTTGTGTAAGGGTCGATCGTTTTGTAACTATAGCCGGTAATACTCAGTGATTGATTGGAACTCTTGGGGAGATCACACCCCAATGACAGGATTAAACCCAGTTGGGGATATAACCTGTATAAAAATCCCGTCTCACTTTATTTTCTGCTATTTACTTTTCTGTGAGACAAACTCGGAACGCTTGCAAATAACTTGGTAATATCGTTGAAACGCTTTCTGAAAATAATGTGATATTTTGTGAAACACGGGTAGGGAGATAACATTGATACTCGTACTGATTTCTAGGGAATAACGTACTCTGCAAATATCTTCTTAAAGAAAAGTTTTTTTCAAAGAAGAATATGCCAATATTTTTTATAGCCTAATTCATCCCTCCCTCTTATGCATATTTTACACTTCAGTTGGTATCAGAGATTGTTACTCAACGAAAGGCCTAGCACGCCTGAGTAAAGATCTAATGGTTTTTTCGAGTGTTGATGTATTTGTAGAGGGTCAATCCCACTCTAGGCCGCCTATTTTGATGGAACGAACTACGCAGTGTGGAAGACGTATGATCGAATTTCTGATCGCTGTCGACTACGTCTTTGGGAGACAATCATCAATGGACCATATACAGCTAACAAAACCGATGGAACCCCAAAGGACGCTAAGATTACACTGCTGATGACAAAAAGGGAATCACGCGAAACGCAAAGGCGAGAAACATGCTCGCATGCACACTCACACGGGAGAATACATTCGGGTTAGTTCCTGCTCATCGGCAAAGGCTATGTGGGATATGCTCCAAGTTACGCATGAAGGAACCCAACGAGTTGGACAAGAAATACTGGCTCTGCTCACCCATCAGTACAAACTGTTCTCAATGGAATCTAACGAGAATATAAGCCAGATGTATGCCAGATTCATGGGAATCATCAACCAAATGTTCTCTCTCGGAAAGAAGGTTCCCGACAGTGAACAAGTCAGAAAGATACTGAGATCACTGCCACGAGAATGGAATGCCAACTTCCATCTATGAAGCACATGATCTGGAAGCACTTAGCATCTATGAACGGATTGGATCTCTTATCTCCTACGAAATGATTCAAACGCCAATGAATGAGAAGTCGCAGAACAAAAATTTGAAGCCCATTGCATTCAAGTCCAACCAAGAAGAATCTGATTCAGACGATGAAAAAGAAAGCTTGATGAACGACCTAGCCATGCTTACAAAGAGATTCGAGCAGAAAAGAGATTCAAAGGGCAATCCAGCAAATTCCAGAGCAAAAATATGAGAATCTCCACACCCGGGAAGAAAGTTCCGAAATGCTTCCGATGCAACAAACCAAGCCACTATGCACATGAATGCCCTACAATGAACGACGAGAAACAGCGTGATCACCTCGCTAAGGAAAAACATGAGGCTGATCTAGCGATCTCACGTTTGAAAGGAGAGTTAGTTACTGCTAAGAAAGAGGGTATTTCATGTGACTGTGAGAAAATAGAAAAGAAAAATAGTGACTTATCCAGAGATATCGTAGAACACAAGAACTCCTTAGATAGAGAAAAATAGAAAGTTGATAGACTCCTTGAGGGTAAGCAGAACCCAGATATGCTGTTAAGTACTCCTAGGAACATTGGTAGGTCAGGGATAGGTTATTCCACTTAAGGAAAGCATGCTAAACATTCTGTGCCTAAGCTTAAGTGTTTCTATTGTGGTAGAAATTGTCATTATGCATGTAATTGTCCTTTAAAGAAAGTTGATAAAGCTAAGTATGTTTGGAGACCTAAGAAGTCACCTGTAAATGCCACTGTTGTATCTGATTATAACATGAGATCACAGTCTATGCAGAATGATATCTCATATGTTAACAGAAGTTATTTCCGCGCTAGCATGTTAGGACCCAAATAAATTGGGTACCTCAGAAGAGTACTTCTTTCTATAGGTACGAAGGAAGAATTCCAGCAAGAAAAGCAGGTGGTATCTCGACAGCGGGTGCTCCAGCCACATGACAGGTGATATAGGTAATTTTGTGTCGTTAAAGGCTGTTGATGGAGGATACGTTTCATACGCTAACGACGCAAAAGCCAAAATCGTTGGAGTTGGTACCGTTGGTAACAATTTAAATATCACTAAAGATAACGTATGGTTTGTTAGGAACTTAGAACATAATTTAATTAACATTAGCCAATTATGTGATGATGGACATACCGTAGCTTTCGCCAAAGACAAGTGCTTTGTCAAAAAGGATGATGAGATTATGTTTAGTGCGTCTAGGCATGGTAACATTTACTGCATCACTCTTGATGATATTGCTAACCAGAACGTCAAGTGTCTAGCAGTTACGCAAGATATCACATGGTTATGGCACAGACAGTTGGGACATGCCAACATGGAACTGATGTCTCACATATCATGTAATGAATTGGTGAGAGGTATTCCAGATATGAAAGCCACCAAGGACAGAATTTGCAAAGCGTGCCAAATGGGGAAACAGACCAAGACGTCTTTCAAACCTAAGAATGTGATATCTACGTCCAGACCACTGGAACTGCTGCATCTTGACCTTTTTGGTCCGGTACAGGTTATGTCATTGAAAGGTAAACAATATGCCTTTGTTATCGTAGACGACTATACTAGGCACAAATGGGTCTTATTTTTTGCGCACAAAAGTGAGGCTTTAGATAACCTTGCGCCATTGATTAAGAAGCTAGAAAATGAGAAAGAGATGAAGGTCCGCAAGATTAGGAGTGATAACGGTCTAGAATTTGATAGTAAATCTTTTGCATCTTTTTTGTGATGAAAATGGCTATAGTCATAATTTTTCAGCCCATATTACACCTCAACAGAACGGAGTGGTCGAGAGGAAAAATAGAGTTTTACAAGAAATGGCTAGGACTATGCTGAGCGAATTTAATACTCTAAAACATTTTTGAGCCGAAGCTGTTAGTACGGCTTGTTATGTCTCGAATAGCATTTTCCTTAGACCGATTATTAAGGGAACTCCCTATGAACTTTGGAACGATAAAACCCCTAACATAGGATACTTCCATGTATTTGGATGCAAGTGTTTCATTTTGAATGATAGGGATAAGAGAGGAAATTCGATTCCAAGATAGATGAAGGGATATTCCTATGTTACAGCCTTCATTCCAAAGCTTTTAGAGTGTTTAATAATAGGAAGAGGACTGTTCAAGAATCTGTGCATGTTACATTTGATGAATTTCCTAAAGCAGATGCTACTGAGGAAGGTATAGTTGTGTCTCCTGCAGGTATACAGGTCACTGACAAAGAAGTGAACGCAATTCCATTGGAACTAGATGCTATGTTAGAGGAACCTGAGGCTTCAGACGAACAACAGCGCAGAAAATTCAAACATGCCTCCAGCCATCCCACTGAATAAGTTATAGGGAATATCACTTCAGGGATCAAAACGAGAGCAACAGCACGAAATGGTATTGCTTGAGGAATCACATGACGTGCTGTTATCAACCATAGAACCTAAGACGGTGAATGAAGCTCTTGACAACGAATCGTGGGTGATTGCCATGAAAGAAAAGCTAGCACAATTCGAAAAGAGCCAAGTGTGGACTCTTGTGGAAAGACCTAACGACAAGTCCGTAATAGGCACGAAGTGGGTGTTTCGCAACAAACTGGACGAAAACGGTAATGTAACACGGAACAAGGCCAGGTTAGTTGCCAAAGGTTATTTCCAAGAAGAAGGTATAGATTTTCAAGAAACCTTTGCACCCGTAGCTAGGCTCGAGTCAATACGCATTTTACTTGCATATGCATCTTTTAAAAGATTCAAGCTTTTTCAAATGTATGTGAAAAGTGCATTTTTAAATGGTTTTATAAATGAGGAAGTTTATGTCGAGCAACCTCCCGGTTTTGAAGAAGAAGAATTTTCGAATCACGTTTTCAAATTAAACTGGTTTAAAACAGGCCCCTAGGGCATGGTATGAAAGATTGAGTAGGTTTTTACTAGACATGGGCTTTACAGCAGGAACAATAGATAACACTCTGTTTATAAAGTGAGAAGGGAATCACATACTACTTGTGCAGCTATACGTTGATGACATCACTCTTTGCAAGAATTTTTCTAAGTCTATGCAACAGGAATTTGATATGAGCCTAATGGGAGAACTCACGTACTTCTTTGGATTGCAAATCAAGCAATTGGACACGGGAACATTCATATCTCAAACGAAGTACACGAAGGAACTACTCGAAAAAATCGGAATGACTGTTTCCAAGGTACTTCCCACTCCTATGCATCAAACCGCCAAAATTGATAGTGATGAACAAGGTACGCCCTTTGACCAAACTAAGTATAGAGGTATGATCGGAAGTTTGCTCTACCTTACGGCAAGCAGACCCGATATTATGTTTGCTACTGGTCTATGTTCAAGATATCAGTCGAATCCTAGGAAATCTCACTTGACAGCAGTCTAGCGAATACTTAGATATCTGAAAGGAACAATCAATTTTGGATTGTGGTATCCAAATTCCAAGGAATTCCCATTAATGGGATACTCGGACGCTAATTATGCCGGTTCTAGAGAAGATAGGAAAAGCACTAGTGGTACTTGCCAATTACTAGGGAATTCCCTTGTAACATGGTCCAGTCTGAAACAAAATGTCGTCGCCCTGTCCACAACCGAAGCAGAATATATGGCCTTAGGAAGTTGTTCTCAACAAATCCTTTGGATGAAACAACCCTTGAGTGATTACGGTTTAAGGTACGGCCAAATTCCTATTTTCTATGATAGTACTAGTGCCATTAGTATCACTAAGAATCCCGTACATCAGTCTCGAACTAAGCATATAGAGGTGAAACATCATTTTATACGAGATCATGTTCAGAAAGGGAATATCAGCGTGAACTTTGTAGGAACTAATGATCAGCTGACTGATATGTTCATGAAACCCCTTATTGAGAGTATATTTTGTGATATTCGCGACCGATTAGGAATTATTGAGCTCAAATAGGAAAGGTGACTAGATAAGTTGGCCCTTAGTATCACATCGATCTTATCCCTTGATTCTATTGATATTTTTCTTGATTCTACCTTCCTTATCTATCCTATTTCTTTCACTCTTGGGTAGATTATTTTTTCTCTAAGTAGATTTTCTTCGAGATTTATGTCAAAATCTATTTTCAGCAAAAAATTCCTTATTATTTTTTAACTCTGATCTTAGTCCTTATTTCCTTCCTTAGTCTCCGCGAGATATCCTCTGATCTCCTTTAATTCCATCTAATGTGCAGTTTCTTTATCCATCCATGATCCTTGAAATTCAAATTTTGAAATCTTTCCTTACCTGCCTCACATCTAATCGATATCACATTTCTCCAAAATCATTTTCATTCTTATCCAAGAAGTTTTTGGCCTTTCTAACCATCCAATTTCTTCTTTATTCAATTCTGTTAGGAATATTTTGTAGCATCCTTTAATTTGTGTAATCTTGGGTTAATATGTTTATTTAGTGGGTTGTAGTAGTTTGGGGAGACTTATGATATTAAGTCATAGTTTTGTATTGGGCTTTAATATACCAAAGAATTGTGGTATATAAAGCCCAAATTACGCTAATTAGGGTTTTATCAAAAGAATTGAAAGGTAAGCCACCTTGCACGTTAGAATTAAGAAAACACACACTAACACACACACTCAAGGTGTTCTTCACGTTTAACACATTCAAACCCTTCTTTTGATCCTTGTTTGGTAATATAAGGGCCAACAAGTGGTATCAGAGCCTAACGCGGATCAATATCTTCCATTTGAATCCAGTTTTGCTCGATTTCGACGTGATTTGACAGAGAATTTGCTTGAAAACTCATTCCCTGGTTTTTCACTGTTTTTGGATGTTTTCAAATCGTTTTCGGTGATTTTTTACTCCTAAGACATTAGAAAACTGATATTGAGTATGTTTAGGTTCTTTCACGTCGATTCCAGTCAAGTTTGAGTCGGATTTTAGCAAAAACGAGTCTGAATAATCTGTTTTTTTTTTCTTTTTTTCACTGAACTGGGCGTCACTTTCGAGTAACAAATTGAACAGTACCATTGAGTTTGAAAGTTTCGACCGAAACTCACTGTGAGGAGATTCGATCGATTTGAATTTCGGACAATTTCTCGCATTTTTCACAGTTTCGCTCGAAAGATTTCTCGGCGAAAGTCCAATTGCTTCGCCCGAAAGTTGATCGATTTGAGTTTCGACGAATTTTCCACCAATTTCACAGGGTTCGATCAATTCAATTCTCGGCGAAAGGCCAATCATTTTCGCCCGAAACGCTACAGTGCACAATCTCACAGTTTCGATCGATACACATCTCGAACGCTACAGTGCACAATTTCACAGTTTCGATCGATACACATCTCGGCGAAAGTCCAATGTACTAACTGTTTCGCTCGAAACTTTATTCTCCACTTTGCCAATTTCAATTTCAGACGATCGAAACTATTTATTCAAATCAAAATCGAATTCCATCTTTCGATTGAAACTAACAATTTCAAAACTCTTTCGCCCAATTCACACTTTCGCCTGAATCTTCAAATCTAAACTTAGTTTCGATTGCCCGATTCTCAACACTTAGGACCAATCGTTGAGCTTATTTTCATATCATACTAGAGTCGATCAAACACTCATATTGAGTTGAACAAAATTCTCAATCTCACTCAACACCAATTGTTCCATCCTCGAGCAGTACACTAAATTCATCAAACTCTTATATATCGACAGAATTCACTAAGACCTACTTAGACTCAACACTAGAAATTACTCAAACTTGACTACATTTCTTTCAAAACTAAAGTGTTTCATTTCGCAGATGTATCTCGCGTTAATGAACATTACCAAACATTAACATGGACGGTCTTGCTATTGGATCTGACAACCGTGCACCACTACTGAGATGGGGAGAGTACGGCATATGGAAGCAACGATTCATAAATTTCATAGAAATCAAGGATGGAGACCTCGCAAATGACATGCTTTCCTCCATTTTTGAAGGACCTGTCCAATTTTGGACCATTATCCCTGCTCAACCCGATGCAGTTCCTGCAATTCCAGAAAGGAGAACTCCTAAGGACCCTAGTCGATACACCGATGCTGAGAAAGCACGAGCCAGAGCGGACAAGCTTGCTCGACACTATCTACTTCAGGCTCTACCAAATGATGTCTACAAGCAAGTAGATGCAATGGTCACGGCAAAGGAAATTTGGGACGAAGTCTGCAAGATGATGGTCGGAACAAAAGTTAGTACTTTGTCTAAGAAGTCCAGTATCCTTACTGCCTATGACTCCTTCAAGGCTAAGGAGGGAGAAGAACTTCGAGATGCTTACCTTCGCTTCTTAACCATCATCAACGAGATGAGAAAGATTAACATCCAGCGCTCCAATCTCGAACACAACATCAAGTTCCTCTCCACACTTCAACCTGAGTGGGGACGAATTGCAGTTCTGGTTAAGCAACAGAACAAAGATCTGGACGCGATGGATATTCATTCCCTACACGATAATCTCTCACAATACTCGCAATATGCCAAAGAAATTAAGAACGAAGGAAAGCCAAACGTTGAAATGGAACCAATTGCACTCGTAACTTCTAAGTCAAGCAACAGGAGCTCGAAGACTTCTAAAGGAAAGCAGGTCGTACCATCTGACACCTCTGACAACACCGAATCTGACCAAGAATCAGAGGACGAACTCGAATCCATCAGAAAGAAGCTGGCAATGATCTCAGATACCGTCAATAAGATGAGCGCCAAGAAATCATCTTCTTCCTTCGACAAACAACGAACCTCGGAGGGAAACAGAAGTACATTGCCCCTGAAGAGACTGAAACTAAGAAATCTAAAATAGTGAAGAAGTGCTTCAACTGTGGCAAGCCGGGTCACTTTGCTTCGGAGTGCTTCAGACCCAAGAAGAAAAACACTGAATACTACAAGAAAAAATTTCAGCTCTCACAGCGCAAGGAAGCGGGAATAGTCTAGGTAGCTGAGGGAGAGGAATGGCTGGAGGACACATCTGACGAGGAGGAAGAAGAAATGGCCTTCATGGTGAAAAGCATAGAGGATGACTCCGACGAGGATGAGCCATCCATCGGATCAGACAGGACAGATGTTTCATCATCCGACCTGGAGGTATACACCCATCCCTAGTGATTTCGTTCAACTAGAACGTAGGATAGCCGAACTCTCCATGCATCGTAATAATCACTCAGAACTCCAAAGCAATTTCGACAAAAATTATGCCCTGTTAAACAAACAACAGGAAGAGATAGCTATTCTTAATGAAACCTTAATCTTGTCTGAAACTAAAGTGAAGACTTTAGAAGATCATATAGAAAACAAGGAAATAGAAATTAGCGATATGAGTAGAAGATTGAAAGACAGCGAGGAAGAATGTGTAAATGTAGCATCTCAATACGAACTAATCACCAACGAACGTGTACGACTATACAAGAAAATCAAGGAATTAGAGGACATCAACACCAAAAGAGGTCAAAGTGAACGAACCATGTTCCTTAGCCAACCTAAAGATGTTGAATTTTATAATCCCCGCGAAGGATTGGGATTTGAGCCCACCACTAACCCTGTAGCAGATAAAGTAGACTCTCTGTACAACATCAAACGTTTTGGGTTAAGCATCGAACGACTAATGCCCTTCGTCGGATCAAGTGAGGTGACTGAATCTGATGAACAAAGGCGGAAGAACAAAGAATGGGCTCAAATCATGTGTGACTACGACGAACTCAACAATAGCTACAAAAGAAGAGAGATAACGCTCTCTGATGATTACATGTCACCATTTGGACCCGAAGGCACTGACGAACAGACTAAACCTATTTATTCATTCATATATATTCCAGAAATCATACGCAAAATAGGTTCCTTGACAGCCTCTCTAGAGTCGGAAAAGAAAGCTCACGAAGAAGAGAGAACTATTTTGTTGAGCAAAATTTATACTCTTGAAAACTTTCCTGATGCTTACAAACCTTCCACCTCCCGTTCTATTCCAGAATCATTTACATGTAAATGCAAGCAAACTACAAAGAAAATACCTTTATCTCACACTAACTTGGTATCGCATGTGCTCACAGACAAAGGCGTGAGATCTAAGGAAGCGAAGAAGGTTCAACCTGGCTCAGCTAAGAAGACAACAGTCCCTGATAAGAAGAAGAGACCAGTCTCCAACTTTTCTTCTCATGTTTCAAAATCTTTTGCATTTCCAAAAGTGACTTCTTGTAATGTCGCAGAACGTGTTTCGTTATTCCATTCCCTAAAATCAAAGTTCTGTCATGTCAACA
Source organism: Craterostigma plantagineum (assembly GCA_027422505.1). Taxonomy (NCBI): domain Eukaryota; kingdom Viridiplantae; phylum Streptophyta; class Magnoliopsida; order Lamiales; family Linderniaceae; genus Craterostigma; species Craterostigma plantagineum. Next base: position 5,569,506 of record JAPQWV010000047.1, on the reverse strand, counting down.
ATGATGTACCTTCCCATCCTCATGACAGTCACTTCAGCAATAGCGTTTCCAAATCGCATAGCGCTCGTTCTAAGGACACATCTCCCACGCCGTCGAATCATACTACTAAATCTAAAGTAAAGAAACACAACATCTACAAGACCAAGCCAAGCAAGAAATTAAGTCCAAAACAGATTTGGATTCCGAAATCTCAACTGCATCCTATAGGAAATCATCACGCTTGGACTCTCAAACCAGCTACACAACAACCTAGCAAAGAATTAAATCTAGCAACGAACAAGAAATCTACTACACCTGCTATCAAAAGAGGACCCATCTATAAATGGGTGCCAAAACTTACTTGATTCTTTTTGCAGGTCCGTCATGTGTGGTACTTAGATTCAGGTTGCTCCTCACACATGACTGGAAACAAAGAGCTGTTGAGCAACTTCTCTGAAGGATTCCTCGGGAAGGTCTACTTCGGAAACGGTCAATCTGCATCCATGCTAGGAACAGGTGATCTCATCCATGACAGGCTAACTATCAAAGGAGTATCCTACGTCGAAGGACTGAGCTACAATTTATTCAGCATAGGTCGTTTCTGCGACAAAGGCTACTAGGTGAACTTCGAGACCAAAAAATGTAGTGTCACAGATATCAATGGAAGAGAGCTACTCACTGGACACAGGAAGACGAATCTTTACTCCATTGACCTCAAGACTGTTCGACCGACATGCCTTATTTCTCGAGCCTCTATACATCAGAACGATCTCTGGCATCAGCGACTTTCACATCTCAACTTCAAAGACCTGAACAAACTGCGATCAGAAAACTTGGTAAAAGGGCTTCCCTCGTTCAGATATCACAAAGAGCATCTTTGCTCGGCGTGTGAAATGGGAAAGATAAGGAAAGCCTCCCACCGGACCAAACACATAGCCTCAACTTCCAAACCTCTCGAACTCATTCATATGGATCTGTGTGGACCCATACGCACTCAGACCATTAATGGGCGGAAATATGTGTTAGTCATTGTGGATGATTTCTCACGCTATACATGGACTAAATTTATGAGAACCAAGGATGAAACTCCAGGTCTAATCATTGAGTTCATCAAAACCGCTCAAAACCGCTACCAACTAAGTGTACAAACAATAAGAACTGATAATGGGACAGAATTCAAGAACAGAAAACTCAGTGACTTCTATGCATCACTTGGAATCACCCAACAGTTTGCAGCAGCTAAAACACCTCAACAAAATGGGGTAGTTGAGCGCAAGAACAGAACCTTAGTTGAAGCAACTCGTACACTCCCCATTCACTCTGGATTACCTCACTTCTTGTGGGCCGAAGCAATGAACACAGCTTGTTTCACTGAAAATCGTGGCTCACTTCACAAGAGGTTCAATAGGACACCCTATGAGTTGATAAATCGTAGAGTGCCAGAAGTCTCATTCCTGAAAGTTTTTGGGTGCAAGTGCTATGTGGCAAATGATCGTGAAGATAGAGGCAAACTTGACCCAAAAGCATTCGAAGGCATACTGGTGGGGTACTCAACAACATCAAAAGCCTATCGCATATATCTCAAAGAGAGAGGATCTGTTATGGAGAGCATTAACGTAACGTTTGATGAAGTAGACCGAGTCGTTTCTGCACAAATCAGTCGAGAACCAGGACTTCTGCGAGAATTAACAAAGGACCAACCTAGCACTTCGTCTATGGGAGAAACTTCAAAAACAAAGGCGTTAAGTGACATGGAACTCGATCTCTTATTTGAAGATCTCTTCCCAAAGCCGGCACCACACACTGCTCCAACAACATCCGCGGCACCAGAAAATATTGATCATGCGGAGCCTAACAATGACAATACCCCTCCTTCGATGGAAAATCTTCACCTTAATGACGATAGTGAACCCCCAACAGATACAGAAATCATATCCAGCTCAGGCGCTGAAACTCCTCAGCCTTATGATACAACAATAGAAATTTCTTCAGGAGAGTCAGTAATGCCACAACCTGGAGAAGAAATAGAACATCAGGCTGATCAAGGTGGAGAAATAACATACGATACAAACACAGCTGGATCATCAAAGCCTAGTACCAGAAAGTGGACTCGAGCCCACCCATACTCACAAATAATTGGAGATCCCTCCACTGGAGTAACCACTCGAGCATCAACGATAAACGAAAGCCTCTACTCCTGCTTTCTCAGTCAAAAGGAACCCAGTAAAGTAGCTGAAGCACTCGCCGATCCAAACTGGATAATAGCAATGCAGGAGGAAATCAATCAGTTTGAGAGGTTGAAGGTTTGGAACCTAGTACCTAGACCAGCTGGGAAAACTATTATAGGGACTAAATGGGTGTTTAAGAACAAAAAGGACGAGCAAGGAGTTGTTATCCGGAATAAAGCAAGGCTGGTGGCAAAAGGTTACAATCAACAAGAAGGAATCGACTATGATGAGACATATGCCCCAGTTGCAAGAATAGAAGCTATCAGGATATTCTTAGCTTTCGCTGCACACAAGAACTTCACAGTCTACCAGATGGATGTCAAAACTGCATTCCTCAACGGAATACTAAAAGAAGTTTTTGTATCCCAGCCTGAAGGTTTTGTAAACGAACAACTCCCAGACCACGTCTACAGACTCGATAAAGCTCTCTATGGACTTAAACAAGCTCCCAGAGCCTGGTACGAGGTCCTTTCGGATTTTCTCATCTCATCTGGCTTCACAAAAGGGAAGATTGATACGACTCTTTTTATCAAGAAGGACGGCTCCGACATTATGCTAGTGCAGATCTACGTTGACGACATCATATTCGGGTCAACAGACTCACGAATGTGCAGGAACGTTGGGGATCTAATGAAGCAGAAATTCGAAATGAGCATGATGGGCGAACTAAGTTTCTTCTTAGGACTTCAGGTTCAACAGCTTCACGATGGAATCTTCATCAGTCAATCCAAGTACATTCACGACATACTCAAGAAGTACAACTTGGACAACTCAAATACTGCCATGACTCCCATGTCTACCTCATGCAAACTTGACGCAGATTCCTCAGGAAAATCTGTTAACCAGACAACTTATCGAGGCATGATAGGATCCTTGCTCTATCTTACATCAAGTAGACCTGATATCATGTTCGCCACTTATCTCTGTGCACGCTTTCAAGCTGATCCAAAGGAATCTCACATGCTAGCCGTCAAGAGAATTTTCAAATATCTCAAGGGAACTCCGAATCAAGGTCTATGGTACCCGATGGAATCAAGCTTTGAACTCGTAGGATACACAGATGCTGATTACGCAGGATGCAAGCTGGACAGAAAGAGCACTTCTGGAGCCGCTCAATTTCTCGGGGGTAAACTCGTAAGCTGGTCGTCTCGAAAGCAAAATTGTGTCTCCACATCGACAGCAGAGGCAGAATATGTCGCTGCTGCGAGTTGCTGCTCACAAATTTTGTGGATGAGAACCCAGCTGCGAGATTTTGGCATAACGTTAAATCATATCCCAATTTTTAGTGACTCTAAAAGTGCTATAGCTATAACAAGTAATCCAGTACATCATTCACGCACAAAACATATAGACATTAGATATCACTTTATCAAGGAACATGTGGAACAAGGTACAATCGAAATGCATTTTGTCCACACAGAACTTCAACTTGCTGACTTATTTACTAAGCCATTGGATGAAAAGCGATTCCAATTCTTGGTATCTAGATTAGGCATGTTGAACCATAAGACATGATCGATTGTTCCTACATGAACCTGATATTGTGTAAATAGATCATTTAATTTTTCTCTATATGTTATGATGGTAAAAATCCTACTATTATATCTAGGGGAGACTAATAAAAATTTTTATGCATGAATCTAGCGGGAGTCTTTCATTTTTATGCACTAATCTAGGGGGAGTCATTAAATGGTTCGCACAAATCTAGGGGGAGTCTCTCAAAATTATGCACAAAATAGTTCACACAAGGAGTTTTTATGATTTCTCATCAAATTTAAATTATATAGTATGGTGAAACTCCTTAAATTTCTATCGACATTACAATCATTCAAAAATTTCAAATATCACAAATATTTCTCGGCGAAACTGAAAATTCTCTTGAAATTCCTCTTCAAATTCTCTCAGCGAAACTGCATATCGCCCGAAATCCTTTCAAATTGATTTGCCAATCGTGCTAAACAAGTTTCGATCGAAACCGAACTTTAACTCATGAGTTATTAATTTCTCGGCGAAACCGACTTTCGCTCGAAACACATGTCGATTGAAATTGATCATTAAATCCTTTGCAATTTCTCTCGGCGAAACTAACTTTCGCCCGAAACTCAATTCAATCCATCGAAAATCAAAATTGACTCTTTGCAATTATTCTCGGCGAAACTGAGATTCTGCTTATTTAAATAGAGTTTCGCCCGAAACCCTGTTCTTATTCATCGATTTTCAAATTCACTCTTAAAACCTCTCTGCATTCGCACAAGAACTCATCACTGTCTCACTCTATTTTACCGTTTATTGCAACTCCAAATCCCTCATTGGTAAGGAAAACACGCTTAATCTACAGCTTTTAACTGATTTTTCCCCATTCGTGCAGGTTTCGCAGATTAGGGTTGTGTGAGTTCGAGCGAATCACTGTTAAAACGTGATTTCGTCTCGCCTGAATTCGCTCGAAACTAAGCTCTAGTTTCAATTTCACATCACAATCGATCGATTATTCTGAAAATATTACTAACTCTGTGTTTTCAAATCGACGTATTCTAGGGTTTTACTGCTTTCGATCGAAACAGGGGATTTCAATTTTCAACATAATTTTAATAGTTTTGACTTTACCCTTTCGGCCGAAACTACCTCACAGTTTCGATCGAAACCGACGACAAAATTAGTTTTAATCGATCGAAATTGGACTTCGCCGAAGTTATTTAAATTAAATATGACTTTCGATCGAAACTGACTTTAATTTCACTTTCGCCGAATTTGCCTTAATTGAACATGACTTTCGATCGAAACCACAGTACAAATTGAACTTATCACACGATGCACATTGTTTACCGAAACTCAAAATCAATTGAAATTGAATTGAAATTGTCACTTTCGTCGATTGCTTAATCCAATTTCACTTTGTTTCTTTCACGATACTTTGTCACAATTTTTTTGCCAAATTTTTCTAAGTCATAACATGCTTAACAACGTATTGAATAATTTTGCATACTTTCTAAGTCAAAATGGTCGATTTTCACTAATCCATTGCTCTTATCTTGCAGATCTACCAAAATGGTGCGACAAATTGATGAGATTTTCGCCTCCAAGGACTGGGCACAGAGGACACCCAACAACCATCAACTGGACTTTGATAATACCTCGTGCCCAGATCCTATCATTATTAAAATCCTCGCAAGCCACCCTCTAAGAACCGCCCTAAACATCACCGAGGTAGTCCCTGAAGTGTATGTGCAACAATTTTGGTCTACCCTTCAGAAACCAACCAATAACCCAAAAACAACCGCCCTTTCCGCCATAATCGACAACACCATAGTTGTTTTTACTCCAACCATTCTCCGTTCCATACTAAACCTACCTCATTCACTCCTATATGATCCCCATCCCTCCAACGACGACCTAATCAGGGACTTCCTATTCATGGGCCACAAACCTAATGCCCAAAACACCATACACTTACCTGAGTTCACTGCCAAAGACATCCCTGCACCTTGGAGGACTCTGTTTCTCATTGTCAACAAGTGCCTCTCGCCAAAGCACTCCGGGTCCGACAAGTGCAACCGGAACATCATGCTTATCTTCCATGGGATTGTCTTCAACAAAAATTATGATGTCGCCCAACTAATCTGGTAGGACATACTCGATCAACTGCGAAGGCGAGGCCTTGGATCAACGAAGCCGGTGCTCCCTTACTTACGGTGACTGCCCGTCATCGTCCAACATTTCGTGGATCTTCATCTCGAAATCGAACGCCGACCGAGAGACGAGGGTTATCAATGTCCGAATCTCATAAAAATTCAATCGACGAAGAGCAAAATCGATCAGGAGGCCATGATCATCCCAGACTACTTACTTCGCCTCCTCGATCCGAATGAGCCGGAGCTACGCAAATACATGCAAGCCAACAACCTCGACGCCGTCCCCGTGGCTCAACAAAACCCAGTTGAACCTAACCCAGGGACAAGCCAACCCCCACAGCCAAATGTAGGTCTAGGAAGCTCCTCATCCCCCAACCCAAACGAAAGCGTAAATCCAAAGGGGATGACCGAGGAGGACAACAGGAACGGCATACAAAGCAAAAACAAGACCGTACTCCTAAGCCAACTAGTCCACTTATAAGCCGGACCGAGCCCATAGGTACAGGGGATGACTTTGTCCTCCCCCGAGTAGAAGTCGCGACATCGGGTCCAATCGCGCAAACTACCCTTCCCAGCCACTCAATCATCTCCCAACAGATGATTGTTTCACATACTCACGAGGTGCCACGTCATTCATCACCACCTCGCTCGGAGGTGGTTGATGTAACAAGAAGTACTCCGCCTCAGACTGCACCTTCTTTGATCACTACGAGTCTAGTGCCCTCACCATCCATAATTTTTCCACTTTCTAGGACACTACGATTAGATTCTGCACCTCTAGATCTTCGTGATCTAGATCGAACGCTCTACGATGTCTCCGTCCTAGAGTCTAGTACGGAACAGAGCGGAAGACCCCCATCACTGCAGCTACGACCTTGGGCCATCAATCTGAGTCAGTCTCAGCTTTGATGTCAACGATGAGCCTTCGTGGCCTCGGTTCTTCAAGTCCTGTGCAAACGGGCGGCACATCAGTACCCTCTACTGATGTTGTGACGACGGAACGTCTTAGTGACTCCGTCAGGTTATTTTCCCCGTTCGTGACGGAGGCGAGGCTAGAGAATCGACTCGCAACATTGGCGAAAGATCTCGAGGACACTATTATGACCCAAGTCTACAACGCCATTGGGACATCCTCTCGGGATAAAGGTAAAGCCCCCGTCAACCAAGAAGTACCCGCGCAACCCGATCCAACTCCGGGCTCTGAGGAAGGACCGTGGAACGTACCAATCCCGGAACTGATCGACGTTCTACTGGCCAGACTCCGTACTGCACCGACGCTCACTGCCTATGAAGCGGAGATCCTCAGACGTCTGGAACTTCCTTTCAACCCGCCTAACCCCGGCGAGGCCCAGTCATCAAGACAATCACGTGACGACCCTGACGGTGGGGATCGTCCCGAGGGGGAGAAGACACAAGGGACAGGGCCTCCGCCGTAGCCACAGCCGCAACCTAGAACCACCCAAACACCCACCAGAACAAAATCACCTACACCCACCCAAACCAGAAAATCTACCCGAACTACTACCAACACAACCCAAACGACCTCCTCATCAACCGTGAGTCCATCACCGCCTAGCCTTACAAACCCAAGACCTTCCTCTGATCCTCCATCCTCACATTTTCTATCTCTCGAAACACTTTACAACCACACTCAGCGGTAGAAAAGTACATCTTCAACGATGATTGGTTAACAAAGCCGATGCATCCAGACTTGGCAAAGGCTTACTGGACAACGCCAGATACTTCTTGATGAAGGCAAATGTTGACCTGGCACTAATCGACGATGATGAGCTCGAGGAAGGTGAAGACTACGAAGCAGACATTCCAGAACTTCCAGAGCTTCTCAAACACGTTGTCGTCGATAAGGAGTGCCCCCCTTCGAAGTCGAAGATAGGAAAAGAACAGACGCCGCCGTGGGAAAATGTCAAAGTGATAGCTCCATATCAAGAAGAAATACGGAGAAGAATTTGGAGGAAGAAGGATAGGATCAAGGACCTAGACGAGCTGAGTCTAAGAGGCCTAACTCATCTCCCGAGACCAACTGCTATACGATACCTGCTCTCTCTTCGTAGAGGGCTTGTGTGGAGAGCAATGTTAACATTCTTAGAAGAGAAGAGAAGGAAAAGGCCGGAATCAACAAAATCTTGGGAGTTCGGCGAGGTCGTGTCGACTATTATGAATACCCTATCTATAAGGTGCAGCGAGAAGATGGAACGGTTGAGGAACTGACTGAAGGCGATCTCTCCTACATCAGAGATGAAGATGTTGATCGGATACTTTTCAGCTTCAGATTTCTTGGAACACTCCAGAATCCAGACTTGAAAGTGGGCTACGTTGCTCTTAAGCGATTTATGATGCGCCAAATCAAGTTCAATTCGACTCACGATCTTCAAATGGCGGTGGAAAGCAACATGAAAAGGGTGAATCTCACGAAGGCATCCTTCGAAGTCCCCGACTCAAGTCTTGGTGACGGCCGCATAATCAATGATGACAACGATCCATCGGTGGTCTACACCAATTACAAAGGAGAAAAGAGACTGATGAAAGCATCCGAGATTGCCAAATTCAGGGATGGGACGCTGCTGATTATTCGGGTGAAACTCGAATGGGTCTTGGAGAAGCTAAGGAACGAAGAAGTAGAAGCCCAGGAGAAGTACGAGAAGCTGATCAACATCATCTCCGATCGATTATCTTTACGAAGAACGATACGATCTTACGAGTTCAGACTTGGACTCAGGAAATCGATTGATGCAGTGGAGAAACCAAAGAAGAAGAAGACACAAAGGACGCCAAAGCAAAAAGGATGCTAAGGGGGAGATTGTTAGGAATATTTTGTAGCATCCTTTAATTTGTGTAATCTTGGGTTAATATGTTTATTTAGTGGGTTGTAGTAGTTTGGGGAGACTTATGATATTAAGTCATAGTTATGTATTGGGCTTTAATATACCAAAGAATTGTGGTATATAAAGCCCAGATTACCCTAATTAGGGTTTTATCAAAAGAATTGAAAGGTAAGCCACCTTGCACGTTAGAATTAAGAAAACACACACTAACGCACACACTCAAGGTGTTCTTCACGTTTAACACATTCAAACCCTTCTTTTGATCCTTGTTTGGTAATATAAGGGCCAACAAATTCATTCAACCCCAAGTCTTTCACTTCATTATTTCGCCTTCAAACTTTCGATCTCAACCATGGTGAAAACTAAAGGCGCCGGATCTGAGTCCAACAAGAAGCGAAAGGCTGCTCTGTTCAAATCCCCAATCTCTCCGAAAGCCACTCGTTCGAGATCAGGAAGAAAAAGGATAAAGAGAGCGACGACGAGCAGGGAACCATAGGTGATTTGAAACGGAGTATCAAATGCATCAAGGATGATAACAGGAAGAAGTTCGATGAGATCTCACGACTCCGGATATTACTGAATCCTCATCTGCCTCATCTGATAGTGATTCCCAGCCCTTAGAACTTTGATCCCCAGTGATCGCCTAGCTCTAATATGCCTAGTTTCCGTCTGCGCTTAGTACTAAGTTCTTTTATTTTTGCTGGTTTTTGGTTGAGTGGGTTGTGGTAAGTTGCATGTTTTTGGTAAGTTAGTGGTGTTTCGGATCCCTCCTTTTTGATGCTGAAGAGGGAGAATTTTGGGCAATTAATGTCGTGTTGGTGTCGGGTCGTTCACTTTTTTGGCCCTTATGTTCTTGGAATGCGATTAATACTATCGACTTGCTTTTATATGCTTATGTGTTAATCTCTCTGTGCTTGAGTTTGTGATTTGTTAAGGATTAAGGAATTCCGCATATAGGTAGGGGGAGCAAACTGATATGATTTGATAATTTGCGACATTCCATGGTAACTTGTGATATCCATATGATATGATATGATAATTTGCGATATTCCATGGTAACTTGTAACATTTCATATGATATGACCTGGTAATTGCTATATGTTTTTGCTGCTGTGCTTTACATAGGAATATTAGCAATTAGACAGGGGGAGCATGCTTTGAAATCTGATAAAATTATTTGCTCTGATCATATGTCACATGCTATGATACTTAAACATGCTACGTGCTTAAATGGTTTCATAATGAGTGTACTCATATGCTTAAGATTGGCATTAATTACTTGTCATCATCAAAAAGAGGGATATTGTAGACCTTTTTGGTCCAAATGACTATGAGAGTTTTTTATTTTTCCAAGTAATTATGTAATTGGGGGGGGGGGTACAAATTAGAAAACTCGATGTGTATGTTATATGATATTTAAGTATGTTAAAATGATCGATCAAGTGCTTAAATGTGATTAAATTGTTGAGATAATCGAATTTGTGTGATCTTATGCTTAACTAGATCGTATGAATGGAATCTCACGTTGTGCTATATATGGAAAATATATTCTGTCAAGTGATATGTGAGTTGTACACGTGAAGAGTTATTTTAGGAAAGAATATCACTGTGATCACCCGGATATGACCATGCTATATATGAAAAAGATATTCTGCTTGAGTGCTTACATGTGATTGATTTATTTTAGGAAAGAATATCAATGAGATATCCACTGAGTGCAATATTATTTGACTTTTAAATCAGTGAATCAATGATCTACCTTTCCTTATGCAACTTAGGATTTATATTTTGGAAACTGATTAATTGATTGGACTTATATGTGGTAATATGCTGATTGAGTCTATTTATGGAATGTGCTGAAATCGTATGAGATCACCATGCATGGAAAGTCTGTACCTTGTACTCAGCAGATCAAAGCTTTCCTTGTGCGAATTGGCTATCATATTTTAGGAAAGAAATCAGTTGATTGAGCTTACCATACTGAGTGGAATTATAAATGAAATATATGCTGACAAACGGATGAGATTACAGTGGAATGGAAGTTAATCTGTGGTATTTATGGTAAATGATCATGTTTGACCGTTGAGCTGAATTGGTTTATTCTTGGCATGATTCTTTGAGTCAATGCACGTGATTATTGAGATTTCTCTTGCATATTCTGTGCTTAACTTTCCTTGTGAAGTGAAGAAGCTATTGTGCTCTATATAGAAGAAAAACACTTCACGTTGAAGGGTACGAAACGAACACACAAGCAAATGAATCCCTTAGCGTGATTGGGCTTTAATTTGCGATTTATTCTTAGTTTGTGTTGAGCCTAAATTTGCGAATCTGTACCCGTGAGCATCCTTTAGCAACACCCTACTCTAAAACCCTTGTCTTCGGACGAGTTGTGTCTTCGGACGTGTTGAACGCATAAAGGAGCACGGTTGGAGTCTTCCACACGTGGAGGGACGAATTTGGTGAATTTGGTGGCCCTTCGGTAGCAAGCTGCATCCAGTCAGGGAATTGGTTTCCTGGGTAAACGACGTGGATCGAAACTTGGTGTGCGGCAGCCTAGGTGGAGGTCTAGTTTGCAAAGTGCTTCGGTTGTGTAAGGGTTGATCATTTTGTAACCATAACCGGTAATACTCAGTGATTGATTGGAACTCTTGGGGAGATCACACCCCAAGGACAGGATTAAACCCCTGTTGGGGATATAGCCTGTATAAAAATCCTGTCTCACTTTACTTTCTGCTATTTACTTTTCTGTGAGACAAACCCGGAACTCCTGCAAATAACTTGGTAAAATCGTTGAAACGCTTTATGAAAATAACGTGATATTTTGTGAAACAGGGTTAGGGAGATAACGTTGATACTCGTACTGATTTCTAGGGAATAACGTACTCTTGAAATATCTTCTTAAAGAAAAGTATTTTTCAAAGAAGAATAAGCCAATATTTTTTAGAGCCTAATTCACCAGGCATATTTTACACTTCAGACTCTTTGTTCCAATATCATCCCATTCTAACATTGGATTCTTAACACAACGCATGCTCAAAAACTTTCAAAGGATAATTAATGGTTCATTACTTATGAAGATTGGAGATCTATTAGGCAAATCCAAGCATGAACAACTAGATACACAAGGTGGAGGGCCCATACATGTTTGTGCGTGCTTTGCCATAGTGCTATCTATATGGGACAAGACAATAAAGTAAATATGTTTCAATCTGACAAAAGAGAAAACATCTTTGTGCTTTGTTATTAGTCTATATGGAAAAGAGAAGACATCGAAGGTTGACGCAGACAAAATGTTTTCAAGGAGGCATAAGAGAACCACGAGACTACCTTTGTTGGAAAGGAAAAGGAACGGGAATTAGCTTCCCATGTTTAGTGTGTGAAAGAAAAAAAGAACCACAGCACATCTATGAAAAATTGGAGCTGCTGTTTACCTGCGGTGGAAGATAGACAGATACACATACCAAGAATATTCATTGTTCGATGCCACATAGATAAACAACGAACTGGTAGAGCACTTGGAGAGCCACGAAGAATAACTCACTTCTCTGGTTCGCATCGCGGCGAGATCTCGACCTCACCGCGCCATATATACGGGTTGGCGCGGATTCGATTCTCTCGCGGAAAGATATCGGGCATATCGGCGAGTTATCGGGCATCGCAGATCGGCGCGGCCGAGTTATCGGTTGCAGTGGCGTTACATCGGCCGCTTGAGATTTTCCATTTTTTTCTGTTTTTCTTTTTTCTTTGGGGGGAGAGAAGAGAATGTGTAATATTATTATGGGCTTGCAATAAAATGGGTTCAAATCTATCATTTAAAAATTTTATATTTTAATTCCTATAAGCACACAACAATTATTGTAAAACATTTTCTCCAAATTATGCATTAGCCCTAATTAATTGAATTAAAACCCCAATATATGAAAATTAAAAACTATCTCCTTTATATCTTTTATTATTATTTTATTATCTATTAAATCATATAACATAAAGTTAGTTCTATTCTCTATCATATTGTATAATATCAATATCCTCATGTGTCATCATCGCTCTAACTGTGCCTATCTTTATTTTGATTGTGAATTTTGTTTTTACAATTATCAATTAAATAACTTCCAAAAATGAAGAGAAAAATGACATATATCTACTGCGATAGTTAGCTTGTGCTAATATACATATTTAGATTGCTCGGCCCCCAACCAAAAAACTCTGGATACGCCCCTGCAAATAGTACAAGCGTCTATCATGGATTTGGACACTACTATCGCGACATATCATTTGGTAAGCCATATCAGTTCAGAGATGAGTTTTCAAGAACCCGATTTTTATCCATACAATGAAGGATCTTGATGACTTTGTACCGCCACGTCACTCTTCACGTAATTAAATATTTGTAGAAAACCTTTGTAATATATTTAATATAGCCTTATCATTTATCTTTTGCGTTTTGACAAATGTTATGTGGTATAATTGCAAAAAACTTACATAATTTACAATTTTTTAACAAAAATTGCGTATCGCCCGCGACCGCGCGGCGATAATGCAACATATCTGTATCGCTCGTGTCAGCATTGACGACCGCATCCGCGACGGCGAACCATGGGTGTTACTTTGAATCTGTGGTTCGTCTTAATTTCGTCTACATCTATGTGCTATTTTAATTAATGTATTTTGGTGGGTTTTCGTTTTAAAGACAGTCTTTTACTCTATATGATCAGGCTCTTGCTATTGAACACCCGGTATCTCTGCGGATTGCTGAATAAGAAGAATCCCTTGTCAGCCCAGTTGTCGAAGGTTGTAGATGATTCTTTCCATATCTTCATGTAACATCAGCATCCATAAGTTTAAAATGGGGGATGTTACCAGTCCAGATCTCATAAGGCGTCTTTCCTTGAATCTTGCATATAATTGATCGGTTTGTGTATAGCAGGCGGTATTGATAGCTTTTGCCCAGAATTTCTTAGAGATATCAGCATCTGCCAGCATTGTCCTAGCTGCTTCCTTGAGCGTTCGGTTTCTTCTCTCAGCAACTCCATTCTGCTGAGGTGTCCTGGCAGCAGACAACTCATGGCGTATGTCGTGGTCCTCAAGATAGGAGGTTAGCGTAAGATTAAGGAATTCAATTCCTCGGTCACCCCTAAACTGGTTACCGAAACTGGACCAAACAAATCCATATGTAATAGACCTAGACACTGGTCTGACAATAAGTTCCCTTTACTTTTAAAGGTTGATCAAATCTATTTACCCAGTTCGCATGTTGAACAGATGTTAGTTTCGATAAACCTCTAACTAATATTGTTTCTACTTAAGGTTGAAATGGTCTTAAAGTTTAGATGGTTTAATCTTTTATGCCAAAGCCAACCCCAACCTCAGGACTCACCGGCTACCAAATACGTTGGAGTATGAGCAGTATGCTCATTCCAATTAATTTTGTAGGTGCCATCGGTTCTTCGTCCGGGTAGTACAGTTTTCCCTCTTTTGTTTTTAACAAGGCATTTATCATTTTTAAAACTGACATCTGGGTTGCTCTTAATGTTTCGATGTCATCCTTGAGAGCAGAGAGACTTAATTATTGAGATTATCAGATCCAATGCTTTCAACAGGAACTCTTTATATCCAGTATCACTTAGTTGACTAACACTAATTAAGTTATAGTGTATATTTTTAACTAAGTATACGTTTCTAAGTGTTAGGTTACCATAGGTAATCTTACCCTTACCTATGGTCTCACCTTTGTCATTATCCCCAAAGGTGATGGCCATCTTGGCACATGGTTTAACGTCCGTGAGAAGTCTTCGTTCCCCGGTCATGTGCCGACAGCAACCACTGTCTAGAAACCAACTGGACCGGTTGAGTCCCTGCAAATATTCCTAAGAACAAACAGAGTCTTTGGTACCCATATAAACTTGGGTCCAGTTAGAAATTAGATTCTTAGGGATCCAGACTTGGACGAACCTAACGTATCTACCGGTTTTTGGATCTATTAAGAATTTGTAGTCCTTATTTTTGTTTTTATTATATGACCGGTATTTTGGGCTTCTGTATCTTTGAGGCTCCGGTCTTGAGTTATATGACCGATACTTCTGACTCTGATTTCTCAGAGGTTCCTATCTTGATCTAATATTATATTTATTTGTATAATAGGGATTCCCCATTAGTTGTTGGGATCTTCCCTCCTCTGTGGGACATTATTTCTATTATTATATATTTTAGTAATATTCCCCTTACCGGTTGCGGTATTCTATTTCTGTGAGGGACCGGGGGTTTATTATTATTTATATATCCTAGTCCAGCCCTTCTAGAGCTGTTTTCCAGAGTTGGACTTGGGTTATAGTCAGAGGGGCGAACGAATTCTATTACTTTTGTTAAGGCAGGCGGTTGATATGATGTCGATGCCTCCTCGGTGTTCATGTGCTCCTTGTAACCAAGATCGGTCCGGTCATTGGTGTCCTTCATTATCCCTTGAAGGCAGTCGAGCATCTTAGATGATTTAGTCCATGATTGGACTATCGTAGATAGCTTCTGATTCTCAGAGCCTTCTGCTCGGTGGCATCTTTTAACCTGTTGGTTTCTTCTTCTAGTTGAGTAATTCTCTCAGCTAGGAATTCGGTGTCCTCCTGTACCAGCTTCTTACCTTTTTCAGCTACCTTGAGCTTTTCGTACAATCTCCGGTATTCGTCAGCCATATCCTAAAGAGCATCCATCAGCTCTTCGTAGCTCCTGGGTTGGGTGACCTGCCATTAAGCAGGGGAGTTCCTCCTCACTTTCATGCTCACTTAGCTCTGAGCTTGACCCCTCCGAATCAATGTCATCCCACTTGGTCTCATTTTTTCCCGACCATTAGTGCACGAGATTTCCTTTTTCCCTTGACCGAGTCCTTCTTCTCTTTAGGGCAGTCAGCAATGAAGTGCCCCTTCCTGCCATAGTTAAAGCATACATTAGAGTCTTCACTTTCTTAGTATGCTTACCACGTGACGTTCTGTTCGGAGTTCCTTTTTCATGATCCTCCCAAACTTCTTGATGAAAAGAGACATCGCCTCTTCGCTCATCTCCTCAGCGTTCTTTGACGTAGATGTTTCTGCCACAGCTAAGGCCTTGACAGGTTGGACTGGTATCATTTCCTCTAGTCTCATATGGAGTTCGAATTCGTAGGCCTTCCAATCTGGAAAGAGATCATGCAACATTAGTTTACTCAAGTGTTTCGACTCTCGCATGGCCATGGTCTTGACATCCCATTCTCGTGGGAGCGCTTTCATGACTTTGATAGCCATGTCTCGGTTCTCGGGTTGTCTCCACAGTGTCGAGAGGTTGTTGATAATGGAGCAGAACAGCTCCTTAAAGTCTGCCATGGTTTCCCTGGCTTCATCATGATGGCGTCATATTTCTGAATGGCAACGACGAGTTTGTTTTCTCTTGTTTGCTCATTTGCTTCGCAGATCTGGCAAAGTTTGGCCCACACCTCCTTCGCGGTCGAGCACGCCATAACCTGCCTGAAAATACCCATGTCCAACGTTTTGAACAAGGTATCCTTGGCAATGTTGTCGAGGTTTGCCTTCCTCCTTTCTTCCGTTGTCAGCTCACTCATTTTCTTGGAATTTCTCGCGACTAGTCGGGAAGGGTGGCATGACGTGGATTTGTTTTTCTAAACACGAAGGGTCCCGTGTTTATCACATCGATCATCTCGTCATATTTTGCATAGAGATGAGTCATTATTCTGATCTTCCACTCAAGGAAGTTTTTCCTGCTGAACATGGGGAGCTTGTTTGAAGAAGTCATGGTTAGTATATGGTGAATATCAAACAAAATCGCTCTGATACCACTTGTTAGGATCGGTTACGTTTATAGAGGGGGTGAATAAAGACTTGGACGTTTTTCGGTTCTTAACCAGATTAAGGCTAGATACCGGTGCTTAATACTCGTGTGTGTGCGACTTTGTGCGGAAGCAAACCGGTCAGTTATTAACTGAGATCGGGCGTGCGATGTAAAGTGTGTGTGTGTGTGTGTGCATTTGTAGGGAACATAGAATTTGTTTCTGGAGTTCGAGCAAAATCTCCTACGTCTCCCCTTCTTCACTGCAAGGAAGGTATCACTAGAACATTCGGTCTACAACCCCCGTTGCACTACCTCCTTATCTAACTAGCACAGTACAACCCCCTTGGCTATAATCAGCTAACTAAACTCCTAGACACCAGTAGACAACTGTTTACAGTCCGTCTCTTTCAAGAGCTTTTTACATTCCCTTGAGAAAAACTCACTTACTTACCGCTCAGGTTTAGTACAGAGAGGAGAACACCTAAATTCTTTCCGTAGCTTTTGAAGGTTTTGAGCTAAGTCTATCGTTCCCTAAAATCTCAGCAAAGTGTTGTAAGGTCTTCAGTCTGCTTCTCTTCTATTAATAGCTTGGCTTGATGAAGAAGATCGTTGTGAGATAGCTCCCCGTACCGGACAATGCATTTAATGCCTTTACCAAAATGAGTCTGCACGGTCTTGGCTGCAGTTCGCGCTGTGTCATTTGCTTTTTTTATTTTTTCAGAGTTGACTTCAACTTTGCTCTTGTTAGGATATTTAATAGATTGTCAATAGTTTAAGTCTTAGGATTTATTTTGTAATTATCCTTTAGCTTAGGCTCAGGACTATAATGTAATTATCTTATATTTAGTGATTGGGCCTTAATATACCTAGGGTTAATGTGGTATATAAGGTTTACCAACTCACTTTTGAAAGTAATCAAAGATAAAAGGCTTATCCAAATTTTTCACACAATACACACACTCAAAGGCGAGAATACTCCCTTTTCATTCCATTAAAGCCTCTTTGATTCCTTGTTTGGTGCAATAGGGACCAACAAGTGGTATCAGAGCAAACGTGGACCGATCTGCATTGATTTGAATCCAGTTTCGTTCGAATCCGAGAAAGATCAAAGGTGTTTTTGGGCAAAATATTACTTTCGGCCATTTTGAACTCGGTTTGGGGTTTTGATGCTGCGTTTTCGTGTTTAAAACCTTTCCCCAGATCGATTCTTTACCTAAAATGCTTTAGAACACTTTTAGATCAGTTTTTGGATCAGTTTTAACGAGTTTTGAGCAAGATCGAAGCAAAAGTTTTCAGAAAAAGTCATTTCGGCCACTCTCTGTTTTTAGTCGATTTAATCTATTTTTTGTTGTTTTTAGCTCACAAATCGGTCGATTATGTGTTTAGGAAAGAATTTCTGAAGCTTAGGATCAAGTTTGAGCAATTTTGACTGAGATTTGAGCAAGAACGAGACGATTTTCTGGCAGAACGCGTGTAAGCAATGGAACAGTGAAAGCTTGTTCTTTCCCGCGAAACTTCTTGCTGAATCGTTCAAGTCCGCGAAAATTTCAAATCCGCGAAATTTTATTCCGAGAATTTTTAAACCGCGAAAATTTCACTTTCACGGCACTTTTCGCAACTGTCTACTTTCAAAATCTGAGAAACTTTCAACTGCGAAATTTGCTTACTCTTCATAATCCGAGAAATTCCATATCCAAGAGAGCTTACTCCGCGAATTTCCTGAGCCGCGAAATTTCTCAGCCGAGAAATTTTTATATATCCGAGAAATTTTTCAAAACCAAGAAAAATTTGCAAATCCGCGAAAATTCGTCTAAGAAAGTTTTCCAAAACCACGATTCTCTCAAATCCGAGAAAATTTCCTAACTGAGAATTTTTTTTTTCTTCCTTGCGAAATTTTATAACTTGCGAAATTTTCTTGCGAAGCTTTAAAATTCTCAACTGACAATCTTCCTCACATGCGAAATTTTTAAAATCCGAGAAATTTTCCACTGAGAATTTTTCTCTTCTTCCGAGAATTTCTCATTAAAACTCACAAGCATCGAAATTTCTCAACACATAATTTCTCGGATAACTCTTCGTATAAACACGTCCTTTAAAACCGCGAATTTTTTTTCTCCTAACGTGTTAAGTCCTTTTCTCGTGTTGAAATCTTCTTGGGTTAAATTTTTCTCAAACTTATTTAAGATTTGATCCTTACACTTTAGTCCTATCACCCTAGACCACTTTTGACATAAAATATTATCTCACCTCAAAAATCGTTTTCAAAATTTCTAGAACTTCTCCTAATTTCAAGATATATCTTCTCTTCATACATTATCGACCATCACACACGCTCACTTAGCTCTAAGAAATTCTGTAAACAATTTTTTTTCTCTCTCAAAACTCTACTCGTTAAACTCATATTTCTCATTTCGTTCGTTACTAACTCTCTTATCTATTTAAGATCAAAACCACGGACGATTCGACTGCACCAACCATGTCTACCACGAATGACATCTCAACAGTGGGCTCCAACACCAGGCCACCTATGCTGCGACAAGGCGACTACAGCATATGGACAAACCGGTTCCTCACATTCATCAGGAACAAAGGCGCACCACTCTCTCAATACCTACTGGACACCATCTTTAATGGTCCAGCACAATTCTGGACAATCATCCCTGCACAGCCAAACGCAAACCTTCCCATGGATGAACGCCGCACTCCAAGAGGTCCCATCAATGAGGATGAAGAGGCTCGCGTACAGGCCGACGAGACTGCCAAAGGATACCTCTTCCAGGCTATGGGCAACGAAGTCTACGCTCACATCGAGTGCTGCACAACTGCTAAGGAAATATGGGATGAACTCGTAGAAATTATGGCAGGCACAACTGAGAGTGCTCAGGGGAGGAAATCAGCATGTCTCTCACAGTATGAACATTTCTAAGCCTATGAAGGAGAGGAGCTGCGTGACACATATCTCCGTTACTTGAAGGTCATCAATGAACTCAAGAAAGCCAGGATCTCGAGGGACAAATTCGACATCAACAACCGCTTCCTTGGTAGCCTCAAACCACATTGGGGAAATGCAACTGTTATGATGATTCAGAGTAAGGACCTCTCCAACACCTCCATTCATGCTCTCTACGACAGCCTATCTGCCTATGCTCCATACGTGCAACCTCAGTCTAACAACACTCGAGTCGATCCGCTGGCTCTCCTCTCAAACAAGACTACCGAACGATCTTCCATCTCTAAGGCCAAACAGAACAAAGGGAAGCTACCAGCTGTTATATCTGATGCCTCTTCAGGATCCGAAGCTGATACAGAATCGGATGAAGATGTTCGTGATCTACGCAAACAACTGGCAATGCTCACAAAGATGGTCACAAAGAAGATCGGGAAAAAATCTTCATCCTCCTCCAATCGCCAAAGGACCTTTAGCGGCAGCAAAAAGACCACTCCCACAGAAGAATCAAAGCCGATAAAGAAAGAGGAGGACTCAGCACCTCAAAAGTCTGTGAAGTGCTTTCGATGTGGAAAGACAGGCCACTTTGCCAAGGAATGCCACGCCCCACGCGTGAAGGACTCAGGCTACTACGACCGTAAGGCCAGAATGACCCGCAAAATGGAAAGTGGCAAAGTTGTGCTTACTGAAGATGGGTGAACGACACTTCAGAAGACGAGGAGCCTCAGGATGAAGATTGCTGCATGGTAAGGCTGGTCGAACATGACGAGGACGAGGAGATGGGTCACACCGGTGAAAACACAGCTAAGACTCCTACCAACGCTGAGTCTGAGGTACGAATCTCGCAACTCGATGATGTGTTTAGTCACCGACCCACCATTAAGAACCCCACCGTAGACGCTAAGGTTTATGATGAACTTAGGCTAAAATTTGAAAACAACTATGCATTACTTAGTTTAAAAATAGAAGAGCTTGCTTGTGCAAACGAACGTCTAATGGCCTCCGAAGCGTTAGCCAAACGTCTGCAAAGCAAGAATAAGCAAAATGAGAATAGGGTGAAGGAAACCACACTGGCCATCAGTTCATGCGAAACATCTCGTCTCCTAACTGCATCCCAATATGAACTACTTACCAAGGAAAGAGTTAAGCTGTACCGAAAGGTGAAAGAACTTGAAGAGCAACTTCACCTTAGAAACGAAAACTCACGCATCTTATGCCTATTGAACCAACCAGTGGAAACAGAATTCTACAACGCCCGGGGGGGATTGGACTGTCTAGCAATTGCAATCCAACACCGCTGACAGTTAAAAGATATAACATGTGCAACACTACGTTCCTGCAAACAAGAAATGGTGCTCCCCCGCAGCTTAAGCCATTTGTGAGATCATCCTCCGCTGTCATCTCAGAAGAAACAAGAGAACAGAACATTCATTAGGCAGAAATCGCGTATGACTACATAGAATTGAAATAGAGATAAGACTAAGATATCCTCACCCTCGGAGGATGTCGAAACCTTACTCCCAAACAAAGAACAGGAAGTTGCGTTCCAAGATGTGCTCTCTCGCACCTACATCCCAAAGAAACTACTACTCATAGCAGAACTAGAACGACAACTAGAAGTAGAAAGGAAGGCCTTTGTAAATGAGCGAGATGAACTACTTAGCAAAATCTACACACTAGAAAAATTTCCCAATACGAACTATCCCTCTACATAGAGTCAAGTACCCGATTCTCAAACATGTAAATGTAAGAGGACGGCGAAAATGACTCATGAAGCTGACATATGTTCTAACACTAACTCTAGTATTCTTATGGATACAGGGAATGTGAGTTCGACGTCTCTGGAAGGCAGTTCGCATCAAATAAAGGAGAACCCACTCTTCGATGACAAGAAGAAAAAACCATCCTATATTCGTCCTTCCTCTCTATGTACTGAATCCCACTGTCCAAAGTTCGTAGACAATTATGTTGTCAAAACTTATCTTTCTTTTACCAAACTCATGTCTATGTGCTGCTGCAATGATTTTGTTCTCCCACGACTTCATGAATATGAAACACATGAACACGCAACCCTCAGACCTCGCAAGCGAACCTTCTCTACGACGTCACTGAATTCTCCCATCTCGCCTAAACCCAAGGACAAGCGAAAACGCCTCCCGTCGTCAAACGCAAACTCACCTACTACTCGAAAGCCAAAGGCGACCAAAACCGAAGCACGAAAACAACAACCACATTACTCACGCCAATTCATGTATAAGGCGCCATACATGCAAGCACAAGTTGGGAAAATTTGGGTTAGAAAAACCATAATCCCGCCTCATCAAACAAACGATAAAGGGAAAGCTAAATTAGAATCAACACAATCTGATTTAGTAACCACATTTCCCATTAAGCGCATAAAAACTTTAAATATATCACAAGAATGTCCCGTCCGAAAACGGGGACCCAACGTTTGTTGATGATTGCAGGTCTGTCATGTGTGGTATCTAGACTCGGGTTGCTCCACACACATGACGGGGAACAAGGAGCTGTTGAGCAACTTCTCCGAGCGCTATCTCGGAAGTGTCTCCTTTGGAAACAGTCAAATGGCGCCAATTCTCGGAACTGGTGATCTCGTCCATGACAAACTGACGATCAAGGGCATCTCTTACGTTGAGGGTTTGAGCTACAATCTCTTCAGCATAGGTCGTTTCTGCGACAAAGGATACAAGGTTCTCTTCGAATCTGATATCTGCAGCATTATAGATGCATCGGGACTGCCACTTCTTTCTGGAACGCGCACGTCTCACCTCTACGTACTCAATCTCACGACCTCTCGACCAGTATGCCTTCTCTCTTGGGCTGCACCTAAGTTGAATGATCTATGGCACCGACGGCTTTCACATCTCAATTTCAAGACTATCAACAAACTGCGTCAGAATAAACTCGTCAACGGTCTACCCCAACTAACATATCATAAGGAACACCTCTGCTCTGCCTGTGAATTGGGGAAGATGAAGCGATCGTCTCACATATCCAAGGAAACACCGTCCTCTAAGCTCATCCTCGAGCTCTTACATATGGATCTATGTGGCCCAATGCCTACGGCCAAACTCAGAGGAAGACGGTATATTCTTGTGATTGTCGACGATTTTTCACGCTACACATGGACGAAACTCATTCGTACAAAGGATGAAGTTCCTGATATAATTATCGAGTTTGTTGTTACGTCCCAAACTCTTCATCAACAGAAGGTTCTGATTATCAGAACTGACAACGGAACTGAGTTTAAGAACAAGAAGCTCAGTGAATTCTATGCCACTCAGGGCATCACTCAGCAGTTCTCAGCTGTGAAGACACCGGAACAGAATGGTGTCGTTGAGCGTAAGAACAGGACACTAGTTGAAGCAGCCAGGACTCTCCTCATTCAATCCGGCCTTCCTCACACTCTTTGGGGCGAAGCAATTCAAACGGCCTGTTACACACAGAACCGGGCTTCCATCCACAAGAGATTCAACCGCACTCCATACGAGATGTTGAACAACCGTCGTATACCAGATATATCTTATCTAAGGGTCTTCGGATGCCGATGTTTTGTTGCCAACGATCGCCAACATCTTGGGAAGCTTGATCCAAAAAGCACTCGAAGGAATCTTTGTTGGTTATTCACTAAACTCGAAGGCATAGAGAGTCTATCTTAAGGAGAAACGATCTGTCATTGAGAGCACAAATGTCACCTTTGACGAAAGCGAAGGCGACCTCATGGCTTCTGCTCATATTAGTCCAGAACCAGATCTTCTACAGTCGTTGACAAAAGGACAACCTTCAACGGCGGGAACTTCCTCATCTGAGGGCAACTCTGGTGAACTGGACCTCGATCTACTTTTCGAGTACTTCTATCCAGTTCCCAAGACTCCCGCCGCCACCACTGAACCTACCGCTGCACCCACTCCACCTACACCACCAGCTATCGGCAATGACGTCGTCCCTCCAAACTTGGATGCACTCAATCTCAATGAAGACGACATTTTACCCAACCCTGGGAACATTGTTGATCCTGATGCTGAACCCTCTCAATCCACTACGGTTGAGATCTCTTCTTCGGACACCGGACCCCAATCTAATGAGTCTCAAATCGACACAAATGCGGCCAACTCCTCACAAACAAATGTACCACTTTGGGCTCGCTCTCACCCTACCGATCAGATTATTGGGGATCCCACATCCGGTGTTTCGACGCGTTCAGCCACGATGAATGAAAGTCTGTTTGCTTGCTATCTCAGTCAAGTCGAACCATCACGAGTAGCTGAAGCTCTCAACGATCCTGATTGGCTGATTGCAATGCAGGAGGAAATAAATCAGTTTGAACGTCTACAAGTTTGGGAACTCGTACCACGACCTCACAACAGATCCATTATCGGCACGAAGTGGATCTTCAAGAACAAAAAGGACAAAGACGGTGTTGTCACCCGCAATAAAGCCAGACTTGTGGCTAAAGGGTACAACCAACAAGAAGGAATCGACTACGATGAAACTTTTGCCCCCGTTGCCAGGATCGAAGCTATAAGAATTTTTCTTGCCTTTGCTGCTCACAAGAACTTTAAAGTCTACCAAATGGATGTGAAGACTGCATTTCTGAATGGATTTCTCAAAGAAGAAGTGTACGTTGATCAACCTGAAGGGTTCTTGAGCGAAGAGTTTCCTCATCACGTTTATCGACTCTACAAGGCTCTCTACCGACTAAAACAAGCTCCCCGAGCTTGGTATGACGTCCTTTCAGATTTCCTCGTTCAGTCAGGATTCAAGAAAGGATCTCTGGATACAACCCTCTTCACCAAGCGGAGTGACCCTGACATCATGATTGTACATATTTATGTCGATGACATCATTTTTGGATCGACTGAACCACAACTGTGTGAAGAGTTCGCAGATTTGATGAAAGAAAAATTCGAAATGAGTATGATGGGCGAGATGAATTTCTTTCTTGGTCTTCAAGTAAAACAACTCCCCGACGGAATCTTCATCAACCAGTCCAAATACATCCATGACATCCTCGAGAAATATGGAATGAAGGATGCTAAGACTGCTGCAACACCTATGTCTCCCTCTGGCCGACCCGACGCGGACCCATCTGGTGCTCCTGTCGACCAAACCGTCTATCGTGGGATAATAGGCTCTCTTCTATACCTCACTGCTGTAATACCCCGAATATTTTTATGAACGTGCTAATTTGTTAATTTATGTGCAAAATATGTGTTTATATGATTTCAGGTTATATGCCTATGTGCTTATATGCAACCAGGATTACTGATTGGATAGGAAATTAAAATGGAATTTAGAACAATTTCATATAAGATATATAATTCTCTTTTTGGTAGAGAAAGTATTAATAGATTATCAGATATGGGAACTCGAATTTTATAAGGTACTAATAGAAAATAAAGTGTGAATTCCAAACTCAATTGGGCCATACCTAAATTGGGACTTAGGCCCAAATGTTACAAGATAAAGGATGAGTTGCTTAAACATAAAGAAAGCCACGTTACCTCATGTAACGTGTCCCATCAACTCTACTTTTAGTAACTCCAAGTTGATCTAGGGGCTAAGCTATTCGATGGTGTGAGTTCATTTAAGTAAAAACCATAAGTAAAGAAAAGAACTCTAACGACAACGAAGGCCGAGGAAAGAAGCATAAACCAAAAACAAGAATTATAATTAAGAAGGTATGGCTTTATCTTATCTATAGCTTGTAAATTATGTTCTAATCCTTATATGTAGCACTTTATATATAACATAAGGATAAAAGGAGTTAAGGGGTATCAGTTTCCTAAGTTAGAATAATTTCTAAGGAGGATTTCGACTCTAAGTTGGTTAGTAATTTTAGGGTTTCATATGTAACTTATTCAAACGTGACTGCTTAGAATTATACCTGGAAAGGATGATAAGTTAAGAATTTGATTTTGAAGGAGAAGTAGGTAGCTTGATAAGATTTCGAAACACTGTTAGGTACGATGTCGAGATCAATAATGAGGATAGAAGGAACTCGAGATTCATATCTAGGTCTAGTTTAATATTGGCTTCGTGTAGTAAAATGTCGAAATCAAAAGAAACCAAGGTTAGAAGCTCGAGATTTAACAATACGCCGAGATTAGAAAATGTCGAAAGAAGACACTTGCGAAATAAGAAAAGTTCGAAATCTTGAAATCTCGACCTTTGATCTCGAGATTTATAAATTATGAGAGTAAGGTTTGGACCAATCATAACTAGAGGAAGTTAAATGCCTAAAGGGACACGTAGCTATTCCTTAACATATCGAGATAGTATGTTATTTAATTAAAACTCGAAATCCAATTCAATGTCAATATCGAGATCCATTGTATAACTTAATTTATGCCGAGATTTATGATAATAGTATTCCTTAGTTTAGGTTAAGTTCTAAATTTTAGGGTTTCGAAATTATAAAAGTCGAAGCTAGGGTTTTCAAATTAAGCCATTTTAGTGAAATGGTAATAAGGCTAACAAACCCTAATTTTATATGTTTCTATATTTAGGGTTTGAAGATTTACGACTTACAGTACGATAAGATTAAATAAGCTAAGGATACCAGGTAAGTGGAAATCGCAACTACAACACATAATTAAATGTGTATGAAATTATGTGTCTATGTGCCTTTCACGATTTTATGGGACTTCTATGATTTCTATATGGCGTAAATTTACGTGATTTTTATGTGACGAAAATTATTCTATGACTATTGTATCGCATGTTTACATGATTAATGGCACGAGCATATGCATGCACGACTAGTATGAGAGTCAGGGAAACAGCGTGCATGAGTATAAGATCGCTTGAGAGTGATGTATATTTGCCGATATAGACATTTGTGTCGACTCAATGATGAGTCACGGCTCTTCTATGCTACCACGGCGATTCACGAAGTCGAATTACCTGATTCACGAAAGGTAGGGGGAATACCCCGTAGCGGGAGATGCAACCTGGAGGATGCGACTCGAGGGTATGAGCGGCACCGAGGGAACCTCGAGTGTTGGCGACCTCGTAGTAAGCTACCAGTGAGAAGCACCCGCGTGTCAGATCGCATTGGGATGGAAAGGCGCCTTAGGGTTAAACGAAATTTGTGAGCCCGGGTTAGCCTCTCAATGGGACCGCATTGGGATTGAAAGGCACTGTTAGCCTCTCTATGGGACCGCATTGGGATTGAAAGGCACTGTGAGCCTCTCAATGGGACCGCATTGGGATTGAAAGGCACTATTAGCCTCACAATGGGACCGCATTGGGATTGAAAGGCACTGTTAGCCTCCCAATGGGACCGCATTGGAATTGAAAGGCACTATTAGCCTCTCAATGGGACCGCATTGTGATTGAAAGGTGCCATAGGGATAAGCACAGATGAAGTACTCAGGTTTAGCCTCCCAGTGTGTGTACTGTCACATATTTATACCCTTAGGGATTTGAGTTCTATATGATGCATAGTAAGTTTGAAAGCCGAAGGAGCCCAAATATGTTATGAAAGATCAAGAAGAATGTGAGAAATATTAGGAAGAATGTGAAAAGTAGATAGCATTGGCGCGAATGCCTTCGCTATTTAGGTCACGTGCATTGCATGCATGGTTTTCACTTACTGAGCTTTATAAGCTCATTCCACGTTTTATGTGTTGTAGATACAATAAAGTCGGACGTTGAGAAACGTCACGACTAAGGAAGGCTGACGGCGGTACTCCAGGGTCTTTTGAGGGCGAGGCTGTACATGGATGACGACCTGTGGAGCAATGTTAGAATGTTTTGATATGAGAGATATTTTGGGGCTCCGGCCTTTGTATGATTACGACGATGTAGGTTACGTTTTGTCGTAATATATCATATCGTAGGAAAAAGTTTTTGTTAGACGGGTCTTCCGCGACTTACGTTGCGAAAATCCGCCACTAAGTATAATTAGAAAGTAAGGGTCGCTACAGGTGGTATCAGAGATTAGGTTATAGGTTCTGTAGACTGTCCATGTACGGCCACTCAAAAGTCTGGAGGATCGGCCTTGCCTGTAAGTTTTTGCACTTTATATGATTACATGCTTACAATAACGTGCCTATCTGTTTGAATAAATTGTAGAGTGACTAGTGAAGTTAGGGAATGCGTTGGTGAGTCAAGTCGTGGGGTTACATCTAAGTCCCCTATGAACGAACGAGACTCAGTATTCCAACATCTTACGGAACTGATCCAATGACGATCGGATCATATTAGTGAATTTAAATGTCAAGTCGGTGAACGCAAGGAATTGATCTATAAGCTCATAAATGAACAAAGATCATCCGAACCCCGTAGGTCCTTAATTACGAATGTTGATAACCCTAATCTTTCTACTTTTTCTCGGAATTATACACGTTCAGTATCAGCGTAGTGCAGCGAAAGCGTGATGGATGGTCTTGATTTCTAAATTCTTGTCCGAATAAGAATTATAACCATTCTTGCTAGCTCAACCTCAAGGCGATACATGTCTGACCAACTTAGATGAATGTTATACGTGTTCTACCAAGAATTCGTTGTCAAAATCCAGGACGACAAGAGAAACTCTACTCTAACTTTTATAAACTCGTGTCCCTTCATTTTCTTCAAGAGAGTGTTCTCTTTATGGAACCTTTGTTATCACAATCATTCCCAGACTTTTAGGAATGGAGGTTAGGCAGATCTTTTATAGAGGAAGAGTAGATAGACTATGGACTAGTCATAAGATTTTCCTTCATGAGCTGTTAAAATTCAAGACAAGGACGTACCCTACAATTAGCATAGGAGTTTATATAAACTCTTGATGAAACCTTGCAGGACGAAAAAACGACAAGAGCGAGATAAATCAAGACAGGGATACCGTTTCGCTGAATCCCTTGATTTATGATAATCTTGTCGCTTATGACTTTCCGTACTTATTATTCGATTGTGATCCTAGGACAATCGATGTTTTTGAATGCAAGTAATACGAAGTCGAGAATTAAGATTATTCCACCGCGATAAGTTCCTAGGCAAGAAAAGATTACAAGAATCTTACTTGCTTCGGAATAATACCTAAGCTTTCCTCATCTGAATAAGTTTTGATTCAGAATTCTCCGTCCTATTTTCTACTGTCATTCGAAGAGTATTTCAAATTCCACCTCGATCGTTACCCTGAATTGTTCCAACTGATGGAATTTCGGGGGCGAAATTCTTTTAAGGGGGGAAGGATGTAATACCCCGAATATTTTTATGAACGTGCTAATTTGTTAATTTATGTGCAAAATATGTGTTTATATGATTTCAGGTTATATGCCTATGTGCTTATATGCAACCAGGATTACTGATTGGATAGGAAATTAAAATGGAATTTAGAACAATTTCATGTAAGATATATAATTCTCTTTTTGGTAGAGAAAGTATTAATAGATTATCAGATATGGGAACTCGAATTTTATAAGGTACTAATAGAAAATAAAGTGTGAATTCCAAACTCAATTGGGCCATACCTAAATTGGGACTTAGGCCCAAATGTTACAAGATAAAGGATGAGTTGCTTAAACATAAAGAAAGCCACGTTACCTCATGTAACGTGTCCCATCAACTCTACTTTTAATAACTCAAAGTTGATCTAGGGGCTAAGCTATTCGATGGTGTGAGTTCATTTAAGTAAAAACCATAAGTAAAGAAAAGAACTCTAACGACAACGAAGGCCGAGGAAAGAAGCATAAACCAAAAACAAGAATTATAATTAAGAAGGTATGGCTTTATCTTATCTATAGCTTGTAAATTATGTTCTAATCCTTATATGTAGCACTTTATATATAACATAAGGATAAAAGGAGTTAAGGGGTATCAGTTTCCTAAGTTAGAATAATTTCTAAGGAGGATTTCGACTCTTAAGTTGGTTAGTAATTTTAGGGTTTCATATGTAACTTATTCAAACGTGACTGCTTAGAATTATACCTGGAAAGGATGATAAGTTAAGAATTTGATTTTGAAG
Source organism: Craterostigma plantagineum (assembly GCA_027422505.1). Taxonomy (NCBI): domain Eukaryota; kingdom Viridiplantae; phylum Streptophyta; class Magnoliopsida; order Lamiales; family Linderniaceae; genus Craterostigma; species Craterostigma plantagineum. Next base: position 5,540,095 of record JAPQWV010000047.1, on the reverse strand, counting down.
GAGAAGTAGGTAGCTTGATAAGATTTCGAAACACTGTTAGGTACGATGTCGAGATCAATAATGAGGATAGAAGGAACTCGAGATTCATATCTAGGTCTAGTTTAATATTGGCTTCGTGTAGTAAAATGTCGAAATCAAAAGAAACCAAGGTTAGAAGCTCGAGATTTAACAATACGCCGAGATTAGAAAATGTCGAAAGAAGACACTTGCGAAATAAGAAAAGTTCGAAATCTTGAAATCTCGACCTTTGATCTCGAGATTTATAAATTATGAGAGTAAGGTTTGGACCAATCATAACTAGAGGAAGTTAAATGCCTAAAGGGACACGTAGCTATTCCTTAACATATCGAGATAGTATGTTATTTAATTAAAACTCGAAATCCAATTTAATGTCAATATCGAGATCCATTGTATAATTTAATTTATGCCGAGATTTATGATAATAGTATTCCTTAGTTTAGGTTAAGTTCTAAATTTTAGGGTTTCGAAATTATAAAAGTCGAAGCTAGGGTTTTCAAATTAAGCCATTTTAGTGAAACGGTAATAAGGCTAACAATCCCTAATTTTATATGTTTCTATATTTAGGGTTTGAAGATTTACGACTTACAGTACGATAAGATTAAATAAGCTAAGGATACCAGGTAAGTGGAAATCGCAACTACAACACATAATTAAATGTGTATGAAATTATGTGTCTATGTGCCTTCACGATTTTATGGGACTTCTATGATTTCTATATGGCGTAAATTTACGTGATTTTTATGTGACGAAAATTATTCTATGCTATTGTATCGCATGTTTACATGATTAATGGCACGAGCATATGCATGCACGACTAGTATGAGAGTCAGGGAAATAGCGTGCCTGAGTATAAGATCGCTTGAGAGTGATGTATATTTGCCGATATAGACATTTGTGTCGACTCAATGATGAGTCACGGCTCTTCTATGCTACCACGGCGATTCACGAAGTCGAATTACCTGATTCACGAAAGGTAGGGGGAATACCCCGTAGCGGGAGATGCAACCTGGAGGATGCGACTCGAGGGTATGAGCGGCACCGAGGGAACCTCGAGTGTTGGCGACCTCGTAGTAAGCTACCAGTGAGAAGCACCCGCGTGTCAGACCGCATTGGGATGGAAAGGCGCCTTAGGGTTAAACGAAATTTGTGAGCCCGGGTTAGCCTCTCAATGGGACCGCATTGGGATTGAAAGGCACTGTTAGCCTCTCTATGGGACCGCATTGGGATTGAAAGGCACTGTGAGCCTCTCAATGGGACCGCATTGGGATTGAAAGGCACTATTAGCCTCACAATGGGACCGCATTCGGATTGAAAGTCACTGTTAGCCTCCCAATGGGACCGCATTGGGATTGAAAGGTTCTATTAGCCTCTCAATGGGACCGCATTGGGATTGAAAGGTGCCATAGGGATAAGCACAGATGGAGTACTCGGGTTTAGCCTCCCAGTGTGTGTACTGTCACATATTTATACCCTTAGGGATTTGAGTTCTATATGGTGCATAGTAAGTTTGAAAGCCGAAGGAGCCCAAATATGTTATGAAAGATCAAGAAGAATGTGAGAAATATTAGGAAGAATGTGAAAAGTAGATAGCATTGGCGCGAATGCCTTCGCTATTTAGGTCACGTGCATTGCATGCTTGGTTTTCACTTACTGAGCTTTATAAGCTCATTCCACGTTTTATGTGTTGTAGGTACAATAAAGTCGGACGTTGAGAAACGTCACGACTAAGGAAGGCTGACGGCGGTACTCCAGGGTCTTTTGAGGGCGAGGCTGTACATGGATGACGACCTGTGGAGCAATGTTAGAATGTTTTGATATGATAGATATTTTGGGGCTCCGGCCTTTGTATGATTACGACGATGTAGGTTACGTTTTGTCGTAATATATCATATCGTAGGAAAAAGTTTTTGTTAGACGGGTCTTCCGCGACTTACGTTGCGAAAATCCGCCACTACGTATAATTAGAAAGTAAGGGTCGCTACAACTGCTAGTCGACCGGATATCGTTCTCTCGACAGGAATCTGCGCCCGTTTTCAGGCTACACCGAAGGAATCCCATCTCACTACTGTCAAAAGGATTCTCCGCTATCTCAAAGGAACACCCAATCTGGGTTTGTGGTACCCCACTCGATCGGACTTCAAGCTGGTTGGATTCTCTGACTCGGATTACGCAGGATGCAAGATGGATAGAAAAAGCACCTCTGGAGCTGCACACTTCTTGGGCGGTAAACTCGTGAGTTGGTCGTCTCGAAAACAAAATTGTGTCTCAACTTCGTCGACGGAGGCAGAATGTCGCCGCCGCTAGTTGTTGTTCACAGCTTTTGTGGATGAGAACCCAACTACGAGATTTTAATTTTCATGTTGATAAAATTCCCATTTATTGTGACTCAAAGAGTGCAATTGCGATGACGAGTAATCCAGTACATCACTCGAGGACGAAACACATAGATATTCGTCACCATTTCATCAAAGAACATGTCGAACAAGGGACGATTGAATTGCACTACGTCACAACCGAAGATCAACTGGCCGACATTTTTACAAAACCGTTGGATGTCAAACGATTCCAACACCTTGTGACTATGTTGGGCATGTTGAATCTTCCGTTTTGATCAATCGACCCTACATGAATATTGATGAAGTGTACATATTTCCTTTTCCACTTCACTCCAATTTCTATGTGTCTTCTGAATTATATCTTTTGAGGGGGAGTTTTCGATTAAGGGGGAGCGTCTGATTTTTCCATTATTTAAAAAGGAGTTTTTCGATTAAGGGGGAGTTTCTGATTTTGGGTTGAAACTTTAAAGTTTGGACAAACTGAGTCAAAATTGGACCGATTAAAATATTTTGGGTTGAATTTTAAAATTTCTGGTCAAACAGGGTCAAATTGGACCAATTGAACTTCAATTGGACCCAATTTTGACCAAGCCCGCGAAATTCAGCTCAGATGAGGTTTTGACCAAGCCCGAAATTTCGGCCCGTCAACTCAAAATTCGCATGAACAGTCACCAAAACCCTTAACGTTTTTTTTCCAATTCTAAAAATCCCAAGAAAATTCAAAAATTTCGCAACCCCTCTTTTCAAAAATTTCGCAACTCCTCAACTCATCGTCGTCGTCCAATCTGCACTCAAAATCCGTTTATCTGCATTCTCCGTCTTCAAAATCAGCATTTCGGTATGAATACACCTCAAATAACCCAAATTTCTGTTCGTTTTATCCTATTTTTGCCCCGCATTGATTGAATCCGTTAGGTTAGGATAAATTTTCTCGGCTCTGAATCGAACACATATTAGGTTTTTGATGTTTAGAACCCCCAAATATGCATTGCCCATCCAATTTCGAGTCGATTGAGTCCAGATTATTGCATTTTGGATGAAATTTGAGTAGGTCTAAGGTTAAAATCATTGCGTCGTTTCGCACGATGTCGCACTGTGTTCTTCACCGAGAAATTTCAAAAAAAAAAAACCCTCAGAAAAATTGTTTTAAACGTTAAATTTCGCTGCTACAGTGAGAAAAGTTCCGCGAAACTTTTTCCGAGAAACTTCTTACGTTAAAAAATTTTGCTGCTACAGTGACTAAGAAACTGCGAAACTTTCACCCGAGAATTTACATGTGTTAAATTTTTTTTCGCTGCTACAGCATGTTAAGCCCCGCGAAAGTTTATCTGAGAAAATCTTTTTCCCTCACGACACAACTTGCTCTGCTACAGTGAGTTTAGCCCCGCGAAATTCTAATACACTTCACTTCATATTACATATTTTTCGCGACTACAGTGAACAAAAATTTTCTCAGTCCACAAAGCCTTTTCCCACCGCGAAACTTTCATAGAACTTGCGAAAATTTTTCCTTATATGCGAAAATTCATGGATATACTACATGTGAATGTTCTTTGATACATGCGAAAAATTTGAACAACTTGTAAGATTTCCTAACTTGCGAAATTTCCCATACTTGCGAAATTTTACTCAATCTGCGAAAATTTCTCACGACATGCCTATGTGATATAACTTGCGAAATTTTCCATACTTGCGAAATTTTACTCTGTCATGCGCAAAATTTCTCACGACATGTCTATATGATATAACTTGCGAAATTTTCCCGTACTTGCAAAATTTTACTCAATCTGCGAAAATTTCTCACGACATGTCTATGTGATAAAACTTGCGAAAATTTCTCATTACATGCGAAACATTTGGACAACTTGCAAAAATTCTTGACATGCGACAACCTTCCAATACATGCGAAATCTTACTCTATCTGCGAAATTTTCTCGGCATGCCTACATATCATAATCTGCGAAAATTTTCCACTACTAACATGCGAAAATTGTCTTCAATTCAAAATTACTAAGTGCTAAATCCTTTTTGCATGCGAAAATTTTTTGAAACAACAGGCGAGACTTCCTAACTTGCGAAAATTTTCCATGTCTATTTGTTTAGCAAATTCTCTCATCTCACATTAATTCCTACTACTCATATTACAATTACTGTCAAGCGCAGATATGACTGAAAAAGATCAAAGCACAATTGAAGCGCTTGAGGCGACTGCAATCCAAAGGGACATTGCTCGCATCGAACTCAACACGCGTCTCTATGTCCCACCACCCGAGCAGATCTTCCCACTAAGTCAATGGGCGGCCCTGATTCCCAACAACTACAAGGTGGACCTGCACAGCTTTCGGTGCGATGCCCCCGTAATTGTCGAAATCCTCAAAGGGCACCCACTTCGCCATGCCCTCACATATGGCGAGCCAGAAGCACAGGTGTATCTTCAACAATTCTGGCATACACTGCAACTAGCTGGACCACTCCATCTTGCCAAAACCTTATCCGCCCAAATTGATCAAGAAACCGTGGTCCTCACTCGCAAACTACTACAAGAAGTGCTTCAACTCCCAATCTACTCACCATACGACCCACTACCAAGCCATGAACAACTCATCGAGGACATAGACCGGCTGGGCTATCAACCAGAAACCAAGAAGAAGAAGGGCCCACTTGTCCTCAGTGAAGTCACCACCCGCAACCTACCTCAACCCTGGCGCACACTGTACTTGCTGGTGAACAAATGCATGTCAGGGAAGCATGCTGGTCAGGACCGGGGAAACTCTCAAATCCTCACCATCCTCACCGGCATCGCTCACAACCGCAAGTACAACTACGCCGACATCATCTGGATGGATCTTGTCTCAATGATCCAACGCGCGACCGGGAAGTTGCCAAGGGAGTCACAAACCGCTTCGTCCCTTACATGCGGTGGCTCCCAGCTCTCATCAGACATTTCCGGTTGCACTCCACCAACATTCGCATCCGACCGGCAGCGGAACACTTCCTCATCCCCACGGTCGAGAAGTTCGCGAAGAAAAACACCCCGGCGAAGGACCGACACGCCATGATAATTCCGGACGAAGTTCTCGCCTACGCAGACCAGACAAATCCACACGTCCAGGAATATCGCGCCTCAACCGCCTCATTCCGAGAAAGCCCCAGACCCCTATCTACTGTCCCTACGGCGCAGGTCAACCCCACTGCTCCCAACCCCGGGACTAGCCAAACCCCCACCACCACCTCCAAAAAGTCATCGAGTCGCGCCGCATCCTCTTCCACCCGCGCTCCGAAAAAACGGTCGCGAGAGGATGACGTAAGCCGCCCCACGGAGCATCGATCGAAACAAAAGCACGATCGACCTCCTCAGCCACAGATAAGCCGAGCCGAACCAATAGGTACAGGAGGTGATGTGTTCATCTCCCGAGTAGAAGTCGTGGCATCTGGCTCAACCACGCAAACGACCCCACCAACCCACTTATCTTCCTCTCTACAGGAAGATATTTCATTCCACGAGGAGCCACGTATACCATCGACTTCCCACTTGGAGATAGTCGATGTTGAAACAAGCAGTCCCTCGCCTCAGACTGCATCCTCTTCATGCACATCGAGTATAGTGCCCTCACTCCCCATAGTTTCATCCATTTCTAGGACACATACACCTTTTACTGCACCACAGAGTCTTCGTGACTCTGTCAGAATGCTCGGTGATGTCTCTGTGACTGAGAGCGGAAGACCTAGCACGGCCAACATCACAACAACCGTGAGCCTAGGCCATCATTCGATTGAGTCCGTCTCATCGATGATGCCAACGGGAAGTCTAAGTGAACCCCGTCTTTTCCAGTCCTGTGCAAACGGGCGGCCGATCGGCAATCTTCTCCGATTCGGTGTCAGTTGGCATTCTCCGTGAATCCAACTTGTTAACCTTACCCACTTTCGTCACCAAGACCGCGCTAGAGACCCCTCTTCAAGAGTTTGCAAAGACTCTTGAGGCGTCGATTCTCGATAAAGTTTACGCGCGTCTCGATGCGTCCACCGTCGACAAAGGGAAAGGTGTGGCCCCGGAGACGCCACCACCGACTCAGAATGTGGATGCTGAAGCCATTCTCTCTGCCATTTCCGCGAAGGAGCTATTCTACCTTCTACGAGCAGATCCGAGTCGATGACGGAACTCGACGAGGAGGAACAGCAGATGAAGAGAATGATGACTCAACCCATGACTTGCCGCGCTCAAGGCGAGTCCAGCGGGATCAGGCGCGACGATCAAGACGATGATCAAGATCGCCGCGAGGGGGAGAATAGGCAGCTAGGCCAACAATCCCAAGGACTCATGCACTCGACGCCGCCCTCCTCCTCCGGGCCTGAAACAACGCCCGTAACAGAAACCTCACACCCCACTAGCCAAAAAACCCACCTTATCTACCCTGAGTCACTAGCCAAATCACCCTCACCACCACCCACTACCGTCTCCAAAACTCTAATCGTCACATCGACGTTAGAGACCACCCGCAAACCGTCTCCACCCACAGTCTCCGAACCTCTAACTATCACATCGATGTTAGAGGCCACCACCACACCTACACCACCCGACGCCCAAATCATCCTTGCCAAAACCATCACCACAACTGAACCACCAGAGTCTCCACCACAACCATCCCCACAATCCACAAACTCTTCTGACGCAACACCCTCGCCACCACACAGCGACACTCCTCTCAACACCGATTCCAACATAGCTCCCGAGGACGTCTACTGCGCACAGAACGAGATCGAAGCCTACATCTTCAATGATGAATGGCTGTACACACCCGCCGATGCAGTAGCAGCCAGGAAGCTGGTGGAAAACGCTCGACGTCTGCTAATGGAAGCCTCACTAACGCTGATCAACACTGCAGACAACGAGGACGGAGAGGAGTACGACGCTGAACCTGCCGAGCTCGAGAACATCCTACAATTCCAAACGCAGCAAACTGTGGCCCCTGCTGCTCAAACGGATGTACCACGGTGGATATACTGGAAGCACCGTGGGAAAACAAAAAGATCACCGCGCCGTTTCAAGAAGAGATCAGGAAGAGGATCTGGCGACGCAAGGAGCAGATCATCACAACCTTCGACGAATATGAGCTGATGAACATCCAAAATTGGAGCGAGAGAAAGAAGCAGCTCTATCGATGGAGCCTTCTCTGTCACAAATGCACAAAAAGGACGCTATCCGATGAGGAAAACATCGCTCAGGAAATGAATCGGGCCCCCATCTGCAAAGTTACTGACCTCCGCCAAGAGTCCAAAGGACCTGTCCATTACCCAGTATTCACAGTAATGAGGCAGGATGAGAGCTACTGTGAAGTCAGTGAGGCGGACTTCAAGTTTCTGCGCCTGGGCGACCTGTACAGCATGCTGGAATCCATGAAGCAGTTCAGACTCGTCCTCAGAAGCTCTGGACATCTCGTACGTGCTGAACCGGTCACCATGGGATATGTGGCTCTCAAACGCCACATGCTCCGACAGGTCAGATTCTTCGCCGCCCACGATCTGCAGATGGCGGTGGAGCACAACCTGAAGAAGGTGAATCTGACTCGCCCATCTTTCAAGAACGCGGACGACTACCGAGAAGGCGATGTGATCGACGGAGACGATCCGGCGGTCGCCTACTCGAACTATAAGGGAAAGATGAGGATGCTGCGCTACTCCGAAGTGGCAAAGTTCTCGGATGGAACGCTCACCATCATCCAAGACAAACTCATGAAGATTTGCCGCATACTTTCAGAAGAAGATCCTCTCTGCCGATCCAAGTTCGCGAAGCTCATTGACGCTATAGCTAATCGAATGGTACTTCGAAGGAATCTCCGCGCCTTCGAGTTCAAGCTAGGGTTTCGGGAAACACTCACACGCTAATCGACCACCGCTACGCTCAAGATCCAAGACTCCCAACAATTGACACAAAGGGGGAGATTGTTAGGATATTTAATAGATTGTGTCAATAGTTTAAGTCTTAGGATTTATTTTGTAATTATCCTTTAGCTTAGGCTTAGGACTATAATGTAATTATCTTATATTTAGTGATTGGGCCTTAATATACCTAGGGTTAATGTGGTATATAAGGTTTTACCAACTCACTTTTGAAAGTAATCAAAGATAAAAGGCTTATCCAAATTTTTCACACAATACACACACTCAAAGGTGAGAATACTCCCTTTTCATTCCATTAAAGCCTCTTTGATTCTTTGTTTGGTGCAATCGGGATCAACAGCTCTTCCTGACAGCCTTGGATTAATTGCTTGTTAGAAGTCTTCAATTTGCCGCGCCTTGAATATATTTGAATTTTTGTCCACGTGGCACATCCGATATCTGCATTCCGCTCTTCATTGAGCTTCCGGTAGCAGTCTTGATCCGGTTTCTGGTTGCACTGTTGAACTGCTGACTAGTATTCGGTTTCACCTGTGTCTAACCGGTATACTTAATTAAGTTGAGTCCAATCACCGAAACTGTTAATCTGAATATTAAATTCACGATTTCTAACACAAGGGTTACGCAAATTCCAGAATTGTCATGTCCTACGTTTTAATAAGAACGTTTAATTTGGTCAAAACGATCTCCACTGATCTTATCAAACGACATGAAAAAAAAAAACCATTTTTCTGCTTTGCGCTAGCTCAAGATCATACTAGTGAACCTTTAGATTTATAATCGCAAATCCCAATATCCCTTCCATTAATTACAGCAAAGCTCGAGACAGAAGAAGCTCTGAGTGCGAGCACAAATTTGTTTAGCGCACACGAGGAAAACCGAACTCAAACTTCGATGCAAAAACACATAAAATTAAAATTTGATATGCTTCCTAAGCCCAATTTCGGGTAAAATGACCACTTAAACTATTATTTACTGATTTTAACATAAAAGGGATTGATTCATTACAATTCCCTACTGCAATGTAAGGAAATAAAATGGAATCGACGAAATGTTGGAATGTAAAAGTTTTTTGTATTCAAATAAAATCAACTATGAACAATTGATGGATGATCATATGATCAACGCATTTTGCTTCGGCAGTTAACGTGGAAACACAATTTTGTTTCTTAGATGACCAACTTACTAGTTTGTCACCTAAGAATTGTACTCCCCCAGACGTACTTTTCATGTCCATTCTAGATCCTACAAAATCCGCGTCAGTGTAACAAGTACTTGAAAATTAGAGTTATTAGGATACCATAATCCGAGCGTTGGCGTTCCTTTGATGTATTTCATGATTCTTTTCGCTGCTAGCATGTGTGACTCCTTTGGATTGGCTTGGAATCGTGCACAAAGACATGTTGAGAACACGATGCCAGGTCTGCTTGCTGTCAAGTACATGAGCGATCCGATGATTCCTCGATATGTGGTAGGGTTGACGAGTTTTCCAACAGGGTCCGTGTCAAGCTTGCAGGCAGGGGACATCGGGGTGTTCTTCTTGTGGAGTTATCCATGTTGTACTTCTTCAGTATGTTGTGGATGTATTTCGATTGACTAATGAAGATCTCTTCTAGAAGTTGTTTGACTTGATGTCCGAGAAAGAAGTTGTGTGCTCCCATCATGCTCATTTCGAATTTCGTCTTCATCAGATCACCGAACTCCTTGCACAACTTAGGATTTGCGGAGCCAAAATTATGTCATCGACATAGATCTGAACAAGGAGGATTCCTGATGTATGTCGTTTGATCAAGAGGGTTGTATCAATCTCCCCTTTCGTGAAGCCTGACTTGATTAAGAAGTCTGAGAGCACTTCGTACCACGCACATGGTGCTTGTTTAAGTCCGTATAGTGCCTTCTCGAGAAAGTACACATAGTCAGGATGAGCTTTGCTCACCAAACCTTCAGGCTACGCCACGCAGATTTCTTCTTTCAAGACACCATTTAGGAAGGCTGTCTTGACATCCATCTGGTAAACAGTGAAATTCTTGTGAGTAGCATAGGCAAGAACGAGTCTGATGGCCTCGATTCGAGCTACGGGTGTGAAGGTTTCGTCGTAGTCGATTCCTTTTTGTTGGCTGTAGCCTTTTGTCGTGACACGCTCAAATACTAGCAAGTGTACTAGGCCGTGCAAGTAGTCGGACGATGTCGGAGTATCGATCACGAATACAGCTTGATTATATTAATCCTATTTCTAATTTAGACTAAGAGAACTTTTATAGTTTTGATGATTTGATAAAAGAGTCAAAAGCGCAAATAATAAAATAGACGCGAATAAATTAAATGAGAATAAATCAATTGACGACGAACGTGATCAAAGCACATACGCGGCAAGGATTAATCCTACGTATTCATGCAACCAAAATTTATCTAATCAATATAAACTTGTTAAGGTAGAAATTCCTAATATACGCGCTACCCGTTATTTACCTAGTGGACTCCTACATTTATTATTCTAACCGGTCTAATCACTTTTTCAGTCTCATAAACTAGTCAAGACTCATGCACATGGTGAGAATGCATATGCAAGCATGAAACTCAAATATAGAACACGTAACTAAATTTATATAATTAAATAAAATACAAATAACATTACTACGAATTCATAATCCGTCCTACTACGACCTCAATCACAAAAGAAATTAGGCTAGCATATTAATAAATGGAAACGACAATGAATCGAAAGAAAGCATTGTCGAAAACGAAATATAAAAAGGTAAGAAATTCGCCCCCTTTTACGGTACACGAATTGTCTCTCTCTTAGCCGTCGATTATCTCCGCTCGCAACCGTCGTTCACAGCCGTCACCGCGGCCCTCGGCTCTTCTTTCCGCCATCAAAAGCTTGTCTTTCAGTCAGTGCGTGCATCTATATATATATATATATATATATATATATATATATATATATATATATATATATAGGGCAACCCACTTCAATATGGCATGATTTGATATTTTGGCCCATCTTTAAATTTAAATTGCCTTTCTTTATGTTAGCATTTGACCTCTTCATTCTAATAATTTCCTCTCTCATGCGTGATACTTGGCAAATAATATATTCTTTAGTTCTTTCCTTAACTTGCTGTTTACGTGGTCTTCTCTTCAAAAAATAGGAATTCTGGTCAAATTGCAGATTTGCTCCAAGTAATTTCGAAAATTGGAAAAAGAACCCAAGAGTGCTAAATGGGCCAAGCGTGTGCGCTTTAACGGGGTATAAGAATAGCATAACATCCTAACTTATCATGCCACTAGACTTGTTTCTTATAACGATTCCATCTTCATCTCTTTTATTTTTGAAGACCCATTTTGTTCCAATAATAGTTTTGCTCGGTGGTTTTGGAACTAATCTCCACACTTTCAGTGTTGAAGAGCGCGTGCTTACTCCTTGATCTGGATCTCCGATGATTTGAGATACGGGGTGAGCTCTAGTCCATTTCCTTGTGTGGGGAAATGGCTGAGTTGATCATTATCTGGTTCATCCCTAACTTCTGTCTCATTGGTGCTAGAGACATATATGGGGTTCTGATCTGCGTCTGCTGAGGTATCTGAAGTGGAATTTTCTTCATCTTCAATATGAATTGTCTGAGGAGTAGTGGCAACTTGAGGTTGGGTAATTGTGGGGGACTCATCAGTCTCAAGTGATTGTCCGACAGGTGGGACTGATGTGTCGCTACTTGTGTTATTTTGAGGAGGATTTGATTTTGGACGAGAGAAGAGATAAAGTTGATCGAACAGAAGATCTAGCTCGTCGTTGTTAAAATGTTTGAGAAGTTGACCGTCCTTCCTCGGGTATAGAAGTGTGTTGATCTTCTGCCAACACTCTTATTAGTCCGGGTTCTGGACTTATCTATCCAGAAACTATAGATGGTGCTTCGTCGAATGTCACATTCGGACTTTCTATGACGGTTCTCTTCTGTTGTAGGTAGACTATGTATGCCTTGGATTCAGCAGAATATTCAATGAATACCCCTTCGACTGCTTTTGTGTCAAACTTTCCCTTATCTTCTCTATCATTTAAGACAGAGCATTTGCATCCGAAAATTAGAAAGAATTTGATGTTGGGTATTCTGTTGTTGATGAGGTCATATGGAGTTTTCCCAAAGTGAATGTTTGTCATGTTCTGAGTGTAGCAGGCTGTGTAACTGCTTCAACCCAGAGGAAGTGCGGAAGGTTCGACTGTATTAGCATTGTGCGAGCCGCTTCAACTAGGCTGTGATTTCTTCTCTCTACTACTCCATTCTGTTGAGGAGTCTAGCTGCTGAGAATTGCTGAGGTATTCCAAGTGATGAGTAGAAGTTGCCAAGTAGTTGATTCTTAAACTCGGTATCGTTGTCACTTCGGATCACTTGAATGCTGCATCCTAGCAAATTCTGAGTTTTCTTCACAAAGTCCATGATCAAGTCAGGGGTTTCATCTTTCGTCCTAAGGAATCATGACCATGTATATCTAGAAAAACCGTCCACAATCACCAGAACGTACTTTCGTCCATTAATGCTTTGAATTCTCATCGGTCCACACAGATCCATGTGAAGTAGTTCTAGTGGCCGAGAAGTAGAGACAATGAGCTTCGTCTTGTGTGACATTTTCTTCTCTTTCCCCATTTCACAAGCACTGCAGAGGTGTTCCTTATGATACTTCAAGGCTGGTAATCTGCTTACTAGTCTGTCATTGTGTAACTTATTCAGCGTCTTGAAGTTAAGATGGGACAATCTTTGATGCCAAATGTCACTCTGTTGAGTGGGTTCTTTATCATGAGACACATTTTAGACGAGGGTCCAGTGGTCTCCAGATCGATGGTGTAAAGAATGTCTTCCTTGTGCAAGTGAGAAGTTCCCTACCATCTTCATCAGTGATGCTACACCCTTCACCTGGAAGTGAACCTTCAGTCATCTGTCGCAAAATTGACCGATGCTAAAGAGGTTGTGGCTGAGACCCTCGACGTATGAAACATCCTTGGTCGTTAGGTTGTCGTGAATTAGGTCTCCATGTCCTAAGATGGGAGCCACGTGATTGATCCTGAATCGCACATTTCTACCAAAACGTTCGGTGTAGTTGCTCAGCGGCTATTTTCTTCCAGTCATGTGTGTGGAGCAAACAGAATCATGTATCCACACATGACGGATCTGCAAATATATTAAATGGGTTTAGGTACCCATTTAAGGACGGGTCCTCCCTTATTAGCTTTAGAGCCTACGCATGCATCTCCTACAGGTTTATTTCTACGGTCAGCTTTAGGGTTATCAATGGCTCCAGATGTTTGTTAAGGAACCAAAATCTTTCTAAGACCAATCGGAAAATAGAGATCTGTGCTTGCCCAAAGTTCTTGCTTTGTAACCCATATGCTATGCATTGCTGAAACTTTAGCTTTTGCTTCAGTTTTATGTGACTTTTGTCTTTCGACAATATGTTCTTGTCTTTTGTCATTTTTGTATCCTGACTTAGAAGAAGATCGTACGGCTTTCGTGGTTGTGTTGGTATTGGCTGATTTGTAACGAGCATTTAAGATAAGAGCATCATCATAGCTGGAAAGCATGTTACTTAGTAGTCGTTACAGGCTTAAGAATAATCGATGGAGGTTCAACAAAACGATCCTTAGGACACACTTGATGCCTATTAGGAAAATTAGAACTAGACGCTTCGAAATTAACGAGCTTCTTCTTTCTAAAAGAGGAAACGACATCGTTCTTTGGTAGGCTATCTTCTGCGGCTCTCTTCTCCTTCTTTCTATTTATAATTTTGCCCGTGCGTGCATGCAAAGTGAGTTAGTAAGCTTGGATTTGCTAGATGCAATCTGCTTTCCTAATGTTCTAGTCTTGGTTGGAATTTCTATTTGAGAGCTGGCTAGAGACATTTGTAGGGAGGCTGAAGCTAAATTGGTGTCGATTGTTTACAAATGTGGAAATTATACTTAACAGTATTTCTCTCTCTACCTCAAAAACCATCATTTCTGACTCTAGAATTGAGCGCAAATCAATGATTTCTCTGATTAATGCTGGTATATACATATTAGAGGTACTAGGCTTTTCTAAGTCTGTAGATTTGTTATCGACAGCTGTTGCTTCAGACGAGGGCATTATCAAGTGGTATTTCGGCCCAGTCCTCCTTGTTTCTCTTATTCTTCTCGAGAGCATCAAATGCTGATGAGCTCATGAAGGGCATTAGATTAGGTATATTTAACCCTAGGAAATAAATGTCATACAGAGGTAGGCGTTTCTTCACGATTGGGATAGAGTCTGGTACGAAGCCTAATCCTTCATGTGGATCATAAAATTCTATGTCTCTAGGCTTGTTCAAAAAGATTATTTGATCTGTTTGCCCTCTTTTGGTAAGAATGTCCTCTAGTTTTTTAATGCTAGGTATAATCTTCCACGCTCTTTACTTAAAAGTTCAAACTCGCATGTGTTAGTGATTCGCTCGTCTTCGCTAGTTGTCAATTTATCCTTCAACTCACTAACTTCTGTTTTCAACCCTTGTATTTCTAAATTGTGACTACCAATTTTCGATTCCGTTACTTCCATATGACAATCAAGATTGGTGTTATCTCGTAACTGTTTTAGCAGACACGCATAATTGTTCAAGACTAACTTGCAAGCTCTTGACTTTTGACTCAGATTCAGCTAAGCTGGCTTCTAATCTATTTACGTCTTCACGTGTTATATCTAGATTATGTAGGGTTATAGCAAGTTTCATTTCTATTGACCTAGAATTATCAAGTTCATTTTGAAGTACTATATATTTTCTTGAAGTTCTGAAAATAATCTAGGGTTAATAGATTCTACCTCCTTCCCTGAAGACAGTTCTTCGTCCTCACCACCAACTTCTGCTTTTAAGTTTGCTCCGAATCACCTCCTTTCACAAGGGCCATCAGGGCTACATTCTCTGGCTCGCTCTCAGAGGTATCTTCGATCCAGTGGTCCTGCTCTGCCATCAATGCTACTCCAGTTTTCTTCTGGTTAAGCAGCTGAAGCTTTCTAGTGTAGTACTCCTCATCCTTCTTCTTGGGAAGGTAGCAATCTCTAGCCAAGTGCCTAGGCTTTCCACAATTGAAGCACTTGCTAGGCTCAGAGTCATTCTTAGTGTCGAACTGTTGGAAATTTTTGGTGGTTGTTTGTAGCTTGACGAGACCCTTTGTCTATTGGCAGATGATGATGACTTGTTGAAGTACTGCTTTGCCATTCTTTTCATTACGAACGCCACATGCTTCTCAAAGTCGTTGAACTCGGGATCTGATTCGGATCCAGAGTCTTCACTATCTGATCAGGGAGGCTTTACAAACTTACTCTTTCCAATTTTTGTGCTTTTCTTGAGAGAGTTGTCAGTCACTAAGGCGATGGCGTCCGTCATTGCCTTACTCTTTTGATCTCCAATTGCTTCACGAACATCTTCACTGTGCTGCTCAACACTTTCGTAGATGCCGTGAACGTCAATCTGATCTAGATCCTTGTTAAGTCTGAAATGTGTGGTGATCCTCTTCCATTCTGGATGAAGCGTGGTGAAGAATTTGGCATTCAGTTCCATTTTCGTCTGTATTATGTTTATCTTTCTCAGCTCGTGCACAAGGACCATCAACATGCGGTAAGTCTCACCAATTTGTTCGTCGGGCTTAGTTTTGAAGGAGTCATATGCAGCGAGGGTATTAGCCTTCTTAGCTCTCCGTCCACTTTCTGTTCCTTGCACTAGCTTTGTGACTTCATCCCACGTTTTTTTAGCCGTCGGATAGCTATCGACTTGGGTCAGTATGTCATTTGGTAAAGCTTGCATTAGGTAGTTTTTAGCTAGAAGACCTGCTTTAGCTCGTCTCCTTTCTGGCTCCGTGTATTGATCAAGAGTTTTGAGCATTCTGCCAGCTTGAACTGGTAGGGTGACTATATCATCACCACAGACTGTAGTCCAAAGCTGTGCTGGTCCTTCCTCATGAGATTTGATGATGTCCTTTACATTGTCCTTTATCTCAAGAAAGTTGAGAAATCTGCTTCTCCACACTGCAAAATCACCACGCCTAAGGACTGCACGAACGTCGCTTCCCATAGCTATGGTGTCCATTGGTTGTTTGGTAATGATCGTAACGTGAGATAGATCTGCGAAATGAAAGGTTAGTTTCGAACAATTATAGTCAAGTTTGAAAAGTTTGAGTAAGGAATCTTGACCAAAATGCAAGAAGGATTTCAAAGTCTTTAAGAATTAATTTTGTAAAATTTGGGACTTAGAAAATTTCATGACGAAAATATTTTCGATCAAAATTCTTGGGAATGATGGTACGTGGCCACCTATTGAACAAGTATTCAGATCATAAAAAACCTGAAGTACTAACTGCTAAGCATTGTAGTCCAGCCGATATACCGTAAGAAATATGCTTAGTGATCGAAAAAATTTTAATCAAAATTTACGAGTTGACCAAAAATTTAAGTTTTCGTGTGATGAATTCGAATAACTTAGAGAAATTTGAAAGTTCCTGTCAAAAATTGAAAAACGAGTAAGTTTTAAAAATTTGACGTCAGGAACTTTCGGGTATGGTTGGAAGGGTTGGTCAGAATTATTTTTGCTGAAAATTTAAAGTTGTACTTTGGAATTTTTGAAATTCGCATTGGACTGTCAAAAAATTGCTTGGCCGAAATTCGGGTAAGTCTTGTCCGAAAAATTTGTAGTCGAGAACTATGAAATTCGGGTTGAATTTTTAAATTTGGATTTCTGTCCGAGGGTTGTTTATTTGAAAATTTGGAGTTTGGCTATTTTGGGTATAAGCGATTCAGATAAGATTGGCCGAAAATTTAAAGTTCGGGTACTATGAGTGTAAAATATTGGGTAAGTATGTCCGAAAAAAATTAGCCGAATTTCGGGTCTTTTGTATTTGGCCGAAAAATCAAAATTCGGGTGTCTTTTGTCCGAAAAATGGAAATTTGGGTGACGGAACAGTAAAATTTCGTCGAGAATTTTGAAACTTTGATAGGTTTCAATGAGAATTGCCCGAAAATTTACTGATTTAGGATCGATTTTTCGGCGCTATGAAGAATTATCGGGTGCAAGAGCTGAATTTGCACTGTTCTATCCTCTCTACCCGCAAATCATGAACAGAGAAGAAAAACTTACAGTTGAGACTTGATTTTGTCTCAAATCTTACTCAAACTTGACAGGATTCGACGTAAAAGAAGAGGAAATCACTCATAATCGGCTTTCTAAGTCCTTAGGTGTTTAAAAAACAGTAAAAACGATTCAACAACACCCAAAAATGCAGAAAGTCGAAAATTAATTTTTTTTAAAAAAATGCTCTCTTGAATCACGGAATCGAACGAAACTGGATTCGATAGGATCAATCCACGTTAGGCTCTGTACCACTTGTTAGTCCTCTTGTTACAAAACAAGGATCAAAAGATTACTAGAAAGATTGGAAGCGTAAGATACACCGAGTGTGCGTTCGTGTGTGTAAATTATGAAGGCGGCTTCAAGTAATTTTCTTTCGATAAAACCCTATAAAGGGTTTAAAGGGAATTTATATACCACATTAAGCGGGTATATTGAATTCCAATAACTATTAACATCATTGTCTCCCCAAACTACACAATAACAAAATACACCCAAGAGAAAAGATAATTAGAGGATGCTACATTAAATCCCTAACAAGACAGATTCCTCTTATGACAACGACAGAAGGAATAAAGGCTCACCATTTGTGCACAAGATCGAACCTACGCGAAGAACAATCGAGTATAAAATTCTTCAATCTACCACTTACTAAAAGTATGAACTTCTATTACATTGAATTTAAAACTCTACAACGGTGGTGTCTAATAAAAACAAATGCCATATACTACAAAATTTCAGTATAATAAGCGCTATCTAGGAAAAATTATGTCTTCGATTTGATGAAGGAACCTCTTTTGGTCGAAATCTGACCATTCTCGAACTGAAATCCCAAATATCCACTCGAAGAAGCTTTCAAATCACCTGAGAAAGAAAAACTTTTCAAAATTAGATACAAAAAGTCTCTAAAAAAAGAACCAACACCCCAGTACGGGGATGAAAACCCATTAAGGGTAGAAAACTTCGGAAGACTACAAAAATGGGAGACAAGAGCTCCCACGAGGGGAGAAGAAAGAAAAATCAAGCTAGAGAGAAAAACTTAGAAAAGAGAAAAACATAAATAGGAAATGGTGTTCTCCCCCACCCTCTGTACTGGAGGCAAGGGGAGATTGGGGTTATCTTTTTAGGGTTCTTCGATGGGGAGGAAAAGCTAGAGAGGAAAAAAGTAGAAGGGAAAGTGTGATAAACTAATGATATAATATAACTAGATGACTTAAATCTAGAATACGATGCAACGACAATGTTTGACGTTTTGGGAATAAAAGGATTTTCATACGTCCCAGACAAACAATGAATGGAGCGAAGCACATAAAAGGAATTGATAAATCTAAAGAATAACGCAAGTGCCTCTAAGTTTATTCAACAAGGTTTCAACACCATTATCCCAGAATTCGTGCATATTAAAAGTCCAACTTGTGATATTCTCCAAGATGGTTTTCAAGGAAACTGTTAATGTTGACTAGCTCAGCTTTGACAATGTTGGGCTAACATTTGAGCCAACATTGTTGTCTGTCAACATTCGATTTTATCTTTCATGCCCAAAACCGTTTAACCTTTTTTGTAGCTTTATTTACTGATATGCAAGACGTGGTAAAGTGCTGAAATGGGTCCAAACCGTGTGGAAAGCGTGTGGAGTTGCTTGAACGAATTTAGGAAGTGCAATTACTATAAATAGAAGATTTGAAGATCAAAGGAGATCAAGTCAAGCAATTACCATAATTAGAAGATCTGAATATCAAGGGGAATCAGTCTATCAGTTTACCATAAATAGAAAATAAGAGATCGACAAATGAGATGAGAAGATCGAACTAAATATATACTATATTTAGGGAGATCTTCGAAGAGATATTTGAAGAGATATTCAAGGGATCTTTTTACCAATTCAAGATGGAGCCAAGACCTTTAAATAAGAGTTATATTCGAGCTGCAAAGTACGACTTTCGAGAGAGCTTTCAAGGAGTAACTTTGAGCGAGATATTGAGCGAAAACGATGAGCGAAACACATATCGAGTTTGAGCGAGTTTTACATATTGCGAGAGTTGTCTTTTAGTCTAGCTTTTCAGAGGTCGAAAGATCTTGTAGTTTGCAGAATTCGTTTTGATTCGTAGGTTTTGCTAGACGTGTTTTTGACTATCCTTTTTGATAGTTTTTAATCCATCTTTATAGTGGAGTTTTGCGCCTTGAGGCACGCAGCAAGTTATTTGACTTGCTGCACAGATTTACATCTCGTGTTTGTTTAAGTTTCGTCACTAAGTAATTATATTCCGCTATGCACCTGAATGTTAGGTTGAGTGTTACCCCGACATTTTACCCAACATCTAGTCTATACTTAGTGTTTTACATCCATATCGTACCGGGACCACTTCAAAGTGGTATCAGAGCCTATGCTTGACGTTACTAAGCGCTGAAGATCATCTACAATGGATGTTTCAAGTTCAAATTACATCGGCAAAGTCCATGTGCTAGACGGCTCCAACTACGCCTATTGGAAGGTTCGTGTTCGGCAGTGCATCAAGTCGATAGATGTGCGAGCGTGGGAGTCCGTGCTCCATGGTTATTCTACACCAAAAACTGCCCCAGACGAAGATGGTGAAGTCTATGAAAAACCGGTCATTTAATGGAGTCTTCAAGAGAGAAACGCAGCCGAGTTCAATGATAAAGCCCTCAATGCCATCTTCTCTTCGGTGGACATTTTCATGTTCAAGATCATACAAAACAGTACTACGGCAAACGATGCATGGGATTTACTACAGAGGTACTGTGAAGGCGATGCGAGTGTGAAGCAGACACGTCTAAGGCTACTCCTCAATCAATTCGAAAATCTCAGAATGAAGGACGATGAGGATGTTACCACATACTTCGGCAAAATTCTGACGATTTCAAGCGAGTGCGCCAGTCTTGGAGAGCCAATCGCGAATAAGGTATTAATTTCTAAAGCAATTCGTACGCTAAATCCAAAGTTTAATGTGAAGGTAGCTGCGGTCGAGGAAGCCCACAACTTGTCCACGATGGATCTCAACACGTTGATGAACATCATGAAACACTATGAGACCAATCTCGAAGTACAACAAAGAGCTTCACGCGGCAAAAACATTGCTCTAGTAAGTCAGTCATCCAAGGAGCAAACTGAGGTTGACCCCAATGATGAGGACGACTTGGCCATGATAGTGAAGAAATTCACAAAGTTTCTACAGAAGAAGAATGTTGGGCAGAATGTTGGTCCAAAATTCAGGAAGGGTCAGAATGTCAAAGGAGAACCTACGTCTGCTCCTCCATTCATCAAACGCAAACCAGATGGTAAGAAGAAGAATATCAGCTATGACTCGATTAGATGCTATGAATGTCAAGAATGGGGCCATTTTGCCAACGAATGTGCAAACACACTTCGGAAACGCGGGAAATCGCTTTGGGTGGACCTATCCGATAATGATGAAGAGCAGTCCCCAACACAGCACATGAAATCATCAGTGATGATCCAGTCATTCTCTGAGGGTGAAGACGATGAGGATCAACAAATCGGCTTCACTGCTGAGCCAACATCTGACTCAACATCTGAAAAACATATTATTTTTAATTATGATGACTCGAACTGTTTTGATGGGTATTTGAGTTCTGATGATGCAGATACAGGATGTTGCGAAGAAGTTTAAATGAAATAAGACTTTGAGTTGATGTCCGCACAATACGAAATAGAGAAGGCGAAAAATCAGCAAATCAAAGCCGCGGTGGAAATCCTGTCCGAGGAGAATGAGAAGAATGAAAAACTGATCGAAAGCTTGGTGGAAGGAATGAACAAGATGGAAGCCGTACTGACACGAAAGGACACGGAAATTGACAAGCTTCAAAGGCGAGTCGACGAGGCCGATGAGACCTTTAAGAAATTGAACAAGGGTAAATCGACCCTTGATGAGGTATTGTCTCTTGGTATTTTTGATAAGCAAGGCCTAGGTTTTAGTACTCAGCCTGTATGTGATAATCCAAAGCCCGTGCCGCATGCTCAGCCTAAGATAGTTTTTGTTAAGTCTCATGTCACGAGTGATGTTAGTGAGAGTACGATAGTCAATACTAGTCCTAAGCATGCTACTAATAAGAGTAAGGATAGCTCATACATTTGCCATCATTGTAAGCAAACTGGTCATTTAAAACCGTTTTGCTGGAAATTGAAGAGGGAGATTTCTGCAAAGAAATCGATGTCGGCCGAAATGTCATCCAACATCCCGCTCAACATTGAGAAATCAGTGTTGAAAGGAGTGTCTGGAGAAAACTCAGCTGGCTCATCTTCAATTCCTAGTAAACAAAATGCTGCTTTGTCGACTATGAAAGTTTGGCTCGAGAAATCTGGTCATAAATGCCATGTAGTGTATACCTCTTTGCGAGCTAACGTGATAGGATCTTGGTACTTCGATAGCGGGTGTTCCCGACATATGACGGGTACCAAGGAGTATCTAAGCGACTACAAGCCTCTTATGAGTGGATCTGTTACGTTCGGAGGTGATGCAAAATGGCGAATTCTCGACCGAGGCAGACTTAATGTGCTTCACGTAGACGGTCTCGTTGCAAATCTGATCAGTATAAGCCAGCTGTGTGACGACGACCTTGAGGTAAGGTTCAATAAGGAATGTTGTGAAGTTTCTAACCGAAATTCTGTTCGAGTGATGGCAGGTAAAAGATCGAGCGCTAATTGCTATCTAGTAGGCGACAAATCCCGAACCTTGGAGCAGCTTATTAAGCATGATGCGATCAGAGGCATCCCAAAACGTAAGGAGTTTGGTAAGGTTGTATGTGAGTCGTGCTTGAAGGGTAAGCAAGTACATGTTAGCCACAATGTTGATCAACATGCTACCCAACATTTTAAAACTGCTCACTGTTTTCAATTAATTCACATGGATTTGATGGGCCCGTTGGAGGTAGATAGCGGAGGTAGGAAATATGCTTATGTGCTCGTGGATGACTTTTCTAGATATGCATGGATATTTTTTCTTAGGGAGAAATCAGAGTCTTTCGATTTTTTCAATAACTTTTGTGCGATGATTAGGAACAATTTCAGTGCATCTATCTTTCGTATTAGGTCTGATCATGGTAGAGAGTTCGAAAATCAGTATTTTGATGAGTTTTGTGATAAGAAAGGCATTGTGCATGAGTATTCATCTCCTAAGACTCCCCAACAAAATGGGGTGGCCGAAAGGAAGAATATGACATTACAAGAAATGGCTCGTGTTATGTTACTTTCTAGGAATATTTCTAAGCGTTTTGGACTGAAGCATTGCATACTGCTCGTCACATATCGAATCGAGTGTTCTTTAGGCATGGTACTAAGAAAACGTCGTTGAATGGGAAGAAGCCTACGGTTAAATACTTTCATGTCTTTGGGTGTTTTTGCTACATGTTGAATGATCGTGAGTATTTGACCAAGTTTGATTCGAAAAGTGATAAGTGTATTTTTCTAGGATACTCGTCTAATAGTCTTGCTTATCGTGTTTATAACTTGCGTTTGAAGTCTGTTCAAGAGTCCATTAATATTGTGTTTGATGATACTAATGACGCCGCAGAGATGCTCCTCAAGTTGATATTACAGATCAATTCAAAGTTGTTCATGAAACAGAGGAGCTAACAGAGGCGGAACCTGAGGACAATGTTGAGCCAACATCTGACTCAACATCTGTGCCAGAACAGAACATTGAGGCTGGACCCAGTGAAATGCGACGAGATCAGCCGGCTAAGATTCAGAAAGATCATCCCACTGACCTTATTATTGGAGACGTGAATGAAGGAAGGAAAACCAGAGACAAACCGCGCAAGGATTATAAGTCTATGGTAAGAAACGTATGCATGAACACAGTATTTGCTGAGAAAGCTTTGTATGGACTAAAGCAAGCGCCTCGAGCTTGGTATGGTAGGTTGACTACATTTTTACTTGAATATGGATTCACTCGAGGTGAGGCAGACCGTACGATGTTTGTGAAAAGAGTCGGTTCTGATCTTTTAATTGCTCAAGTTTACGTAGATGATATCGTTTTTGGCTCGAGCTCACAGTCCATGTTAGATCAGTTTGTGCAGGCGATAAACTCCACGTTCGAAATTAGCATGATTGGAGAGCTAACTTATTTTTTAGGCTTGCAGATTAAGCAAAGTAGTGACGGTATATTCATGTCTCAGGAGAAGTACGCGAAGAACATGGTGAAAAAGTTCGGACTCGACACAGCTAAGGTAATGAAAACTCCCATGGGGTCCTCACAAAAGGTTACTAAAGACAATGTTGGACAGAATGTTGACCCAACATTATATCGATCCATGATAGGCAGTTTGCTTTATCTTTCAGCGAGTAGACCCAATATTATGTATAGCGTATGTGTCTGTGCTAGATATCAATTTGAGCCTAAGGTTTCTCATCTTAATGCTGTGAAGCGTGTTCTTCGATATGTGAGTGGATCGTGTAGCCTAGGGTTATGGTTCTCTAAAGATACTAATATGAGTCTTGTAGGCTACAGCGATGCTGATTGGGCAGGTGACGTGGATGATCGCAAGAGCACAAGTGGCGGCTGTTTCTTCTTAGGTAACAATTTAGTTGCATGGTACAGTAAGAAACAGAATTGTGTGTCTTTATCTACTGCTGAGTCTGAGTATGTTGCTGCGGGTAGTTGCTGTACGCAATTAATATGGTTGAATAGCATGTTGTGTGACTATGGGTTTGAGTGCGAATCTGTTTCATGTATTGTGATAACCTTAGTGCCATCAACATATCTAGGAACTCTATCCAGCATTCACGCACAAAGCATATAGATATTAGGCATCATTTTCTGAGAGATATGGTCGAAAAAGAGTTAGTCCACATTGAGCATATAGACACTAAGCATCAGTTAGCAGACATTTTCACGAAAGCATTGGATTTTGAAAGGTTCTCGGACCTGAAGAAATCCATAGGATTGCACATGTCACGTTAAATGTTGGTCCAACATTTGGATCAACATAGCATATGTCAAATTTGATGGTTACAGCTTAAATGTTTGATTAAATATTCTGTTCTGTTTTCTTGTGAAATGACTTGATTCTATTCGACTGGTCCCTAAATGAACCCAATCCCTCTTTAAAGGCTCTTGGTAATACGTCCCTAGGTACACGGCATTCGCTCTGACGATGTACTTATTGCGACAAAAAGCCAATCCTTATTGTGTATAAGCATGCTCATAAACTCTCGGCTATCTTTAGGTATTTGGTAATAAGTTTCCTTAGGTACACGGCATTCGCGGTGACGATGTATACTATGCGACAAAAAAAACCGAACCACGAAGCTGAGGGTATAAGGGCAGTGCAAAAATTAGGTTTGTTATATGAGGTGAAAGGGTAATAAAGGGAACTCGTCTTGAGAAGGATTAAGCAGAAAAGTCTAGGATTACGGATTTAGGATGTTCAGTCAAATGTTAGGGCAACATGTGTGACTGTCAGTTTGATATTGCTACATTTTATGCTTTCGTTTTATTTGTGTCTGTCTTTAGTACTGCATTTGTTAGACATATGTGTCTAGTTTAGAAATCTCTCAGAATTGCATTAGAACTTGTTTGTCCCTTTTAATCCAACAATACTGACTTAGGACGATTTACCACGCTAATGATGAAAGATTTAAAGAATGAACGTGGGGTGTGAAAGTGTAGACTATGAATGCTTTCAAAATGGGTTCTTCCTTGTTCAACACACACGCACTCACACATACTACACCAAAACACACACCCTAATGAATTAGAGTTTGGGGGTATATATACCACATTAGTTGGTATATTATTCCCCTTATAACTAAGAACTAGAATATTACAAACTAGCCCAAAGTTAATTAAATACAAACCAACTAAGATAAACATATTGAAATTGAACACTATAAAATATTCCTAACAATCTCCCCCTTAGTGTTCAATTTTAAATTCAGCGCGGGTTATCTTTGTTGGGTACATGGAGAATCTCTCGAGTCCTAACAATCTCCCATTGCTCCCCCTGCAAAGGCTGTCTCCTATTCTTGTAGAGGGTTTGAATGCACTTCCAGCTAGAACTCTCTTGTCTTGACGCAATACGTTGTAGACCGGATGTATACTGTGATCTACGCCCGGATATTCGTTTCTTGATGATGTCGCAGATCTTTGAATTCTGTTTGCATCTTTTCCGTGTCTTTTTCCGTATTTTGAAGTCGTCAAGTCTTCTCCAGTTTTCTTCTCGGCGCCAAATTCGTCTTCGTCGAAGGAATTTGTCTGGTTCGGCCTCGAGGAAGCTTGTCTGGCTCCAGAAGAAGATATGTGTGGGGTGTCTTTTAACATGTACCAAAGCTCCTTTCGAATGTGACATTGTAGGTACCAGTGGAGTTCAGCTTCATCATGGTAAGCGTGGCGGAATTTGATGGTGAGGGTGGGATGTGTTCTAAAATGTGCCAAGGCTCCTTCTGAATTGACGTTTGAGTGCAGGAGAGCCCGGCTTCGTAGTGGTACGCACGGCGGAAATGGTGTGTGGTCTGACCTGTTTGTTTATACGTATCCCCTTCTCCCCCTCATGGCGATTCGTGTTAACGAGATTGGCATGCTTGTATAGGAGTCGAGAAAATATACAAACGACAGGTCGGTTCGGGTAATAACCAGACGGAGCCACTAAGGCAATCCGTCGACACGAGTTCAGAGTTAAACTCTGAGACGCGGCCTGTGAGAACAGGGCTTAGAACCGGAGCCACATAGGCGTTCCGTTAACATCGATCTAGGAGTGTAGCTCGCAGACGATGGCCTGATGCCGTTGTTGTTTTGATGTTGCAACGGTAGGACTTACTTCCGATCATTGAAGCATGCCTTAGAATGACATGTCTACGGAAGTTCAGATCTGGTCACAAAGTCCAGATGAGAAAAGGTGTATGTGTCCTAAAAAAAATATAAAATATTATGGAAGTGAGGACACCTAGACTCGATGTGTTCAAGAAAGTTCAGTGATGTGGGGCTAACTACCAGTTAATTCAATATCTCCCGCTTCCAAGTGAAGCGGTGATAGCATACGTGGCTCCCCCGTGATTTGATGAAACACCGGTCTTTTGGGAGATCGATGAGTGGGTAAGGCTCGGTTGTGCATGCGCCATTGGACCAAATGAGGCGACTTCTACCCGGGAGCTGATAAAAATCAGCTCCTGCACCTATATGGGATGGCCCGAAAATTTTGTGAGGTGAGGATTTTTTGTATCTTCCGTTCTTCGGTATTGTCAAGAATTGCCAAATGGGAATGTGCCTTATGGACTATCTTCACTAACACTTGGCTACGTTCCGGGGTTAGGTTCAGTTTGGTCTGACTGAACCATAGGAACCTAGAATCCATGCGTCCGTCAATTTTGGTGAGTGCTGCTTCATCAGCAAGTCGGAGCAGGGTGGTTGAGATCATCTTTGTGTTTGTGTATGGATGTCATGCCTTTTGTAATTCTTGAACTCTCGAGGGTCGAGTTTTCAAGTGAAGTCCGTCTTGGGAGGTGGAAGCGTCTGAGAGGGTTTTTCTTTCTTCTCCCCCCCCCCCTTTTTTTGCTTTTCTTTCCTTTTTTTTTGTTTTTTTTTTAATATGTATACATATATATATATATATATTATCGTAATAGTAGTAGATATGTAGTATCATAGTAGTAATAGATATAGGTATATGTATACGTATATGTATATGGGTTAAATGAAGTTTCTCCCCCTCAAATCGTGCACCTAAGATATACTCCCCCTAAAAATGTACTCTCCCCTCGTAAATATGGAGTGATACTTCCCCTCACTGCACGCACGTTAAAACATATAAGTTCTCTCCCAATAAAATAAGTATGAACTATTTATCTATTTTCAGATCAGATGCAAACCAAAGAATTATTGTTCTTTAAAAATTGCATATTAAAATGTACGTTTTTCACTTTTTCTCGCTCCCAATATGTAGGTATTTTTGACATTTCAGCTCATATGCATACGTGAATGTGTAAGCTCAAAGTTCTTTAAGATATATGCATAGCTAAAATGTACCAATTTAAAGACATAGGCATTTATCAATTCTGCTTATATGCATACGTAAAAGTTAAGCTTGAAAATTCTATAAGTTGTATGCATAATGAAATATACCTATAATAGGGTATTTATGCATTTCAGCTCATGTTTACATGCAAAAATTTGGAATTTAATGTCTTTTTGAAGCATGTGTAAATATAATGTACCCTCGTGTGGTCGCTCGCCTCGCTAGCCAGCCGTGTATGTGGAGCAACCCGAGATACCATACACGCTGGGATGTTTGGCTGCCCTCTTCGCATACCAGTCATGAGTGTGGAGCAGCTCTCTTAGTACCTACCCATGTTGGGAATCTGCAAAAACTTTATTCGGACTTTGGTACCCATTTTTGGATGGGTCCTCCCTTGTTAGCAGAAAACGAGTTACGCACATTTGGTTCATGTATTGATCCTAAATCATCCTTTAAAGTCCCATTAAATTTGATTTGTGATTTAGGAATCCAGGTTTGGTGAACCTTAGAGGGAAATGACAATTCAGCGCCGGTGAATGTATGTCTAGGTTTAGAAGACCTAAAGATTTTCTCCCTAGCCAGTCGTATAAGATGCTTTCTGGAACGAATTTGGAATGGGTATTTCAAGTAGGAATATGAGCTTATGGCGCTATATGCGTCATTGGATGATGAGTATTGCCTACGAGAGTTCACATCATTCACTATATAATGATGAGCGTGCGGGATTTGAGAAGTTCGTCTACGTAAGCTTGGAACTTCTTCGTTGCACGCTTCCCTTTTGATAGGAATTAGAGAGGAAAAACCTTGAACATTCTCTGCTTTAATTTTGGAAGATAATACTGATTTTCCTTTCTCCTTCATAATCTTTATTTGTTCCTTAGCTATTTTTAGCGCTTTGCTTTTACTTAACGTTTCAGCTTCAGTCAAAATTGATTTAGAATGATTAGTAAAAGCCTTTTCAGTTTTAGGAACAAGGATGCTTCTTTTAGTTTTTGTTTTATTTATCTGTTTCGAGGAATATGTATTACTTGACAAATTATTGGAAACAGATAAAGACGGGGAATTTTTGAGATATAAAATCTCCTTTAAAAGCTTTTCCTTTTCAGCGCTAAAACCTATCCTTTCAGAGTCCAAAGTATCTTGTAAATCTTTCAATTTACGAAGAGTATCTGGAGTATCACATAGGGTAGGTTTTTTATCATATAAAATATTTTCCCCGTTAGGAATTAAGTTAGAAGGAGATTTTTGACCTGCTGGACCTATATTCGAAATAACATTCTCTAATCGTTTAATCTTAGAGTAAAGCATACGCTGCTCCTCTAATACGGTCTCATATTTTGATGAGATTTCATTTCGCTCAGCTTCGCAAGAACGTAAATTTTTAGTCATCTCGCAGACCCTATTTTCACTATCTTCTAACTTAGTTTCTAAGCTAATTATATTTGACTTTGCGTTTGTCAAATCTTCATTAGCATAAGATAGGCTTTCTTGTTGCTTAAGCAACACAGAGTAATTATTAGCAAGACGTGCTTCTAATTCCTCAATCTTCCTAGCTTGAGCATCCATTTTAATTTGATTTTATATTTAATTAAAAAATTAAAATTGGCTTTTGAAATTTCAGTGACGAAAAGTTTGGTTTACTCGAGAAATATCGTGAAGTATCGAAGAAAGTCGGCGTCGAAAATTTTTTGGCGTGCACCGAAAAATTTTGTGATGATTTCGAAAACTTCGTGAAAATGACCCAAACTTTTTCTATAATATGCCTATAGATGTCCTAAGTTGATTGTTGAATATAAATGATCGTTGACACGTTTTGTGGATTTGCTTTAAAAAATATTTTACGAAAACGTCGTCTACACCGAAAATTTTGGACCCGAAAAATTTATTTAGAAAAATTTCAAAAATTAATATATTTTTATTATTAATTTTAATAATATTTTTTTTTGTTTCTACCAATGAAAAGAAAATTCAGAAAGTTTTGAATTTTTTTTTAAATCGGGTACTGTAGCATTTCGGGTACTGTAGCGTTTCGGGCGAATTGCTACAGTGAGTGTGACGAAATTGCTATAGTTAATTTGTGTAAATCATTTGCATTCAATGCTACAGTGTTTCGGGCGCTACAGTGTTTCGGGTGCTACAGTGTTTCAGGCGCTACAGTAAAATTACTAGTTTCGACCGAAACTAGTGATTTTGCTACAGTGATTTAATCTAATTCGCTACAATGATCTTGCTACAGTGATTCGCGCGAAACTGCTACAGTGAATTTTTTTTTTAATAGAATTGTCGACTTTCGGGTGTTGACCAGTCCAATTTCGAGTTGACCAGTCCAGTTTCGGGTTTGACCAGTCAAAATTCGATTAACCAGTCAAGTTTCGGGTGTTGACCAGTCCAGTTTCGAGTTGACCGGTCCAGTATCGGGTTTGACCAGTCAAAATTCGCCCGAAATTGAATAAAAACACCCGAAACTGAACAAAAACGCTCGAAACTCAATAAGAACACCCAGAATAAGTTACTGTAGCAATCTGGACTGAAAAACTGACGAAAAACAGATCGATTTCTACCCAAAACTCACCCAAATCAACTGAAAAAAAAATTGGGTAATCATTTCAAATCACTCGAAAACAACCTAATTACCTCTTGAGCTTCCAAAATCAGTAAAATCAGCTCAAAAACTCAAGAAATGGCAGAAATTCGAACTCAAAAAAAATACCCAAAATTTTCGAAAATTGTTCAAATCCGAACGTGTTTTGCTCTGATACCACTTGTTTGTCCCTTTTAATCCAACAATACTGACTTAGGACGATTTACCACGCTAATGATGAAAGATTTAAAGAATGAACATGGGGTGTGAAAGTGTAGACTATGAATGCTTTCAAAATGGGTTCTTCCTTGTTCAACACACACGCACTCACACATACTACACCAAAAACACACACCCTAATGAATTAGGGTTTGGGGGTATATATACCACATTAGTTGGTATATTATTCCCCTAATAACTAAGAACTAGTATATTACAAACTAGCCCAAAGTTAATTAAATACAAACCAACTAAGATAAACATATTGAAATTGAACACTATAAAATATTCCTAACAGAACTCTCGAAGAACAGCTTGTTACATTTGTCTCAAGTGCTCATCATCGTCGCACGGTTAGTCTTGCTTGATTCTACCTTGACTTTTGACTTTGTGTCTTTGGGTTGAATCATGATATGATGTGCTCATATTTGCTCGCATGACTAATACGTCCACATACTGTATTTTAGCTCCATGTTTACTTAGATAGTTGTGACCTGATTCGACCTTATCCTCTAAATTGTCTAAATTATATTTGAGTGGCTCGCTGACATTACTCTCTGTCCCTACGTTTCTGATATAATTCACGGGTTATACATTCTGTGCTCATATCAATGTTTTTTGGATTTATCTTTGATTTCTTTATGGCGAACTAACTTGTTTCTGAGCCTCAGAATGTTGGGCCAGATGTTACCTCAACATCTGCAAGTTGGCTAACAGAGAAGTTCTCTGTGTCTTTTCTTTATTCCCAAAAAGGGGGAGAAAGTTGTGCAGATAAAAAGGGGGAGATAAAGAAATTCAGCGGGAGCAGAATAAGGAGCCGAACAAACAGGGGGAGCTGACCAAGAAGGAGAAGCAGCCGAGAAAGCATCAGAAGGAAACTCCATACTCCATTGAGAGTGAAGCTCTGATTCTTTCTATTTTGCATGCATACTTGATTTTTTCTCTGACTTTTACTATATGCATGCTGATTTGCTTCCCCGATATGTCTACATGATTGCCAGCTTACATGCCGGATATTTTTATTTTGCAGATTCGCCTAAAGATCGTTTCTTTTTGCATGCGTGACTTTATGGTTATTTTGTGCATGCTGATCTGGTTAATTCTGCTTGGGTGACTATGTGGTATGCCGGCATGCGTATGAACAGTTTACATTATGCAGATGTTTAACTTAAGACCTCTTTATGGCTATGTACTATTTTCGTAGTACTTTGAATAGTTTAATCGCTATTCTGTTTGCGTCTACTCTAACCCTCTTTTAATGTTTTTGTGGTTGAATAGATTTTGCCTTCAGGGGGAGTTTTGGAACTTTTAAATCTGCAGGGATTTTGGGAAGAAAGATAAAAAGGGGGAGATTGTTAATGTTGACTAGCTCAGCTTTGACAATGTTGGGCTAACATTTCAGCCAACATTGTTGTCTGTCAACATTCGATTTTATCTTTCATGCCCAAAACCGTTTAACCTTTTTTGTAGCTTTATTTACTGATATGCAAGACGTGGTAAAGTGCTGAAATGGGTTCAAACCGTGTGGAAAGCTTGTGGAGTTGCTTGAACGAATTTAGGAAGTGCAATTACTATAAATAGAAGATTTGAAGATCAAAGGAGATCAAGTCAAGCAATTACCATAATTAGAAGATCTGAATATCAAGGGGAATCAGTCTATCAGTTTACCATAAATAGAAAATAAGAGATCGACAAATGAGATGAGAAGATCGAACTAAATATATACTATATTTAGGGAGATCTTCGAAGAGATATTTGAAGAGATATTCAAGGGATCATTTTACCAATTCAAGATGGAGCCAAGACCTTTAAATAAGAGTTATTTTCGAGCTGCAAAGTACGACTTTCGAAAGAGCTTTCAAGGAGTAACTTTGAGCGAGATATTGAGCGAAAACGATGAGCGAAACACATATCGAGTTTGAGCGAGTTTTACATATTGCGAGAGTTGTCTTTTTGTAATACCCGAGTCCCATGAGTAAGTTGGCCAATAAATTTGCATGCATATTATGTGATGATATGATTTAGTGTTTAGTATTTATTTAATTTCGTGACTATATGATATCTCACATTATTTGGAAATTAGATGTTGAGTTTGAGGAATTTTGAAATTAGGTTGTGTGGGTAAGGTAATTTCGAAATATGATAAGTTAGAAATTAGGGTTTCTTTATGGAAATGTCGAGTTGAATTAAAATGTTGACATGAGTTTATTCATGTTAAAATAATACTTGGAAATTTTGTATCGACATTTTATATATACATAGATCAATGTCGAAATCTTTAAGGAATTGAAATGAGAGATGCGAAATTTTAAGATGGGTGGAAATAAGATCTCGACATTTCTAGAATTTAAGTGTCTAATATAGGGTCAAAGGGGGAAAATCACTTGAGAAATATTATAGTTTCTTACGTGAATAAAGCTGAGAGTAGGTAAAGTTCTTTGTCATTATCTATTACTATACTCAAGTTGATAAGTTAATATAGAAAGAAACGAGTTATTAAGCAACAAGAACAATTTTAGGAAGCAGACGAAGAATACAACTAGTAAATATAACGCAACCTGGTTTTGGTAAGATTTCTTATTAAAATTTTTATATTTTTAATTAGGTTTTGGTTTGTCTAAGAGTTATTGAGTTTGCAAATCACGTAAGGTTATGTTTTTAGGGTTTTTGATTTTTGAAAAGAAAGAACATCATTTAGATTTGATATGATATTTAAAGTGTTCTTGACAATTAAGGTTTTGATCGGAAGTTAATAAGGGTTTAGAAGTAAATAGTGTTTGTGATTTGAAAGATTAGGGTTGGTTTAATATTGAAAAAGTCGAATGAAAATGTCGAATTAAATTTTTGAGTAAGATGTCGAGTGAGAGGCTTTAAGATGTTATAAGAATGTCGATTGGTTAGTTGAAGTGGGATTGTGAGTAATATGTCGACATTTTTGAGAAGTGAAGATATCGAATGAATGTTTGGCAAGGATGTCGATATGTGTGTGTGTAAGGGTTTGAAATTTTTAAGAATGTTGATACAAGATGTCGATATTGGTCATGATGGAATTTGGGAAACAAGATGTCGAAATAGATTACAATGTCGATATGTGTGTGTAGAATTGTTTCGACATTTATAAAAGTATTACATGAGATATCGACATTTTTCTTTGTAGGGTTTTGAAATGTATTGTTTCGAGTTTTTTTTTTAAAATGTCGAGATATTATATGAAATGTCGAGTGTTATTTGGAAAATGTCGAGATATGATATAAAATGTCGAGATTATCATGGAATGTCGGGTAAAATTTTGAAGAGTTATCAAAGAGGGTTTCGAAATTTTTATGAGAGTGTCGAGATTTATATATAAATGTCGAAGTCTGAAGTGAAATGATAATTTCGAATGATAATATCGATATTGTTGTGATTCGACTTTTATGAATATTAAATGAATATTTGAGAAGAATGTCGAGTGTTTGAGTAAGATGATCTCGAGATTTTTATGTGGGATTTCGAATGCATGATGTCGAAGTTTTAAATAAAGATGTCGAACCTTTGTACATATATATCGACATTTATTTTATTAATGATATCGAGATTTATGTATAATGTCGAGATCTATCTCTGAAATGGTATTTCCCAATTTAGGTCGAGTTATAAATTTTAGGGTTTTGAAATTTATAAAAGTCGAAGTTAGGGTTTTCAAATTAAGCTAATTTTATGAAATTATAATTAAATTAACAACCTCTAATTTTATATGTTTTTATAATTAGGGTTTGAAGGTTAGCGATTTAACCGTACGATAAGCTAAGGATATCAGGTAAGTGGGAATTTCACCTACAACACATAAATTGATTGATATGTGTATTAATATGTGACTAATTGCTTCGATGAATATGTGGTATGTGAATTATCTGTTATATGAGATTATTTGGAATGTTTAATGTTGCATCACTTATGCATCATGATCATATGCACGCACGAATCATATTGAGTAATTTGAGGAATGAGCGTGCATTATATTATTCGAGTGGAAAGCGAATTATATGTAATGGAGATAGATGAGAATATAGCTACTTCTACAAAGGCACCATGACGGGGGTAAAACCGTCGAGTATATTTACCTAAATTATTTAGGTATTGGGAAGGCATGTAGTATAACTATAGTGCCAGGAAAGTAATTTGATAGAGGGGCGACCTGGTAAATGATAAGATTGGAGATAAACCCTAATTTTATCCTAGCCAGTGTGGGCCACTATCGTATTTTTATCCGAAGAGGATTTGAGCTCATGATATGGTGGTGCGGTTAGTAAGTAGCTATGGGCCCTGATGGAAACGAGAAATGAATGATTATGATGTGATGATAGTATTAGAAAGCACTGGCGCGGATGCCTTTGCTATTTTGGACACGTGCATACATGCATATTTCCACTTACTGAGCTTTATAGCTCATCCCATGTTTTTATGTGTTGTAGACGTAGCAAATACGGTACGTAAATGTTTAGATGACGAGGCTGGTCCTTCTGGAACTTCCGGTGACTTTTGAGGGTGGTGTGTACATGGATGCAACCTGTGCGGTGGGCGTTACGTTTAATTATGTGTGTTTTTATAAAATACGTTTGTATTGTATGTAAAATCTGAACAATGTTTGTATTGTAAAATGGTTGGGTGTGGTGTGTTTTGTAAAATCGAAAAATTCTATTGATGTTTGCTATGTAATATATTTTATAGTTTATTTAGTCACGTAAGTTAGCGTATGAAAATAGTAGTAGATGGCGGGTCGTCACAGGTTGGTATCAGAGCTTCGGTTGCAGTTTCTGTAGACTGTCTATGTACACACACTCAAAAGCGCGGAAGACAGCCTGGCTTGTAAGTTATGTGATATTATGAATTTCTTGCATTGTATAATTTATTGGCCTAAGGGACTGTTAGGGTACAAGAGATAACATGGTTAGAACCAGAGGTGAAGGCAGCGGAGGAAATAATCATGAAGGCGAAAATGTAAACCCGACTGACAATCGTGATTCGGCTATCCTTCAGCTCACCGAATTAGTGCGCCAACAGTCTCAGCAGATCCGAGAATTGATTCAGCAGCAAAACTCTGAGGGGACAAGAAATAACGGAATTTCTCAGGCGGATAGGGTTGAAGCAGTGGGTGAAAGATTTCGCAAACTAAACCCACCGACTTTTGAGGATGCTATTGATCCAACATCTGCTGAAGATTGGCTCAGAACATTAGAGAGTATGTTCCAATATAGTAGAATTTCCGAGAATGAGAAAGTTATGTGTGCTGCATTTCTACTGCGAGGAAGTGCAGGGCATTGGTGGGACACTATTTTGGCGATCGAGGATCCAATCAACATGAGTTGGGAACGTTTCAAGGAACTGTTCCGAAATAAATACTTCACTGCAACTGTTCGAGCTCAACGTATGAATGAGTTTATCAATCTCAAACAAGGGGCAATGACTGTGGCAGAATACATCAGAAAATTTGAACAACTGTCAAGGTTCGCGACACATATGGTGAGTACTGATGCTCTAAAAGTCGAACGATTTCTTGAGGGTCTAAAGCCGGAGTTGTATCGTGACGTTAATATGGCCGGACTACAAGGAACTACATATGCTCAAGTGGCGGAGCGGGCGATGGTTGCAGAACAAGCTGAGACACGAATTATTCGTGCTCATGAGGCAAAGCGAAAGTTTGTGCAGGGATCAAACTGGAGAGGTGGTAATCAGAAAAGGCAGTTCTTTCAAAAAGGAGGAAAGCCAAATTTTCAGAATAGGCCTGGACCACCTCAGCAACCAAATCCTAATCAGTGGAGATCTCCAGCTCCAATGCCAGCTTGCCCAAGATGTGGACGATATCATTCGGGTATCTGTTTCTCACAAAATGCTATCTGTTTCAAATGCGGGAAGACAGGGCATTATGCAAGATCATGTACAGAAAAGGCACCAGGAAATCAAACTATGGCTCAAGCGAAACCACCAACTGTGCCAGCACGCGTGTATACTTTGACTGCAGAGGAAGCAAAAGCTAATCCGTCCGTGGTGGCAGGTATTCTACTTATTCACAAACTTCCGACATGCATTTTAGTAGATTCAGGAGCCACGCATTCATTTGCATCCACTAAATACATGACGAGACTCGGGATTACACCTACCCTATCTGATTATGAATATAATGTGACCGTTCCACACGGAGTTGCGATGCGAACCAATTTAGTTTTACGGAATTCTCCGGTATTAATTAATGGAAGAGAATTGTCCGTTGATTTAATAGTTATTCCGATGAACGACTACGAGGTGATTCTTGGAATGGACTGGCTCTCAAAATACGGAGCTGTTATTGACTGCAATCGCAAGACAGTTACATTTAAAACAGAAGAGAATGAGCCTTTTATTTTTGTGGGAACAAATAAAGAAAAAAATATTTCTAGAATTTCAGCTACAAAGGCACAACGTTTAATTAAGGCGGGATGCGAAGTTTATCTAGTCTTCGCAGTAAAATCAGAGGAAAGTTCATCTCCGAAATTAGAGGATGTACTAGTGGTTCGAGATTTTTCCGATGTCTTTCCCGAAGATTTACCCGGATTACCACCGGATCGAGAAATTGAATTTACGATCGACTTAATACCAGGGTCTGCTCCAATCTCGAAGACTCCCTATCGATTAGCGCCGACTGAATTGAAGGAGTTAAAGGATCAGTTGGACGATTTATTACAGAAAGGATTCATTCAACCCAGTTTTTCTCCTTGGGGAGCGCCAGTTCTGTTCGTGCGAAAGAAGGATGGGTCGATGCGATTATGCATTGACTACAGAGAGTTGAACAAAATAACAATCAAGAATAAATATCCACTACCCAGAATTGATGATTTATTTGATCAACTTCAAGGCGCAATGGTGTTTTCAAAAATAGATCTACGATCGGGATATCATCAATTGAAGGTTCGAAAAGAAGACATTCCGAAGACAGCGTTCAGGACCAGATATGGACACTACGAATTTTTAGTTATGCCTTTCGGGGTAGCTAATGCGCCAGCGGCATTTATGGATCTAATGAATCGAGTGTTCAAACAATTTTTGGACAAGTTTGTCATTGTGTTCATTGATGACATTCTTATTTACTCGAAGACGAAGAAAGAACATGAGCAACATTTGAGGATAGTTCTTGAGATATTACGAGAAGATAAATTATATGCCAAGTTCAAGAAATGTGAGTTCTGGTTGAGTCAAGTCGCATTTTTAGGCCACATTGTTTCTGGAGAAGGAATTTCTGTGGATCCCAGCAAAATTGAAGCTATCAAGAATTGGCCTCAACCAACCAATGTTACAGAAGTACGGAGTTTTCTTGGCTTAGCTGGATACTACAGGAAGTTTATTAAGGACTTCTCAAAAATTGCGTCAACACTGACGAAGTTAACAAGGAAGAATATTTCGTTCCATTGGAGTGAGGAGTGCGAGCAAAGTTTTCAAGAATTAAAGAAGAGACTCACTTCAGCTCCAGTTCTTACAATACCATCAGGGATTGGAGGATTTTCGGTTTACAGTGATGCATCAAGGAATGGTCTGGGATGTGTATTGATGCAACATGGAAATGTGATAGCTTATGCCTCTCGGCAATTGAAGGAGTATGAAAAGAATTATCCGACTCATGACTTGGAGCTCGCTGCTGTGGTTTTTGCTCTAAAAATTTGGAGGCATTATTTATATGGGGAAAGATGCGAAATTTTCACGGACCACAAGAGCCTGAAATATTTCTTCACTCAGAAGGAATTAAATATGAGGCAAAGACGGTGGTTAGAACTTGTTAAAGATTATGATTGTGTAATTAGTTATCACCCAGGAAAAGCAAATGTGGTGGCTGATGCATTAAGCCGAAAAGCGGTAAGCGCAGAGTTACAATTATTGGAGGTAGAGGTAGTGCAATTGGGAGAAGTCGAAGCAAAGTTGGCAGCATTAACTCTACAACCTACAATACTGGAACAAATCAAACGGGTGCAAGAAAATGATGAGTTATATCTGAAAATCAAAGACGCACAGACGAATCAAACTTCAACTGATTTCAAAATACAAGAAGACGGAAGTTTATATTACAAGGATCGTCTATATGTACCAGATGATGCGGAGACTCGAAGAATAATAATGACAGAAGCACACGCGACGGCATACTCAGTACATCCAGGAGCTACAAAAATGTATCGAGATCTTCGAATAAATTATTGGTGGCCGGGGATGAAAAGAGACATTGCGACATTTATAAGTCAATGTCTAACTTGCCAACAAATAAAGGCGGAACATCAAAGACCAGCAGAGACATTACAGCCTTTGCCAATACCTGAGTGGAAGTGGGATCATATTACGATGGATTTCGTTGTTGGCCTACCAAAGACTATAAAAGGTTATGATGCTATTTGGGTTATAGTTGATCGATTGACTAAGTCTGCTCATTTTCTACCCATAAGTTCGATATTTTCCCTGGAGCGATACGCAGAAATATATATGCAAGAAATTGTTCGACTCCACGGGATTCCGTTATCAATTATTTCGGATAGAGATTCACGGTTCTTATCAAACTTTTGGAAGAGTCTGCAGAAAGCAATGGGGACTAAATTGTCTTTTAGTACGGCTTATCATCCTCAGACGGATGGTCAATCAGAACGAACGATTCAAACTTTGGAAGATATGTTGCGAGCATGTGTTTTGGATTTTAAAGGAAACTGGAGTAAATAGTGCCGTTGATTGAATTCTCTTATAATAATAGTTATCATGCAACTATTGGGATGGCACCGTATGAAGCCTTGTATGGACGCAAATGTCGATCTCCCATACATTGGGATGAAGTTGGTGAACGTGCGATGTTAGGACCTGACATGGTTCAAGAGATGACTGAGGCAATCGCAAAAATACGAGAAAGAATGCAAACGGCTCAAAGTCGACAAAAGAGTTATGCAGATCAAAGACGCAGACCGTTGGAATTTGAAATAGATGACTGGGTATTTATCAAAGTATCTCCGATGAAAGGCGTAAAACGGTTTGGGCGAAAAGGTAAATTGAGCCCAAGATACATTGGACCTTTTAGAGTAATTAAAAGAGTCGGTGAAGTAGCTTATCAACTGGAACTACCATCCTCATTGGCACAAGTTCATGATGTTTTCCATGTATCGACATTGCGAAAATATGTCGCTGACCCGAATCATGTCTTGAGAAATGAATTTCTATATCAACAGCTTAAGCCAGATTTAAGTTATGAAGAGAAGCCAGTGGAGATTTTAATGTATGAAGTGAAGAGACTTCGAAATAAAGAAATTCCGTTAGTGAAAGTGTTATGGCAGAATCAGTCAACAGAAGAAGCTACATGGGAACGTGAAGATGATATGAGAAGTCGCTATCCAGAATTGTTTTTTTTTTTTTTTTTTTTTCAAACGAAAGCTTGCAATCTCATTCAAAAGGATAATTACATAGGCTAAACAGCCGAAATGGGTTCCTCTGGTGACAAGTATTTCCCAGTAGGAACGAGGGCTCGCATGAAGAGCATAAACATCGAAACAGTAACTAAAGCAAAGACAAAAGGAAACGTTGGGAAAAAAGAGGAGACAGCTAATGTAGTCAGACTAGAAGACCACACCAGCACACATCAAAAAGTCACCACTGGATATAATTCCCTAGCAACACCCCAATGTGAGCAAGAAGCATGACCAACCAACTTATGCACAAGCAGGCTAATCGAAGCAGAAGAATGGGTGGATTATGAACTGATCTCCATAGGGGCCCTACACATTCCACCCGAACTGCAGCCTTCAAACCCAAAAACAGCAGCCATCACACCCAACATCAGCATCATCATCATTTTAAGACAAAGCCAAGAACTCGTACCATTCATCCATTGCCAGACGAACAATATCGAGCTCTGATTTCCATTCCTTTTCGAAGATCCACAGATTCCTCGTCTTCCAGAGCATCCATAAGATATATACTGACAGTTGGATACGGTCTATAAAACATTTTTCTTGAGGACCTGCACAAATTTCTTGCCACCAATGTCTGAACGTCATTTCGCTGCTCTGAATTCCGCTCCAATCAATGGGGGACAGTTTCCAAACTCTTCTAGCTCTTTCACAATTGAAAAAAAGGTGCTCTAGATCCTCGGGAAATTCCCCACAACAGCAGCAGATTGGGTCGACTTCAATACCTTTTTTCCTCAAGTTAATCTTAGAGGGGAGGATATTGTGGATGGCTCTCCAAAGAAAGTGCTTTAGCTTATTCTTGACCTTGAGTTTCCAGATTGCAAGCCACATCCTTCTTTGTGTCCTTCCTCTATCGCTGCCCTCTATCATTCCTTCTTGACAACTTTGCGTCGCTTGAATGGCCTTGTAAGCGGATTTGACACTGAAATTCCCATTCTTTTCAAGACTCCAAATTAAGAGGTCTCTAGATCCAGGGTTCTTGAGAGGAACCTTTTCAATGATATCGGCCACCTCTTTAGAAACCAGTGATCTGATGAGAGTTGTGTTCCAGCTGATACCATCCTCGTTGATTAGCTCGCTGACCCATGTGACTGAATAAGATCCTCGATCAATTGGCGAAGGGATGAATCCACGGACATTATCCAGCCATGGAGACCTCCAAACCTTGACTCCTTTGCCGTCACCAATTCGATACCTCGCCCCAATCTTGAGAACAGGCAGGGCCTGAAACCAAGACCTCCAAAGCCAAGAGGCCGACGCGGGGCACGAGGCCTGAAAGAGACTAGTCGAAGGAAAATATCTAGCCTTAAGCACTTTAGACATTAAAATGTTAGGATGAGTAATAAGCCTCCACAATTGTT
This sequence comes from Craterostigma plantagineum, assembly GCA_027422505.1. Taxonomy (NCBI): domain Eukaryota; kingdom Viridiplantae; phylum Streptophyta; class Magnoliopsida; order Lamiales; family Linderniaceae; genus Craterostigma; species Craterostigma plantagineum. Next base: position 5,499,132 of record JAPQWV010000047.1, on the reverse strand, counting down.
TTCCAATAAGAGCGTCGTTGAAATTTTGAAGCTCATGGAATCCCATCCCTCCTTGAGATTTAGGCAGAGCCATCTTACTCCAAGCTTTCCAGTGGGTTTTGGGGCAATCGACCCCATTTGAACCCCACCAAAAGTTTGAAGAGACGGACGCAATCTTTTTACAAATACCAATTGGAATCTTGAAGCACGACATAGCAAAAACTGGAAGAGCATTAATAACAGCTTTCAATAAAACTTCTTTACCCGCGTTGTTGAGGAAGATGTTCTTCCAGGATTTCAATCTGCTCTGAACCGCTTCAAGGATATAATGAAAAGTCTCTGCCTTGGATCTTCCAATCCCCAAGGGAAGGCCAAGATATCTCGATCTGGACTGAGCTTTGATTCCCGGAAGAACATGGCTAATGCACGCTCTAATTTCTGCAGCCGTGTTCTTACTGAAGAAGACCGAAGACTTCTCAAGATTTACTAGTTGACCCGAGGCAGAGCCATAAGTCTCTAGTAGATCTTTGATAGTCTGCGCCTGTTGGATGGTAGCTTCACAGAAGAGTAGCGAATCATCAGCAAATAAAAGGTGAGTGATAAGAGGGCCTCCTCTACATAACTTGAGACCTTTATAACTCCCGTACCCAGACGCTTGTGAAATAAGATTGGAAAAGGCCTCAGAAACAATAAGGAATAGATAAGGTGACAAAGGATCCCCCTGTCTAATTCCTCGAGAAGGTATTAAGAGGCCACGTGGTGTACCATTGATATTGAAAGAAAATGAGGTAGAGCAAATGCATGACATAATCCATCCAATAAATCTTTTATCAAAGCCCATTTTAGAAAGGACTTTTTCAAGAAAACTCCATTCCACTCGGTCAAAAGCCTTAGCCATATCCAATTTGAGCGCCATAAAGCATTTTCCCTTACTCCTAAGACTATTAAGATAATGTAGACATTCGTGAGCAACGACAACATTATCGAGAATTTGTCTACCTTGGATAAAAGCAGCTTGGCTAGAGTGAATACAGTTTTGAAGGCAAGGTCTCAGTCTCTCCGCAATAATTTTAGAGATGATCTTATACGCCACATTGCATAGGCTAATTGGTCTGAATTGTGAAATGAGTGAGGGATTTTTAACCTTGGGGATGAGTGTGATCAGCGTGTGATTAAGGTTCTTAAGCATGCTATTGTGTCTAAAGAAATTCCTAACAGCATAGCATAAATCATGGCGAATGAAGGACCAAAAATGTTGAAAGAAAAGAGGATTCATACCATCGGGCCCTGGGGCCTTGGTGGGGTGCATTGAGAAGAGTGCTAACTTGATTTCTTCTTCATTGACAGGTTTGGTGAGCAGATGGTTCATCTCGGCTGAGATGGACATAGGCATACCTTCAAGAATCTCATAATGGTCTGAAGGAGAAGAGCTAGTGTAGAGCTGCCTAAAAAAGTCAACCACCTCATTCTCAATCTGATCGTTGTCTTTGCACGGAAGACCATCCCTGTTGATGATGTTATGGATAGAGTTAACTACTCTCCTCTGCTTGGTTGTCGCATGGAAGAATTTAGTATTCTTGTCCCCTTCTTTCAGCCATTGGATCCTCGCTTTCTGGCTCCAATACATTTCCTCCTCCTTATAAGCTTGATGGAGATTGACTCTCAGTTGATGCCAACGAGACCAATCCATGTTGCCCTTGTCTCTCTTAAGAATATTAAGTTCATTCTTAATGGTCTCAATTTGAACAGCTGAATTGTTCTTCAGTCCACAACTCCATGATAGAAGTTTCATCCGGCAATTTTGAATCTTCTTAGTCAGTTGGTAAAGAGGTGTTCCTGCTTCGTTAACTCTCCAAGCTTGGTGAACCACTTCATTAATTCCAGATTGGAGAAGCCACCTTTTGTCAAAATGGAACCTTTTCTTTGACTTCTTCCTATTAGAATCTGTCACAAGGGTCAGCCAACAATGGTCTGATGAAATCTTCTCTTCATGCCATACAAGAGATTCAGGGAATTTGGAGACCCAGTGAGGTGAGACAAAGAACCTATCAATCCTTTCCTCAACAAACCCTTCTCCCGCCCTATTATTCGCCCAAGTAAATCTGCTTCCAGAGAAGGGCAGCTCCATCACACCCATATCCTCAATGAAGGTGTTGAAAGTCCTAAAGCTTCCTGCTGATCTGATTCTCCCCCCTTCTTTTTCAAGACCATTCCTAATCTCATTGAAATCCCCTCCCAAGAGCCACAACTGCCCCCATTTTGATTTAGCTTGCAACAGATATTCGAACTGAATTTTTCTTTGTTGTGCGTCATTACTCAGGTAGACAAAAATTGCCCAAAAGCTTATCTGCTCCTTCCTATTCTCGCAACATAACTCAAGACAAAAACTTGACCCAATAACTTGATTAACAATGATATCCTCTGACCAACCAGCCCAAAGGCCTCCACTTCTACCAATTGGGTCCACACAATACCATCTGTCTCTCAGCTTAAGATGCTTACTCACTGTTCCTACGAAGGCCTTTTTTTGTTTAGTTTCACTAAGAAAAGTAATCTCTGGGTGATGAAGTCGCATTGACTCCTTGAGTTGGGAAACTGTAGAGGGTCCACCCAAACCTCTACAGTTCCACACACATACTCTCATTGTAAACCCCGGGGCCAATCAAGGCTGGCTACCTCCACCTTATTCGTATTCTCATTATTGTTCCCCTGTTTCAGTTTCTTCCTTTCTGAAATGGTATCATTGTCATGGGAGTCCCTAGCATCCTCCAAGCTCCTCTTAACCCCGGAAACTCCCTGCCTCGATGTCTCCATCTTTTTTGGAGCAGATTTGCAGTCCTTGCCAATGCCTATATTTGACTGTTTGTTCTTTCTGGTAATGCCATTGGAAGCCGAATCAGAGATATTGGAGATGTCTTTCAGTGTCAGTCCTTCTATTTCCATGGGGCTGGATCCAATTGAGGCATTGGTAGTAGTACTGATAAGTTGCCTTTTACCATCCTCATTTAGAATGATACTCTCGCAATTCTCTGGAATTTTTGCCTTAGGTTCTGCCTTGTTGCTAGTGTAATCTTGGTCAACCCCATCTTTACTGCTAATCACTTTCTCTATCCCAAGTTCCAATTTTTGCTTCCCAAGCGTCGTAAAATTGACTCTTTGCTTATTGTTACTAATATTAACATCAGCTTTCAGCCATTCTCCATATTGGTCATTAAGCAGCACCTTCTTTAGACTATCCTCCCTTCTTTTATCGCAGCTCACATCGCTGTGGCCCACACGGCCACAATGAAAGCAGAAATTAAGCAGGCTCTCATACTTAAAAGCTACCCAATGTTTGCAGCCCGCGAGCTCACAAAAGTTCCTCGAGGCAGTGGTTTTGAGACATCGATTTTAGCTCTGATCTTGATGTGCCTGCCCTTGCTGCTACCCGTATCAGGGATGATCACATCCTCGCAGTGAATAAACATTTTCCCAATTTTATAGCCGACTTCATTGGATAACCATTGGTTGGGGAGGTTCCAGATCTGGGTCCAAAGCTCAATCACCTGAAACTCCTCTTCTTTAAGCAGTAGGTTCTGTGACCAGTCACGTAGTACCAGATACTGGTGGTTGAAGGACCATTGGCGCCCTTGGAGGATCTTCAATTTATCCGATTGAGATTTGAAGACGAATTGGAAGAAGTTGTTACCCAGTTCTCTAGTGATGAATGCCTCCCTTGTTAGCCAAATACGTGACAACGTACTTTTTAGCCCTGAGAAATTGGCTTTCTTCGCCCCGTGAACTCTCCCTATCAGGCTTCTTAGACATTCGTCTTTGCTAAATGTGATATCTTGTTCCTCTAGTTCAATGCCCTCATTTTCTAACCTTGAGAGGTTAAATTTAGACAGCCGCTCTACCAGCTCTTCAGACAGCCCAAATTCTGGTATGCCTTCCATCTGCAACACTTTGAACCAAAAGACCACCTGCAATGAAGAAAAAAGAGGTTAAGAGACTAAAATTTTTACTAGTTGGGACTTTTTGTCGAACGGTTGGTAGGGTGCTTTTTTTTTGTAATTTTTCTTTATATAGACTATTAAATACTAGAAAGTGGTTTGACTCGAAGCCTTGTAAAAGGTGATAGATGGGGAAAGCTGTATGGGGAGGAACATTCTGGTGGAAGTAAGGAGGTGGAATGAGACCAAGCCTTCAGCACTGAAGGAGAAAATCTCGCCCGAGGGTGAGAACCAAGCTTCACCAAGGAAGACTTTTTTTTCTATCCAGAATTGTTTCAACTAATCTGATTTCGGGGGCGAAATCCTCTCTAAGGGGGGGAGAATGTAATACCCGAGTCCCATGAGTAAGTTGGCCAATAAATTTGCATGCATATTATGTGATGATATGATTTAGTGTTTAGTATTTATTTAATTTCGTGACTATATGATATCTCACATTATTTGGAAATTAGATGTTGAGTTTGAGGAATTTTGAAATTAGGTTGTGTGGGTAAGGTAATTTCGAAATATGATAAGTTAGAAATTAGGGTTTCTTTATGGAAATGTCGATTTGAATTAAAATGTTGACATGAGTTTATTCATGTTAAAATAATACTTGGAAATTTTGTATCGACATTTTATATATACATAGATCAATGTCGAAATCTTTAAGGAATTGAAATGAGAGATGCGAAATTTTAAGATGGGTGGAAATAAGATCTCGACATTTCTAGAATTTAAGTGTCTAATATAGGGTCAAAGGGGGAAAATCACTTGAGAAATATTATAGTTTCTTACGTGAATAAAGCTGAGAGTAGGTAAAGTTCTTTGTCATTATCTATTACTATACTCAAGTTGATAAGTTAATATAGAAAGAAACGAGTTATTAAGCAACAAGAACAATTTTAGGAAGCAGACGAAGAATACAACTAGTAAATATAACGCAACCTGGTTTTGGTAAGATTTCTTATTAAAATTTTTATATTTTTAATTAGGTTTTGGTTTGTCTAAGAGTTATTGAGTTTGCAAATCACGTAAGGTTATGTTTTTAGGGTTTTTGATTTTTGAAAAGAAAGAACATCATTTAGATTTGATATGATATTTAAAGTGTTCTTGACAATTAAGGTTTTGATCGAAAGTTAATAAGGGTTTAGAAGTAAATAGTGTTTGTGATTTGAAAGATTAGGGTTGGTTTAATATTGAAAAAGTCGAATGAAAATGTCGAATTAAATTTTTGAGTAAGATGTCGAGTGAGAGGCTTTAAGATGTTATAAGAATGTCGATTGGTTAGTTGAAGTGGGATTGTGAGTAATATGTCGACATTTTTGAGAAGTGAAGATATCGAATGAATGTTTGGCAAGGATGTCGATATGTGTGTGTGTAAGGGTTTGAAATTTTTAAGAATGTTGATACAAGATGTCGATATTGGTCATGATGGAATTTGGGAAACAAGATGTCGAAATAGATTACAATGTCGATATGTGTGTGTAGAATTGTTTCGACATTTATAAAAGTATTACATGAGATATCGACATTTTTCTTTGTAGGGTTTTGAAATGTATTGTTTCGAGTTTTTTTTTTAAAATGTCGAGATATTATATGAAATGTCGAGTGTTATTTGGAAAATGTCGAGATATGATATAAAATGTCGAGATTATCATGGAATGTCGGGTAAAATTTTGAAGAGTTATCAAAGAGGGTTTCGAAATTTTTATGAGAGTGTCGAGATTTATATATAAATGTCGAAGTCTGAAGTGAAATGATAATTTCGAATGATAATATCGATATTGTTGTGATTCGACTTTTATGAATATTAAATGAATATTTGAGAAGAATGTCGAGTGTTTGAGTAAGATGATCTCGAGATTTTTATGTGGGATTTCGAATGCATGATGTCGAAGTTTTAAATAAAGATGTCGAACCTTTGTACATATATATCGACATTTATTTTATTAATGATATCGAGATTTATGTATAATGTCGAGATCTATCTCTGAAATGGTATTTCCCAATTTAGGTCGAGTTATAAATTTTAGGGTTTTGAAATTTATAAAAGTCGAAGTTAGGGTTTTCAAATTAAGCTAATTTTATGAAATTATAATTAAATTAACAACCTCTAATTTTATATGTTTTTATAATTAGGGTTTGAAGGTTAGCGATTTAACCGTACGATAAGCTAAGGATATCAGGTAAGTGGGAATTTCACCTACAACACATAAATTGATTGATATGTGTATTAATATGTGACTAATTGCTTCGATGAATATGTGGTATGTGAATTATCTGTTATATGAGATTATTTGGAATGTTTAATGTTGCATCACTTATGCATCATGATCATATGCACGCACGAATCATATTGAGTAATTTGAGGAATGAGCGTGCATTATATTATTCGAGTGGAAAGCGAATTATATGTAATGGAGATAGATGAGAATATAGCTACTTCTACAAAGGCACCATGACGGGGGTAAAACCGTCGAGTATATTTACCTAAATTATTTAGGTATTGGGAAGGCATGTAGTATAACTATAGTGCCAGGAAAGTAATTTGATAGAGGGGCGACCTGGTAAATGATAAGATTGGAGATAAACCCTAATTTTATCCTAGCCAGTGTGGGCCACTATCGTATTTTTATCCGAAGAGGATTTGAGCTCATGATATGGTGGTGCGGTTAGTAAGTAGCTATGGGCCCTGATGGAAACGAGAAATGAATGATTATGATGTGATGATAGTATTAGAAAGCACTGGCGCGGATGCCTTTGCTATTTTGGACACGTGCATACATGCATATTTCCACTTACTGAGCTTTATAGCTCATCCCATGTTTTTATGTGTTGTAGACGTAGCAAATACGGTACGTAAATGTTTAGATGACGAGGCTGGTCCTTCTGGAACTTCCGGTGACTTTTGAGGGTGGTGTGTACATGGATGCAACCTGTGCGGTGGGCGTTACGTTTAATTATGTGTGTTTTTATAAAATACGTTTGTATTGTATGTAAAATCTGAACAATGTTTGTATTGTAAAATGGTTGGGTGTGGTGTGTTTTGTAAAATCGAAAAATTCTATTGATGTTTGCTATGTAATATATTTTATATTTTATTTAGTCACGTAAGTTAGCGTATGAAAATAGTAGTAGATGGCGGGTCGTCACACTTTTAGTCTAGCTTTTCAGAGGTCGAAAGATCTTGTAGTTTGCAGAATTCGTTTTGATTCGTAGGTTTTGCTAGACGTGTTTTTGACTATCCTTTATGATAGTTTGTAATCCATCTTTATAGTGGAGTTTTGCGCCTTGAGGCACGCAGCAAGTTATTTGACTTGCTGCACAGATTTACATCTCGTGTTTGTTTAAGTTTCGTCACTAAGTAATTATATTCCGCTGTGCACCTGAATGTTAGGTTGAGTGTTACCCCGACATTTTACCCAACATCTAGTATATACTTAGTGTTTTACATCCAATCGTACCGGGACCACTTCAGAAACGAGAAAGTCGCATTAATCAAGCTTCAATATCTTGGGAGAATGGATAACTTAGCAAAGAAAGACAACGAAGCTTTAGCTATGCAAGTTTATCTTACTCGTTAATCGTTAATCACATCAGGAGTCCTTGAAACTTAATGTCCTCAAATTGCAACCTTTTATTTAGGTGTCCTCAAATTGCTTCAACTTTGACATTGTGATCCCACTACAAGAAAACATAGTATCAGACACGGAAAACAGATACGGAATTGGTTTCGTGTCTAAATTATAAGTATTAGAAACGGATTCTGACACGGTTTTCTATTTAATATTAAAATAAATTAATGTTTTTATTTAGACACGGATTGGAGACGGAAATAAAAATGGAAATGTGACCAAATTCATTTTAGAAACGATATATATCCGTATCCAAATTTGCCACGAGAACAACACCTACGGAATTTTGGTTTTGGACACCGAATTTTCCGTGTTTAATCACTCAATAGATACGGGATTTTGGTTTTGGACACCGAATTTTCCGTGCTAATATGCTCTAGTAGTTTCCTAAAGTTAACTTTTAATTCTGATGCCCTTATAACGCCACCACCGCTGATATACGAGCCAAAACAATTCCCCATTATAATATTTCTGCGCTTAATGACTCCTACGCTTCGTATCAAAGAGTACCTAATTAGTATCTCTTACTTAATTTGTGCTAACTGAAACTGAATATATAGATGTAAGTAATAGAACAACAATAATGAAGAACATCTCAATATTCTTTATTTCTTTCTTCTCTAGATTGACCATCAACCCAATGTAATACCCTTCTTGGGAGGAAGCTCTCCGGCCAAAAATGAACTGAACATTGTATGAGCGCGCTCAGCCTGATAACTTGGGACGAAATGTCCAGATCCTCTTATAGTCAAGAACGTTAGGTTTTCATATTCAACAGCAAATCCTCCAACCTTATTAATAGCAAAAACACATATCATTTTAATTTATTGTGCTCGAAGTGCTAACTGAGTGTGACTATTCTTTGACCATTTAATTGTTTTATTTTGACTCTAGTACCTGGCCTTGTGTGTACCATGGATACCATGATGTCCTAATTGGAGCTTTCAGTTTCGCCAAAGAGTATTTTAGCCCAGACTATTCCCATTTGCGGAGCTTCGGATGTCTCTGTTATGTGCATGTCCCTAAGCATGGTCGGGATAAATTTGATTCTCGTAGTAATCCTGGCGTATTTGTGGGTTATCCGTCCAGTCAAAAGGGCTATCGCATTTATGATCTTCATCGTCACGTTATATATACTTCTCGTGATATTTAGTTTTTTGAAGATAAATACCCTTTTGTTACTCTGGTTTCTTCGGATATGCCTCGTTATTCGCAGTCGGCCGATGATATAGCCCGAGATGCCGCTATTGATAATCCACAGTTGGCTACTGCTCAATCTCTCTCGGATTCGTCTCATTCATTGGTTGTTGATGATTCTCCGAGTATGATTTCATCATCGTCCGCACATGCATCTTCACCTCCACTTACTAAGCGCTGTCGCACTTTGCCACGTCATCTTGCTGCATACGACTTTATATTACCACCCTCCCTGCTCCCCTCTAATCCATCTGCCTCTCCCGCTCCCTCCAGCTCATCTACGGTACATTCACTCTCTAAAACATTATGTTATTCTCATTTTACGAAGCCTCACAGTATTTTTTTAGCGGCCATTTCATCTGGAGATGAGCCCACTTCTTTTGCCAAAGCTGTAAAATTTCAGCATTGGCGCGATGCTATGAAACGGGAGATTGAGGCTCTTGAGGCAAATCATACATGGACGCTTGAACTTTTACCTCCCGGGAAGCGAGCCATTGACTCGAAATGGGTATACAAAATCAAATTTAAACCCGATGGTACCATTGAACGCTACAAAGCACGTCTTGTCGCCAAAGGATATAAGCAAATTGAAGGAATCGACTTTCATGAGACATTTGCACCTGTGGCGAAGCTGGTCACTGTTCGCTGTTTACTTGCTGTTGCGTCTCTTCGTAATTGGGAATTGCATCAACTTGATGTTACCAATGCCTTCCTTCATGGCGATCTTCATGAGGAAGTTTACATGAGGATTCCTCAAGGTTTTGCTAAACAAGGGGAGCATCGGGTCTGTTGCCTTCGCAAGTCTCTTTACGGCTTACGCCAGGCTTCTCGAAATTGGTATCACAAGTTTACTCATTCTCTTGTTGATGTTGGTTTTCATGAATCAGCCTCTGATCCTTCTTTATTCATATATTCTTCGGGGTCATCCATCGTTGCTGTTCTAATTTATGTCGATGATATTGTTGTGGCTGGCAATGATTCTGCTCGCATCGAAGCTCTTAAAAGTCATTTACATCAACAATTTCACATTAAGGATCTTGGGCCACTTAAGTACTTCTTGGGGATTGAGGTTGCCCGCTCTCTTTTCTCAGTCAGCGCAAATACACTCTGGACATCCTCAATGAATGTGGTCTTCTTGGATGTTGTCCAAGTCCAACTCCCATGGAACAACAACATCAGCTGGCTTCTGATTCGGGTTCTTTATTTACTGACACTGGTCAATATAGACGTCTTGTAGGACGACTTTTGTATCTCACTATTACTCGTCCTGACATTAGCTACGCCGTTCACATTTTGAGCCAATTCATGCAGCAGCCACGTCAGATACATTATGATGCAGCACTTCGAGTTTTGCGCTATCTTAAGTCTGCTCCAGGTCAAGGAATTTTCTTTCCGTCGACAGGATCTTTACAGTTACGGGCTTATTGTGATTCTGACTGGGCTAGTTGTCCCCTTACACGACGATCTACCACTGGTTTCATTATATTTTTAGGTTCTTCTCCACTATCATGGCGTGCTAAGAAACAATCAGTGGTCTCTCGTTCATCAGCAGAGGCAGAATATCGGGCTATGGCATCTACTGCTAGTGAGATTGTGTGGCTCGTTCGCTTACTCGTCGAGTTACACTTTACACAATCTCATCCTGTTTCCCTATATTGTGACAATCAGGCAGCTTTGCACATCGCGGCTAATCCAGTGTTTCACGAAAGGACAAAGCACATTGAAATCGACTGTCATTTCGTTCGTCATCACATGCAATCCAAGATTTTGATTCCACGGCCTATTTCTTCTGCTGATCAGTTGGCCGACTTCTTTACGAAGGCCTTAGGTCGTGAAAGGTTTCGTGATCTATTATCCAAGTTGGGCACTCGAGATCTTCATGCTCCAACTTGAGGGGGAGTATTGAGATAATAAATCCCATAATCATCTCTAATCATATCCCTTAATTTCCTCCTATCATATCACTTAATTTCCTCCTATCATATCACTTAATTATTCTTCTTTCTAGGAAATATTGTGTATAAATCATTGTATCACCTTCATTGTTTATCATTCAATAAAAGATACTATTCTCCATATTTTACAGTTATTGGAACAGTACGATCTGTATCTCCACTGCAAGAATAATATAATTTGGGTTATTAAGCTTTCCAATTTTTTTTATCTTTTGAACTATATAGATCATCATGGGAAGTACCTATAGATCCAAACCCTAATGCCTCTTGCCATCAAGTCAACAATAGTAGGTATTACTGTTGATGGACTATCCTGCCAATTTCTACCCACTGTGTAGCTGACAAATACAAAATATAATCAACCTCCATATTTCACAAGAGAATAAGAAAAGGACTTACCTGCAGTTTTGCCAAGGTCCAGGGACCTGTTTAGTGATATTCGCGTGAAGAGCCTCTTGCACTTGTGGGGTGTTTAAGTACTCAAAAACATACGTGCCCGCGCAAGGATCAAACCCTGATATCTAACGTTGTCCAAATACATTTCTTTAACTGAATATGAGTGACAAAAAATGCTTATTATATGATGAAGATGGCTTTCACACATACCGAGGGAGAATTTGAAGGAGGAGATGAGCACAACGGCGCATAAATGTCGTAATCATATATATCGTTTGTCACGTTGTAAAGCTCGTTTAGGAATCCTTTGCAAACATCATAACTAGGCCCTGAAGTGTCATTGTTATAACAGTTCTTCATAACTCCGTGATAGATTTCATCAGATATTAAAGCATGTGTCCATAAATAATCGATCCAGCCATTGCCTTCATCATCATCGTCAATAAATGCATTTCCTATCTGAACGAACACGGTTTGCTTTCTTGTAAGTGATTGAGGATATAATCATTTATAAAATGGCCATTATCGTGCATAAGAATTGTACTCACTGCAATTCCTTTCAAATTAATGACAGTGGTCTGATTCGCATTTTTGTTGTTTTGGAGGATTATGGAAGCAAGTTGAGGGACGTAGTGACCAGCGTAGCTCTCTCCAGATATATAGAAATCCCTACTCTTGTACTCGGGAAATCTTTCTAACCAATTGACTAAAAAGGTGTAAGAATCCGTAGCTGTTTTGTTGTCTCCGAAAAAGTCTGATGTTCTATTCGAGTAAGAAAATCCAACGCCAGCTGGCGACTCGAGGAATATAACATTTGCCTCTGCATCGTATTGTTAACTTTATGACGTTCTAAATGTATCGAAATAGAAAAAACGCATACGGTTTATTGTTACAAGTTACAAATAATATACCTTTATTCCAAGAATTTGTGTTGTGCCATAGTGTTTTTCCGTCTGAATTCACTCGGAATGGTCCAAGTTCTGTCATTGCTCCACCTGCTAGTGAAGAGCAACCTGGCCCTGTAAGAAAAACCACAAAATTACAGATGTTATAGAACTTATTAGGTCAAATTAATATCTTATATTCTTTCTTCAATATATTTTACGACCAAGCCGAATACCCTCAACATAGATTTGATCCATTTATCCACAGAAAACCACAAAGTTGTACAACTTATTAGGTCAAACTAATATCTTATGTTACCCCTTTAACTGCCAATAAAGTGAGGGGACTATACCCTTATATCAATATAATTTATGGCAAAGTCGAAAACCCTTATTGACATTGATTCGGGAAAAAAAAACTGATACGATAACGACGTAACAACTAACCTCCATTGAGCCATAGAACGAGGGGCGTGCTAGAAGGATCTTCAGATTCGGTAAAATAGTAAAAGAGTGCCCTACCAGCATTTGGATCAACGGTAACATATCCAGAATATTGATCGAAGCTAACTTTTGGTTGTCCAGGCAAACTCAATATCTTGTCAGCTTCTTTCAACCCAGATTGGTTTCCAACGTAGACAGGCGAATTAATTATTACATCGTCAGCTAAATCATTAACTGTCGATCTTTGATTTCTCTTAGCTCTGAGAAATTCACGAAGAGGTGGACTACCACAGCTTTGTGCAGAAAGACTAAGAAACAAAAAAGGGCAAAGCAAGATAATAACTGTAATAAATTTCATTTTGAACTGCTGGTCGTAGTGTAAAGAAGGCAATATATAATCAATGAATTATATATGCTATATGATAATGATTTAACAATGGCGAGATGAACTTGACGGACGCATCGTTCTTTCTTGGTTGTCTCATTCTATGAAATTGACGATTTATACTATGCGGTAAGGGTCTATAGTTACAAAAGTGTTATGTTGTTTTTCTTGTTGCGGACTATATATTAGGCATAAATCTGGGCTGCCATGATATATAAATATAGATTAGGCAAAAGCCGGCCAGCATACATTTAAAGTAAACACAACCACATGGAAAAAGAAGTTTAAATTTCTTACTATTTTGTTCGCCTAAGCAGGGAGGAATTAGAGAAATCATTTTCGCTGCTGGAAAACCCCATATAGAATTAAATTCAATCAATGATTTAAACTTTTCACGTTAAAAGGATTTAAGAAAGCGCTACATCATAAAAGAATGATAAAAAATATAATTAAATAATAAAAACTAAGTAATTAACAATATTTATTATATATAAAACCTATCAAATGAGATGAGCGATTACAAGAACACTGCGCATTCTATGTTAATTGACAATCAGCAACATACTTAGTTGCAAAGCATGAGATTCTGCCCAATATACAAAATAAAGCAAGTGATCCAAGTGTCATGATATGATACATGTTTGTGTTCCTTGCGAATTTTGTAACTTCTTTGTTCATCATTTTCACTTCCTTCTATATTTTCTAAATCTCCGTTGCGGCTTTTCTTTCTAATTCTCAATCACATAGTGGAAGGTCCTCTCCCATTAAATAAAAAATCAGATCCATTTTGCTGAAAAAATGACAGTCACATACCGAAAAAATGAAGAAAAAATTAACTAAAAATTGCTCATCTTGTAATCTCGACAAGAGTTTCGTTTCCGACCATGAAGTTCTCAATCTCGTGTGACTGCTAAAATGGCAATACAAGCCGCTTTGGATGAATACATTGAGACCTTTTCCTCGTAAACCCTAAGATTATGATGCTAATGAAATGGAATTGTGGGGAACAATGATACAAATTACCGATGTGAATTGTGAAGCATGTCGTTTACATTCTATACCATCCTCTATTTATACAAGTATTCTAAACTATATGTAATCTAGATAAATGCAATCCCATAATTGTAGCAAATCATAAAGTAATCATTGAGTAATCAACCAGAGCATATCAAGGCTTGATTTACTCCATTAGCCCCCTCAAGCAAGAGGTGGGATGAGGACCAACTCGTAGCTTGTCTCGATAAAATTCAAAGAGCGGACGACAAAGTGATTTAGTAAATATATGCAATTTGTAAGTCGGTGGATATGTACTCCGTGCGTAGCCTTTTATTTGAAACAAGCTCACGAACAAAGTGAAAATCAATATCGATGTGCTTCGCCCGCTTTTGAGCACTCGGATTGACTTAGAAAAAGCGCATTATTGTTGTCCGAGTATAAAGTAGGACAAGACGTCGGTTTGATACGGAGCTCCCGAACAAGCTGAAGCACACATACAATTTCTTGGGCTGCATTTGCAAGAGCCCGATATTCGGATTCACAACTTGAACGAGAAACTGTGAGTTGTTTCTTAGCACTCCAAGAGACTAGATTGCCACCAAGAAAAAATAGAATATCCATAAGTAGATCGTCTTGTTTCCACACAACGCGCCCAATCAGCGTCAGAATATGCAATGAGAGTTGATGAAGAGCCACGAGTAAAGGATAAACCATAAGCTTGATGAAGAGCCACGAGTAAAGGATAAACCATAAGCTGGCGTACCCTTCACATATCGAAGAATTCGCTTTACTGCCTGAAAATGTTCAACGGTAGGATTCTGCAAATGTTGACTGACCAAATTCACGAAAATGAAAATCAGGGCGTGTAACCGTAAGATAGGAGAGCTCCAACCAATGTTCGATATAAAGTAGGATCACATACGCCTTCCCATCAATAGAAAGCTGACAACCTGTAGGTGGTTGAGTAGAAATTGGTTTGGCATCTTCCAAAGATGTCCGCTGAAGAATATCACGAGCATATTTTGCCTCATTAAGAAAAATGTCTGACGAAGTATAAGAAACCTCAAGACCTAAGAAATAATTTAGTTTCCTAGGTCCTTGATGGCGAACTCCTTATGTAGGCGGGCAATGAAGAAATTCAGGCTAGCTGTCGAGTTTCCTGTCAGAATAAAATCATCAACATATACCAACAGATATAAAATTGATGACCCACGAATGTAGATGAATAACGACGAATTAGTGCGACTGCATATGAATTCGATGCTCAAGTAAAAGTCATTGGATCATTGAAACCAGGCACGGTGAACTTGCTTTAAACCATTTAACGCCTTTTTAAGGCGGCAAACATGACTTGGATACTTAGCGTCCACAAATCCAGGTGGTTGCTCCATGAATACGGGTTTCGATAAAACGCCATTGAGAAAGGCGTTCTTGACGTCTAACTAATGAATAGGCAAGTTATTCAGTGCAGCGATAGAGAGCACAACTGGAACAATAGAAGCCCTAATCACGGGACTAAAGGTATGTGATTAATCAAAACCCGACAACTATGTGAAACCTTGAGCAACAAGGCAGGCTTTATAACGGTCAATCGATCCATAAGCTAAAAATTTGGTTCGGAAAACCCATTTAGATCCCACAACATTTGTATCTGTAGGACGTGGAACAAGATCCTACGTATGATTAGAGTGCAAAGCAGAAAGTTCTTCGTTTATCGCGGCAACCCATTCAGGCCGTTTTAAAGCCGATTTGATCCCATGTGGTTCACTAACCATAACAAGAGCATTGAACAAGCTAGTGCAAGCATAATAGGTCAAATGCTCGTTTTAAAGATACCTGATCGAGCCCGAGTTTGCATAGGGTGAGTAGAAACGATGGGTGGCGGCGCACAAACGATTGTACTTGGGAAGATGGATCAAGCTGTGTCGTTGAGTCAGATTCAATAACATGGTCAACAACATTTCCGTTGTATGAGTTGGAGGAGTGGGGACAACCGCAGGAGGTGGCGACATGGATTGTTCGTCACATATAGTACAAGGATGATGTTGAGAGCGTTTGAGTACAGTATCCGACGAAGTCGTGGCGTTGGGAGTCGACTAACCCCTCTTGGTGGCTCAAAAAGTTCTTGAGTAGGTACTGAGTTTACGCTTGACCTGTTATCAGATTTAGCGGACGAAAAAAGAAGATTCCACAAATTTAGCATGGCGAGATATGTAAAGGCGGGAGGAAATAGGATCGTAGCAAACTTTATGTGAGCTGCTGTAACCCATAAAGATACAAGATGTGCTACGTGGCTCAAACTTGTTTGCTGTATAATCTCGAAGACATGGATATATTCGACAACCAAATGGATGAAAATTGTCAAAATTTGGAGCAGTAGAGAATAACAGTTCAAGTGGTGATTTTCCATCTAGCACTTTAGAAGGTAGACGATTTATTGTATACACTGCGCTGCTAAAGGCCTCGACCCAGAACTTCATTGGGGTATGAGAATGGAAAAAGCATCGCTAGACCTATTTCAGTAACATGTCTATGCTTTCGTGCGGCCTGTCTATTTTGAGCTGGAGTCTAAGGACAAGATTGAAGGTGACGAATGCCCACACCACGACAAAAATTCTGCACTTTGTTGTTGGTGAACTATGTGCCTGCGTCACTATGAAAAGTCTTAACACGACGAGAAAATTGATTTTCAACAAATATACTAAACTGAAGCAGTACATCATATGTGCCTCAATGGATAGAAACACGTGAACCGAGAGAAGTGATCTACAAAAATGACAAAATAGCGAAAAGTAGAACCCGAACTGATTGGAACAGGTCCCCACAGATCACAATGAACAATATCCAAAAGAGAAGAAGAACGCTTATCATCTAAATTGAAGGGCAAGCGCTTACTTTTAGCTTTTTCGTAGGCGACGCAAATCACTGGTTTGGGTAACAAGGAAGTTACAGATATCCTCCCAGTCTTATTTAAACAGGAGATTGCATCGTAAGATACGTTACGAAGACGGGAGTGCCACTTCGAATGATGCTTTCGGTATCTAAGTCGCCACCCAAACCATATGAGAAGCATCCAATTTATAAAGTCCTTGACTACGCCGCCTCTCATGGTACAGGTTTGCTTCCTTCTTTCTTTTTCAAGCCAATACGACGATTGTTTCATCCGACTACTATTTACGCGATTTCCCGATCGAGCCAGCCTTTTTCCTACTCTTTCCTAGCCCAGCAACTTTCCAGGAAATAAGAGCTAGTGATGAATTTACATAGATGCAAAGGACTCTTTGTGCTAGAATGTCTTGGCTGAGACGATATTGAATAGCAACTTTCAGTAAAGAGCACATTCACAAGTAAGTCACTGGTTAATTTGCTTACAGAAAGCAAATTCTTCGTAAGGCCAGGAACAACGAGTACGTCACATAATTTGATAGAAGAAAGGTACAACTGCCAATATGAGAGATAGGCAATAGTACACCATTACCGACGACAACTGAAGCCAAACCTGTGTACGGCGTAGAGAAATCAAAATCTGACACATTTGGAGTCATATGGGACGATGCGCCGTATCCAAGTAGCAAACATAGGTTGGCGTATTAGAGGAGGATGGAAAAGAATTTGAAGGGGCCATAGTCGTGATGGCAATATATTGACGATAAAGAAAAAGAAGAAGGTGTGTCGCTACCTCTTATACCATGTGAATGTAAATATAATATTTACGCCATGTCGTTTACATTCTACATCATCCTCTATTTATACAAGTATTCTAAACTATATGTAATCAAGATAAATGCAATCACATAATTGTAGCATATCATAAAGTAATCAGTGAGTAATCAAGGAGAGCATATCAAGGCTTGATTTACTCCATTGAATGACTCGATTATTTGGGTAACATGCTCGAACCTGACAGAGTTTTGGAGGAAGATATGAGTTTGGATAAAAAATTTCAACTATCGAAATCGTGTTGTTGCTCGTTCTTGAACATAGCTTTTTTTACTTAATAATTATTGTTAATTAGTTGTCTTATGGTATTATTATTGTGTAATTATCCTTGTCATTTAATTTTTTATGTAGGTGGCGCTTAGTTGGATGATAGAGAAAAAAATTTGATCCAAATCATCGATATCTGCGCACACGTGTTAATTCCGGCTAAATTGTCCTTAAATTGCTCTTTTTAATAGACGTACATGACTAAAATTTTCCGTTTAATTAAGGTGTCCTGAAATCGCCACAACCTCAAATATACCGGACTAAAAAAGTTACTTAAGCCTATATCACAATTGCCTTGATTATCTTATGTTACATTTCATATTAGCAGATATTTGCAGAAAGGATAAAAGAAAAAAGAAGATCCGATCGCCAAAATAAACCGAAGACCCCAAGCTTGGGAAACACACATATGTATGCATAAAAAAAACAATATATTGCAAGCATGTTGTCGTGCGATTACTGCTTTTTAAAGTCGAACGGGAGAAACACGCAAACTCAGTTGGTCCTACTTTGGATTTTTGTCTCCACGGATCTCTATAATCTACCAACTTGATTCACTTGGAGTCTCTGTATCAAATCTTGATGTGAATATTGCGAGTGCATCTTGTAGGCAAAAGTCTATACCTCAATGTTGTTCTTCAGGTATTTATAGGAGGAAGGAAGATTTTAAAAGACAGTTGTTTGCTCATGTTGATAGAGGATCTTCAAGTTTGAACTTCAAAATCGGCTTCTAGTATGCCTATTAAATGCGATTTCTCGAAATAGCTCAGTTGATCCTTAAGCGTATGACAACGGTTTTGCTTTATCCAACAAGACATAAATCCAAACAATATTACTCTTGAAACTATACCATTTATGGTTCAAGCTCTGCAGTTTGTCTATGTCTTGATTCCGATTCATATTCTGATTTTTCTAACGAAGCGCGACAACCTCGATCGAGTCTGACCAACCGATATTGGTGAAACCAAAGCACATCAATGTCGGTTTGCACCCGACCAACTGAAGTCCAAGTTCGTCACTTCGGCTTCAGTCATGTCTTCGGTTTCGGTCCCTTGTATTGATTAAACTATTGCACCCGACCAACTGAAGTCCTATTAGCTCAAACTTTGGGTAATGTGATTATTAGAATTATTGCAATTACAATTAACATAACTCTTGCTGTTGGGTATTAGTGACCCAAAACTTATAATTCGGTATGAGGATCGATCGGAGCGAAGCCGGGCAAGTTATGGGGCCGGGAACGTGATCCACAGCCAGAAGCACATGGCCCCACGGCCGTGGGCCATGCTGGGCAGCAAATAAGACCACCTCCACGGCCGTGGAGGTGGCTATCGGAGGCCGTGGGAGGCAGGCAAAGAGGTCCGTTTGAGTTCGTTCAAGGGTCGTGGGAAGCAGCAATTTCTTTGTAACCAAATTATGAACGGCGTAGGAACCTCCTAGACCTATTCTCTTATATATATATATATATATATATATATATATAGATATATATATATATATATATATAGGTCATTTGAACTCGACTTTGTAATAGAGATTGAGAGAGGAAGCTAAAAACTTGTAATCTGTGAGATCGGTTGAATAAAAGAGAGTATCTTCAGATTGTGGATGTACACTCGATGTCAAACCACGTAAAAATCTCCTGTTTTCACTGCATTTTCTTTCCCTGTTTTCCGAGGCGTTCCGTATACACGTCAGTCTTCTACCCGATAACGACCAAGCTCTCGAAACCCTATTCAAAGGCAAACCCAATGGCGCCAGAATCTCAATACTCACAATCCATGGACATGCTTGAATATAATTCGCTGCTGCTAGTGATATGTCAAAAAATCAAGTCGATGTTACGAAGGAAAGTAAAAAAGTTTTTTGGATTAAAAACAAAATAGTGTCTCAGCAAGCGAGCAATTTATGGTCATATGAGCTGTAAATGAACGACACCGAGACGTATGAACTTAACAATTCCGCAAGTCTCGGCGAGATAAGAGTAGATACTTTAATTCGATAAAAACTGACACACATAAGATTAAATCGGCACTCAAAGAATAAGTTTATTAGATCAAATCAAACGTTAATTTTAAGTACATAGGTAAGTATTTTAAGTGCAATAGTAAGAATTTGCTAGACTTGTACATCGGCGTAGCACCAGATTTCACGTACCAATTAAAAGACCTACCAAGACAGTGAAAATTAAAATAAAATAATAGAAACAATGGGTGATCTTAGACATATTATTCAATTAAGATTAGATTAGATCTTGGCCGACTTAAGAGTCGAACAAACTCTTCCATTAATTGGGAAATTAAGAGTTGATCCTCAAATTCTTCAAATTTCCACATTGCTTCCCCTCTTTGTCCAACCCAATTGAAGGAGGGCCAGCCTCGGGTCCTCGATCACTTGCCGATGGATTTTGCCAATTATAACGACGTCGTTACCCAGGTGATACTTCAGAAAAAAACCCTACTTTGAATCACACAGTTCAATTAGTGCAGCGTTAGTTTTGTTTTTGTTGCAAGTTCGAATTTTTCTTTTTTGGATTTCAATTGTTTTTGCCCACTCCATCTGCAGTTATACGTAATAATTGTTGCCCGATGCTGGGTTTTTGTTTTTGTCCCCTGTTTGCCCTATTACGCTCGATGATAACTCAGGTCTTCACTAGAGAATTCTTTGAACTAATGCTGATGTCCGTTGAAAAATACATGTTAAGGAATCGATCAAGAAATATGGGCTTTTCTTGTTTCTATCCTTCTGTCATCAGGGATGGTCATCACCTTTCAGTAGATTTGATGATAATTCTTACTCGAAAGTGCAGGAAACTCCTAGGCCGACGACCGTCGATGAAAATGATTTCGAAACAACTTGTTGGGGCTGTGGACTACGTGTTGTTGTCGCTTCTTATGCTTCCGTTTTTAAATGCGGTTGGTGTGGAGCTATTACGAAGCTAAACGTCGTCAAGAACAATAATCTAACGTACTTAAAGTGGAGGCGGTTAAGAGACCGATGCTTTGTCTTCACTGTCATTCTATTCATGCTCTTCTTCATATGTAAGATCAGCTGCAGTAACCCTTTTCGCAATTCGACTTTTTCACTAGCAGCGTCTTAATTTACTCGAATCTGAATTTTCGTATCTTTCTTCTGATGGGTACGTACATACAGGTGGGGGTATTTGGGCAGTTTATCCAATAGTATTCTCCATCAGTTACTTATTTGGCGCGTTCAACCTCGCATTGGCATTGATTTTGTCTGTATCTACGCTGTCTTCGTTTTGCCTATCTGCATTTAAGCCCGCGGGTTCTCCACCGTTGATCCTTTGGGGTAGCTATCCAACGGTCCACAAAGGTGGCCTTGAGAACCATACCTTTTGCCAACATTGTTCTAAGCCTAAGTCTCCGAGGACCCACCATTGCAGTTCTTGCGGGACTTGCGTGCTCGACATGGATCATCACTGCCCATTCGTAAGCTGGGAACAGTTTTTCTTTCTTTCTTTCTTTCCTTTTTTTGCGTTGTTCCGAATTTCATGATGTTTAAGTGCTGCTGCTAATCTTGTTAGTTGCAAGGAAGGTATCGAACAATCTGTGATAAAAAGAAAAAAAAAGAGTATACGGTGCTTACAGTGTCAGAACAACCCTGCTTTAGGCCAATCTTGTTGATGTTTACATTATGCATATCTTCGCACCATCACATTACTTCTCTGTGTAATTTTTATTCCCATGAAATTGATTCTAACGAACGCTTTTCTCCCTCTTTCGAAACTCTGCAGATCGGTAACTGTGTGGGCTCTGCAAATCACCGTTCTTTCATCCTCTTCCTCATATCAACGGTCACCAGCACAATCTACATAGCCATAATAACTTCATACTCTGTTCTACGAATTTGGCCACCATTAGACCATCATAACGAAAACCCTATAACCCTTTCGTATGGGCTCGTATCCATCTTTACTCTTTCCAAACAGTACTTCATATCCTTCTTTAGAGCAGCTGTGTTCTTACCGGCGAGAGGAATTCTCCTTATTTACCTCTTCATTGCCAGTTCTTCTGTGGGCATTGGGCTGATCGTTCTTTTATGGCAGCAGCTTTGGTACATTTATTCGGGCAAGACTTATCTGAGTCATCTGAGCTCGGGCAGTGATAATAAAGGCGATGATGCTGAAAAGGATTGCGAGAATCTCGTTAGGTTCTTCGGCTTGCGAGCTTCTTATTACCTGCCCAGTTATCGCAAGTCTTCGAGGAAAAGGCATGACAAGTGAGGAATGAATGAATGAAGAAGACTTTGTCCTTAAAGATGGTTTGAGTTTCTTCTTCACACGATGTCCTTTTTTTCATTGAGATCATTGAAATGCGACTTGCAAAAGGTTTGTGCCTTTTTTTGTTGTATCATTAAGTATTGTCACCATTTTATCAGTGATAAGTATTCCTCGTACGCATTTGCCAGTTACTTATGAGTATCGTATTATGATCAACGTACGCATTCAAGTTGTAATAAGATTTCATGGATACATCAAGAACGGCATTTGATTTAATTATGGTGCATTTAGATTTATCACATGTGTTTATCGATTTTTTTATTGAATTAATCATCAAATCTATCCCTCCAAGACTTGTTGGTTTGTTTGTAACTGTTCATACGTCTCAGTGTGTCGTTCATCTGCAGCAGCTGCCAGCTACTGCTCTCAAATCCTGTGGTTGCGAACACAACTACAGAATTACGGGTTTGATTTCAATAACGTACCTATCGATAGCGACTCAAAGAGTGCAATAGATATTACTTCTACTCCTGTCCACCATTCGCGCACAAAGCATATAGATCTTAGGTATCACTTCATAAAGTACCATGTGGAAAAGGGCACAATCGCTATGTACTTTGTCAATACTGAGGTTCAGTTGGCCTACTTATTTACCAAGCTTTTGGATGAAAAACGATTCCATTTTCTTGTATCGGAGTTATGAACCGAGAACCTTAGGCGATTCTGTCCCGCAGAGTTTTTTGTAAAGTGTAAATGTTTGGTGTTTTTACTTTAGGGAGCTTTATATACTATTTGTCGGGGAAGAAATTTTTAAAATATAACATGTAGTAACATTACTTAAGTTAGGGGGAGAATCTCGTGATTTAACTTAAGAAATCTTATTACTAAATCTAGGGGTAGCCTTTACTCGTGCTTAAGAATCTTACTACTAAATCTAGGGGGAGTCTCTACTCGTGCTTAAGAAATCTTTCTATTAAATCTAGGGGGAGTCTTTACTTGTGACTAGGGGAGTTTTGTTTTTAAATGATATGCATAAATTGAGGGGGAGTGTAATACCCGTAAAGTTAATATGGGATTATGCTGTAATCATCTGTGTAATTATTTTACGAATTAGGAACTTCGATAACGAAATTTAAGATGCAACGAAAATATGAATTTTATTAATTTCGAATTTATTCCGAAATTGATCAAATAATTAAATATAATTGATACAATTAGGAAAATTTTGTTGGGCTACATTTAACATTCGAAACTTAGGCCCAAATTTAAGTATTCTTAGGCCCATATTATATATATAATTTTGAAATATGCTTCCTTAAGCTTAAGGGAAAACGTTTACCTAAAATAACCCTAAAATATGTTAAGAATCCAAGTTTTCGCCAAACTAGGATAAGGATCAAATAAGATCTATAGTTTTCGACAAAATTGATAGTTAGTTACTAAGCCACATTTCTTAACATGGGAGGAAACCATCCGTCACTTTCTTGTCAAATCAACTTCCTTTAATATATATTTATAATATACATAGTTATCAATTAAAAAGAAAGAGCAGAAGAACAAACCTAGAGGTGAGACGAAACTTTAAGCTAAGAAGTAGTAACAAGTCGATTTCAACTGTGAGGTATTTAAACCCTTTATAACACGTAGATATTTTCATGAATTATTGTATGGTGTTTCATATGATCTTTCCATTGCTTATATACTTTATATATATATTTCGACATATGTGCTTAAGCTAGGTTTAGGAAATTTGTATGTGAGGTTAAAAATCTCAAGTTGCTAGGAAGGTTTTCGGCCTATGTACATAGTTGAGAATTTTAAATACTTACAGTACTTGTACGTCTAGATTCTTGAAACAAATCATAGGAGTTAAATTCTTGTAAGGACAGGAAGTTTTGGTAATGACATGATAGTCGGTACTTCTATAAGTAATTAATTTAGTGTGTGTTGTCGGTGCAATCTAGCTTTTGGCAAATATAGCAAATTATGAATATGTGATTGTAGGGATGAAGAGAAGTTTGCGTGATGCCATATAGGAATTATATTTCATGGTAACTTATTGGTGAGTTAAGTGAGGTTTTCGTAATTATGGTCTTGGGGTTAGCAATGTGTAACTAAATGTAATTGTCGAGGGTTAACTTGCCTTGTTAAATATATATGATCAGGTTTTAAAATATATATTAGTCTTCGGTGGTTTTATAAGTGGCTAGCGTAGCACATGCATAATGTTTTCGGTATATATTGATTTAGGGTTTTCGCCATTTAGATGTTGAGTTTTAGAAGTTTTCGGCATGTGTGTGAATACTATCAGCAATTTTAAGTTTTCGGCCTTACCTCTATTTACAATGTTCCCGGTATTAATAGGGTTTTCATTATTTTAGAGTTTCGTGATTTTAGGGTTTTGATAATTTTAAGGTTTTCGATACTTACAGTTTGGAAATTTCGAAACTTATGGGACTTAGTAAATACACTGATAGGAAAATATTTTCAATACTTAGAGGTTCGAAGCGTAGGGAAATTACCAGATTACGTGACTAATTTTATCGGGAGGACAGGTACGTGAACCATTCATCTACAATGCGTAAACACATATGTGACTTATGGGCTTTTATGTGATTCGATGATTTATGTGATTTACGTATTTTACGTGTTTTACGTACGTTTCATGCGGATCATGTTTTATTTGTTATCCTGGTTACATGCATAGCATGTGCATATCACATCAGGTTGAGAGATGGTTTCCACCGTATTGAGACGGTGATGATTCGACGTACGGAAGAAGGGGGTAGACTGTGATGATTATGACAGTTGTTTGAGGTTGGGCTCGCAGGCCACTTAGCGGAGACAGACGTGATCGATCTGTCTACTCGGATGTGGTCGATTCGAGGTGCATACCGCTGATATAGATACGGGTATACTACCCATGGTACTGACACGGGTCTGACCGCCCATGATATGGGTTATCGCCCATGATATTCGATACGGGTGTTATCACCAATGATATTGGATTTGGAATCACGTGATACACCCATGATATTTATTGCACGCATGGGTCCCGAGCCTAACCTAAAGCCCTGTGTTGTATGATATGAGATAGGATGTGGGACAAAAAGAGTGTGCATTGACATGTAGATATGGGGACTGGGATTGAGTGCACACTTGCATACATGCATTTTATTCACCTACTGGGCAAATCGCTCAGTGTTTACGTGTTGTAGGTACTGAGTCTGCCGCTGATACGCGTCAAGACTAAGGCAGCTGCTGGTGGTGCTCCACGGACTTTTGAGGCGCGGGACGGTACATGGATGAAGACCCGTGGAGCGGCGTTAGGGTTTTTGATCTTTTGACATTTTTGGGCCACGCCCTTTGTACAAATATTATTATGTAGAATAATATTTTGTTGTATTATAGGAAAAAGTTTTTAATAGACGGTCTTCCGCGACTTACGTTGCAAAAATCCGCCACTAATTACTATAAGAAAACGAGGGTCGCCACAGGGAGTTTGGAAATTATTTCAAAATTTATTTGCCAAATTAATCTTTGTAACTTTGCAAAATTTCCAAAAGTTAAGATTCTCGGATCCAATCCCTGTGAAAATTTTCCAAATTCGGACATTGTTCAATTTTCGGGTCTTTTTCCCTCACTGTTTTAAAACACGGCGAAAAATTCACGTACATGAAAATTTTTGACTGAAATTTCTCAAAATCGAAAGCATTTCAATTTTTGGGTCTTTCTCACTCACAGCTTAGAACACGGTGAAAATTGCATTCTCCCGAAAAATTTACTATTCAATCAAATATATATAGCTTCGCCCGAAATTTCATCACTTATCTCAAACCACCGGAAAAACCCAAAAATCCTCTCACGTTTTTCTCTCAAAATCTCCCGAAAATCACCATCAGTTTGATCAAACTAAGATTTTCTTCCGATTTCTGCTTTCACTGGGTTTTGGTAAGAACGATTCAAAATCTACGAGTTTTCTGCAGTTTTCTTCAAATTTACTGGTTTTTCGCATATTAGGGTTTAAGAGAATTCGGGCGATTTTCGGCCGAAATTCAAATTTCTGCCCGACTTTCTACCCGAATTCAACAACACGGCAAAAATTCCCTGTAGCTCACACGTCTCACCCGAATTTGGCTTCCGAAATTTTCACTGTAGCAGACATCTCAATTTATACCAAAAAATTTTATCGCCCGAATTTCGATTTTAAATTTTGACTTTTGAAGTTTGACCCTTCCCGAAAGTTGAATTTTACGCAGGCCGAATCTTTGACACCCGAAAATTTCTTATGCCTTGCCCGAAAATTCAATTTAATTTGGTTGAACATTTGACGCTCGAAAATTCTTTCTGCTTTACCCAAAATTTTAATTTCGCCGAATGACTCTTATCACCCGAAAATTCTGATTCCCCCGAAAAATAAATTTTCGCCGCATAATACTATTCCCTGAATTTTATGACCCGAAAATTGAATTGAATCTTAATTGAAGTGAAATTTTCTTTCTAAGTCAAATTTCTCTTAAGTCCTAATATAGTACATCGTGTCAAACTTAATTTTCGAAAACAAACAGGGCCACTCTTACACACCTATGCGGTCGGTATAATGACTCCATTTTCCTCTGTTTATAGAATATCAACAATGGTGCACTCGAAGACGTTTTCCCTCCACACAAATGGGCACAGAAATTACCAAATAACCTCCTACTCGACTTCGAGACGGCCCAGTGCCCAGACAAAATCGTTCTTCACATCCTTCAAAACAACCCACTAAATACCACCCTCACAGTCGTCGAGTGTGTCCCCGAAGTCTACGTGCAACAATTTTGGGCCAATCTTACAAATACCAGCAATCGACCAAACCCAGTCGTTTTTACATCCCAAATCGACCAAACCCTGCTATTGTAAACCTAAGCCATCTTCATACCCTATTAAACATGCCTTTCACCCTTCACTTCGACCCTAACCCCTCTGACCAAGAAGTCATCAATGACCTCATTTTCATGGGCTGTAAAACCAACAAGGACGATTACATACACCTATTTGACTTCTCCGCCGAGGACATTCCCCAATCTTGGCGGACACTTTTCTTGATCGTCAACAAATGCCTTTCCCCAAACATAGCGGTCCAGACCGATGCAGCCGCAACATCATGATGCTCTTTCATGGCATCGTATTTAACGAAAAATACGCTGTCGCCCAACTCATATGGATGGACTTGCTCGACCAACTTCACTGACGGGACCTCAAATCAGCAAAGAGAGTGCTCCCATACATGAGGTGGCTCCTAGTGATAGTCCGGCACTTTCTTGACACAATACCCGAGATCGAGCGATGCTCTCTTTGCTGATTTCAGAAGAATATCCAATACCAAAGCTCGGATCTCTCCATTCATCAAAGACCAAGTTTGATCAAGAGGCGATGATTATACCTGACTAATCTTCTACAACTCGTTGATCAAAGCAATCCAGGCGTCAAGCTTACCTTCAAGCAAACAACCTCGAGGAAATTCCCATGGTCCAACACATCCCAGTTAGACCTAACCCATGGACAAGCCAACCCACTCAGCCTAATCTAGGTCTAGGAAGCGCCTCATCCCCAAAATGCAAACAAAAGAGAAAATCAAAAGGGGTTGACGTAAGCCTTGAGTAGGAATGGCGCACCAAACATAAAAGCGATAGTCACCCTCCGCCCATCACTCCACTCACAGGCTGGACCCAGTCCAAAGGTAAAGGGGTTGACTTTGTCTTCCCCCGAGTGGAAGTCGCAACATCTGGTCCAATCGCTCGTATATCCCCACCTAGCCACTCACCCGTCTCCCAACAGAGGGGTGTTTCACATATGCACTAGGAACCACATCAAAAATTACCGCCTCGCTCGCAGCCGATCGATGTTGAAACAAGCAGTCCTCAACCTCAGACTACACTTTCAATGATCACGACAAGTCTAGTGTCCGCGGCACCCACATTTTTTCCATTTACTAGGACACAAACACCTTTACTGCATCTCTAGATCATGGTGATCTGGACAGAACGCTCTACAACGTCTACATACTAGATGCTAGTCAGGAACAGAGTGAAAGACCCACAGTAGTCAACACCACAGCAGCTACTGACATGGGCCATCCATCTAAGTCTATCTCAGCACTGATGTCAAAGGTGAGCCTAAGTGGCCCGGCTTTACAAGTCCTGTGCAAACGGGCGACACGTTAGTCCTCTCCACTACATTGTGACGACGGAACGCCCTAGTGGCTCCGTCTCGTTATTTCCCCCACTCGTGACCAAGGCGAGGCTGATCGAATTTGGCAGACATCTCGAGGATTCCTCAGAGGTTAGGCTGGTCGATTTGGGAAACGTCTCGAGGGGTCCATCGTAAACAGAGTATACACAGCACTCGGTACCTCGACCCGAGATAAAGGCAAAGCCCCAGTCATCGAAGAAGACCCTATTGCACCTAATCGGTCCGCTGACTCAGATGCCGACCCATGGAATGTTCCAATAGAAAGAACTCCATGACATCCTGCTGGCCAGACTCCGCACTGCACCAAGTCTTAGCGAACGTGAACAGGAAATCCTTTGACGACTGGAGACACAGCTCTCTTGCCGAGGAGAGGCCAGGACATCCAACCACGTGACTACTCAGAAGATGAGGGCCATCCCGAGGGGGAGAATGTTAGTATTATGATCAAGAACCCAATATTTATATTGTTGCGCTTTTTATTTTCACGAATTGAATGATTTACACCATTTTGTTCCTTGAGTAAATTAATTATTTATGGGTTGTTTAAGTCGATGACTTAGATTGTAGAATTCCATAATGTATTAAATATTATTTACTCTAAATTATCCTTAATCTTGATATTTAGCATGGAACACTAATTATCATGTTTAAGATTAATGTGTGGATTAAATGATAGTTATATTCTACAAACTATTTGATAAAGAGTTATCAATTTAATCACACAGATATATAATGGAGATTATAATATCGGATAGACCCGAAATGAAACATACTATGGATTGTGTTTGTGTCATTAATGTTTCATACGTGTCTTGAATTCTATAATATGAGATGTTCATTTTTCAACACTGGAAATGCGCGTCTGTTAGTATCGCTCAACGTTAGCCGTAAAAGGTAACCATACGGGTGGTGTTACGACAAGCGTGACTAGTGCAGTGGATTACGTTCATCAAGAATATTTTGTCCCTCATATTTAATGAGTGATGATATCCACGGGCCCCTTGATAAAAGTGATATCGTAATGCATGCAATGTGATTAAGAGCAATCATATTTACGATAAACTTTTGGAATCAAGAAATAAATAAGTTGTGAGGATGACACATTCCTACCTTGAACTTATTTAGGATATTATGCGACAAGGAATTGACACGGGCAATTACTGTTTTAGGATGGTGATACGTATAAGAGATACTTATTATCTATGTCACTTGGGTAGTCTTAATGTATTTGCTAGGTACCGCTTATGATTTATAGAATTAGAATGGGTTCGAATTCTATTGCCAATGTGACATGGATCCTACTGGGTCACACCGAAAAGAAAAGATCGAAGAATTTATTTTCTATATGTTACATGGAGATGTAAATATAATGAGAAATTTATTATGAGATAATTTATCTTCTCATTATATAATACAAAATAGATAAAGATTCAAATAAGAGATGTGATATGAAATGATAAATATATATGGGATATATTTCATCCTTTATTGAGAGGAAATCGACTATGCTCTAATATAACAAGTAATATGGTAAATTATAAGCCACAAAGATAGGATCTTTTATGGTTATTAGACAATTACTTGTCGTACGGAAATAATGGAGTAATTATGGGAATTAATCATTTTAATTCTTGAATGAGATTTTAATTACTATGGAGCAGCCGTGATTTATATATACACACATCTTTATCTTTATGAGAAATCAGAGATATCTCACGTGGGATCAAAAAGGGTTTATGGACTCCCTAAAGACATTGTGAATCACACAACATCGTTCGAGTATTTCTAGCTAACGAAAGGGCGATTCTTTGATCGAATTCTTGGTGGATATCGGTAGAGGTACCATACTTTTGGTATTATCAAACATCGCTCATCTCGAAGAAATAACAGGTATATCTCTATAAACTGGTTAGGTTTTAATTCGCATGGATCCTGTCGGAATCGGTTGATATGTTGATATAAAAAAATCTTAATTTCCGCTGCGTGTAATACTTTGATTATGTGCGCCGATTCCTAACAGTGGTATCAGAGACGTCGTGCAATTTCTTAACTGGTTGTATGGAACGCTTGTTTCCTTTACCTCTGATATGTACGTTTAAATGACATGTTGCTGATTTAATATTGTGATAAAATTCCATGTGCCTTACGTTGACTACAGAAAGCTTACTTGATAAGTATTTCATGTGATGGGATAACTATTTGCTTTTCGTTGGTGTTCTGTCGTGATTGCTTTGTAACAAGCATGTTTAAATTAATTATTTTAATTAATATCATGATGATACGATATGATGTTTTCAATTCAGAAAAGGTGTAAGCGTATATGTACATATATAATTGCAATCACATGGCCAACGTGTATATACTGTGAGTACTGTGAGTGTATATGATGCTGTCGTGATGATGATTGAAATATCACATGCTTATCGTTTGCATCGTATTGGATATCCATCAAATGAGCAGTTGTATATATGTTGTGATTTTCGCTTTGGTTAATAGGATTGACCGAACACTGAGATTTTATTATCTTAAATATAGTATGCAAGATTATTAGATAATTTGCATCTTTAATTTTTATGTTTAAATCTGTGAATGATTTAAATAATGTTAATATGATTAGCGAACATAGTCCCTTTAAAAAAAAAAAAAATTAAGTCTACTCCCTTGCTATTCTATCCGCGCCGAATTTAGAACGAATATTGGTGGGCCCTACTCAGTAGGCACCGTGTTCAATCTTTAGGAGTCGTGGGGTATGTCCGACATGCCGTATCAAATAGAATGAGTTTGCTTATCAAGAGACCAAAACCGTTTTGGGTCTTGGGGAGAAGTTTTGTTAATATACGATGTTGACAAAACCAAGAGTCAAATATGATTTGATTAGCAAAGTGTTGCTTACCTAAAATAGCTAAGATAAAGTTTCATGCCGTCGCTGGCTTATTCTTAGTGAAAATATGGATCTTGGACCTACTACTATGGGGCATTAGATTGTAGTGGGAGTTTTATTCTGTGAATAAAACATTTACGTGAAAATAACTGAAACCTTTTCCTCTATGACGTAGATAATGGCAGCACAGGCATTGTCGTTGCGTTCGCTTTTGGACAAGGACAAATTGAGCTCTAATGGGACCAATTTTATTGATTGGTACCGTAACCTAAGAATCGTTCTTAGGCAAGAGCGCAAGGAATATGTAATTAATACGCCCATTCCCGAAGATCCCAATGCTAATTCAAGTGTTGAAGAGGTCGATGAGTACGACCGACATTGTTCCGATGAGATCGATGTACAATGTCTGATTGTGGCGACGATAGCACCCGAATTGCAGAAGCGATTCGAGTTGAGCACGTCGTACAATATCATGGAGCAACTCAAGAAAATGTTTCAAGAGCATGCACGTGCTGAGAGGTATAATGTGACTAGAGCTTTGCTGGCATGTGAGTTGTCTGAGGGTAACTCTGTTGGTGATCACATGCTCAAGATGTTGAGTTATGTGGAACAGTTGGAGAAACTTGAAGCTCCTGTGGGCAAAGAGTTGGCCACTGACATTATTTTCAACTCTCTTCCTCCCAGCTATTCATCGTTCATCATGAACTATCATATGCATGGGATGGATAAAAGTTTGGATGATATTCATGGGATGCTGAAAACTGCTGAACTTGATATGAAGAAAGGAGTTTCTCATGTGCTCGCAATTCATGCAAGTGGGAAAAAGATTAAGAAAGACAAATTCAAGCGCCAAATAAAAGGCAAACCAAATGTTGGTAAAAATAAGGCTAAGGTTGTTGCTTCGAGCGCTCCCAAGGTCAAGGTTGCTGCTACTGCTGAGTGCTTTTACTGTAAAGGCATTGGGCACTGGAAGAGAAATTGTCCCAAGTATCTTGATGACTTGAAAAATGGAAAGGTTCCAACCGTTTCAGGTATATTTGTTATTGAAGTTAACATTGCTACTTCTGATTCTGAATGGGTATTTGATACCGGATCGTGCGCTCATATTTGTTCGAATATGCAGGCACTAAAGAATAAGAGGATGCTAAGAAAAGGCGAAGTACAACTACGTGTCGGGAATGGTGCAAGTGTTGCAGCTGTTGCTATTGGATGCATAGATGTGTCTTTGCCAAGTGGACTTGTTTTAGAACTGAAAAATGTTCATTACATCTATATCTAGAAATATTATT
Organism: Craterostigma plantagineum; assembly: GCA_027422505.1. Classification (NCBI taxonomy): domain Eukaryota; kingdom Viridiplantae; phylum Streptophyta; class Magnoliopsida; order Lamiales; family Linderniaceae; genus Craterostigma; species Craterostigma plantagineum. The sequence continues at coordinate 5,466,653 of JAPQWV010000047.1, read as the reverse complement.
TCTATTTTATGTTTGGACATGGATGATTTTTATTTCACCATTAAGAATGGTTGTTTTTCATTTTATAAGAATGATATATTTTATGGATGTTCTTATGAGAAGAATGGTCTATACTTGCTTGAGATGGAAAAACAAGTTTTAAATGTCAATAACAAAAGATCCAAGATTTCTCATGAGAGTATGACTCTTATGTGGCATTGTCGCCTAGGTCATATAAATGAGAGACGCATTAAGAAATTACAAGAAGTGGGACTTCTTGGTCAATTTGATTTAGAATCAATTGAGACATGCGAATCTTGTTTGCTCGGGAAGATGATTAAAGCGCCTTTCACTAAAAAAGGCGAAAGGGTAAATGACCTACTAGGACTAATACATAGTGATGTATGTGGTCCGATGACGACTAATGCTCGGGGAGGTTATCAATACTTCATTACGTTTACTGATGATTTCAGTAGATACGGTTATGTCTACTTGATGAGACACGAATCTGAATCATTTGAAAAGTTTAAAGAATTCAAGAATGAAGTAGAGAACCAGCTCAACAAGAAAATAAAAACCTTACGGTCAGACCGTGGAGGTGAATATTTGAGCATAGAGTTCGGTGCTTATCTTAAAGAATGTGGAATCGTTTCACAGTTGACTCCTCCTGGAACGCCACAATGGAATGGTGTTTCTGAAAGGCGGAATAGAACCTTGTTGGACATGGTTCGATCTATGATGAGTCAGACTGAACTCTCTCTTTCCTTTTGGGGCTATGCGCTTGAAACTGCTGCATTCACACTGAACCGAGTTCCCTCTAAGTCTGTAGAAAAGACACCATATGAGATGTGGTTTGGTAAGGTACCAAATGTGACTTTTCTGAAAATTTGGGGTTGCGAAGTTTACGTCAAAAGGTTGATGGTTGATAAACTCGGCCCTAGATCAGATAAATGCTTCTTTGTAGGATATCCTAAAGAAACCAAAGGATATTATTTCTATCATAAGTCGGAGAACAAAGTGTTTGTTGCTCGACATGGCGTTTTCTTGGAGAAAGAGTTTCTCACACGAAAAGGCAACGATAGTAGTGTTAGACTTGAAGAAATTCAAGGGACACTACAAGATGATATGGTTATGGGTTATCATGTGTCCCAACCCATGATAGTCTCCACCAGCACGAGGCAAGAAGAGCCAATTTCGCAACAAGTTGTGGAAGAGGCTCAAGTATTGCCTCAAGCTGATTCGACATCAATCGAAGTCGAACAACCACAAATTGTTGTGGAGGAGGTTCAACCGGAGGAACAACCTTTACGTAGGTCAACACGGATAGTCCGAATGCCTGCGAGGTTTTTGGGACTACATGAGATATTGGTATTAGATACCGAGGACCCAATGACTTATAAAGAAGCTTTAGACAGACCTGACTTTGATGAGTGGCTAGGAGCCATGAAATCCGAGATGCAGTCCATGTACGACAATCAAGTTTGGAACTTAGTCGATCTTCCTGATGGTATAAAAGCCATTGAAAACAAATGGGTTTTCAAAAGGAGGACAGACATGGACGGTAATCTGACTACATACAAGGCACGACTGGTAGCGAAAGGTTTCAAACAAGTTCAAGGAGTTGACTATGACGAAACTTTCTCACCAGTCGTTATGTTTAAATCGATTCGGATCCTTCTAGCAATTGCCGCATTTCACGACTATGAAATATGGCAAATGGATGTTAAAACTGCATTTCTAAATGGTGATTTAGAGGAAGATGTGTACATGACACAACCAGAAGGTTTTGTAGATCCATTGAATGCTAGGAAGGTATGCAAGCTTCAGAAATCCATTTATGGGTTGAAGCAAGCATCACGAAGTTGGAACAAACGCTTCGATAAAGAGATCAAAATGTTTGATTTTATCAAATGCGAAGAGGAACCTTGTGTATACAAGAGAACTAGTGGGAGTGCAATAGTTTTTCTAGTACTGTTTGTAGATGACATACTTCTTATCGGCAATGATATTCCATCACTGGAGTTTGTCAAGTCCTCGTTAATGAAAGTGTTCTCGATGAAGGATTTGGGCGATGCTGCTTATATTTTGGGCATCAAGATCTATAGAGATAGATCCAAGAGACTCATAGGATTGAGTCAAAGCGCATATATTGAAAAGGTCTTGAAACGGTTTTCTATGCAAGATTGCAAGAAATGTTTCATACCTATGTCACATGGTATACATTTAAGCAAGAATCAGTGTCCTAAAACACCTGATGAGCTGAATGAGATGAGTAGGGTTCCATATGCTTCGGCAATTGGATCTATCATGTACGCCATGATATGCACTCGCCCTGAAGTGTCATACGCGCTTAGTGTGACAAGTAGATATCAGGCAACTCTGGGCATAGCACATTGGCGTGCAGTTAAAAATATCCTCAAGTACCTGAAAAGGACTAAGGATATGTTCCTTGTTTATGGTGGTGAACCTGAACTCGTTGTAAAAGGTTACACTGATGCTAGTTTTCAAACCGACCATGATGATATGAGATCGCAATCAGGATATGTTTTTCTGCTCAATGGAGGTGCTGTGAGTTGGAAGAGTTCCAAACAGGAAACAACAGCAGATTCCACTACTGAGGCAGAATACATAGCTGCTTCTGAAGCGGCTAAAGAGGGATGTTGGATAGAAAGTTCGTAACTGAACTTGGCGTAGTTCCTAGTATTAATGGCCCAGTTGAGTTGTATTGTGACAACAATGGAGCCATTGCTCAGGCGAAAGAGCCTAGGTCACACCAAAGATCCAAACATGTTCTACGTCGTTATCACTTAATACGAGAAATCGTTGATAGAGGTGATGTGAAGGTTTGCAGAGTTGATTCCGTCGGCAACACATCCGACCCACTGACAAAACCTTTACCTCAAGCCAAGCACACTTCTCATAGTGAATCTATGGGTATTAGATACGATGGAAATTGGCTTTGAATATATGATTATTCTGATGACCCTTGTTTATTGCTACATGCATAGAGATGTTTTGGTTTTGGCTTTAGATCAAGTGGGAGAATGTTAGTATTATGATCAAGAAGCCAATATTTATATTGTTGCGCTTTTTATTTTCACGAATTGAATGATTTACATCATTTTGTTCCTTGAGTAAATAAATTATTTATGGGTTGTTTAAGTCGATGACTTAGATTGTAGAATTCCATAATGAATTAAATATATTTACTCTAAATTATCCTTAATCTTGATATTTAGCATGGAACATTATCATGTTTAAGATTAATGTGTGGATTAAATGATAGTTATATTCTACAAACTATTTGATAAAGAGTTATCAGTTTAATCACACAGATATATAATGGAGATTATAATATCGGATAGACCCGAAATGAAACATACTATGGATTGTGTTTGTGTCATTAATGTTTCATACGTGTCTTGAATTCTATAATATGAGATGTTCATTTTTCAACACTGGAAATGCGCGTCTGTTAGTATCGCTCAACGTTAGCCGTAAAAGGTAACCATACGGGTGGTGTTACGACAAGCGTGACTAGTGCAGTGGATTACGTTCATCAAGAATATTTTGTCCCTCATATTTAATGAGTGATGATATCCACGGGCCCCTTGATAAAAGTGATATCGTAATGCATGCAATGTGATTAAGAGCAATCATATTTACGATAAACTTTTGGAATCAAGAAATAAATAAGTTGTGAGGATGACACATTCCTACCTTGAACTTATTTAGGATATTATGCGACAAGGAATTGACACGGGCAATTACTGTTTTAGGATGGTGATACGTATAAGAGATACTTATTATCTATGTCACTTGGGTAGTCTTAATGTATTTGCTAGGTACCGCTTATGATTTATAGAATTAGAATGGGTTCGAATTCTATTGCCAATGTGACATGGATCCTACTGGGTCACACCGAAAAGAAAAGATCGAAGAATTTATTTTCTATATGTTACATGGAGATGTAAATATAATGAGAAATTTATTATGAGATAATTTATCTTCTCATTATATAATACAAAATAGATAAAGATTCAAATAAGAGATGTGATATGAAATGATAAATATATATGGGATATATTTCATCCTTTATTGAGAGGAAATCGACTATGCTCTAATATAACAAGTAATATGGTAAATTATAAGCCACAAAGATAGGATCTTTTATGGTTATTAGATAATTACTTGTCCTACGGAAATAATGGAGTAATTATGGGAATTAATCATTTTAATTCTTGAATGAGATTTTAATTACTATGGAGCAGCCGTGATTTATATATACACACATCTTTATCTTTATGAGAAATCAGAGATATCTCACGTGGGATCAAAAAGGGTTTATGGACTCCCTAAAGACATTGTGAATCACACAACATCGTTCGAGTATTTCTAGCTAACGAAAGGGCGATTCTTTGATCGAATTCTTGGTGGATATCGGTAGAGGTACCATACTTTTGGTATTATCAAACATCGCCCATCTCGAAGAAATAACAGGTATATCTCTATAAACTGGTTAGGTTTTAATTAGCATGGATCCTGTCGGAATCGGTTGATATGTTGATATAAAAAAATCTTAATTTCCGCTGCGTGTAATACTTTGATTATGTGTGCCGATTCCTAACAGAGAAGACACAAGGCAAGAAGCCTCAGCCTCAAAAGCAGCAGACAACCACCACTCAAACTACCCGAACTACACAAACCATCCAAAAAGAGGCATCGTCGTCTCAAAAAGATGTCTCCTCACCATCTCACACCAAATCAACCTCCACCTTCCAAGACTTAGCCACTATAAGCCCTTCCTTACCTCGTCCCACAATCCATCATAAAAGCCCTTTAATTCCTCCACCATCTCATATCCTACCCCTTCAGACCGATGAACCAATTCTATTCGTTGAAGAACTGTACAATCCACACGATGTCGTGGAGAAATACATCTTCAACGAAGAATGGATGACCCATCCGGAGCATCCGATAATGGCCAAAGGCTTAATGGACAACGTCAGATACTGTCTATCGAATGCAAACATGAGCCTGGCCCGAATCGAAAAGAGGAGCTCGAAGAAGGTGAAGACTACGAAGCTGAGATACCTGAACTTCCTTTGCTTCTCCAACACACCGCGTCGATGAGGACTGCCCCCCGTCGAAGGAGAAGATAGGAGAAGAATCACCGAGGAGATAAGGTTTGAAGAAAGTGAAGTCGAAGACAAGTACCACACCCTGATCTGCACTATCTCTGATCGAATATCCTATCGTACAAGTTTAAATTTAATATACCAAAGTGGTATATAAATTTCCTTTAAACCCTTTATAGGGTTTTATCAAAAGAAAATTACTTGAAGCCGCCTTCGTAATTTACACACACGAACATACACTCAAGGTGTTTCTACGTTTCCAATCTCTCTAGTAATCTTTTGATCCTTGTTTGGTAAGAAGAGGACTGACATGTCTTTTAATGAATGAGATAACGAGCTCCCATTTGAAAAGAAAAAATAATTACGTTCTAGCCGCAGAGAAGGAACTAGCTAACATTAAATAAGATTCGAATAATGAACTCCCTCGTAGTTTGATCTTCATGCACTCTGTGATATCCGTAAACACCATACGACTGAAGGTACATTCAAAGAAATATCTTCAATATGCTTGTTCATTGGTTTATCGGTGGGCCAATGATATTTTTAGTCCCCAATGTTTGAGGCATAAGCGTTTCTGGTCCCTCATGTTCAATGATGCCACTTTTAATCCTCAATGTTACCTATTTTGGAGGGTTTTGGTCCCTCGATTAATTTAATCGCTACTTTAGACGAAATTTAACATGTTAGAGTCATGATCTCCTTTTACTCGACGTAAAACCTCGTAACACATCTTCTTATTCGATTTAGACGCACATGAACATCATTATACATCACATTAGAAATGATCGACAACCTTAAAAATGAGTTAAATGTGATATGTAATGATGCTTACATGCGTTTTAGTTGAAGAAGATGATGATTCATGAGGTGTAAGTCAAGATAAAGGAGATCATGTGCTTTCATATGTTAAATTCCATATAAAAGTGATTATCTTAATCGAAGGACTAAAACGACCCATAATTGGTAAGATTGGGGACTAAAAGTGGCACATCGAAACATGTGGGATTAAAAATGTCAGTCTCCCAGTATATTGCTTTCCTAAACCTAAAACAATTGGAGCCAATGAAATCTATTTGTTAATTTCCTAACAGTGAAGAGGGTTTTCTCTTATCCTTTCCGTTGTGGTTGATAAATAAATCAATGCCAGCTCTGTCTAATATATTCTGCAACTGAATAAGGACTATAAGGGAAAACCAAAACTTGTTCGCAATTATATTAAATTCCAAAAAAATTTATGTAATCAAATTTGTAACGACTTACTTGTATACAACTTAGCATAGTATATATAATCAACTTCGTAGAATGAGACAAGCAAGACAGAACGATGCGACCAGTTTAACTTTAGTTAGAATTCAAAACTATATAAATCTATCGAATTGCCTGTACACAAACCTCATCAGTTGTCAAAATGAAGTTTATTAGAATTTTGCTTTGTGCTTTTGACAAAGAAACGATAACATCTACTAATGAATATTCTCATGTTTATGTAGGAAACCAATCTGGGCTGAAAGAAGCTGACAAGATATTGAGTTTGCCTGGACAACCAAAAGTTAGCTTCGATCAATATTCTGGATATGTTACCGTTGATCCAAATGCTGGTAGGGCACTCTTTTACTATTTTACCGAATCTGAAGATCCTTTGAGCACGCCCCTCGTTCTATGGCTCAATTGTTGACCTCGAAATGCGTGCCAAGACAAAGAGAAAGGCTTTTGCCTATAAAAAGGCAGCGAGAGGAAGCAAATGAAAACAAACCAAAAAGCAAGTCAATCAGTAGAGAGCGAAAGTGAGAAAGAGAGGAAAAAGTGAGGGTAGAAAAATAGAGGGTTGTCTGGTATTTTTCCAGCTATAAAGAGAGATAATAAGTGTTTTATCCTTTAAAGATTGAGAGGTTGTAACCCCTGTTTTTACCCCAGTAACAAGATTTCTACCTCGCCCGTGGCTTTCTACCCCAATACAAAAAAGGGTCTTCCATGTAAATTCTCGTGTTCCATTTATCCTCACAGTCACTTCCAATATATTTAGGCTATCCATTTTGCAACAAGTGGTATCAGAGCTTTAGCTAGGTGTTTATAAAATCTACTTACCGTATGCTCTGTGGTTGCCAATAATATTGGATCCTCACATCAGAAAGTTTGTTAGATTATTATAATTCATCCGTTAAAGTTTATGGGGAGAAAAAAAATGGCAGCTAAAAATGAAATTGAGAAATTCAACGGGAGAAATTACTTACTGTGGAAAATGAGCATAAGGGCAATTTTACTGAAAGAAAATTGTCTGGAGGCGATCACTGGCAAACGAACAACAATGCCAAATGGAAGAAGATAGACGTGAGGGCCATCGCCAATATTCGTACGACATTAGTAGATGACATATTATCAAGCGTGAAGAGAAAACTAGTGCGAAAGAAATCTGAGACCATCTTGAGAAGTTGTATCAAGTCAAGTCACTCCACAGATGAATTTTTCTGAAAAAGAAATTATACCATCTACGAATGGAATATTCTTCAGTGACCGAGCACATCAACAAATTGAATACTCTGTTTCTCAACTTAAAGACTTGGACTACAAAATAGAGGCAAGTGAACGTGCTGAGCTTCTACTGCAAAGCCTACCAGACTCCTACGATCAACTCGTCATCAACCTGAACAACACCCAAGCTGCGGGAAAACTTATCTTCGATAATATTGCAGTTGCGGTTCTCGAAGAAGAAAGTCGGCGTAATAACAAAGAAGACAAGTTGACAATGTCCCAACAGGCAGAGGCGTTGAAAGTGACGAGGGCAATATCAGGAGAGCGTGGACCAAACGCTAGCCGAAAACGGGCAAGACCTGGAGAGTGTGGTCCAACTGGGAGTCAAAAGCTCAAAGACATGTTTCTCCTGTTGATGGAGAAGCTTGATTCTCGCTTGGATACTCAAGAAGTTCGGCTACAAAATGCGGAATCTTCCTTGAGAGCATTAGAGAAGCAAGCTGGAGAAATAGCTGAAACTATCCAACAATGCAAGCTAAGTGCATTACCTGTCAATACGGAGACAAAGCCAAAGGAATTGCCATGACGTTACACCAAGGAGCAGGGAGGAGGTTGCGCCAGGATCACCGATCAACATTTATCAACCAAATATTCCATTTCCAGCAGCTCTAACACGGGGAATACCAAAAGATCCATTTGGAAAATATCTTGCCGAGAAGAGCGCCAAGAAAGAAAATGCGAAGAAGCGATGTCGAGATCCATGAGGAGAAAGTAGATGAGCAAGTGAAGAAAGAGGTGGCGAATAGCCTGACGGAAGAAGTTCATGTCAAGGAAGAACAAGTTGACAAAGAAAAAGAGGTCACGACTAAGCCCCCTGTGAAGGCGAATCAACTGGAGATCCCATACCCAACTATACAATGATAGAGTTTTCGATGAATACGGTAAATTTCTATCTCGTCTCAATCAAATATATATTAACTTACCGCTTGTCAAAGCTGTTGCACAGGCACCCCAATATGTGAAATACCACAAGGACTTACTCACGAGCAAATGCAAGCTGAGTGTTGTTTCTACTATTTGTCCTCGAAGGGATGTGCTAGTAACAAGTGATAGATTTCCCGCAGGTTTCATTTTTTTTTTATTTGGAAGATGTTGAGCATTTACACATGATCTTTGAGGGACCATTTTTAGCCGCAAACATGGCAGATGTTAAGAATGGTAGTTTGAAGTCTAGGGTGGATGGAGAGAAAGTAACGTTTAGCACTCCAGATAATAATTGCAAGCATTATTATGAGTGTTACTTTTTAGATGTCATTGATCAAACTACTCCGTTTCCTTTGCAAGATACATCACAGGTCACGGTGAAAAACATGGGAATTATTATGGGAAGTAAGGAGGATGATAAAGAGAGGCGTTTTCAGGAACCGAAACCAAAATCATATGTTGTTCTATGCATTACACGAAATCATGTATTTGCATAATTAATTTGATGGCACATACATGAAGGATAAAGATATTTGGTTTAGTTATTATAAGTTTTAGTATGGAAATGAATAGTTAAAGTAAATAGAAGTACATGTCAAAGATAAAGAAATAGATTCCGAAAGATAGTAAGAATTGATAGGATTTTTAAATATGTGATTTTGTTCATGGGCTAATCATTCGCGACTTGTTAATGCTTCGTGGGGTTGATAATTCGTGGAGTACAAGTGTTTAAGGGTTTAACATTGCTCAACTTGAGAGAGAGATAGAAACTAATTTTGGGGGGTTGGAGAAAAGAGTTCGTGAACTAGAATGATAGTTCTTGAAGTTGACAGGAAAGTTGATGAATTAAAAAAAAAATGAAGTTACGGATTCGTGAAGTTGAAGGTTCGTGAGTTACGGATTCGTGAAGTTGAAGGTTGGTGAAGTTAGGGATTCGTGAAGTTTGATTAATTAAAAATAAAATAAATAATAATGTGGAGAATCCTATTAGTGAATGAATGGTAAAACATCGATATTATTATTTGTCTTAACATAAAAGTAATATTAAATAGAGACACTTGGTATAAGGGATTAGGTAAATATCATTATCCTTTAGAAACTAATAGACGAGAGGTAGCTTAGGAAAAGTACAAATCAATCGAAACTTTAAGTCAAGATAGGAAATTATATTAATTTAAAACAATAACAATTTGAGGATAAGACAAGAAATGATTTATTAAGTTAAAATTTAAGAACAAGTTTACAAAGAAGAAGGAGAACGCAAGAGGTGTTATTAACGTAGCTTGGAGTAGGTATATTTTCTTACCCTAAGTTTATGTTTTTATTTATGTATTAATATATCAAAGAAGATTTAAGCAAGAAAAATATTACTCGCTTAGATTTCATATAAGTTTAATTCTTGAAGATTTGAAAAATAATAAAGTTTGGATGATAATTAAACTGTTCTTGAAGAAAACCTGATTTTGATCAAGAGTGGTAAGATTTTTAGGGTTAAAAAGTGTTTTTGTGATAGTTTGAAGTTTATTAATTTGTGAGGTGATGATTTGTGAAATGTTAATTCGTGGAATTAGAGGATTGGCGAAGTTGGTTGATTAGTTAGGTTGTCAATTTGTGGAAGAATGTCAATTTCGTGAAGTTCAGGATTCGTTAAGTAAACAATTCGTGAAGTGGTCAATTAGTGGAATGGTGATTAGTGAAGAATGTTAATTCGTGAAGTGTAAAATGCTTGGTGGATCAACAGGTTCACGAATTAGAATGACTTCACGAATTGGTGTAATGTAGCGAATTGAGAGAGTAGCATTCCACGAACTTGGTCAATTATGGATTCTTAATGGCATGAAAACGATTAAAAATAATAACCTATTGTGAATGATTGCTAAGGGTTGCTAGTATAACGACAATAAAGGGAAACATTGATGTCACTTATTTTAATTTAACTTTTAAAGAAAACAAAGGGATCAATAATTTATGTCATTAACGAATTTGTTAAGATTAAGGTAAAGAAGAGAAGCTCATAAAATAATCAAACGAAAGCCTGGGAAAATTGTATAAACTTATGCTTCATGTAATCTTTAATTTTTGAAGATTTGGAAAATGAATTAGCGTTTTTATGAAGTTATTTCGGTTGTGGTTAATTATGTTTGTGAAAGTTTATAGGGTTTTCTAATGAAAATTTATATTTACTCGTGTTCATTGAAGTTTTAATATTCTTGAGAATTTATGGTTGATCGAAAATTTAGGATTAGAGAATGAAAATAGTGTTTAAGGTTTTTGAGGGAATAACTTCGCGAATTATGAGACAAAGACTTCACGAAGTGGAAGTCGTTTGCGGGTTGAACGATGAGTCGTGAAGTAAAGCTTCGCGGGCTGACTGACGAATTCGTGAAGCACGATTAGAGAGACTTCGCGAAGTGAAGCTTTGTGCGGGCTGGTGAGTTCGCGAAGTACAAAGTTTACGGGCTGATGAACTTCGCGAATTGAAAGTTATGTTGGTCGGCGAGATTAGTGAAGTATAAGGTTTATATGTGGATGAGTTTCGCGAATCTTAGGATCTTTATAGGTCAAAATTGATTTTAGACAAGATCAAACTGTTGAAAGAAAATTTCGGACTCGTATAATTATTATATTATTTTTGAAACGGGAACTTATCAATATTGATTAAATGAAATAGGTTAGGCAGAAAGTTAGTATGTTATGAATATTAAAATTAACAAGAATTGTTCATGCATAATAGGGTATGCATATCATCATACATGATGTTTTATGGATTTTATATTTATCGACAATATTATTTTAATAGGTTCGAGTTCCGAAAATGGCAAGGATAAAGTCGAGTAACGAATGAGGCATTAAGTCGTACTATGAGTATGATATGCAACATGTGTTCTGTTCCTGTGTGCTTTATGTGAATTAAATGATTGGTGATTTTCTGATAGACATATTATTTGAAATTAACGTAAATTATGTGGTTATAATGTGCTACTATGCGATATGTGCGATTCGATGGTTTATGGAACTTATATGTCATATATGGTGAAAGTATAGTGTTGCATACGGATAATAATGAAAAGAGAAACCTTTATGACTGTTACGACATCGGACGACTTGATACTATGGTTAGATCCCTACAAATCGGGGGATTACAAAATCTTGTACAGGCACAAAATATATATCTATGGTTACAGAGTCCCATGCATGGGCCCGTATGGGGTTTATAGTAGAGTCTAGCAGGTTCATAACGGAAGTATCGAAATTAAATGATCATATAGATGCATTCGATCTGCGGTCATATGAATGATTCTATGGTTATGCAAAGAGCTTAATGATTGATTATGTGATGGTTATGTGATGTTTACAGCACAAGTGTTATGAATGTACAGATTCTACGAACGATGGTATGTTCTATAGAAATAAATGTCTATGGAAGCAATGAAAGGAAGAATTTAATTATTTGTTACGGGCTAAGTTATTTTATATCGAAATGGAATAACATGTTGCGATCATACTCTGAATAATTGTTTCCACAGTTGCTGTAGATATCTAGCAGGCAACTTAGAGTGTCTCTTCGCACGAAAGCATGGATTCAAGGTTGGCCGGTTACGCTCTCACCTACTCCTCTATGTTCATCGTGTGCATATAGTATATGAAATGTTAGGGACGTTTGTGTAATGTAAAATAAATATGATATGTGCATATATATATGTATAATATGTGCGAAGAATACTAGACCAGATGTACGATCCCGTTTATGTATAAAGGCATGGTTATGGAAAGGCGAAGAATTTTATGTGAAATATAATAGCTGCGCAAATAAAGTAATAGAAAACTGGACGTTACAGGCGCTCCTTCGAGGGGCCGCCATGTTTGGAGCTTAAGCAATCCGGTGGTCGTATCGGCAATCATTATTTTTTATCCACCTTGAAATCACTGAACGATGTCTAGCTAAAAGACATTAAAGAGAGCGCTACTTGGGAGGCAACCCAAGCTTATCATATGTTTTTTATCTTTATTTTCGCACTTTCAGTTTTAATGTTTGTGTTTTAAGTGATCGTAGGGAATTCAATATCTCAAGTGTGGGGAGGAGCCGTACAAAGCATGCACATCGAACTATTCAGGGAAGTTCGCTTATCTATGTATTTCCTCTTCCTTGTGTTACATAATTGTTATGTTGAGGACAACATAAATCTTTAAGTGTGGGGAGGGGCATTTCTGTGAAATTTAGGCGAACATGTTATGCATGTGCATGACATGATTTTTGGCATAATTTTTTCGAAAATTGGCATGAATTTTTTCGGGAATCATGTTTCTTATGGATCAAAGGATGATTTCATGTTGTTAGGAATATTTTAGAAGTGTCCAAAATATTTATTCTAAGTCTTGTATTTCTTTATGATGTATTTAATGTGTTTTATTTTACTTAGATGAGTTGTAGTTGTAATGGGCTTGTTAGGGGCCCAATGGGCTTAATACATTTCCAAGGTATTTAACCTAAATCCTAACAATGTTTTAATGTAAGTTTCCATTTCTCAAACTTCACGTATTCAACACACTAAACCTCCAAACGTACTATTCATATTAATAGAAGGTTTAATCAGTTGAAGTATTCTTGGATAATCTGGACTTACAAGTGGTATCAGAGCAAGCGTGTAGTTGAGGAAACTTCAATACAGGCAACAAAATCGAGTTTTGAAACATTCTACAGAAATTTCAGATTTCGTCAAGCAGCTAAAAATCGCACCTACAAGCTGTTTTTCGATTGTTTTCTGGGTTCTTCAAGCTGTTACTTGCATTTCTATCAGTTCTGAGAATTTTTCAACCAGTTGCTGCCGAGCTCAAGTGTTTTGCTGGAAATTTTACAGTCTGCGAAGAGAAGAAACCTCTGTTCTTCATTCTGTTTTAGGTTCTCGAACGGCGCTGTATTAGGGTTTAACTTCGCAAACTGAAGGACTTCTATCTACTTCGCGGGTCTTTACTCTCACAAGACAGCTTTGCGAATTAAGTTTGCACTTGCAGGTTGGCGAATTCTACTTCACATCAAGTAGAGTTTCATGGGTATGAGTTCACGAGCCATCAGATTTTCAGAGATCAACGGCTCAGATTCTGCATCATACTTCACGAGTCCACTCTGCGAATTGAACTTAGCGAATCAGTGTTTCCAATCTGGTACGCGAACTCAGTCCATCTTCGCGAATCAGTTCACTTAGCGAACCATTCAATTCACGAATTCAGTCCTCAATTCGCGAACCCAGACCACTTAACGAACCCAAGTTCTCGAATCCGTTCGCAAGTTCTTTCACTAATTCGCGAACCATTCAGTTCACAAATCCATTTACCTTTCGCGACCCTATCATTTAGCGAAACTAGCCACCTCGCGAATCAAGGTTCACTGTTTACACTTCGCGAACTGAATCCCAGACCAATTTGCGACCGATCGCATCATGAACTTAAGTCACGTTTCACGAATCCAGCCTACGTCACATTGCAAATCCAGAGAGCCTGTCAACTTCGCGAATTCCCTCTCAGATCAATTCGTGAAGTAATACTACCAATCCGTGAACTCAATTCGTGAACCAAGCTCAGTTCAAATTCGCAAATTCATTTCCGCTCCCAATTCGTGACCGAAACCTTAAAATTCAAAGTCAAACCTCAAAACTCAATTTTGACCCAAATTTTCAATTCACATTTTTTTCCTCACATTACACGTCGACGATCACATCCAAAACACAAGAAATGGACGCTCTAAGCATTGGAAAGGATGTGAGACCTCCCGTCATCAGACATGGTGAGTATGTTGTCTGGAAGAAAAGGTTCATCAACTTCACTGAAACCAAGGACAATGCTGAAAAATTGCTTGAATCAATTTATAACGGACCTGCTCAATTTTGGACTATAATCCCAGCCACAACTACTACTACACCTGCAAGAGAAGAACAAACCATTATGAAGACTCTTGATCAATACAATGATGAAGAGAAACTACGACATAAAGCTGATCAATTCGCAAAATCATATCTAATGCAAGCCATTCCCAATGACATCCTCATGCAGCTCGAATGTGGTGAGAGCGCCAAAGAAATGTGGAATGCCCTTGGGATCATGATGCAGGGAACAGAGGTCAACATCATGGCAAGGATGGCGGATACTCTCATTTCTTACGATCGCTTTCAGGCAAACAAGGGAGAAAGTCTTCAAAAGACATTCCATTGATTTCTCATCTTATTAAATGAACTGAATGGAGTTACGAAAAATACAATGGAGATCAACAAAATACAATGATCAACATCAAGTTCCTCGGCTCACTTCACCCAGAATGGGAAGCAACGGCAATCATGATGAGACAGATGCATGACTTGACCAAGATCAGCATCCACACACTATTCGACTGTCTCAATCAACATTCCAACAACGTGGGGAAAAGGAAAGATGAAGCAAGACCAGCAGGAAGTGACACGCTCGTATTCATGTCTGAACGACAATCCAGAAGGACATCAAAAGATAAGGAGATCATGCAATCATCTCAAGCATCAGAGGGAGAAAATTCAGACTCTGAAGGGGAACTCAAGGATCTTACAAAACATGTGGAAATCAAGGAACTTGCAAAACAACTCGCATTGATCTCTAATTTCATGCAGAGGAAATACTATAAGAAGCCAGGATCCTCATCCAACCGACAGAGAACTTCTTCAAATTCAAAGGGAAAGACTCAAGATGAAGACACTAATCCTGTGACTGCCCCTCAGGCTGGAAAATGCTCCAACTGCGGTAAACCTGGACATTTCGCCAGAGAATGCAAAATGCCCAAGAAAAAGGATATCAATTACTATCGAAGAGAAGTTCAACTGGCAGAACAGATGGGGAAAGGAATGGTCTTGATGGCTAAACATGATCATTGGCTTGAAGACACTTCCGACTGCGAGGAAGAGAACATGGCGCTGATGGCCAGACTTGATGATGAGGATGATGGAACTGAAGCCTTAGGAAGCGACTCGGAAAAGGAAACCTCCCGCAACTCAGACATGGTGGAGGTAAGCGAAGCTGATTATGACTCCTAACTTTAAATGAAAGATGAATTCCTAACTCTATATAAATCGAACAAACAGGGCAAAAAGCAAATTAGAGAATTAGAAGAAAACCTACAAAATAATCTAGAATTGTTGGATAAAATTAGGTATGAATATGTATGTGAGAAAAATCGAGTGGTAGTAGCAAATGAAAAAGTTGCAAAGTTAGAAGCTCAGTTGCTAACATCCAAAGCTAAAGCCAAGGAATTAGCAAAAGAAATGAGGTCACATGGAGATAAAGCGATAGAGCGATAGGTGCCACAGCTAAATTTGACTTACTTTCTAAGGAACGAGAAAGACTGTACTCCAAGATAAAAAATTGGAGGACCTCTTAACCCGACGAGAACAGACGGAACAAACAATTTTCTTGAATATGCAGACATTGATTTCTATAATCCTCATGAGAGACTAAATTTTTAAAACCCATGCATGTTAAAGCAAGGCATAACAAATACACCTTATCTATATGATCTTAAATACATGTAGATAGGTTGTATGACAAATCTCATGCCTTTTGTCAGTGAAGATGCTCAAATATCATTTGATTACACAGAGTTAAATGATAGTTATAAAGAAAGAAAATGTTCTGCAATAGCTGAATTTGAATAAGACATTCCTCGCCCAATCGAAGGAGATATTTCAGATGAATCAACGAGTGAGACACAGATAACTACGTATGCATCCGGGTATATGCAGAAAATCAGTGATCAACACTCCACTCTCGAAAGAGAGAGAAAGTCCTTTGATATTGAAAGGCATGAACTTCTTGAGGAAATATCTAAACTTAAAGAAAAACTGAGAATACACTCTCTTGCATTCCTTCATTTCGCATGATAAGATTTCTTGTACCAATTCTTTGAAACTTTCAGGACCTACAAAAGAACCATTGAGAGGACAAGTTCGGATTAGAAAAGAAATCTTTTGTACCGTCTTTATTTTCTCATGTAACGCAAAACTCATCTTTACATTCTAAAAATCATTTCCCAAAAACAATTTCAAAAAACACGCCCTCAAAGAAAAAGAATTGATCAAAAACAAATCTATCAAAAAACCTCCAAAACATGATAAGACTAAAAAACGTACCTCTAAGGATAAGACAAAGAGAGATCCAGTGGCACAAAAATGGGTTCCAAATCTTAAGACTGAGGAAACCCAAATCCAAGCCCTAGAAGCAATTAGTGACTCTGCGCATGATATTAAGTCTTCCACTGACAGTGATAAATCTAGGCTAGGTAGAGAGTCTACACGGACTAACAAGCACAACAGAGGTGGACCCATTCTCAAATGGGTACCTAAAACCCTCTAGTTTAATTTTGCAGGCCCCGCATGTGTGATACTTAGATTCAGGTTACTCCACACACATGACCGGGAAGAAAGGACTGTTGAGCAACTACGTTGATAGGCCGGGTGGACTGGTGCGCTTTGGGAACAATAATGGAGCAAGAATTCTTGGTTATGGAGATCTTATTTGCCATCGATTCACAATCAAGGAAGTTTCTTATGTTGAAGGCCTGACACACGACCTCTTATCAATAGAAGACGTGCAAAATTCTCAATGCCGATGGTGAAAAACTTCTCACAGGAACACGCAAAACAAATCTATATACCATTGCCATTAGGACCGTCAGACCAAAAACAACCATCTGCCTGATCTCCAAAGCAAAGTTCAAAATGACTTATGACACTACATCGAGGGGGAGAAATACTATATCCATGCATCGAGGGGGAGTAAGTGATTTATTAATTTTTTAAGATTCTTGAAAGGCATTTTATTTAGGGGGAGTTTTTAATTCCAAAAAATGCAAATATTGAGGAGGAGTAACTATTTCTTTCGCAAACTGATTTTTCAATGTTACATTAACCTTACCAAAATTCATAAAACGCCCTCAAAATATGTAAAATTCTCAAAATACGTAAAACAGTCATAATATGCAAAATACTCTCAAAAGCTAGTTCGCCCCACAAGGACCCAACACAGAATAGCTAGTAACGCGACGAATAAGCGCAAAAGAAGCAAAAGCTCAAATGCCAGCATATTCAAATTACACTAAAAAGTACGCCTTAACTCTACCTGTCTTTGGCCTTATTCTCTTCGTCCTGCTTCTTCTGCCAATTCATCTATGTGAGTAAAAATGCGAAAATAAGAAAACACAAGATGAGTAATTTGTTGATCTATGGTGTCATGGTGAGGTTCGAGTCATGTCTTTATAGGCACGAATTGATCAATAACATCATTATTGTCCGGACAAAAATAATCAATGATTCAGACGAATTTTTGACTTGAGGGCTCAGTGCCGCGAAAGAAAGCGACGCTTTCTTCGTCCATTTCCGGATTCTGCATCACGAAACCGATTTTCAAGAACTCGTCAATTTGGTAGTTACTTTGATGTTTGATCCAGTCAAATTGATGTTATATGGCTAAGTATTAAAATTTGTGTTGGAGATCAGTAGAAAATTTCGCATTTATCAGTTGAAGGGAGATTCGTGAACCTGAATTTATCTGATCCACACTTAATTCGCGAATCCTTAATTTCAACTTTCCAAAGTGGTTTATTCACGAAATTCAGTTCACGAAATCTGTTTCTTAACTGAGTTTGCTAAATCGTCAAATTTTCATGTTTGATTCGCGAACCTACTTCAATTATTTCAACCTTTCTGTTCGCGAACTCAAATTCCCAGAAGCCCTTCTGGTCGTTCATGTCGTGAACTCCATCATGGGCCTATCTTTCAATTCACTTTGCGGCCCAAATCCACATGCCCGCGACGTTCAGTTTGCCCTTTGTGCTTCATTCGCGAACTAAGCACTTCACGAAGCCACTCTTATATCAGTTCGCGAATCCTCTAAATGTTGACCAGTCAAAATCGTCAAAGCCTAGTTCGCGAACTCAACACTTCATTGTTAAAATGTCTTATTCGCGAATTCAATTTCGCGAACTCGGTTCAAATATCACCTCGTGAATTGACTTGTGGGCCTTCTTTCAAAAATCGTTTCACGGCCCAACTTCAACCTTTCGGCCCGAGAAGCTTCTCCGACTCTACCTCAATTCGCAAACTCTCCAATCTCTATTTCATGAACTCTCAAACTCTCCCCTCAGCAAAAATTACCGAACTCGTCAATCTTCTCATTTTTCTCTCATCGATTCGTTGTGTTTCTCCGCTCAAAATCATCCTCACCCACACAAGAACCTCTCTGTGGTAAGAAACAACTCGTTTTACTCATCTTACTGTTTTTTATTTTATTTGCAAGGCCGATTTCTCGAAGCACAGAGTTTTCGTGGTTGATTTCTGGAGAAAATTGTCTGTTTTTTTTGTAAAACAATATTCAACTTTGAGGATTTTACTAGAAAAGGGCCATCTTCTAAAAAAGGGTCATCTCGTCGTTCAACGAGTTTCGCAGAAAAGGGGATAATTTTGGGGTTCGCGACATGTTTATAGAACAGTACTTTCTGATTTTTCAAACGGAACTTCACGGTTCCAAAAGTATTTTCGCGAGTCCAATTTAATTTTGACTTCGTCAAATTCGCAAACCACATGTTTCGCGAACTCTGTTCGCGAGTTGTTAGGATATTTAATAGATTGTGTCAATAGTTTAAGTCTTAGGATTTATTTTGTAATTATCCTTTAGCTTAGGCTTAGGACTATAATGTAATTATCGTATATTTAGTGATTGGGCCTTAATATACCTAGGGTTAATGTGGTATATAAGGTTTTACCAACTCACTTTTGAAAGTAATCAAAGATAAAATGCTTATCCAAATTTTTCACACAATACACACACTCAAAGGTGAGAATACTCCCTTTTTCATTCCATTAAAGCCTCTTTGATTCCTGTTTGGTGCAATCGGGACCAACAAGTGGTATCAGAGCAAACGTGGATCGATCTGCATTGATTTGAATCCAGTTTCGTTCGATTCCGAGAAAGATCAAAGGTGTTTTTGGGCAAAATATTACTTTCGGCCATTTTGAACTCGGTTTGGGGTTTTGATGCTGCGTTTTCGTGTTTAAAACCTTTCCCCAGATCGATTCTTTACCTAAAATGCTTTAGAACACTTTTAGATCAGTTTTTGGATCAGTTTTAACGAGTTTTGAGCAAGATCGAAGCAAAGGTTTTTCAGAAAAAGTCATTTCGGCCACTCTCTGTTTTTAGTCGATTTAATCTATTTTTTGTTGTTTTTAGCTCACAAATCGGTCGATTATGTGTTTAGGAAAGAATTTCTGAAGCTTAGGATCAAGTTTGAGCAATGTTGGCTGAGATTTGAGCAAGAACGAGACGATTTTCTGGCAAAACGCGTGTAAGCAATGGAACAGTGAAAGCTTGTTCTTGCCCGCGAAACTTCTTGCTGAATCGTTCAAGTCCGCGAAAATTTCAAATCCGCGAAATTTTATTCCGAGAATTTTTAAACCGCGAAAATATCACTTTCACGGCACTTTTCGCAATCGTCTACTTTCAAAATATGAGAAACTTTCAACTGCGAAATTTGCTTACTCTTCATAATCCGAGAAATTCCATATCCAAGAGAGCTTACTCCGCGAATTTCCTGAGCCGCGAAATTTCTCAGCCGAGAAATTTTTATATATCCGAAAAATTTTTCAAAACCAAGAAAAAATTTGCAAATCCGCGAAAATTCGTCTAAGAAAGTTTTCCAAAACCACGACTCTCTCAAATCCGAGAAAATTTCCTAACTGAGAATTTTTTTTTCTTCCTTGCGAAATTTTCTTGCGAAGCTTTAAAATTCTCAACTGAGAATCTTCCTCACATGCGAAATTTTTAAAATCCGAGAAATTTTCCACTGAGAATTTTTCTCTTCCGAGAATTTCTTATTAAAACCCACAAGCATCGAAATTTCTCAACACATAATTTCTCGGATAACTCTTCGTATAAACACGTCCTTTAAAACCGCGAATTTTTTTTCTCCTAACGTGTTAAGTCCTTTTCTCGTGTTGAAACCTTCTTGGGTTAAATTTTCTCAAACTTATTTAAGATTTGATCCTTACACTTTAATCCTATCACCCTAGACCACTTTTGACATAAAATATTATCTCACCTCAAAAATCGTTTTCAAAATTTCTAGAACTTCTCCTAATTTCAAGATATATCTTCTCTTCATACATTATCGACCATCACACACGCTCACTTAGCTCTAAGAAATTCTGTAAACAATTTTTTTTTCTCTCAAAACTCTACTCGTTAAACTCATATTTCTCATTTCGTTCATTACTAACTCTCTTATCTATTTAAGATCAAAACCACGGACGATTCGACTGCACCAACCATGTCTACCACGAATGACATCTCAACAGTGGGCTCCGACACCAGGCCACCTATGCTGCGACAAGGCGACTACAGCATATGGACAAACCGGTTCCTCACATTCATCAGGAACAAAGGCGCACCACTCTCTCAATACCTACTGTACTCCATCTTCAATGGTCCAGCACAATTCTGGACAATCATCCCTGCACAGCCAAACGCAAACCCACCCATGGATGAACGCCGCACTCCAAGAGGTCCCATCAATGAGGATGAAGAGGCTCGCGTACAGGCCGACGAGACTGCCAAAGGATACCTCTTCCAGGCTATGGGCAACGAAGTCTACGCTCACATCGAGTGCTGCACAACTGCTAAGGAAATATGGGATGAACTCGTAGAAATTATGGCAGGCACAACTGAGAGTGCTCAGGGGAGGAAATCAGCATGTCTCTCACAGTATGAACATTTCCAAGCCTATGAAGGAGAGGAGCTGCGTGACACATATCTACGTTACTTGAAGGTCATCAATGAACTCAAGAAAGCCAGGATCTTGAGGGACAAATTCGACATCAACAACCGCTTCCTTGGTAGCCTCAAACCACATTGGGGAAATGCAACTGTTATGATGATTCAGAGTAAGGACCTCTCCAACACCTCCATTCATGCTCTCTACGACAGCCTATCTGCCTATGCTCCATACGTGCAACCTCAGTCTAACAACACTCGAGTCGATCCGCTGGCTCTCCTCTCAAACAAGACTACCGAACGATCTTCCATCTCTAAGGCCAAACAGAACAAAGGGAAGCTACCAGCTGTTATATCTGATGCCTCTTCAGGATCCGAAGCTGATACAGAATCGGATGAAGATGTTCGTGATCTACGCAAACAACTGGCAATGCTCACAAAGATGGTCACAAAGAAGATCGGGAAAAAATCTTCATCCTCCTCCAATCGCCAAAGGACCTTTAGCGGCAGCAAAAAGACCACTCCCACAGAAG
Organism: Craterostigma plantagineum; assembly: GCA_027422505.1. Taxonomy (NCBI): domain Eukaryota; kingdom Viridiplantae; phylum Streptophyta; class Magnoliopsida; order Lamiales; family Linderniaceae; genus Craterostigma; species Craterostigma plantagineum. The sequence goes on along the minus strand of JAPQWV010000047.1, from coordinate 5,444,773 downwards.
AATCAAAGCCGATAAAGAAAGAGGAGGACTCAGCACCTCAAAAGTCTGTGAAGTGCTTTCGATGTGGAAAGACAGGCCACTTTGCCAAGGAATGCCACGCCCCACGCGTGAAGGACTCAGGCTACTACGACCGTAAGGCCAGAATGACCCGCAAAATGGAAAGTGGCAAAGTTCTGCTTACTGAAGAAGCTGAATGGGTGAACGACACTTCAGAAGACGAGGAGCCTCAGGATGAAGACTGCTGCATGGCAAGGCTGGTGGAACATGACGAGGACGAGGAGATGGGTCCCACCGGTGAAAACACAGCTAAGACTCCTACCAACGCTGAGTCTGAGGTACGAATCTCGCAACTCGATGATGTGTTTAGTCACCGACCCACCATTAAGAACCCCACCGTAGACGCTAAGGTTTATGATGAACTTAGGCTAAAAGTTGAAAACAACTATGCATTACTTAGTTTAAAAATAGAAGAGCTTGCTTGTGCAAACGAACGTCTAATGGCCTCCGAAGCGTTAGTCAAACGTCTGCAAAGCAAGAATAAGCAAAATGAGAATAAGGTGAAGGAAACCACACTGGCCATCAGTTCATGCGAAACATCTCGTCTCCTAACTGCATCCCAATATGAACTACTTACCAAGGAAAGAGTTAGGCTGTACCGAAAGATGAAAGAACTTGAAGAGCAACTTCACCTTAGAAACGAAAACTCACGCATCTTATGCCTATTGAACCAACCAGTGGAAACAGAATTCTACAACGCCCGGGGGGATTGGACTGTCTAGCAATTGCAATCCAACACCGCTGACAGTTAAAAGATATAACATGTGCAACACTACGTTCCTGCAAACAAGAAATGGTGCTCCCCCGCAGCTTAAGCCATTTGTGAGATCATCCTCCGCTGTCATCTCAGAAGAAACAAGAGAACAAAACATTCATTGGGCAGAAATCGCGTATGACTACACAGAATTGAATAATAGAGATAAGACTAAGATATCCTCACCCTCGGAGGATGTCGAAACCTTACTCGCAAACAAAGAACAGGAAGTTGCGTTCCAAGATGTGCTCTCTCGCACCTACATCCCAAAGAAACTACTACTCATAGTAGAACTAGAACGACAACTAGAAGTAGAAAGGAAGGCCTTTGCAAATGAGCGAGATGAACTACTTAGCAAAATCTACACACTAGAAAATTTCCCAATACGAACTATCCCTCTACATCGAGTCAAGTACCCGATTCTCAAACATGTAAATGTAAGAGGACGGCAAAAATGACTCATGAAGCTGACATATGTTCTAACACTAACTCTAGTATTATTATGGATACAGGGAATGTGAGTTCAACGTCTCTGGAAGGCAGTTCGCATCAAATAAAGGAGAACCCACTCTTCGATGACAAGAAGAAAAAACCATCCTATATTCGTCCTTCCTCTCTATGTACTGAATCCCACTGTCCAAAGTTCGTAGACAATTATGTTGTCAAAACTTATCTTTCTTTTACCAAACTTATGTCTATGTGCTGCTGCAATGATTTTGTTCTCCCACGATTTCATGAATATGAAACACATGAACACGCAACCCTCAGACCTCGCAAGCGAACCTTCTCTACGACGTCACTGAATTCTCCCATCTCGCCTAAACCCAAGGACAAGCGAAAACGCCTCCCGTCGTCAAACGCAAACTCACCTACTACTCGAAAGCCAAAGACGACCAAAACCGAAGCACGAAAACAACAACCACATTACTCACGCCAATTCATGTATAAGGCGCCATACATGCAAGCACAAGTTAGGAAAATTTGGGTTAGAAAAACCATAATCCCGCCTCATCAAACAAACGATAAAGGGAAAGCTAAATTAGAATCAACACAATCTGATTTAGTAACCACATTTCCCATTAAGCGCATAAAAACTTTACATATATCACAAGAATGTCCCGTCCGAAAATGGGGACCCAACGTTTGTTGATGATTGCAGGTCTGTCATGTGTGGTATCTAGACTCGGGTTGCTCCACACACATGACGGGGAACAAGGAGCTGTTGAGCAACTTCTCCAAGCGCTATCTCGGAAGGGTCTCCTTTGGAAACAGTCAAATGGCGCCAATTCTCGGAACTGGTGATCTCGTCCATGACAAACTGACGATCAAGGGCATCTCTTACGTTGAGGGTTTGAGCTACAATCTCTTCAGCATAGGTCGTTTCTGCGACAAAGGATACAAGGTTCTCTTCGAATCTGACATCTGCAGCATTATAGATGCATCGGGACTGCCACTTCTTTCTGGAACGCGCACGTCTCACCTCTACGTACTCAATCTCACGACCTCTCGACTAGTATGCCTTCTCTCTCGGGCTGCACCTAAGTTGAATGATCTATGGCACCGACGGCTTTCACATCTCAATTTCAAGACTATCAACAAACTGCATCAGAATAAACTCGTCAACGGTCTACCCCAACTAACATATCATAAGGAACACCACTGCTCTGCCTGTGAACTGGGGAAGATGAAGCGATCGTCTCACATATCCAAAGAAACACCGTCCTCTAAGCTCATCCTCGAGCTTTTACATATGGATCTATGTGGCCCAATGCCTACGGCCACACTCGGAGGAAGACGGTATATTCTTGTGATTGTCGATGATTTTTCACGCTACACATGGACGAAACTCATTCGTACAAAGGATGAAGTTCCTGATATAATTATCGAGTTTGTTGTTACGTCCCAAACTCTTCATCAACAGAAGGTTCGGATTATCAGAACTGACAACGGAACTGAGTTTAAGAACAAGAAGCTCAGTGATTTCTATGCCACTCAGGGCATCACTCAGCAGTTCTCAGCTGTGAAGACACCAGAACAGAATGGTGTCGTTGAGCGTAAGAACAGAACACTAGTTGAAGCAGCTAGGACTCTCCTCATCCAATCCGGCCTTCCTCACTCGGATGCCGATGTTTTGTTGCCAACGATCGCCAACATCTTGGGAAGCTTGATCCAAAAGCACTCGAAGGAATCTTTGTTGGTTATTCACTAAACTCGAAGGCATACAGAGTCTATCTTAAGGAGAAACGATCTGTCATTGAGAGCACAAATGTCACCTTTGACGAAAGCGAAGGCGACCTCATGGCTTCTGCTCATATTAGTCCAGAACCAGGTCTTCTACAGTCGTTGACAAAAGGAAAACCTTCAACGGCGGGAACTTCCTCATCTGAGGGCAACTCTGGTGAACTGGACCTCGATCTACTTTTCGAGTACTTCTATCCAGTTCCCAAGACTCCCGCCGCCACCACTGAACCTACCGCTGCACCCACTCCACCTACACCACCAGCTATCGGCAATGACATCGTCCCTCCAAACTTGGATGCACTCAATCTCAATGAAGACGACATTTTACCCAACCCTGGGAACATTGCTGATCCTGATGCTGAACCCTCTCAATCCACTACGGTTGAGATCTCTTCTTCGGACACCGGACCCAATCTAATGAGTCTCAAATCGATACAAATGCGGCCAGCTCCTCACAAACAAATGTACCACTTTGGGCTCGCTCTCACCCTACCGATCAGATTATTGGGGATCCCACATCCGGTGTTTCGACGCGTTCAGCCACGATGAATGAAAGTCTGTTTGCTTGCTATCTCAGTCAAGTCGAACCATCACGAGTAGCTGAAGCTCTCAACGATCCTGATTGGCTGATTGCAATGCAGGAGGAAATAAATCAGTTTGAACGTCTACAAGTTTGGGAACTCGTACCACGACCTCACAACAGATCCATTATCGGCACGAAGTGGATCTTCAAGAACAAAAAGGACAAAGACGGTGTTGTCATCCACAATAAAGCAAGAATTGTGGCTAAGTGGTACAACCAACAAGAAGGAATCGACTACGATGAAACTTTTGCCCCCGTTGCCAGGATCGAAGCTATAAGAATTTTTCTTGCCTTTGCTGCTCACAAGAACTTTAAAGTCTACCAAATGGATGTGAAGACTGCATTTCTGAATGGATTTCTCAAAGAAGAAGTGTACGTTGATCAACCTGAAGGGTTCTTGAGCGAAGAGTTTCCTCATCACGTTTATCGACTCTACAAGGCTCTCTACGGACTAAAACAAGCTCCCCGAGCTTGGTATGACGTCCTTTCAGATTTCCTCGTTCAGTCAGGATTCAAGAAAGGATCTCTGGATACAACCCTCTTCACCAAGCAGAGTGACCCTGACATCATGATTGTACAGATTTATGTCGATGACATCATTTTTGGATCGACTGAACCACAACTGTGTGAAGTGTTCGCAGATTTGATGAAAGAAAAATTCGAAATGAGTATGATGGGCGAGATGAATTTCTTTCTTGGTCTTCAAGTAAAACAACTCCCCGACGGAATCTTCATCAACCAGTCCAAATACATCCATGACATCCTCGAGAAATATGGAATGAAGGATGCTAAGACTGCTGCAACACCTATGTCTCCCTCTGGCCGACCCGACGCGGACCCATCTGGTGCTCCTGTCGACCAAACCGTCTATCGTGGGATAATAGGCTCTCTTCTATACCTCACTGCTAGTCGACCGGATATCGTTCTCTCGACAGGAATCTGCGCTCGTTTTCAGGCTACACCGAAGGAATCCCATCTCACTGCTGTCAAAAGGATTCTCCGCTATCTCAAAGGAACACCCAATCTGGGTTTGTGGTACCCCACTCGATCGGACTTCAAGCTGGTTGGATTCTCTGACTCGGATTACGCAGGATGCAAGATGGATAGAAAAAGCACCTCTGGAGCTGCACATTTCTTGGGCGGTAAACTCGTGAGTTGGTCGTCTCGAAACCACAAAATTGTGTCTCAACTTCATCGACGGAGGCAGAATATGTCGCCGCTAGTTGTTGTTTACAGCTTTTGTGGATGAGAATCCAACTACGAGATTTTAATTTTCATGTTGATAAAATTCCCATTTATTGTGACTCAAAGAGTGCAATTGCGATGACGAGTAATCCAGTACATCACTCGAGGACAAAACACATAGATATTCGTCATCACTTCATCAAAGAACATGTCGAACAAGGGACGATTGAATTGCACTACGTCACAACCGAAAATCAACTGGCCGACATTTTTACAAAACCGTTGGATGTCAAACGATTCCAACACCTTGTGACTATGTTGGGCATGTTGAATCTTCCGTTGTGATCAATCGACACTACATGAATATTGATGAAGTGTACATATTTCCTTTTCCACTTCACTCCAATTTCTATGTGTCTTCTGAATTATATCTTTTGAGGGGGAGTTTTCGATTAAGGGGGAGCGTCTGATTTTTCCATTATTTAAAAAGGAGTTTTTCGATTAAGGGGGAGTTTCTGATTTTGGGTTGAAACTTTAAAGTTTGGACAAACTAAGTCAAAATTGGACCGATTAAAATATTTTGGGTTGAATTTTAAAATTTCTGGTCAAACAGGGTCAAATTGGACCAATTGAACTTCAATTGGACCCAATTCTGACCAAGCCCGCGAAATTCAACTCAGATGAGGTTTTGACCAAGCCCACGAAATTTCGGCCCGTCAACTCAAAATTCGCATGAACAGTCACCAAAACCCTAAAACCCCAAAACTCTTAACGTTTTTTTTTCACAATTCTAGAAATCCCAAGAAAATTCAAAAATTTCGCAACCCCTCTTTTCAAAAATTTCGCAACTCCTCAACTCATCGTCGTCGTCCAATCTGCACTCAAAATCCGTTTATCTGCATTCTCCGTCTTCAAAATCAGCATTTCGGTATGAATACACCTCAAATAACCCAAATTTCTGTTCGTTTTATCCTATTTTTGCCCCGCATTGATTAAATCCGTTAGGTTAGGATAAATTTTCTCGGCTCTGAATCGAACACATATTACGTTTTTGATGTTTAAAACCCCCAAATATGCATTGCCCATCCAATTTCGAGTCGATTGAGTCCAGATTATTGCATTTTGGATGAAATTTGAGTAGGTCTAAGGTTAAAATCATTGCGTCGTTTCGCACGATGTCGAAAAAAAAAAAAATTCTCAGAAAAATTGTTTTAAACGTTAAATTTCGCTGCTACAGTGAGAAAAGTTCCGCGAAACTTTTTCCGAGAAACTTCTTACGTTAAAAAATTTTGCTGCTACAGTGACAAAGAAACTGCGAAACTTTCACCCGAGAATTTACATGTGTTAAATTTTTTTTTTCGCTGCTACAGCATGTTAAGTCCCGCGAAAGTTTATCTGAGAAAATCTTTTTCCCTCACGACACAACTTTCTCTGCTACAGTGAGTTTAGCCCCGCGAAATTCTAATACACTTCACTTCATATTACATATTTTTCGCACCTACAGTGAACAAAAATTTTCTCAGTCCACAAAGCCTTTTCCCTCCGCGAAACTTTCATAGAACTTGCGAAAATTTTTCCTTATATGCGAAAATTCATGGATATACTACATGTGAATGTTCTTTGATACATGCGAAAAATTTGAACAACTTGTAAGATTTCCTAACTTGCGAAATTTCCCATACTTGCGAAATTTTACTCAATCTGCGAAAATTTCTCACGACATGCCTATGTGATATAACTTGCGAAATTTTCCATACTCGCGAAATTTTACTCTGTCATGCGCAAAATTTCTCACGACATGTCTATATGATATAACTTGCGAAATTTTCCCATACTTGCAAAATTTTACTCAATCTGCGGAAATTTCTCACGACATGTCTATGTGATAAAACTTGCGAAAATTTCTCATTACATGCGAAACATTTGGACAACTTGCAAAAATTCTTGACATGCGACAACCTTCCAATACATGCGAAATCTTACTCTATCTGCGAAATTTTCTCGGCATGCCTACATATCATAATCTGCGAAAATTTTCCACTACTTACATGCGAAAATTGTCTTCAAAGTGCTAAATCCTTTTGCATGCGAAAATTTTTTGAAACAACAGGCGAGACTTCCTAACTTGCGAAAATTTTCCATGTCTATTTGTTTAGCAAATTCTCTCATCTCACATTAATTCCTACTAATCATATTACAATTACTGTCAAGCGCAGATATGACTGAAAAAGATCAAAGCACAATTGAAGCGCTTGAGGCGGCTGCAATCCAAAGGGACATTGCTCGCATCGAACTCAACACGCGTCTCTATGTCCCACCACCCGAGCAGATCTTCCCACTGAGTCAATGGGCGGCCCTGATTCCCAACAACTACAAGGTGGACCTGCACAGCTTTCGGTGCGATGCCCCCGTAATTGTCGAAATCCTCAAAGGGCACCCACTTCGCCATGCCCTCACATATGGCGAGCCAGAAGCACAGGTGTATCTTCAACAATTCTGGCATACACTGCAACTAGCTGGACCACTCCATCTTGCCAAAACCTTATCCGCCCAAATTGATCAAGAAACCGTGGTCCTCACTCGCAAACTACTACAAGAAGTGCTTCAACTCCCAATCTACTCACCATACGACCCACTACCAACCCATGAACAACTCATCGAGGACATAGACCGGCTGGGTTATCGACCAGAAACCAAGAAGAAGAAGGGCCCACTTGTCCTCAGTGAAGTCACCACCCGCAACCTACCTCAACCCTGGCGCACACTGTACTTGCTGGTGAACAAATGCATGTCAGGGAAGCATGCTGGTCAGGACCGGGGAAACTCTCAAATCCTCACCATCCTCACCGGCATCGCTCACAACCGCAAGTACAACTACGCCGACATCATCTGGATGGATCTTGTCTCAATGATCCAACGTCGCGACCAGGAAGTTGCCAAGGGAGTCACAAACCGCTTCGTCCCTTACATGCGGTGGCTCCCAGCTCTCATCAGAGATTTCCGGTTGCACTCCACCAACATTCGCATCCGACCGGCAGCGGAACACTTCCTCATCCCCACGGTCGAGAAGTTCGCGAAGAAAAACACCCCGGCGAAGGACCGACACGCCATGATAATTCCGGAGGAAGTTCTCGCCTACGCAGACCAGACAAATCCACACGTCCAGGAATATCGCGCCTCAACCGCCTCATTCCGAGAAAGCCCCAGACCCCTATCTACTGTCCCTACGGCGCAGATCAACCCCACTGCTCCCAACCCCGGGACTAGCCAAACCCCCACCACCACCTCCAAAAAGTCATCTAGTCGCGCCGCATCCTCTTCCACCCTCACTCCGAAAAAACGGTCGCGAGAGGATTACGTAAGCCACCCCACGGAGCGTCGATCGAAACAAAAGCACGATCGACCTCCTCAGCCACAGATAAGCCGAGCCGAAACAATAGGTACAGGAGGTGATGTGTTCACCTCCTGAGTAGAAGTCGTGGCATCTGGCTCAACCACGCAAACGACCCCACCAACCCACTTATCTTCCTCTCTACAGGAAGATATTTCATTCCACGAGGAGCCACGTATACCATCGACATCCCACTTGGAGATAGTCGATGTTGAAACAAGCAGTCCCTCGCCTCTGACTGCATCCTCTTCATGCACATCGAGTATAGTGCCCTCACTCCCCATAGTTTCATCCATTTCTAGGACACATACACCTTTTACTGCACCACAGAGTCTTCGTGACTCTGTCAGAACGCTCGGTGATGTCTCTGTGACTGAGAGCAGAAGACCTAGCACGGCCAACATCACAACAACCGTGAGCCTAGGCCATCATTCGATTGAGTCCGTCTCATCGATGATGCCAACGGGAAGTCTAAGTGACCCCGTCTTTTCCAGTCCTGTGCAAACGGGCGGCCGATCGGCAATCTTCTCCGATTCGGTGTCAGTTGGCATTCTCCGTGAATCCAACTTGTTAACCTTACCCACTTTCGTCACCAAGACCGCGCTAGAGACCCGTCTTCAAGAGTTTGCAAAGACTCTTGAGGCGTCGATTCTCGATAAAGTTTACGCGCGTCTCGATGCGTCCACCGTCGACAAAGGGAAAGGTGTGGCCCCGGAGACGCCACCACCGACTCAGAATGTGGATGCTGAAGCCATTCTCTCTGCCATTTCCGCGAAGGAGCTATTCTACCTTCTACGAGCAAGATTCGAGTCGATGACGAAACTCGACGAGGAGGAACAGCAGATGAAGAGAATGATGACTCAACCCATGACTTGCCGCGCTCAAGGCGAGTCCAGCGGGACCAGGCGCGACGATCAAGACGATGATCAAGATCGCCGCGAGGGGGAGAATAGGCAGCTAGGCCAACAATCCCAAGGACTCATGCACTCGACGCTGCCCTCCTCCTCCGGGCCTGAAACAACGCCCGTAACAGAAACCTCACACCCCACTAGCCAAAAAACCCACCTTATCTACCCTGAGTCACTAGCCAAATCACCCTCACCACCACCCACTACCGTCTCCAAAACTCTAATCGTCACATCGACGTTAGAGACCACCCCCACACCGTCTCCACCCACAGTCTCCGAACCTCTAACTATCACATCGATGTTAGAGGCCACCACCACACCTACACCACCCGACACCCAAATCATCCTTGCCAAAACCATCACCACAACTGAACCACCAGAGTCTCCACCACAACCATCCCCACAATCCACAAACTCTTCTGACGCAACACCCTCGCCACCACACAGCGACACTCCTCTCAACACCGATTCCAACATAGCTCCCGAGGACGTCTACTGCGCACTGCTCAAACGGATGTACCCACGCTGACACCGATTCCAACATAGCTCCCGATTCCAACATAGCTCCTCTCAACACCACACAGCAAACTGAGGCCCCTGCTGCTCAAACGGATGTACCCACGGTGGATATACCGGAAGCACCGTGGGAAAACAAAAAGATCACCGCGCCGTTTCAAGAAGAGATCAGGAAGAGGATCTGGCGACGCAAGGAGCAGATCATCACAACCTTCGACGAATATGAGCTGATGAACATCCAAAATTGAAGCGAGAGAAAGAAGCAGCTCTATCGATGGAGCCTTATCTGTCACAAATGTACAAAAAGGACTCTATCCGATGAGGAAAACATCGCTCAGGAAATGAATCAGGCCCCCATCTGCAAAGTTACTGACCTCCGCCAAGAGTCCAAAGGATCTGTCCATTACCCAGTATTCACAGTAATGAGGCAGGATGAGAGCTACTGTGAAGTCAGTGAGGTGGACTTCAAGTTTCTGCGCCTGGACGACTTGTACAGCATGCTGGAATCCATGAAGCAGTTCGGACTCGTCCTCAGAAGCTCTGGACATCTCGTACGTGCTGAACAGGTCACCATGGGATATGTGGCTCTCAAACGCCACATGCTCCGACAGGTCAGATTCTTCACCGCCCACGATCTGCAGATGGCGGTGGAGCACAACCTGAAGAAGGTGAATCTGACTCGCCCATCTTTCAAGAACGCGGACGACTACCGAGAAGGCGATGTGATCGACGGAGACGATCCGGCGGTCGCCTACTCGAACTATAAGGGAAAGATGAGGATGCTGCGCTGCTCCGAAGTGGCAAAGTTCTCGGATGGAACGCTCACCATCATCCAAGACAAACTCATGAAGATTTGCCGCATACTTTCAGAAGAAGATCCTCTCTGCCGATCCAAGTTCGCAAAGCTTGACGCTATAGCTAATCGAATGGTACTTCGAAGGAATCTCCGCGCCTTCGAGTTCAAGCTAGGGCTTCGGGAAACAGTCACACGCTAATCCACCACCGCTACGCTCAAGATCCAAGACTCCCAACAATTGACACAAAGGGGGAGATTGTTAGGATATTTAATAGATTGTGTCAATAGTTTAAGTCTTAGGATTTATTTTGTAATTATCCTTTAGCTTAGGCTTAGGACTATAATGTAATTATCTTATATTTAGTGATTGGGCCTTAATATACCTAGGGTTAATGTGGTATATAAGGTTTTACCAACTCACTTTTGAAAGTAATCAAAGATAAAAGGCTTATCCAAATTTTTCACACAATACACACACTCAAAGGTGAGAATACTCCCTTTTCATTCCATTAAAGCCTCTTTGATTCCTTGTTTGGTGCAATCGGGACCAACACGAGTCCAAAATTTTGACTTCCTATCCTCATGTTGACTTAGTCAATTCGCGAGTGATGATTTGCGGATTGAGTTCTCCATTTAAGTTCGCAAAGTTGGTCTTTTTAAAATTTTTAAATTCGTGAACTCTCACTCTCGCAGACCCGCAAACCTCCGAGATCGCGATATACAATTCGCAAAATTCTTTTAAAACTTACCGGCAGAGCAACACTTGATAAAATTCGACAAGTTCTTCAAAGGTACTTGGGCCAAACAGTAATGGGCTTTTCGTTGACTTAAGTCAATCCGCTAATCCTTGGTCTCACATACAGCGAACCTCAGAGCTCGCGATATACAATTTGCAAAGTCCCTTTTAAAACTAACCTGCGATCCTCACTTTTCAAAATTTTTCTTCAAAGGCACTTGGGCCAAACAGTGATGGGCCAAATTATTTTTCTTCATAAAAAAGAATTTACTCTAGCCCACACTATTCACAGCAGAAAGCCTTAATTGATTATCATGTTATATTTCTAATCCCGTTTCTCTCTCGTGTTGCAGTTTTGGCAGGATTTCCCGGTGCTCGGCAATTTAAAAGAAAAAAGTAAAGAAAAGAAATGACGACACCAGCTGACCTTCTATACCCGACCTCATAATGGATGGTCACTAAGGACAACAACTTCCAACTTGACCAGAACAACTTCAAGTGTCAGGACGAGATTCTCCTATCCATTTTGAGGAGCCATCACCTTGGGTATGCCTTCTCAGCATCAGTCCAAGTCCCCACAGTCTATCTACAACAACTCTGGGGACACTAAAGATCAAGATTGCTGCCGACAATAGCATCTATTACGAGGCCCAGATTACAAGTGAGACGGTGCAGATCACCAGGGAGTTTATTCGACAAATCCTTCGGCTGCCAAATCAACCCGAATACGAAGATGAGGCATCCGAGGATGAACTTATAGAGGACATGATGAAGATGGGATACTTTACCCCAATTAAATTCATATCCCATTTTCAGCAGTCCATGATACCGCATCCCCGGCGAACACTCTTTGCATTCGTCAATAAGTGCTTCTCACCAAAGCACTCAGGCTGGGACAGATGCAACCTTACAATTTGCATCTTCCACGGGATGGTGTTCAAGAAAAATTACGACTTTGCCAAGCTAGTCACATCGGACCTAGACGATCAACTTCACCAGCGAACGAAGTTGAAAAAGCCACAGAACCTGCCCTATCTCCGATGGTTCCCATTGATGATCCAACACTTCATGTCAACAAAGCCGGAGATACCAAGACGACCTGCAGAGGAAAACTTCACCCCACCCAAACTACGATACCTTCAGAAGGGGAAGATGGACGAGAAGTACGCGCGAAGAGGCATGCCAATTCCACTCGATTGGTTTGCCCTGGCCAGCTCAGACCAAGTCGACTCCTACTGCCAGCGCTACAATATTCCTAACCCCACGACTCAGGAAAACCCGCCAGAGTCTAACCCAGGGGTTAGTGAGAGTGTGAGAGAGAGAGAGAAGATATGAGAGAGACCACAGAAACATTGACAGCCCCTCAGCAACCCCAACAGACTCCTCAACCAGACGTCTCTAAACAACCAAACAAGCAACGCCAATAGGACAAGAGGATCGAACAAAAGCAACAGTCCTCCCGGAGATCACCACATCCGAAGGTCCTCAACAAGAAAAGGCCGGGTCCTCCCTTAGGATAGAAGACGCCAAACCCGACCCAACGGCGCAAACACAACCCGAACCTGATCATTCGCTTGCCTCCCAACAGGCAAGTGTCTCTAAATCCTTAGAACCCCCTCAAATCACGCACTCCTTGGCTCCTGTGTCAGAATCACTCAAAGATATCTCCATTCCCACGACACAGTCCGAGTCGCAGCCTGTCATACAGGCCTCAACGTCCACAGAAGCGCCTATAATTGAGGCCCTTCAAGGATTGGATGGAAGTCTCACAGATGATGACTTCAGCAACTCATCATATGAGAGCCACCGTAGAGAACCTAGTCCTGTACGTGTGCCATGGCAAGTGGCCCCGACGAAAGCTCCACACAAGGTCGCCTTGTGACGAGGCTGTAACGATCCGAGCACCATCTCCTCGAGATTCATCGCAAGGAGAGGTCAGAAGACCCATGGAGACTGAAGTCCACCGGACTTCGATTGACGAGGGCTGCCCTGACTCTGTCAGAGCAATAACGGCTAACCCTAGTGGCCTCGGTGCTACTCCTACAGGTGTAACGACGGGTTATCTGGAAAACAGCCTATATAAGTTCTTAGAAACCGTCACCCTACCACGGGTTCAAGGACTAATTAGGGCTGTAGTCCAACCCACCTCAACGGACAAAGGGAAAGCACCCATGATCGAACAGCCGCCGTTACGCACTCGCACACTACTATCACCATCATCGTCGAACCAGCCTGATCCGTATTCCATGCCCATAGTCCAGCTCTTCGACATAGTGGTTGGTCGACTTCTTCAACTCGACTTAGAGAGAAATCCAGAAGAAGACGAACTCTACCAGAAGCTGCTCGCAGGTGGATTTTTACGTCAACATACATCGTGCCGCCAAGAAGGTCCCAGTCAGAAGCGTCGACATGACGATCCTGATGACCCGGATCGTCATGTGGGGGAAAAGGCAGAAGACCACAGCAAGCAGTCGTGGATGAGGATGCGGAGTGCTAATTCGAGAAGGCGGTTCTTCACGTTCATCCAATCTACCACCAAGACCACCAAGGTCCTCCGGAGTCAGACGAGCCTCGCCAGGGCCGAACCAGACAACTTCTCTTGGCGAAGTCGTGTCTGGCTCTTTGCGGACCTCCACCCAATCAGTCCAAACAAGCACAACCCCTCGTCCCAAATATCCTCAAGTATACATCGACAAATATATCTTAGAAGAGGAGTGGCTGACGAGAACTGAGACATAAGAAGAGTCCCGCGCAAGGATTGAAAGCGTTAGAAGTTTCTTGAGAGCGGCATCGTCAGACTTCTGTTTCATCGAGCAAGAAGAAGAGGAGCAAGGAGAAAACCTTGAAGCAGACCTTCCAGAACTTCCAGATCTTCTTCAACATCAAGTGCCCGAGAGACCGACGTCGGGTTATGAATTTTTAGAGACTCCTTGGAGAAACAAGAAGATCAAGGCGCCCTTTCTTGAAGACTGTTATCCAATAATCTGGCGGAAGGAGGAAGAAATAAAGGGAACCAACGAACTAAATCTTCGAGGTCTTGTGCATTTAAAAAGAACGCCCAGGGGTTTTCGCCATCAGATCATGCTCTGGGAAAGCTCAGGAAGAGGTGGAATGGCTACAGAACAATACAAGAAGCATCTAAGAGCTCAAAAGGCCATCTATGACATCCAAAGTGTAAAGTGCGGGATGGGAAGATATGTAGGCCCTGTTTATGTGATCAAGATGTACGACAGGTCTATCGATAGATTTACAGAAGCCGATCTTCCTTTCTTTCCATTGGGCGAACTGAACAAGCTTTACAACTTGTATCGCAACAAACTCATCCTCGACAGTCGCAAAAAACGGGAAGGATACAGATCTATCAAAGAATGCATGCTGAGGTAGATCAAGTACTACGCTTCACATGACTTTCAAATGGCCTTGAAAAGCAATATGAGCAAAGTCAACTTGACGCAGCTTGATAATAGGTACAAGGATCTTGATAAATTCGGAGAACGTTAAATCTTCCTTGAACGACAACCCGCGGTCACTCACCTACAAAACGAAAAATCATATGTAGACATTCTTATTATAAGAAGTCGCCAAGTTCTCTGATGGAATGATGAAGATTATTCTTAACCAACTCAGGATAAGACAAGAGACGGCTCCTGATGATATAAAACTTGAAGGCACAGAACTCGCTGAACAACCCGTTCTGGATAAATTCATCGGAGCAATCCTAGATTGAATTGTTCTCAGAAACGACATCAACCAGTTCGAAACCGCTCTAGGATTCAGAAAGTCGTACTTAGCTCACAAGGAACCTCCACCTTCTCCTCGCTCGAAGAAGAAGAAATGAAGACTTAGACTATATGCTTCATTGTAATTTGGACACTTAGGGGGGGAATGTTATGAATATTGAAGTGTCCAAAATATTTATTCTAAGTCTTGTATTTCTTTATGATGTATTTAGTGTGTTTTATTTTACTTAGATGGGTTGTAATTGTAACGGGCTTGTTAGGGGCCCAATGGGCTTAATAACTTTCCAAGGTATTTAAGCCTAAACCCTAACAATGTTTTAATGTAAGTTTTCATTTCTCAAACTTCACGTATTCAACACACTAAACCTCCAAACGTACTATTCACATTAATAGAAGGTTTAATCAGTTGAAGTGTTCTTGGATAATCTGGACTTACACATGTTAGAAATTGTGTGAGTAATTAGGGTACATATGCGTGTCGACCTCTTTCTTACATGATTAACCTGGCGATATCAGATAGATTCGTACACATAACCCTATTTTGTGAGATTTTGAGCCTGTAAGCTTTTTACTCATTTCTTTGGTTGTGTGAATCGTGTTTAATTTATTTCTCTTCAGAACTTGCTTTTGTTTGAAACTACTGAAAGTGTGGTTGCGTGAAAACGAGGAAGGCATTAGGAATTAACTCCATAGCCAAAGTATCCAACCACGACTGACCCCCGTTGTTATCCACTTTGAGCTTGAGCCTTATTTGAGAAAACTGGATTATAAATTGCCGACCTAATTAAAGCCTTCAGAAAAAAAATTCATCGGAGCAATAGAGAAAGTGGAGGTTGATTGCCAATATCGAAAAGCGTAGCCAGGCCGTTGTTTAAAAAAATCTCCTTTAGATAATCTGTCGTTAAGAACTCCTCCATCGGTAATCTTTCACCCGCAAAGGGACTGAGAGAAGAGGGGCTTAATGACACGAGAAGATGAGCTTAGATGCGTTGAAAAGATGTTAAGAACCCTTCCTCGATAATCTCTCATGCTAAAAAAAGTTGGGAGAAGAAGGGCTTAGCCAATATTTACAGCTGCAATGACCAAGCGCTGAAGATTGTCGGGGTGGGTACGGTCCAAATAAAGATGTACGACGGCACTGTGCATACCATCCATGCTGTCCGATATGTAGAGAAGAAACATCTGTTGTCCGTAGGGCAACTCGATAATCTTGGTTTCAAAATTGAATTGGAAAACAAGATCGTGAACGTTTCCAAAGGAGCACTGGTGATGATGAAGGGAGAAAAGATAGCTGCAAATATATACACACTGAATGGAGAGACTCTGCAAGAAGGGCAGGCATCCGTTGCCACGACAAGTTGAAATGAAAGTCCACGATGACTTGGCACAAGAAACTTGGTCATATGTCTGAACAAGGCACGGAAATTCTTGCACAAAAGAATCTACTTCCTGGTCTCACGACGGTGACACTACCATTCTGCGAGCACTGCATTGTTAGCAAGCAGCATCGCCTGAAGTTCTCCCCATCGAATTCTAGAAGCAAATGAATTCTAGTAGATCCATTCTTATGTATGGCAAGCACTGATTGGGTCCCTGGGAGGAGCCAACTATATCGTATCATTCATAGATGACTACTCCAGGAGATGCTGGGTGTATCCAATCAAGAGAACGACGATGTGTTTCATGTCTTCAGAACATATAAGACGTAAATTGAACTTGAAACCGCCAGAAAATCAAGTGTCTCCGATCAGATAATGGAGGGGAATATATTGGCAAAGAATTCACTAAGTTCTGCAAAAGCGCGGGCATCAGAAGGCAGTTCACCACGGCCTACACTACACAACAGAATGTTGTGGCAAGCAGTTGAATATGACCCTGTTGGAAAGAACGAGGGCTATGTTGAGAACTGATGGCCTGGAAAAGAAATTCTGGGCAGAAGCGGTCTGCTGTCTGCTACGTGGTGAATCGGGCCCCATCTACTGCTATAGAGATGCGGACACCGATGGAAATGTGGACTGGTGCACCTGCAGACTATTCAAACCTTCATATATTTGGAAGTTCAACGTACGTGGTGTACAAGAGACAACGAAGTTGGATCCAAAGTCCAGGAAGTGCCTATTCTTGGGGTACGCTGATGGAGTAAATGGGTATCGCTTGGGGGATCTCACTGACCATAAAGTGATTATCAGCAAAGATGTTATCTTCTTGGAGGATAGCGATCCAGAGCAAGTAAACAATGATAGCAATCCAAAAGACGTGACAAAGACTACACCGATGAAAAGCAAATTGGAGCAATATAAATCTTCTGAAGCTGAACCAGCGCACGAACAACTCGACCCAGTCGAATCTGAAGTACCGGATCTCTGGCGGTCATCACGCGAGCATAGACCGCCCAGTTGGAACTCAGATTATGAGATAAAAAGCAATCTTGCATACTGTTTTCTAACGGAGGATGGAGAGCCAACCACTTTCCAAGAAGCACAGAATAATTCAGATGCGAGTCAGTGGATTTAAGCAATACCAGAGGAAATGGAAGCTCTCTATAAAAATAAGACATGGGAGTTGGTGCCATTACCGCAAGAAAACCCATTGGCAACAAATGGATGTACAAAATGAAGGGGAATGGTGATGACCAGGTAGGCGCTACCGTGCTAGACTGGTTGTAAAGGGATATGTTCAGAAAAAAATAATGAAATTTTCTCACCGGTGGTACGACTTACAATAGTCAGGGTGGTCTTGTCAATGTGTGCTACATTCGACTTGCATCTTGAGCAGCTGGACGTGAAGACGGCCTTTCTCCATAGTGACCTGGATAAAGAAATATATATGCTACCAGAAGGTTTCGAGGAACAAGGAGAAGAAGATCTGGTTTGCAGATTGATCAAATCTCTCTACGGGCTCAAACAAGAACCTCGATGCTAGTATAAGAGATTTGACTCCTTCATAATGAGTCTTGGCTAAAATAGGCTATATTCAGATCCTTGTGCGTATTCCAAGAGATTTGGCGATGACGATTTCATCTTGTTGCTGTTGCACGTCGACGATATGCTGTTAGCAGGACCCAACAAAGGACGTATCGCCAACTTATAGACTCAACTAGCTAGTGAATTCGAAATAAAGGACTTGGGACCAGCAAACAAAATCCTTGTTGTGCAAATATCTCGAGACAGAAGCAAGCGGAAGATTTGGCTTTCCCAAAAGAATTATTTGAAGAAAATCTTGTGGATGTTCAACATGCAAGATAGTAAGACAATATCTACCCCTCTTGCTGCTAATTTAAAGCTATCCTCCGAGATGTGTCCTACCAATAAAGTCGAAATGATAGAGATGTCTCGATGCCATATGTATCGGCAGTAGGAAGTCTAATGTTCACAATGATCTGTACCAGACCAGACATTGCCCATCCAGTGGGAGTTGTTAGCCGATACATGTCCAACCCTGGTCGGGAACACTGGAGTGATGTTACGAGGATTCTCAAATATATCAAGGGAACCTCGGACATTGCCTTATGTTACGGAGGAACAGATTTCACTGTCCATGGTTGGTGCAGATTATGCAGGTGAGCTTGATAAAAGCATATCCACAACCGGATATCTGTTCAGTCTTGCTGGCGGAGCTATAAGCTGGGTTTCAAAACTGCAGTCCATCGTTGTAACGTCAACAACGGAACCAGAATATGTCGCAGCTAAGCAAACCAGTAAAGAGGCGATGTGGTTGAAGATGTTGCTGGAAGAACTCGGCCACGAGCAGGAGAATATTGTTCTCTATTGTGATCGGCAGAGTGCATTGCATCTAGCAAGGAATCCAGCATATCATTCAACGACCAAACATATCCGGGTCCAATACCACTTCGTTCGTGAACAAGTGGAAGAGGGGACTGTGGACAAGCAAAACGTTCACACTGCAGATAATCTGGCAGACTGCATGGTGAAGGCAATTCCTGTGGACAAGTTTATTTGGTGTCGTTCCTCCTGTGGATTGACCGAACAACAGTAACATGCAATGGCAAGCTAGAAGAATGATGTGAAGATCCGATTGAGCTTCAATAAAATCTTCAAGTGGGAGATTGATGACTTCGAAATGCGTGCCAAGACAAGGAAAACACTATTATATTCCTCATCGCGTTACACGAGGAGAAGTAAACAATTGTTCCTCGCACTGCGCGAGGATAATTAAATAATAAATAATATATTATATTAGTATTAGGGTTTTTGCCTATAAAAAGGCAGCGAGAGGAAGCTAATGAAAACACACCAAAAAGCGAGCCAATCAGTAGAGAGCGAAACTGAGAAAGGGCGGAAAAAGTGAGGATAGAAAAATAGAGGGTTTGTCTGGTATTTTCTCCAACTATAAAGAGAGATAATAAGTGTTTTCTCCTTTAAAGGTTGAGAGGTTGTAACCCCTGACCCCAATAATAAAATTTCTACCACGCCCTTGGTTTTTTACCCCAATACAAAAAAGGGTTTTCAACGTAAATTTATTTCATTTATCCTCACAGTCACTTCCAATATATTTACGTTGTCCATTTCGCAACACAATGAAGGTTAGTTGTTACGTTGTTATCGCAGCAATATTTTTTTTTCAAATCTATGATAAGGATTTTAGTCGTAACTTAAATCGATATATGAGGAGTAGTAGGTTAGCTCACTTTTCTTGGATTTAACTACTAAGATCAACTCCAATAATACTTGAAATAAAAACATATACCCAAATTCTCCCTCCAACACATACTCAAAACGAAACCTAAAATAGGTTTTATCATTTTCTCTCACCTCTTATACCTATATTTGAGTTTCTACTATTCATCACCTTAAAACTTTTTAAGTCTTACTGATTGGCCCCTCAAATGAAAATAATTATATTTTCAACATAAACATATTTTACCTAAATGTTATTATTTATATTATTCTTTTATATTATAATACATGAATAATGTTTTTCAAGAAAACATTACAAACTGAAATATTAAAATTTTACAAATTTAGCATATTGAAAAGGACATTAAATTACCGAATTGAAAATTACCATACAAGCATAATATTAAAAACATCATATAATAACAATAGCAGGAAAGGAAAGAGTATAACATGGGTTATTATTTAGCCGATAGCATATATCGAAAATGGTCTACCATTGTTCAAACAATTCATGAGCCACGCGGTCCAAAGAAAAAATATTTTACAATGAAACAAGAATCTTGCAGAAAAGACGTTGAACGTGCATTCGGAGTTCTTCAATCACGTTTTGGAATCGTAGCAGGACCGATACGTTATTGGAAAAAGAAATGTTACATGATATAATAACTTCATGTATTATTTTACATAACATGATTGTGAAGGATGAACGTGATCTAAGTGCGCCAACTGAAATTGAGATAAAAACGCAATCGCCGGAAGTCGAAATGGCGATAGATGAAAATACACGATTTGAAGATTTCATATCTCGATGCAAAGTTAGGAACAAAGATGATCCATTGCACTTAGAAATGCATTGATTGATCATTTGTGGGAGGAATACACAAATGCCGAGACTTGAAGACTATCTCTCTATTGCTTGTACTAATGTTTCTTTTATTTGCGTTAATGTATCTTTATGTTTGTGTATTGTTTTCTAATGAATATTTATTTCTCCGGCTTTTTGTGCGTATGGTTTTATCATTTATATCATTAGTTTATTTCACATTTTCCAATCAAATTTAAAATAATAGTTTGGTCTAATTTGTAATTTTAGTAAAATATGTGGGTGTTATTGAAATGAAATAGAAGTTGAAGTGAAAATGAATGTTCTGATAATATTCTTTTGGGGTTGAGAATGAGTTTAACTGTTGGAGAAGAATTACTGTTGGATAATGGGTTTGAGAATAGGTTTTACTGTTGGAGATACTCTAACTAGGCAAGATAAGATACTAGTATGACCTAATAAGTTGTATAACATCTGTATGTAATTTGTGGTTTTCTTACAGGCCAGGTTGCTCTTCACTAGCAGGTGGAGCAATGACAGAGCTTGGACCTTTCGGAGTGAATTCAGGTGGAAAAACCCTATGGTACAACCAATATACTTGGAATAAAGATATATTATTATTCAACTAAAATCGTTTTTTTTTTCTCTCAAAGGATTAGATTGTTGAATACTAACTAAATAAGGCAATATTGTTATTTTTGTATACTCCAAGGATCGATTTTTTTTTCATAGGAACAAAGCTTTCTTTAGTTTCTATATCTGATTTGTGAACCCGTCGGGGTTGATTTGGCATGTTGACGTGGCACAAAAAAATGTCACACAACAGGTGCCCACAGATGGTGCTCACGCAAGGTGAGCACCATAACATTTCTATATATATATATATATATATATATATATATATGTATATATACATATATGTATATATATAAGGTAGTAGATAGTAGATAAGATAAGAATAGATTAGAATTTCATATCACGCTTGTGGTATATGAGGGTTGCGCCGTATTCTCAATTTTGTGCGCAGCCCATGTCTTCTTCTTCTTCTTCATTTTTTCTTATTTTATTATATTTTTTTCTTCACTTCTGGAACCCACTTTGAGATTATCCAACAAATTCCCCCTTAATCTCAAAGTATTGTTGTCTTTCCACCTCCTTAAACTTAGTTCTTCTCCTTGTATCATACGTGGCGAATCGCCACTTGGAGTCTCTAAAAGCCATCGAAAACTTTGCTTCAGTGCTTAGCGTGAGCGGCCCATGCCAAGCATCTTATTCGCAAGTTTCGTTTTCTCTTTTATCGGGATTCATGGTCTTTGGCTCCTGTAGATGAAATGCCCGCTTTGCTTCTTCTAGGATTTGTTTCTTTGCACCTTTTATTTCAACCTCAACTTTGCCGTCTAGCTTCAGGCCATCTTTAGTGGCGAAAACCAACGTCTTGTCGTTGTATTCCTACAACTTCATGATTGCACATTCTTCGATCACATCAACCACGTGAAAAACATTGTAGCACTTCTTCCTCAGATGTTCGAGGAACAACAAGTTCCCTACGGGCTTTTCGCTTTCATCGGTGATGTAATAAATATAGGCAGTTCTTCCGTGATCCTCGTGACGTAGCCTTTAGGCTCGTGGCTCGTCGAGCGGGTCGGATCCTTCATGCTCCTTAACAAGCTCATCGATCTATTTGTGACCTCCTCCGCGACTTCTCTGCAATTTTTGTCGATATCTTTTTCCTTCATATTTTGGTTATCGCCCATCCGTTGGGGGCCTCATTTATCATCGTCGTGATCTCGTCCTTCTCGTCCGCCACTATTATATCAGCGAGTACTTATCGTTGTTTCGGTTTTTCAGGTTGTTCATGTATATGTCGAGGTTGTTCCTCGCGTCGATCCATTCTTTCACCTCCTTGTCTTTTGCGTATCTTTTCTTTACGTATTTCTCCTTGTTAGAACTGGCCTCTATAGGTTCTCTAGTCCTCAGTTTAGCCACTTTGTGATCATGTCGCAGGGCCTCCGTCATGGCCGCGCCGGCCGTCTTACTCGTGTCATCCACAGTCTCCTTAGCATCGCCGCTTTCTCGGGCACGGTGCCGTCATGCTCAGCTTCTTTGGCCTTCTCGCCGATGCCATTGACTTTCTCAAGTGGTTGTCGAGTCGGCGTCTCTTCGACCGCTATCTCTTTCTCGAGCATTTGGAGCTTCATTCTCCCTTTTCTCTTCTTCCACGGGCTCATTGGTCATTGGGGATTCTTTCTCCTTTTTCGTTCCTACATCGGCGTCTTTCTTTGACGCTCCGCCTTCGTTTTTCTTCTCGGTCATAACCAGTGGTTCACCTTTTTTCTTTTCATCCACCGACTCTGGCTCATCAGCATAATCTCTGTCACGCTCTCTTTCCACACCATGAGGTACGTCTTCTTGTATGCCTTCACCTTTTGTTTTGAGGTCGCTTGCCTCTCAATTTTCTTCTCGTCCTTAGAATGCTCAATATCATCGTCCTTTTTCACAGCCTCAAGTTCGCCCTGATTTTGTAGCCAAACTTGTTTACTATCAGCGTCCTTATACGCTTTCTCCAACATTTTCCAGCTTCCTTTGCGGTTTTCACACCATCTATCTTTGTGGAACCGGTAAAATCTACCGCATCGTTGATGATGATGAGTGCGGAAAGATTTTGTATGAAGGAGGCTTGCAACATCTTCCATTGGGATCTTGTATACGCGGTCGTATCGGGTTTGGAATATCCATCTTCGATTATTTTCCATAAACCTTTCTCTTCAAGCAAAGCTTTCATTTCGATGCTCCACCGTACGTAATACTTATGGTGAGCTGCGGCGGGATTGTCATTCCAGCACCTTGTATTTTCACCATCTCCATCACCATCGGCTCTGATACCAATTTCTTATTTTTGTATACTGCAAGGATCGATTTTTTTTTTCAGAGGAACAAAGCTTTCTTTTGTTTCTATATCTGATACAAGAACACTAGGCAACGAGCCTTTTTTCACTATCTACTTCTCTCTTACATGCAATACATATACATATACATATATATATAATAGATAGTAGATAAGATAAGATTAGAAATTCATATCATGCTTGTGGAATATGAGGGATGCGCCTATTTCTCAATTGTGTGTGCAACCCATGTCTTCTTCTTCATTATTTTATTTTATTATATTTCCCAGAAAAGAAGGAAGATTCTATTTTCTACGGGTTGGTTAAAACAAAAAAACCTTGTTCACATACGACATTTCTCCATCCGAATAAGGACAGTTTTTGAACAGGAAACTTCCACTTCAAGTCAGGTTTACGAGATCAGGGCTTGCATAGAGTGCGGTGAAAATCCAATTTCTTCACTATTGTAACCCACCTTGAGATTATCCAACAAATATATCACATAGGTAAATGTGATATTTCTCGAGTCGCCAGCAGGGGTTGGATTTTCTTACTCGAATAGAACATCAGACATGTTCGGAGACCACAAAACAACTTCAGATTTTTACACATTCCTAGTCAACTGGTTAGAAAGATTTCTCGAGTACAAGAATAGGGATTTCTAAATAACTGGAGGGAGTTACGCTGGTCACTACGTCCGTCAACTTGCTTACTTAATCCTCCAAAACAACGAAAATGCAAGCCAAACCACTGTCATTAATCTGAAAGGAATTGCAGTGAGTAAATCACTTTATCTGAGTTTTTACTATTTTCTCTTACTGTAAAGACTATCATTTTATCAATGGTCATTCCCTTCATCAGATAGGGAATGCATTGATCGAAGACGATGATGAAGACACATCTGATGAAATCTACAAGGAGTTAAGAATAACTGTTATTCCACATCAGGGCCTACAGTGGAGATACCAAGAATTCAAAGATGAGCTTTACAACGTGATTAGTGATATTTATGGTTACGACATTTATGCTCCATTGTGCACTTCTCCTCCTTCAAATTCTCCCTCGGTACGTACTAATGAGAAGTCATCTCATCATATAAGCATTTTGGTGGGCAATTGTATTAAGAATTTTTATGGACAACAACAATAGATATCAGGGTTTGATCCTTGCTCGGACAACGATGTTTACGAGTACTTAAACACCCCATAAGTGCAAGAAGCACTTCACGCAAATATCACTCGACAAGTCCCTGGACCTTGGCGAAAGTGCAAGTAAGTCCTTTTTTAAATTTTTCTTAATTAGTATGAATATAGAGACGTTGATATGGTACTTTGTATTCTTCTGCTACACCATTAAAGAACTGAAGAATTATCAAGCAAGATCGAAGGAGAATTCATTGAAGAAGATGATACAAGAAGAACCATTTACAATTCATTATCGGTTGATCGTTTATGTTTTAGTTAGCAGGGGTATTTCAGTAATTATCTGTAAATAGCTAAATCGTTTAAATAGCACTAAGGTAGAATTGTACAGAACACGTTTTTTGGTTTCATTCAATGAAAACCGAATTTCACTCGCATTTCCTTTGGTTTGAATTCTCGCTTATGAGCAATTCGATCGGATTTCTTCATGGTATCAGAGCTCAAGGTTGAGTAGATCGTTCCTCTTCAGCTGTGAGTCAACGATTTCTCTCTGTCAAGTTCAATTTCATCCAAAGGGCGTCTTCTGCGAATGGAAGCACTGGAAATCAGACGGAAGTCAATCAGATTGATGTTACTGAAAATGATGAGGATTTCATGCTGTATGGATCCGATAATCCTGGTATGATGATTGTATCACTCCTTTGACTGCTACGAATTATTTGATCTGGAAAATTTCAATGTTGGAAGCACTCAAAGCTCAAATGAAAATCGGCTTCATTAATGGAAAATACTTGAAACCTGTGAATGATTCGCCTGAGTTTAGGACATTGTCAATAGCTCATGTTTATCCATGATGCTAAACAGTTGTGGGACGAAATTGCTGAGAGGTATGGGACCTCGAATCTGTCTGCAATCTATGAGATAAAAAGGGAGATTGTGTTCCTGAAATAAGGAAATTTGACTGTGGTGGAAAATTATAACAAAATCAGAAATCTGTGGGATCAACTTGAACAGCTTCGACCATTAACAGATGTGATTCCTGCGGTCAGATCTAGGATCGAAGAAAGGGAGCTGGAGGATAAGTCAATGCAATTCCTAATGGGGCTTAATGATGTTTTTGAGTCAGAGAAAAATCAGTTGTTGTTCCTTGAGACTTTGCCTCCTGTAAATAGAATCTATGCCATAATAGCTAAAGCTGAAAAGCATAGAGAGGTTTCAATGAACATGAATGCTTCAGGTGAGAATGCAGCTATGATGACTAGAAATTTCGAGCAGAAGCAAAGTAGCTTTGGCAGGGCAGTGATGAAGCCAAATCGAAGCCACCTCACTTGCAACTATTGCAAGAAAATTTGACACACCAATGATGATTGCTACAAATTGAAAGGGACTCCTGAATGCAGTTACTGCAAGAGAGTGGATCACATTAAAGAAAACTACTACAAGCTCAATGGATTTCCTGACAGTCTCATTGCTGGAAAGACCAACAATATACAGAAGGGAACTGCGAATCATTTCAGGGCTAACCTGGCAGCAGCAGAAAGTACTGATGCTAAGAGCAAGGAGCACGAGGACATATACATGCAGATGATGAAGGTGATGAAGATGAACGCACCAAAATGCTGCAGGTGAAAGCAGTTGAGGAACCAGCCTTAGTCAACTTTGCTCATTTGGATGACTTTGCAGGTAGTTCCATTCTGTCTAACCTTAATTCTAGCACGACAAATGTGATGAATGCAAATGTATGGCTGGTGGATACTAGAGCAACAGACCATATGTGCAGAAGTCTTGAATTAATGACAGTCCAAAAACCTGTCGAAGGTTTTGGTCCTGTTTTCTTGCCGGATGGAAGTGTAAGATCTGTTTCTCACATTGGAATGTCATCCTACCAGATGATGTTGTACTGAGGGATTGTCTTTATGTCCCAAGTTTTCTGTGCAATCTACTTTCAGTAAGGAAGCTCATAAATGACTTCAATGTCTGTTTCAAGTTCTATTCTAATTTCTTCTTGATCACTGAGTTGCAGAGTGACAAGGTTCTTGCAGCAGGAAAGGTTCAAAGGAATCTATACATACTAGACAATGCATCATTCTCGCGACAGGCAATTCTCAAGGCTCAAGAGTTTTATGCTTCAGCTCTTCTGTCTACTAACCAGTAGTTGTTTTAGTAATTCCCATAATATTTTTCTGTGATCTTGGATAATAAGTGGCATAACAGGCTTGGTCATCCTTCCCTACATGTTATGAGACAATTACCTAGTTTCATTGTGCATAAAAAGGGTCTTGAGAGTGTCTCAGATTGCTCTATCTGTCCCAAATCTAAGCAACACAGGTCTCCATTTCCTGTGAGTCAGATTGCTACCTTGAGCTGTTTCCAAATGCTGCATCTTGATGTATGGGGACCCTATAAGCATCCAAGTATAAATGGATGTCACTACTTTCTGACAATAATAGATGAATACAGTAGAATTACCTGGATTTAGTTGATGAAATTCAAATCTCAGACCACTGAAATGTTCAAGAATTTTCTGCTTTTCTGTGAAAAACAGTATGATGCAAAGGTTAAAACAGTTCGTTCAGACAATGGGTCTGAGTTCATCAGTTCATCCTTCCAAGAGATCCTGCTGAATAGGAGACTAGTCCATCAAAGAAGTTGCCCCTACACACCACAGCAGAATGGAATTGCAGAGAGGAAGCATAGACATATCCTTCAAGTGGCAAGGTCACTCCATTTTCAATCACACTTATCAAAGGCCTTCTGGGGAGAATCTGTCATCACAGCAGTGCACCTCCTCAATAGACTTCCTTATCGAATTCTGCAATGGAAGACTCCATTTGAGATCCTAACCCACAAGCCACCAGACTACAGCTACCTGAGAAGCTTTGGATGTCTTGTTTATGTCTATAACACTGATCCAGGTAAAGATAAGTTTGTTTGTGGGATACCCCGCAGGACAGAAGGGTTACAAGATTTTTTGTTCATCCTTGAACAAAATCATCATCTCCAGGGATGTTGTTTTTCATGAAAACACATTTCCCTCCTTGAATATTGCTGAACACAGTCCAGTTCTGCCTAATGTTTGCCTTGGAGACCGTTTCGATACTGATTATGTCAGCCCTCTCAATGGACTAGATCCTCCATCTGAAGCATCAAGCAGCCAAGAGGACTCGACTCATCATCACCATGAAAATTCTGCCACTGCAGACAATTCAGCCACAGATGACCCTGTTGAGGAGAGACATAGACAAGTGAGTTTAAGACACCAGGTCAAGGCAGCCTCCAACTTGCCTAAAGGACTTTGTGACTGCTAATTCCTATGCTGATGTCTTGTCCACCAGAACATGATCAGGTTTCCATCAGAACATGATCAGTTTATGGCCAATCTGTCCACCTTTCAAGAACCATCAACATACAACTTGGCTCGGACAGATCAGAGATGGGTTGATGCAATGAATCAGGAGCTACAAGCACTTGAATCTAATGGTACATGGCAACTTCTTGACCCCCCTCAAGGCAAGAAGTTGAAGGATGCAAATGGGTGTACCGTGTGAAATGTAATGCGGATGGAACTGTGAATAAGTACAAGGCTCGGCTTGTCGCCAAAGGTTTTACACAAACAGAGGGTGAGGACTACACAGAAATTTTTTCACCAGTTGCCAAGGTAGTCACAGTAAGAGTGCTATTTGCAGTCGCAGCTATCAGAAATTGGTCTTTGCATCAACTCGATGTAAACAATGCTTTCTTGCATGGCTTCGTTGATGAAGAGGTCTATATGAAGCTTCTACCAGGTCATCCAAATGCAGACATAATCGAAATAGTTGAAAAAATTTAATAATGGAATTCAACATAATCGAAATTATACGTGATGTGGAGACACCGATCTTGCAGTTCCAATCACGGCGACTAAATAGGCTTTTGCGAAATTGAATGCTCCAATTAGAACATCATGGTATTGGTACACACAAGGCCAGGTAAGAGAGACAAAGGAATACAATTAAATGGACATCAGATGATCACACTCGGTTAATAAGATTCTTGTCGAGCAAAATAAATTAAAAATATGTGTTTCGCTGATATAAGGTTGGCGGATTTGCGGTTGATATGAAAGCCTTGCGTTCGTGACCGTAAGGGGGTCTGGACATTTCGTCCCAAGTTATCAGCCTGAGCGCGCTCTTACCATGTTCTCGTTTTTGGCGGAGAGCTTCCTCCTAAGAAGGGATAGTTAAGGTGGTAGATGCTTTTGATCCTTTTTTTTGTCAAAAATAAAAAATAAAAAGAGATGTATGTTGTTCGCCGTTACCGTATGCCTCGCACGAAAAAATACGATTTGTACTAATAATATTTCAGATGAATGTTGGATACAAATTTAATAAAAAAATATTTGAAATTTTATCTTACTTGGGTCTATATTATTAACCCACCTATCTTATTAGTATTTTCTAGTATTATCATTATCCAATTATGAGCTCTATTAAGGAAAAAAACACTGTATCACGTGAATGAAAAGAATTCAGTTACACAATTCTCTCTTCACCCTTCTTCTCTTCTTCTTCATCTTCTTCATTTCTTCTTTACTCCTTCACCTCCATACCTGAATGTTACCTGAAATTGCACCAATTGAAGCTAAGTAAAATAGTTCTGTGATCGATCGTAATAGTAAATCCCACCGCTAACTGTTGGTATCTTACAGAATGTTGGATACAAATTTAGAAAAATATTGGAAATTGGTAGGTGTGAAGTTATCCATTCTTAATTCCTCAATAGTGGCATCTCCCCTCCTGCTTTGGGTGAATTTCATATAAGTCCTTATTCCGAAATGCGCTAAACCTGAATCTCTCTCTCAGTTTCATCACATAAGTTTATGTAATGTGTTTGCCTAAAAAATGCATCGCAAATATATCAAAACCGACTCAAATATATCCCATACCAGTTTCTTTCCGTCCCCTTTAGATTAGTAACGAAAATATTCTTGAAAATATTCTTATCGGTTTTGAGACTAACAACGCTTTGAAGCTAAGAGAGAGTGGGCAAGAGGAACGTGTTTTCCTTAAACTTGATGAGCAAATGATTGGGTGAAATGATGTTTTCTCGAGCAGATTCTCCCGTAAACCAGCCTTTCATTCTGGTAAAGTTAGTCAAATCATTCGTTGTCTCTCTTTATAAGTGCAATATTCGTTTGTATTTGACGTTTATAACTTTTTCGGTCATATATAATGCCCTACAAAGAGGACTTCGCCAAGGGCACTTCCTATCCCCTTACTTATCGGATGACGATAAGATTACTGATTTGGAAAGGCTGTGAGGTTAAGGTTATATCTCTGTGTGTAATATTTATACTGCATATACTTTATATACAGACAGATACACCCATATACCTAAACAATTAACAAATTGTTACTATGATCTCACCCAAGTTCCAGAAATAAAATCGTCGAAATCTTCCAACCCCGAAAAGAAATCCTCATTAAACACCAGATCAAATGTACTGTCGCCATCGCCTGACCCTATATTTTTCATCCTCGCCTGATGACCGAAAACTGTATTACTGTTCGAAATCGCCTGCCTATTGATTACTGCATCTTTCACAGAACTACTGTATTTTCTATTGGATCCTTCGATTATTTCTTTCCCTCTTTTCGATGGAAACTTCTGCCTAACCGTCCCAGCTAAAGAGTTCCTCCTCGTTGGCTTGCTGTGATTGTGCTCGGCTGTGTAGGTTAGGATAAACATCCCGGGATTTGCGCAGCTTTCCTCGACTTGTTTTCTTGCCAAACAACCTTTCGAACTGCTGCACCTGTAATAGCTCCTGCCCACATCCACAATAAAAAATATATAAATAATAATAATACATGAGATGTTATTACTTTGATTGATGTAGGAGGTTCGCGCGCGTGTGTGTGTGTGTTGTTTTACCTAGGGTAAGGTGAGCCCTTGATAGGTTTCTGACCATATTTGCGCCAACCCCACATATCAGAAGTCAGACCTTCAGCAGATACTTGGATCACCACCCTTTTATGCTGATTCTTTCTGTGATAATTATTACAAAAAAAAATAGTTGAAATAAAGAGAACTTTTAAGTTAATGATTAAGAAAACCCTTTTATTACAAGTGTGAACTGTGAACATGCATACCTTTTCTTGTATTTCGTTGTATATCCATCATCTCTAAAACAGTTTGATGATTGATCTGATGATACTTCATGAGCCTTCTTATTATCTTCTTCAACAACATCGTCGTCCATTATCTTTTTCGCAACGGAACTGATATGATGATGATCATTAACAGGGAAAAAGGGCTTGTAAAGATCTTCTAATTCATCACTAGAACCACCATTACACATGTCGAAGAATTCTGGGA
Organism: Craterostigma plantagineum; assembly: GCA_027422505.1. Taxonomy (NCBI): domain Eukaryota; kingdom Viridiplantae; phylum Streptophyta; class Magnoliopsida; order Lamiales; family Linderniaceae; genus Craterostigma; species Craterostigma plantagineum. The sequence continues at coordinate 5,414,025 of JAPQWV010000047.1, read as the reverse complement.
AACTAAGAATGTCTCCGTCGTCGAGAATCTGATGATGATCGTAGGTACTGGAAAGCGAATCGCCACCGTCCATTTCAAAGCCTACGATGGTAGTAAAATCACCGCTTGAACCTTTCACTATGGATTGCAAGCTCCAATCTTCTATATTGCTGCTGTGTGTATCAGCCATATCTTGCGGTACACTGTGAATAAAACGAAAATAAAAAAAGGGTCGGTTTTTCTTAACCTGTTTTTTGGATAGAATAATTTCGAGTGATTAATAAATATGGAGGGTGTGTTTATATACATCGATCAAGAGCCACTTTAGATAAATTAATTTTCTTGATTGTTTGGATTGGGTTGACTTTTTATTACATGTCAAATGGGTTGCAAATGGGAAAATGTGATATATTATACACGCGCATTCGCCGCTTTCTCATTGTCGTATATGTAGACGAAAAAGTTGATATTATATTTGACGAAATACAATTAAGTATAGCGATAAAAAAAAAAAAAAAAAGAAAAGAAACTATGATGAAGTTTTGCTGGAATCATAATGGATGCTAGACCATCTCTAAACGCTATCAAAATTTTAAAATGAAACAATTTCACTCGCATCAGTCAACAATGAGTTTTATATTTTCTACATCCTTCTCGTATGCGATTTCAAAATATTCTTTTAAGTTTGACAATAGGAAAAAATTACTGTATGATGTAACAATCAATGTATATGAATTTGTGAACGAGTTTTTCGCTTCGAGTTGATTTCAGTATTACAAAATATATTTACTGAATCGAGCGTACGAAACCAGCAAGAAGAATTGGAGACTTATACCATAACTCTATAATAATAATGATAATAAATAATATTTTCTTGTATGCTCATGAATATAAAATTCTTTCTCTGTTAAATAAAAGTAAATGAATCGGAGAAAACCCAAATGGTACCGGATGTTTGCCACATGGACCAATTTAGTCCTCGATGTTTTGATGAACCAATTTGGTCTCTGATGTTAAACAAAATTGGTCTTTCTGTTAGATCTCTGTCAATTTGAATGGAAACTGGACACGTGTCGACATACGATTTGTCTGACTTTAAAAATCATTATTTAACATTAAAAAGTAAAAATTCAAATAAAAATGAAAAAGTGCAATAAAAGAAACTGATAAATTAAATAAAATAAAAATGAAGAGAGAATAAAAAATAAAAAATAAAATATAAATATAAGAAATAAAAAAATCGAGAAAAAAAATATATTAAAATAAAAAACCCAAAATTAGAGATATAACAATACATTAAAAAATAACTACAAAAGAGACAAAGGATATTAAAATAAAACCAATAAATAAAAATTAAAATAAAAAATATTTATTTATTAAACACAGAAAAACGAAAATAAGGATTACTGACTCGTCCCTGCAAAGTTAACGCGGACACAAATGTCCTAAGACTCAAACATTTTTTTTAATACTATGACGATTGCGTCCTCGATAACTTGGTACCGACAGAGTGCGCATTCTCGTAAACTTCTAGTGGCGTTTTTATCTTTATTTTCATTTTCACTTATTTTACTTTTTAATTGTATTTTCCATTTTCTAATTTATTTATAACTTTTATTCTCTCTTTATTATTTGTTTTTAATTATTACTATTTTTCAGTTTCCGCTTTTTTTGGAATTTTTCTCTTTTTAATGTTAATTTATGAACATCAAGTCTGACCAATCGTATGTCGACACGTGTCAGTTTTTTCCATGTAATTGACGGAGATCTAACGGTAGGACCAATTTGGTTCAAGATCGACAACATCGGGGACAAAATTGGTCCACGCGAAAAATCGGAGACTAAATTGGTCAATTGGAAACATTGGAGACCATTTTGGGTTTTCTCCCCTAAATGAATTAATCAATCTAAATGTAATCTTTTTCGTATCTAATTTTGATGGATTAGGGTTTTTTTACCCGAAAAATACATTTTTATATGTTAGGGTCAATTTGCGCGGTCTTTGTCTTACGGTCTTCACACCAGTTTTATTTTATATATCGGTTCCAGTTCAAGTTAAGTTTTATTTACTCAATCACCAAAATTATTATTAATCAAAATTACTTTATTGTTAATTCGTGATATTTAACAATATAAAGAAATCTTAGGCAGTGGTCCAATTCTTTGAGTTTCGATATATGTTGTCTTAGGATATGCAACTTGGCATAATGCGACTGAATGATGTTTCGAACTTAAACTCCCATACCATTGTTCAAATTTAAAAATTGAAATAGCTAGACTCATCTGAAGAACAAAAACAATTTATATTATTTTCATTGAATGATCACTAAAGTTTTTGAAATAGCCTAATTGAATTATTGAGCCTCAATTGCCCCGCTTGTAAGGAAATAGATATTTTGTCATGAACGTTATTAATGGCCGTGCAACGACTACTAATTTAGTTTGAACTATTTGAAGCCAAGCAGCATATTGTCACGCCCTCACAAATTTGACCGAGAGTCGGGGCAAATCGGGCGATGACCATGCGAGCCAAGAGTGTCGAGGCGCCCCAGAACAAGACTTTTGGGACCGGCCAAGCTTGTCGCGTGCGGGACGTCGATCTAACCAAGCGAGGCCGAGGCACGTAGCACCCGTTAAGCAGGGAGACGGGGCTAATGAGGTTTACCACGATTGTTGGCCCGTCCGGATTCGTGTAGAACCTTCCGGAAGATTGTGGAACCATGCGGAACATTGCGGGTCATTCTAGAGAGTCAAGAGTCCAAGTGTGGAGAATGCTATGGAACTCTCTAGAGAGGAATATGCCTTGAGATATTCCTAGAATAATCTAGATTGTAAATAATAGCCATTAGATCAAGTAGATCTTAGCCGTCCATCGGGTTGGACAACTTGTATATATAGGGGCTTAGAGTAGTTCATTTGCATCAAGTGGTAAATGCCTTCATTGTAAACACTTGTATTCCTTTAGTGTGAGAAAGAGTTGAGTTCTCTCTCTAAAATACTTGTGTGGGTTTTCCTCTTGTACTTAGGCACGTTCAAGCCGAGGGTTGTCTGACACTTTGCTTTCTTTCGTGAGCGTTTTGGGAGGCTGGCCTAGTAAAGCACGCGAGGGGCTGCTTAAAGGACTAGGTGCCGCACGGGAGCTAGCAAGCCAAAGTCTAGGTCCGTTACAAGTGGTATCAGAGCCAAAGTTAGCGAATATGTCCGAGACAAATGCGCAAGTGAACGAGGAGAGGGGTCGTGAGCCGGCTCCTAGCCAAGGTGGGAGGAAAAAACGGGACCAATCGAAGGCGCGAGACCCTTGTCCGTTGGAAGGCACCATCGCGGAGATGGGCCAAATTGTTGCAACCATAGGGGGCGGCTTGAGGACGTCGAGGGGAGCGTGACAACTCTAGAGGAGCACGTTCATGGGGAGCTCGACAAAGTCAAGGCCGACATCGAGAGGGTTGTGACAGTAAGGGATATTGTTGAGACCTTGCAGGAGCAGGTTCTCAAGGAGTTCGAGGCCACCAAGGAGGATTCGAAGGCATTGAGGGAAGCCAACGAGGTCCTGAAGGCCGAGAATGAGGGCTTGCGGGGCGAGATGCCCAAAATGAGGGAGGCCATGGATTCGCTGCATGAGCAAGTGGCATTATGCCGAAGGTTGGCAAGCGGGGGAGGCAACGGAGCTAGCTCGACAGGGAGATCGAGTAGCCAAAGGCCTATCGATGTGCCAAGGCCGTGCGGCTTTAACGGCAAGCGAGAAGCCAAGCTAGTGGAGGACTATCTTTGGCGAATGGAGCGGTACTTTGAGGATCTAGGCATCGTAGAGGAGGCGTGCAAGATCCGTACCGCCAGCAAGTACCTCACCGAGACTGCAGCGTTATGGTGGAGACGTGTGCATGCCGACATAGAAAGGGGCGCGCGTGGCTTGGACACGTAGGAGGAGTTCAAGAGGGAACTCAAGCGCCACTTCTATCCCGAGAATGTGGTCTATGAAGGCAGGAAGAAGTTGCGGGAACTGAAGCATCGAGGCTCAATTCAGGCATACGTGGACGAGTTCACGATGCTAACTCTTCAGATTCCTACCATCACGGACGATGATAGGTTGTTCAACTTTATAGATGGGCTACAAAGTTGGGCTAGGCAGGAAGTCCAACGTCGGGGTGTCAAGTCGGTGGACGAGGCCATAATGGTTGCCGAGTCACTCGTGGAGTACCAGAGGGAGGCTCCAAGGCGTGAGCAAGAGGGCTCAGCCAAAGGTGGGGAGAGACCCATGTTCGTGAGCGGGATGCGGGGTGATCACCTAGTCGAGATCGGGGATCCACGCAAGGCCGACGGGACTATGAGAACATGAAGAAAGCGTTCGTGCCCAAGGGGGGTTGCTTTCTATGCAGGGGGCCTCATAAGGTGTCGGAATGCCCCAAGAGGGGGATGCTCACGGCCATGATTGCGCAAGGGGAAACGCAAGAAACGGAGGAAGCGCCGGAGCAGAGGCTTGGGGCTGCTCGAGTCTTGAGTGGTGAGGAGGCCATTCAAGTATTGAATGCCATGGAGGCCAAGCTACCACCTGTGCAACCATGCGAGGGGCGCATGTTCGTCGAGGCAGAGGTGAATGGCAAGGAGACCAAGGCATTACTCAATACCCGGGCAAGCCACAATTTCGTGACGGAGACCGAGGCCAAGAAATTGTGGCTTAATATTGGGGCCTTCAAGGGGAGGGTCAAGATGGTGTCCGAATACACAGCCGTGCGCAGGGTAGCTCGAGCGGTGAAGCTACAAACTGGTCCTTGGGAGGGCCAGGCAGACTTCACGGTAGTGCCGATGGACGACCACACACTCGTGTTAGGCATGGACTTCATGGGTAAGGCCAATGCCATCCTTATGCCTATGCATAGCTCGTTGTATTTGTTTGGGTAGGACGGGAAGTGCTCGGTGCCCATAATATCTGAGGAGGCAATAGGCGAGACCGGGGAGCCGAGACGCATGGCGAGCATGCGACTCGAACAAGGGTGTGCCACCAACGATCCAAGCATGTTAGGCACAGGGGTGCCAGCCGAAGCCAAGGGGGACTCGGGGAGATGCGAGGACGCTGCTCACACCAACAAAACGGCTGAAGTAGGGACTCGGCCGAGAGGATTCAATTCGGGTGACCAAGTCAGGGCCATGCCGAGGAAGTTGAGGACTTCAGAGGGCAATGGGGGCAAGTCTAGGTATCCGAAGGGGCCAAAGCATGAGATGCGGAGGCACGGCAACGGGGACGTTGCCGAGTTGGGTGGGGGGGGGATGTCACGCCCTCACAAATTTGACCAAGAGTCGGGGCAAATCGGGCGATGAGCCAAGAGTGTCGAGGCGCCCCAGAACAAGACTTTTGGGACCGGCCAAGCTTGTCGCGTGCGGGACGTCGATCTAACCAAGCGAGGCCGAGGCACGTAGCACCCGTTAGGCAGGGAGACGGGGCTAATGAGGTTTACTACGATTGTTGGCCCATCCGAATTCGTGTAGAACCTTCCGGAAGATCGTAGAACCATGCAGAACATTGGGGGTCATTCTAGAGAGTCAAGAGTCCAAGTGTGGAGAATGCTATGGAACTCTCTAGAGAGGAATATGCCTTGGGATATTCCTAGAATAATCTAGATTGTAAATAATAGCCATTAGATCAAGTAGATCTTAGCCGTCCATCAGGTTGGACAACTTGTATATATAGGGGCTTAGAGTAGTTCATTTGCATCAAGTGGTAAATGCCTTCATTGTAAACACTTGTATTCCTTTAGTGTGAGAAAGAGTTGAGTTCTCTCTCTAAAATACTTGTGTGGGTTTTCCTCTTGCACTTAGGCACGTTCAAGCCGATGGTTGTCCGACACTTTGCTTCTTTCGTGAGCGTTTTGGGAGGCTGACCTAGTAAAGCACGCGAGGGGCTGCTTAAAGGACTAGGTGCCGCACGCGAGCTAGCAAGCCAAAGTCTAGGTCCGTGACAAAATGCTTCAATAATAGATACTGCCTAACCAAAGTACTCTATATATATTTGCTATGATGCCCACCTAGCGTGAGCAACCACCGTGAGCACCATAAGCAAATCTCTCATTTTTTTTGCGTTTTTTCGATTCCCAACGCCGTCAATACCTACGTAGACACTCTCATATACATTGCCAACCTAAATCACCCTCTCCAACACGTTAATTTTTAAGAAAATCTCACATCGGTACGTCGTACAAATGTGGAGAATAAATAATGAATTTTCTTAAAAACTAACGTGTTTACGAAGGTGTTGGCGGCGTTGGGAATCGAAAGAACGCAAAAAATGAGAGATTTGCTTATGGTGCTCACGGTAGGTGGGACCATAGCAAATATATATATATATATATATATATATAAATTCTAGTATTTTAGCACACCCTATGTGTGTGCAAATATATAATATTATTTTATATTTTGAAATATCTTACATTATAAATTAAGTTATTTAAGAATAATTTTAATTTAAAGATAAATTTGTAATAAATAAAAATTTGAAGGGTAAAAAAAATTGTAATTAAGCAGTTTAGGGTAAAATTGGAAATTAAGTGTTAAATTGACAGTTTATATACCCCATATGCTCTTTATAAGGTATAGATATATATAATGTTTAATATATTTATTACATATAATTTTCCTTCAGCGTGAACTCCGTGTTTGATTCAATCAACAGTTATCGTCAACACACTCGTATTTGAGAATACATACGTTTGAAATTGTCAATTGTGAACCAAGTAGCCTTACGTCTGCAAACAATACATAAACTATTTTATATACATCCAACATGCGCATATACCCCATATTTCATTTTAAATTTAATTATCTGCGTAAACGTAAATGAAAACTTTCATAATACAACCATGAACCAATCGGTGAATGAACAAATTCGTGATTCAGAACATTTACATATCTTTGGATCTGTCAACGAAAAGCCCACTGGTCGTTCAAATTAGAAACGTTACAAACGACATATATATATATATATATATATATATATATATATATATATAGATATTATATATATACAGCTGCATAATTGGAAATTGAAGATATAGAAAAAGATAGTTCATCAGAACGACTTATGAGACCACGGTTTCAGTCACTTTAGATGTAACCACAGCCTACGGCGATGGACTTGGACTTTTAGGATCCTTAAGAAAATTTAATATTTTTCTTTCAACTTGCATATTGCGTGTACATTGGGTCATATATATGGTCGGTTCTTCTACGAGAGATTAGATCAGCTAGCCTATTGACTCAAGGCACCGATTAATATCACAGTTATATAGTTATATAAGAATTATCATATTATATATATATATGCATGTATGGACTCTGGGACCACTCCGATCCTTTTCCATGACAATAATATAAATAACATATTGAACTTTATTGAATTTTGAGTTATTAATACCCCACAGGCCTGCAAGTCGACGTATATCAATAATGGAGGAATAATAATGTATTGAGTAGTGTTACTATTACCCATCCTAAGACTTCACGGCTTTCTATCGGTTTAGATCATTTTGTTTTCTATGCACCATTTATGATTTGCGTAAACTTAGCAGATTGATCAGTTCTTTATTATGGCTTACGCACGTTGCTTTTATTCTACATTGTTTTCGTTATTCGGCAGGATTGTTATTGTGCTTGGACTAGCCCAACATTATCTAGAGGTACTTGGTGTCACAAATTTGCTTTTTAGTCCCGTTTTTGTGTCTATCCAATTTTCATGGCAAATTTGAAAATACATTAGAATTATGGTCAGGCTTATCAGAACTTTTACATACCATACTATCAATGAATTTAGTGTTTGAGCTATAGGGAATTGTTTACGAGTCGAAGTCAAAAATTGTATTAAGCTCATAATTGTGTTGCAGCACGAACCCGAAAATTTTATATTGAACTCATCGAGCGCGATATCAAAGAACTATTTATTTCAGAGCTCGAGCTTCTTGATAAATGATTAGACTTGAACTCTACTAATGAGCTCTTTTACTTGACGAATCAAGCACTTGAGCTTAATTTTAAGTCAAGTTTAACTCAACTATAAATACCCATATTGTTGAGAACTATGAGCCTAAACTTCAAAGATCAAGGTCTGAGATAATCACAGATGCATGGATGTACAGAGCTTGAAGAAGAGCTCGATTTCAGCTGATGTTTTGAAAGAAAATCTCAGTTTAAATAGAACCGTTCGATGTGGATAAGATAATATTGGATGGCCATGATTCAGTCTTTATCTTGCCTAAAGTGGCTCAACGCTTCTAAGTAAGTGAGAGTGTTGTACAAATTCGGAAGCTGTTGGTACAATCCCGTCAATGCAGGAGCTGAGAAAGTCTGTTCTATAAATATCATATTTCCTGTTTCGAGTAGGTATAGAGAGCTTGTAACTTTTGGTAGAGAGCGAATCTTTGAGAGCTGTACAAGAGAAAGTTGTAAGCGTATGTGAGTCTTGTAAACCATTCTTCTCGATTAGTAAAATAAGCTCTGATTGGTCCGTGGACGTAGACCATAGCTGGGTTGATCCACGTAAAAAAATCATGTTTTTCTGGTTTTCGTTTACATCTGTTTTTCGATTTCATCTCCGTCAAGAACTTGTTTCTTGGATCAATTCACACACATATTCGATAGAAGTGTGGATTGCAAACCTAAGGCAGCGAATTTCTGAACAAGTGGTGCGGCGATTCGTTGGAACGAAGCGTGACGAAGACGATGGCTGCGACGAGGTTCGAGATGGGGATCTTTAATGGCCAAAACGATTTTGGTCTGTGGAAGATGAAGATGAAAGCGCTGCTAATGGAGAAAGGGCTTGAAGAGGCGCTGAAACCTGAGAAAGAAATAGAGCAGAAGGATATGGCGAAACTGGACAAGAATTCGAGAATGAGCGTATTCGACGTTGATCTTGTGTCTCAGATCAAGTACTGCGTAAAGTCGCGAAGGAGACTTCGGCTGAAGAAGTTTGGAAGAAACTCGAGGCACTTTACATGACCAAGTCTCTTGCAAAGAGACTATACCTAAAGCAAGCTTTATATACATTAAAGTTGCAAGAAGAAGACTCGATGGATAAGCAAGTAGATCAGTTCTCAAAACTGGTTCTTGATTTTGAGAACGTCGGCGAGTCGATGAAGGATGAAGATCAAGCTTTGCTTTTGTTATGTGCGCTACCAAAGAGCTATGAACACTTCAAGGAGGCCTTGTTATATTGACGGGAAGCTCTTAAACTCGAGGATGTTCTCTCTGCTCTAAGCTCGAAGCAACTAAACACGAGGAACGGTTCAGAAGTTGTAGAAATTCCTGATGCGGCAGCTCCTTTATGCGAAGAATAAATCAACTTCTTGGACTAAGAAAGGCACGGAAAAGCAAAGAATTGAGCCTAGGTTCCCTGTGAGGTGTTATGAGTGCAATGAAGAGGCCACATTCGGAGAAACTGCCCAAGAAGGGCTGCATCAAACGCAAAGATGAACCAGAAATTTGCTTCTGCCGAGTTTTCTGCGGATTGTTAGAATATGCAGAAATCTTGAGTGTTTCTGGGCAAGAATCGAAGCACAAATGGATCCTTGACTCAGGGTGTTCATTTCATGTCACGTGCAACAAGGAATGGCTTCAAGATTTCCAAGAAACGAACCAAGAAACTGTGAAGCTTGGAGATGGAAAGAGCTGTCAATATTCTGGGATTCGACCAGTGAGTTTGCAGTTCAGGCAAAATGTGGGGATCCTAAGAGATGTTAGGTATGTCCCTGGATAAAAGGGATTCAACGCTGAAATCGCAGCTGGAAAAATAAGAATTCTGAAACAGGGTAGGCTGAATTAGTCAGGGAAATAGAGGCACTGTATCTATGTGCTCGAAGGTTGTTCTGTGGTGTAGAGCACGTGTTTGGAAACTAGGGAATGTTGTAGTTTGAATGTGTTGGAAGAGAAGCCACAAGAACCTCGTCTTGAGATAGAGAATGCGACCACAAAACATGAGGTTGAAGCTGAAAATTCAGAAAATTCAGATTTTGCTGAAATGATTCTGAAGAAAGTGGAATTGAGATTGCACATTCTAGGGATGAAATAGACCAGGACTTGATGAGGGATGCAGGTATTCCCAGTCCGTGTTCGAAGCTTGCAATCACATAAGAAGAAAGATCAGAGGAGATGGATCAAACATGTGAAGGAAGTTCGATGGAGACCATGAGTGAAGTTGTGGCGGAGTCTGATGCTTCGCTGAACAAAGCTGAGGTCGTGCGTGCTATGAGGACTAAGAAGCTTAAAGGGTAGCTGTAGATGGGTCAAGAAAGGGACTCATGTGGCTAGGAAGGAAAGATCATCATATAAAATGAAGATGGTGAGCTCGAAGTTCCAAGCTAGCTCTAAATGGGAAATTTCAATCTCGTTTGGAGTTGACAAGGTTTCATTCGAAGCTCTAAGCTGCTAAGAAGCTTAAAGACCAATCAGGGAAGGATTGTTAGTCGAGGTGGAGCTTGATGGAGGGTTGCAAACAAATCGAATGATGATTTTGCAGATTATAGTTGACCTCGTTACTGAAGTTTGGCTGGTTTTTGGTAACAGTTTCAAGTGAGTTTCAGCTTGCTCGTTGGGCTGTTAAGTCGAAGCTTGGTGAATGGATTGATAGTTCTAGGCTCAATGTGGAGATTGTTGAGACTATGAGCCTAAACTTCAAAGATCAAGGTCTGGGATAAGCACATATGCATGGATGTACAGAGCCTGAAGAAGAGCTCGATTTTACCTGATGTTTTGAAAGAAAATTCAGTTTAAATAGAAGTCGTTCGATGTGGATAAGATAATATTGGATGGCCAAGATTCAGTCTTTATCTTGCCTAAAGATGCTCAACACTTCTATTAGTAAGTGTGTGAGAGTGTTGTACAAATTCGGAAGCTGCTGGTACAATCTCGTCAATGCAAGAGCTGAGAAAGTCTGTTCTATAAATATCAGATTTACTGTTTCGAGTAGGTGACTTAGAGAGCTTGTAACTTTTGATAGAGAGCGAATCTTTGAGAGCAGTAAAGAGAAAGTTGTAGAGTATATGTGAGTCTTGTAAACCCTTCTTCTCGATTAGTGAAATAAGCTCTGATTGGTCCGTGGACGTAGACCAAAGTTGGGTCGAACCACGTAAAAAATCCTGTTTTCTGGTTTTCATTTTCATCTGTTTTTCGATTCGATCTCCTTCAAGAACTTGTTTCTTGGATCAATTCACACATATTCGATAGAAGTGTGGATTGCAAACCTAAGGCAGAATTTCTCAACACATATAATTTACATGAGTGAGTCATAGTCCAGATCCCAAGGGTGGGGAAAGCTTGGGCTAAGCTTCACTATGAGTCTGTTCATGAATTTCGCGAAGTCGACTCATCCTTCACTCATGGTCTCTGTTCAAAATTGGCATCTTCTAGTTATTAATAAGTTCCCTTTTTTTCGGGAAAATGATATCAACTGAGGAGGGGCCTAATAAACTCGGGAGGCTACGTTTGGTTTGTAAACCCCATTTAATTGAAAAGTCCAAGCCAAGAAAGAAAATGTATTAGTAATCCAAGATAAAGTAACAATATGAGTCCATTTGAGATAAATTCAAGGACCATTTAATATGTGCGCTCTTTTCATTTTCAACGGGCTTCATCTAAATAACCAAACACGAGTTTGTATTTATTTAGCAACTAATTTCTAGATTTGTCTTATAAAGCAAAGTAGCCTACAGAATCAAGAAGAAATAAAAAGGCCACAACATGTTATAGGAAACGATGAATAGTAGTCACAAAGGCAGGGATGCTCGGTGGCGTTGAACTTGAAATAGAGCTGATTTGTTTTGTCTGGATACTACCCATTTTTCTGTTGGGATAACTGTTGATTTTCTTCGTATATAGTATAAAGGTTTTGCTTTGATAGTATTTCGTAATTTATCTTTTGCATACATAGTGTGCCTTTTATACAAGGGCTTGACTAACCTATGTAAAGTATATAGCCGTTATATAGCCGTTGTAAATCATATCATAATCTAGGTTGATTGACCTTGATTAAGTTCTTGATCTTTGCCATTTGAATAATCTTCCTTTGATTCAGCTTTCTTTCTTTAGCTATTCTCCAACACTCCCCCTCAAGTTGGATTCGTAGAGATCGACAGAGTCCAACGTGTCTAGAATATTCTTAGAAGTTCTGATTGTCAATTTCTTTGGTAAGAATATCCGCCAGCTGATCTTGACTTCTAAAGTATGGAGTCTCGATTTGTTTTTCTTGCAACTTCTCTCGAGCAAAACGGCAGTGGACTTCGATGTGTTTAGTTTGCTCATGAAATAACAGATTAGATGCAATATGTCGGGATGCATGATTGTCACAGTAGAGTTGCATTGGTTGTTCTTGGATAATATTCATGCCCTTCAGGAGGTGTTGAATCCAGACAAGCTCGCTAGTTGTAGACGTCATAGCTCGATACTTTGCTTCTGAACTCGATCGGGCTACCACTCTTTATTTTTTGCTTTCCACGTGACTAGGTTCCCTCCAACAAATGTGCAATAGCCTGTAGTTGATCGTATGTCGAAGCTTCCTGCCCAGTCTGCATTTACATATCCAATTATGTTTGTCATTCATGTTCGCCTCATCCAGATTCCTCGTCCAGGTGTTCCTTTAAGATATCTTACGACTCGATCAATTGATTGGAAGTGGTCAGTTCCTGGTGCCTGCATAAACTGACTAATACAACTAACAGCAAAAGTAATATCAGGTCGAGTAACAGTAAATATATAAGTCCTCCTAGTAACCGTTGGAAATGAACGATGTTTTCAAAGGGTTCTCCATCTTCACTATTTAATTTGTTTTTGTTTGATTGGGGTTTTTGAGGGTTTAATTCCTAGCCTTCTGGTTCTTTGAGTAAGTCTAAGGTGTATTTTCTTTGACAAAGAAATAGTCCCTTTTTTGAATGGGCTATTTCGATGTCTAGGAAATATTTGAGGATTCCTACGTCTTTTATCTCAAACTTCGATTTTAAAATATTTTTGATGCTGTTTGTTTCAGCTTTGTTATTTCCTGTTATGATTATATCATCAGCATATCTTATTAGTATTATTGTAATTGTTTGTTCTTGTTTTCTTATGAACATATATGAGTAAGCAGAGCTTTTGACAAATTTATTTGAGATTATTATGTTGCTTAGTTTGGCTTAGCAAGCTCTTGTTGTTTTAGTCCGTATATTGATTAAGTTTGCACGCGACATTTGTTTTAGGTTGTGTCCAGGTGTATTAGGATCGGTGTGTTTAGAGGGGGGTGAATAAACACTTGATTATCTTATGTATACTTTTCGGTTTTGATCTCTTTAAAGGTCAATATCGGAGCTTGATATATTAGTTTGTTAACTTATGCGAAAGAAACCGGTCGGTTTTGAACCAAGATCGGTGTGAGCGAGTGTGTGTGTGTATTTTTGCAATACAACCATCGTTTGTTTCTGGAAGTTCGGAGTTGAAATCTCCTACGTCTTCCCTTCTTCCGGTCAGGAAGGTATCCGCTAGAAGCCTCAGTTTACAACAATTGTCGTACAACCTCCTTATCTAGACTGACTCAATATAACCCTCACCGCTATATTTCACTAACTAAACTCAAAAACCACTGTAAACGACTTTTTACAGTCCGTCTCTTTCAAGAGCTTTCTACAGTCCCTTGAGAAATTACGCACTAATCATTCCGGTTTTGTTCAGTAATGACAACACCTTAATCTTTTCTCGCTAAAAGAACTTGTGATTTTGAATGCTTGAGCTAACTCTCTCATTCTTGAAATTCAAAGTTGGTGAAGTAGTTTCTTCAACTTGCATCCCTCCTATTTATAGTTGGGTTGAAGTTGAAGCCGGTTGTGAGATAGCTCCTCATGTACCAAAAAAAGCATTTATTAGTTTTACCCATTTGTCTGGTCTTGCAGCAGTTCGCGTTGTACCTTTGCTTTATTCCTTATTCAACTTGGCTTGACTTCAAGTGGCTCTAGCTGGCAGCCTTGTATTTAATGATCGTCAGAAGTCTTCAATTGTCGCGTTTGAATATATTTGAATCTGTCCAGCATGGCACGTCCGGTATCAGACATCCGGTCTCTTCTGTATTTCTGGTACGCAGTCTTGATCCGGGTTCATCTTGCGATGTCGCTCTGCTGGCATGTTCTGGTTTTATCCTTTGTCTAATCGGTATTTACTTAAGTATTTTCAATCACCAAAACTATTAATCTGAATAATTTAATTCATGATTCTAGCAAGGTAGTAGAGTCATATATATTTCTTCCTCAAGGTCTCCTTGAATGAAGGCATTTTTAACATCCATTTGTGATAATTCCCAGCCGTGATTTACGGCCACTAATAGAAGTATTCTTGCAGTGTTCATTTTCGCAACTGTTGCGAGTCTTTCATGATAATCCATTCTTGTGTTTGTGTATAACCTTTGGCAACTAGTCTTGATTTGTATCTTAAGAGGTTCCATCACTAATATATTTAATTTTCTAAACCCATTTGCAACCCACTGTTTTTTATCTGCAGGTGGTACAATTTTCCAAGTTTGATTTTTTCTAGTGCATTTAATTCTTCTTCCATCGATCTGCACCATATAGGTGATTTAATTGCTTCTTGCAAAGTTGTTGGTTCAGTATCTTTAGTGTTAGTTAAGAAAGCTTGGTATTTGGAGAATACTCATAGTTTTGGATGGGATATTTAACTCGATTTACTATGAAGTCTTTTATTCGTTCAAGTGGTTTAGTAATTCTTGTTGACCTTCGGTATGTCTGATTGTTAGTATCTTGAGTTAGAGTTATAGGATCTCCCCTGTCGTAGGTTCCACTGTGCCATGACTTTCTTCTTCTCGTCGAGGTTTTAATGGTGAACTTTCTTTTACAAATGGATTCGGAAGAGGACTTTGTATATTTTAGTAGTTTTATGATGTTTTATCTGAATAAATGGTTTATCTTCCATAAATATTGCATCTCTTGAAATATAGAGCTTTTGTGTTTTAGGGTCATAGCATTTGTATCCCTTCTTTGAGAATATCTGATTGAGTTTGGTTTCGCTTATTTTGTCTTTTAACATGTACAAAGCATGTACATCCAGATACCCGTAGATGTTCGACGTTTAGTTTTCGTTTAAATAATATTTCTAGCGGGCGTTGTTTTCCAGTTTTACACTTGAAATTCTGTTGACCAAGTAGGTAGCCGTAAGAATTGCATCTGACCAATATTCTTCTGGTACGTTAATTTGGAGTAGTAAGGATCGAGTAACCTCTAGAAGGTGTCTGTTTTCTTTCAAATACTCCATTTTGTTCAGGGGTATTAATGCATGTAGTTTGATGTATAATTCCCTTTTTTAATAATTCTATTAAATTATAGTTAATGTATTCTGTGCCATTGTCAGATCGGAATATTTTGATGTTTGCTTCATATTGATTTTTAATTTGGTTCGAAAACTCTTGAAATTTTGAAAAAACTTCAGATTTGTTTTAGTAAATAAACCCACGTAATATGAAAAAACATCGATAATGAATTAAATCAAATATATTATCAGCTTTATTATTAGATAATGAAAAATGAAGTCTCGATTGCTTGATAAATTTGCAAACGTCAAAATTATTCAAATTATAGAAGACGTGGGAAATAGTTTAGACAAAGTTTTGTCGGAATGATGTCAATCTTTGGTGGAGAATATTATTGGCCGATGGTTGATAGTCGCTTAAGACTTGTGCTATCATATACATGCCGTTTTTGAGTCCTCCGCTACCAATTATGTTCTATGTTCTTCTATCTTGAATGGGTCAGTAAAAAGATTACGTTACAATTTAAGTCTTGAGTAACTTGTTCAACTGATGGGAGATTTGAGGTAAGTTTAGGGAGATAAAAGACATTTGGAATTTTTTTTGAGAAGATTTTAGCGGTTCCAATTCATTTGATTGGTACCGTGTTTCTGTTGGCAACGGATCATGTTGGTGTTGGGGATATGCTCTCGGAATGCAATTCGAGAATGTAATGAATAGGGCATAGACGTAAACGTGTTAAATATTGTATTCGAATATTTATTTATGGAATTAATATTCCTTTATAGGCATATTATTTATTTACCATTAGTTCTTGCTTGGCGCGGTAAATAAATAAAATCCAAATATACGAGTTTAGTCACCGATTCTCATGGGATGAGAGAGAGGGACCGTTTGTAATACCCGAGTCCCGTAAGTAAACCGGCCATTAAATTTGCATACATATTATATGCTTATATGGTTGCGAATGTGCTTACGTGATTTTGCGATACATTTCTATGTATTTATTGCTAGTAGAAGGACCAATTTAATAAGAAACCCGAATTAGGACTTAAGAGTTTTATATAAGATAAGAGAGTTTCCATGGAGGCTAATTATTATATGAATATAAGATTTAAGTTATAGGGCTTCCTAAAAGATGGAGTGTGAAAACTTAACTGATAGGTTAATAATATTATAACGAAAGTTACTTAGGATCGGATAAGTATTAATAGGATACATGTTGATGTCATTATCTAAGGCTTCACGCAAGGACTAAGATAAAGAAGAAAGAAACCTTTCACTTGATATACCCTCGAAAGCTTTAGAACTCCAATTACGGACTCGAACAAATCGAGCTGAAGTGGAAGGTATAACTCTTACCATATTATTTATATGTTCTAACATATGATTTATATGTCCTAAGTGTATTAGGTATAAAAAGTCCCATGAGAATAGGTTGTATACAAATCTTACTATGTCGAGAGTTTTGAAGAAAATCTTTTAAAGTCCTTATGATATTTGACTATTCTTGGAAAATAAGAAACTTGAATTATCGAAGGTATGTTTTCTCACCTTAATTTTATGTTTTGAGTCCTATATTGACATTTAGGAATCGTTAGGCTAAAAAATTTCATATGTTTAGGGTTTGTGCAAATTTAGTTGCCGAGGGTTCTGAAAATTAGAGTTCTTACATATCTAAAGTGTTTTTGAAAAATAACAGTGTTTCGATCAAAAAAATCCTAGAGTTTTGGAGTATTGAAAGTGTTATAATTAGGATACGTGAAAGAGACTTATTGAGAGTAAGGTCACTTCGTGAAGCGTGGATGTGAAATGTTAGTAAAATACGAATATCGTACTCAACATGGTATCTATTCGGTACCACGAGATTGGCTTAGGTGCTTACCGAATTCTTGGATTCTTCCCTTGCCGGGTTGAGACGAACCAAGAGAGTCGGGCTTTAAAAGATCACTAGGACAATATCTGATAAAGAGAAATGTACGATTATTTAACGGTCTTGGAGATATTAATAAAACGTTAAATATAAGTTCTAGAAACTATATTTGGACTTAGATTCCCGTAACGAAACGATGAAGAATGGACCGAAAATAGGGTTCACAGCCACGAGCAAGGCTCGTCACGGCTGTGAAGCCCGCCTGAAAAGTAGCAGAATTCAAAAATTCATATCTCCCAATCTAGATTTCGGATTGAGAACCTCTTTGGTCAGAGTTAAGACTGGTGATTCTTCTTTTTATGGTTAAAATTTCAGGTCCATCGGACATCACTTACTCCTCAATCAGAGGGAAATACGAAAATGTCGCAAAACTGTCGAATTTGTCATGGCCGTGAAGCCTGCGGCAAGAGGCCGTGAAGCTGGGCCGAAGCTTGGCCAAGCCCTGTCACAGCCATGAAGACCTTTGTAAGAGGCCGTGAAAGTCGCTTTTATGGTCAATTTTGATCCAAATCAAATCCAATTTCGTTCCATGTTCTTATGTGAGACATATGGGGCATAGTCTAGTCATTTGTTGACTTAATACAAAGGAATCAAACAAGAAATGAGTCATGTAGGACATGATTCAATTCAAAGTCATTTTCAAGGTTGAAAAATGATTTTTATGTTTCAGCATTGTGGATTTTCGTCCATCATTGAATTCCAACTCCATTCTCACTCTAAAATCGTTTTAGAGAGAGTTCAGAGCATTTTGGGTTTGTTCTTTGAGAAAAACCGAAGTGTTTTGAGTTCTAGTAAATCAAACACAGACAAACACATCTTTTCTAAAACATCTTCCCTTCCTCTCTAGCAATCCTTGGAGGAGGTGGAATTTGGATACGTCCCGGGGTCGGCATGACGATCTTGCCAAGGCGTTGGAGCTCGAAGAGGTCACGGCGTTGCTAGGAGCGAACGACGACAATCGGGACCGCTAGGCGAGGTGCTAAGGATATTTGATACGAGGGTAAGGTCCTTACATTCTAAGGTGTCATACGTGTTTTCTTTTCTATAACCAAGTGATCCGGGGCTAACCTTACGGGGATCCCCGGAAAAATTTTAAACTTCCGCTGCATCCGGGATGAGATCTCGGGACACCCGGGATTCCCAACAGTTGGTTGATATTTGGATATTTGTGGTTTTTAGTATTATTAAGATTATATGTCATGTGATCTGTTGCATCAGAATCAACAATCCAATTGTAGACCTTTTTGGTCCAAATGACTATGAGGGTTTTGATTATTCAAAGTAATTATGTATTATGGAGGGTACAATTTTAAAAACTCGATATGTATGATTTATGATGTTTAAGTATGTAAAAATATTCGATTAAGTGCTTAACTGTGATTGAATTGTTAAAATAATCGAATTTGTGTGACCTTGTGCTTAACTGGAATATTGCTGTGAGCACCTGTTATGAACGTTCTCGTATGAATGGAATCTCATTGTGTGCTATATATGGAAAATATATCATGTTGAGTTATATGTGAACTGTCTGTGAGATTGGGTTATTTTAGGAAAGAATATCGATGCGATCACCTGGATAAGAATAAGAATGCTATATATGGAAAAGATATTCTGATGAAGTGCTTACATGTGATTGATTTATTTTAGGAAAGAATATCAATGATATATCCGTTTGAGTGCTATCTTATTTGACTTTTAAATCAGTAAATCATAATCTATCTTTTCTTATGCAACTTGGAATTTATATTTTGGAAAGTGATTAATAGATTGGGCTTATATGTGGTAATATGCTGATTGAGTCTATATATGACATGTGCTGACAAACGAATGAGATTACCTTGGAATGAAAGTAAATCTGTGGTAATTATGGTAAATGATCATGTTTGACCGGTGAGCTTAATTGGGTTATTCTTGGCATGCTTCTTTGAGTTAATGCACGCGATTATTGAACTTTCTCTTGTATATTTTGTGCTTAACTTTCCTTGTGAAGTGTTGAAGCGATTCTGAGGACTATATACATGATAAACACTTGACGTTGAAGGGTACGAATCATGCACGCATGCGCACTCACATGGAAAGAATACATTCGGGTTAGTTCCCGCTCATCTGCAAAGGCTATGTGGGATATGCTCCAAGTTACGCATGAAGGAACCCAACGAGTTGTACAATAAAGACTGGCCTGGCTCACTCATCAGTACGAACTGTTCTCAACGGAATCTGACGAGAATATAAGTCAGATATATGCCAGATTCATGGGAATCATCAACCAAATGTTCTCTCTTGGAAAGAAGGTTCCCGACAGTGAACAAGTCAGAAAGATACTGAGATCACTGCCACGAGAATGGAATGCCAAGGTTACTGCCATCTACGAAGCAAAGGATCTAGAAGCACTTAGCATCTCCAAACTTATTGGATCTCTTATTTCCTACGAAATGATTCAAACGTCGATGAGTAAGAAGTCACAGAACAAAAATCAGAAGTTCATTGCATTCAAATCCAACCAAGAAGAATCTGATTCTGACGACGAAAAAAAAGCTTGATGAACGAAGTAGCCATGCTTACAAAGAGATTCGAAAGATTCGAACAGAAAAAGAGATTCAAAGGGAACTCTAGCAAATTCCAGAACAAAAATAAGGGAATCTCCACATCCGGGAAGAAAGTTCAGAAATGATTCCGATGCAACAAATCAGGCCACTATGCACATGAATGTGCTACGATCAACGATGAGAAACCAATGAAGCAGAAGGCCATGGTGACAGAATCTAACGATTCTGAAATGGAACAAAGCGAGGACGAGGATCACGCTTATATGGCTGACGAGGATCAGGTATCTCGTTCTTCCTCCATTTAGAAAATTCATATCCTAAATAGTTTATATAACAATGATTATGAAAGTGACTCATCTATAGAAGAAAGTAAGGAAGAATTGTGTGGGGTTTACTTCAAAAAGCAGAGAGAAAGATTAAGTCACTGAATTACTTGAATAAGGAACTGATAAAATAGCGAGATCACCTAGCTAAGGAAAAACATGAGGCTGATCTAGAGATCTCACGTTTGAAAGGAGAGTTAGTTACTGCTAAGAAAGATGGAATTCAATGTGACTATGAGAAAACAGAAAGAAAAACAGTGACTTATCCATAGATATCGTAAAACTCATGAACTCCTCAGATAGAGAAAAACAGAAAGTTGATAGACTCCTTGAGGGTAAGCAGAACCTAGATATGCTGTTAAGTACTCCTAGGAACATTGATAGGTCAGGGATATGTTATTCCACTGAAGGAAAGCATACTAAACATTCTGTGCCTAAGCTTAAGTATTTCTGTTGTGGTAGAAATGGTCATTATGCATAAAACTGTCCTTTAAAGAAAGTTGATAAAGCTAAGTATGTTTGGAGACCTAAGAAATGCCACTGTTGTATCTGATTCTAACAGGAGATCACCGTATATGCAGAATGATATCTCATATGCTAACAAAAGTTATTTCCCCTGTTAGGACCCCACAGAAATTGGGTACCTCAGAAGAGTACTTCTTTTTATGGGTACGAAGGAAGAATTCCAGCAAGAAAAGCAGGTGGTATCTCGACAGCGGGTGCTTCCGCCACATGACAGGTGATATAGAGGTAATTTTGTGTTAAAGGCGGTTGATGGAGGATACATTTCGTACGCTAACGACGCAAGCCAAAATCGTGGGAGTTGGTACTGTTGGTAACAATTGAAATATCATTATACATAATTTGTTTGGAACTTAGAACAAAATTTAATTAGCATTAGTCAATTATGTGATGACGGACATACGGTAGCTTTCGCCAAAGACAAATGCTTTGTCAAAAAGGATGATGAGATTGTGTTTAGTGCGTCTAGGCATGGTAACATTTACTGCATCACTCTTAATGATATTGCTAACCAGAACGTCAAGTGTCTAGCAGTTATGCAGATATCACATGGTTATGGCACATATGGTTGGGACATGCCAACATGGAACTGATGTCTCACATGCAATGAATTGGTGAGAGGTATTCCAGATATGAAAGCCACCAAGGATAGAATTTGCAAAGCGTGTCAAATGGGAAAACAGACCAAGACGTCTTTCAAACCTAAGAATGTGATATCTACGTCCAGACCACTGGAACTACTGCATATTGACCTTTTTGATCCGGTACAGGTTATGTCATTGAAAGGTAAACGATATGCCTTTGTTATCGTAGACGACTATACTAGGTACACATAGGTCTAATTTCTTGCGCACAAAAGTGAGGCTTTAGATAACCTTGTGCCACTGATTAAGAAGCTAGAAAATGAGAATGAGATGAAGGTCCGTAGTGATAACGGTCTAGAATTTGATAGTAAATCTTTTGCATCTTTTTGCGATGAAAATGGTTATAGTCATAATTTTTCAGCCCCTATTACGCCTCAACAGAACGGAGTGGTCGAGAGGAAAATTAGAGTATTATAAGAACTGGCTAGGACTATGATGAGCGAATGTAATACTCCAAAACATTTTGGGCCGAAGCTGTTAGTACGGCTTGTTATGTCTCGGATAGGATTTTCCTTAGACCGATTGTTAAGAGAAATCCCTATGAACTTTGGAATGATAAAACCCCTAAATAGGATACTTCCATGTATTTGGCTGCAAATATTTCATTTTGAATGATAGGGAAGAGAGGAAAATTCGATTCCAAGGTAGATGAAAGGGATATTCCTAGGTTACAGCCTTCATTCCAAAGCTTTTAGAGTGTCTAATATAGGAATAGGACTATTCAAGAATCTGTAAATGTTACATTTGATGAATTTCCTAACGCAGATGCTACTGAGGAAGGTATAGTCGTGTCTCCTGTAGGTATACAGGTCACTGACAAAGAAGGGGATGCAATTCCATTGGAACTAGATGATATGTCAGAGGACCTGAGGCTTCAGACGAACAACAGTACAGAAAATTCAAACATGCCTCCAGTCACCCCACTGAACAAGTTATAGGAAATATCACTTCAGGGATCAAAACGAGAGCAACTGCACGAAATGATATTGCTGAGGAATCACATGACGTTCTGTTATCAACCATGGAACCGAAGACCGTGAATGAAGCTCTTGACGATGAATCGTGGGTGATTGCCATGGATGAAGAGCTGACACAATTCGAAAAGAGCCAAGTGTGGACTCTTGTGGAAAGACCTAATGACAAGTCCATAATAGGCACGAAGTGGGTATTTCGCAACAAACTGGACGAAAACGGTAATGTAGGCCAGGTTAGTTGCCAAAGGTTATTCCCAAGAAGAAGGTATAGATTTCAAGAAACCTTTGCACCCGTAGCTAGGCTCGAGTCAATACGCATTTTACTTGCATATGCATCTTTTAAAAGATTCAAGCTTTTTCAAATGGACGTGAAAAGTGCATTTTTAAATGGTTTTATAAATGAGAAAGTTTATGTCGAGCAACCTCCAGGTTTTGAAAAAGAAGAATTTTCGAATCACGTTTTCAAATTAAACAAAGCTTTATATGATTTAAAACAGGCCCTTAGGGCATGGCATGAAAGATTGAGTAGATTCTTACTAGACATGGGCTTTACAACAGGAACAATAGATAACACTGTGTTTATAAAATGCAAAGGGAATCACATACTACTTGTGCAGATATACGTTGATGATATCATATTTGGCAGCACTGGCATCACTCTTTACGAAAATTTTTCTAAGTCTATGCAACAGGAATTTGAGATGAGCCTAATGGGAGAACTCACGTACTTCCTTGGATTGCAAACCAAGTAATTGGACACGGGAACATTCACATCTCAAACGAAGTACACGAAGGAACTACTTGAAAAATTCGGAATGGTTGATTCCAAGGTACTTCCCACTCCTGTGCATCAGACCGCCAAAATTTACAGTGATGAACAAGGTACACCCTTTGACCAAACTAAGTATAGAGGTATGATCGGAAGTTTGCTCTACCTTACGGCAAGAATCGAGTCCTAGGGAATCTCCCTTGGCAGCAGTCAAGCGAATACTTAGATATTTGAAAGGAACAATCATTTTGGAATGTGGTATCCAAATTCCAAGGAGTTCCATTAATGGGATACTCGGACGCTGATTATGCCGGTTCTAGAGAAGATAGGAAAAGCACTAGTGGTACTTGCTAATTACTAGAGAATTCCCTTGTAACTTGGTCCAGTCGAAAACAAAATGTCGTCGCCCTATCCACAACCGAAGCAGAATATATGGCCTTAGGAAGTTGTTCTCAGCAAATCCTTAGGATGAACAGACATTGAGTGATTACGATTTAAGGTACGACCAAATTCCTATTTTCTGTGATAGTACTAGTGCCATTAGTATCACTAAGAATCCCCTACACCAATCTCGAACTAAGCATATAGAGGTGAAACATCATTTTATTCGAGATGTTCAGAAAGGGAATATCAGTCTGAACTTCGTAGGAACTAATGCTTAGCTGGCTGATATCTCCACGAAACCCTTATTGAGAGTAGATTTTGTGATATTCGCGACCGATTAGGAATTATTGAGCTCAAATAGGAAAGCTGACTAGATAAGTTAGTATTTACTATTTCTTTGATCTTATCCTTTAGGATCTCCACGATTTTATTCCTTGATTCTATTAATATTTTTTATTATTCTACGTTCCTTATCTGTCTTATTTCTTTTCATTCATGAGGAGAATATTTTCTCTCTAAATAGATTTCCTTCGAGATTTAAGTCAAAATCTATTTTCAGCCAAAATTTTCCTTGAACTCTTACCTTAAATGCTATTCCCTTACTTAATTTCCGCGAGATACCCTATTACCTTCAGCTAATTCCATTTAACGGGCAGTTTCCTTTTCTACCAAGTATCTTGAAATTCAAATTTTGAAATCCCTTCCTTATCTGCCACATTGTCGAGATCACATCTCTAAATAACTTCCTTACATCCTTATCCAAGAAACCTTCCGCCTTTACATTCAATCGCTTCCTTTCTTCCTCAATTCATTCAAACCCTAAGTTCCTCACTTCAAAACTTCCTTCTACAATCCTTCGATCTCAACCATGGTGAAAACTAAAGGCGTTGGATCTCCCTCTAACAAAAAGCATAAGGCTGTTCTGACAAAGTCCCCTCTCTCTCCAAAAGCCACGTGCTCCAAATCAGCAAGTAGCTCTAAACCTAAGAAATCTCCGATGAAACCGAAGAAGAAAGCGAAGATCATCAAAACTCCTACTCTATCTCCTGCCTCTTCTCATGATCAGCCTGCATCTCCAGAAAAATCTGCCCCAATCGAGAATCTGCCTCTCTAGAAAAATCTATTCCTGTCCAAATCGAGTCACCTCCACGAGATTCCAGTTGTCATACTGAAAAGCAAGTGCTGTTCAACCCTGGTAATCTGGAAGAAATCACTGATGAAGTAAGATTCCTGACTGGGACTGCCAAGGAACTCTATGAAAAACTTCAGAAGTGGCAAGTTGCACGAGGAAGGAGCGTCAACTTTGACGAGCTGGCTGAGAGCCAAGTGGCAACGTGGCTGACTGAGTACGGATGGGAAAATTTCCTGAGAATGACAAGCCTGTGTATGTGGAGGCAGTGAAGCTATTCTATGCAAATCTCACTTTCGTTAAGGACGGAACTGAGATCTCTGTGCAGTCATATGTGCTTGGAAAGAAACTCGAATGGAACACTGCGAAGGTGAATGGGGAGTGGAAAACGAATGGCTCAGTCACTTCGATTTTACCCATTGGTGTACGTATGAGGTAGCACTGCGCGATTGCGTGAAAGCCCTCTGGAATTCCCCTTATAAGCCTAAGTTCTCTGAAGGAGAAGCATTAGACAAAGTTCCTATCGAACTGTTCTTTCTATACAAAGTTCTGCATTTTACGCTTTGGAGCACACGGGTTGGCAGTGGAGGTCATTCCACAACAATGAACAACATGAGCATGCTAACTCTCTATACGGTGTCCCAGAATAGGCCGCTGAATCTAGGATAATTTGTTCTTAAGTACATGGTATATGCCATTAAGAGCTCAGACAAGGAACTTCCATATAGAATGCTGCTTACGCATATGTTTGAATTCGAGGGAATCACCTTGCCGAAAGCTTGGGAAGATGAATCAAAGCATGCCATAGATCTGGTCACACTGAAGCTTGTTGGTATACGCTATGATGAGCGACGAGGCTAGTTCAAGACAAGGGATCTGAAAACCCCTTCAAAAAGTCTGACCAAGAAGAAAAGGGATTATGAGAGCAACGACGAGCAGGGAACGATAGCCGATCTGAAAAGAAGTATCAAGGGCCTTAAGGATGAGAACCGGAAGAAGTTCAAAGAGATCTCATGGAACTTCAAAAAGGTTAAAGAGTATCTGAAGGAGATCTCCATGGCTCTGAATATCGCTAAATCCTCATCTGCCTCATCTGACAGCGATTCCTGTTCTTAGAACTTGATTTCCTAGTGATCTCCTAGCCTTAGTATGCTTAGTTCCCGTCTATGTCTAGTACTAGCTCTTTACTTTGTTGGTTTTGGGGTTTGAAGGCCGTGGTTGGTTGTAGGTTTAGGTAGGTTGGTGGTGTTTGTGTCCCTCCTTTTTGATGCTGAAGGGGGAGATGTTTGGGAAATTAATGTTGTATTTTGGAATGTAATAATATAATCATTTGCTTTTATATGCCTGTGTCTTAATCTTTTTGTGCTTGAGTTTGTGATTTGTTAAGGATTAAGGAATTCCGCACATACACAGGGGGAGCATGCTTTAGAATTTGATAAATTAATCTGCACCGATCATATGTCACATGCTTTGATACTTAAACATGCTATATGCTAAAATGGTTTCATATCGAGTGTACTCTTATGCTTAAGATAGGCATTAATTACTTGTCATCATCAAAAAGGGGGAGATTATAGACCTTTTTTGTCCAAATGACTATGAGAGTTTTGATTATTCCAAGTAATTATGATTATGGGGGGTACAATTTAGAAAACTCGATATGTATGATTTATGATGTTTAAGTATGTAAAAATATTTAATTAAGTGCTTAAGTGTGATTAAATTGTTAAAATAATCGAATTTGTGTGATCTTGTGCTTAATTGGAATATTGCTGTGATCACCTGTTATGAACGTTCCCGTATGAATAGAATCTCACTATGTGCTATATATGGAAAATATATCATGTTGGGTGATATGTGAACTGTCTGTGAGATTGAGTTATTTTAGGAAAGAATATCGATGTGATCACCGGATATGAATGAGAATGCTATATATGGAAAAGATTTCTGATTAGTGCTGACATGTGATTGATTTATTTTAGGAAGAATATCAATGATATATCCGTTTGAGTGCTATCTTATTTGACTTTTAAATCATTAAATCATAGTCTATCTTTCCTTATGCGACTTGGAATTTATATTCTGGAAAGTGATTAATTGATTGGGCTTATATGTGGTAATATGCTGATTGAGTCTATATATGGAACATGCTGACACACGGATGAGATTACCTTGGAATGAAAGTATGCTATTTATGGTAAATGATCATGTTTGACCGGTGAGCTTAATTTGGGTAATTCTTTGCATGATTCTTTGAGTTAATGCACGTGATTATTGAACTTTCTCTTGTATATTCTGTGCTTAACTTTCCTTGTGAAGTGTAGAAGCGATTCTGAGGTCTATATACAAGATAAACACTTCACGTTGAAGGGTACGAAACGAACACACAAGCAAACGAATCCCTTAGAGTGATTGAGCTTTAATTTGCGATTTATTCGTAGTTTGTGTTGAGCCTAAATTTGCGAATTTGTACCCGTGAGCATCCTTTAGCAACACCCTACTCTAAAACCCTTGTCTTCGGACGTGTTGTGTCTTCGGACGTGTTGAGTGCACAAAGGAGCACGAGTGGAGTCTTCACACGTCGAGAGACGAATTTGGTGGATTCGGTGGTCCTTCGGTAGCAAGCTGTGTCCAGTCGGGGAATTGGTTTCCTAGGCGACAGCCTAGAACGAGGTTTAGTATCCATAGTGCTTCGGTTGTGTACGGGTCAATCATTATGTAACCATAACCGGTAATACCTAGTGATTGATTGGAACTCTTGGGGAGATCACACCCCAATGACAGGATTAAACCCCAGTTGGGGATATAATATGTATAAAAATCCCGTCTCACTTTACTTTCAGTTATTTACTTTACTGTGAGACGAACTCGAAACACAAGCAAATAACTAGGTAATATCGTTGAAACGTTTTCTGAAAATAACGTGATATTTTGTGAAACAAGGTTAGGGAGATAACGTTGATACTCTTACTGCTTTCAGGGATATAACACACTCTGCGATTATCTTCCTAAAGAAAAGTATTTTTCAAAGAAGAACAAGCCAAAATTTTTGTAGCCTAATTCGCCCTCCCCTTAGGCATATTTTACACTCCAACAATCATCAAAATTATAATTTATGTGATTTGTATTATATGTTTGGGAAATAGACAAGGGCTTTATACCTTGGTAGTGTTTACCTGATCGACTCATATGATGTGACAAGTGATTTATTAGGCGTATTGTCATGTCAAGCCTAAGAAGTGTGAGGCCCAACAACTGATGGTCCAAATGGTTGTCTGGTGGAATTGTTTGATCATTGCTCTGCTATCATGTTGATTTTCTTGATATATAGTATAAAGGTTTTGTTTTGATAGTATTTCTTAATTTATCTTTTGCAGTACATAGTGTGCCTTTTATACAAGGGCGTGACTAATCTATATAAAGTATATAGCCGTTGTAAATCATATCATAATATTGGTTGATTGATCTTGATTAATTGCTTGATTTTTGCCATTTGAATCATCTTCCTTTGATTGAGCTTTCCTTCTTTAGAATCCAACAATAATCTTTTTGTTTTGTTTTGCTCTGATTTTGTAAAATTGAGATGTTACCATACGCCGCAACTCAAATATTGGGTGCCATTATATCAGACAACCGAATATGATTAGACCTGTCAAAACCGGCCGGCGCGGGCCGGCCCATAGCCCGCCAACCGGCGGGCTTAAGAAAGCTTGGCGCGCGCCAGCCCACTCGCGGGCTGTGGGCCCGGCGGGCTTAGCCCGCATAAATTAAAAAAAAAAACCTGAAAATATTTGAGCCCGCCCCGGGGCGGGGTGGGCCGCGGGCAATTTTGCCAGTACTAAATACGATCCTTAAATCTGCGGAATAATACATATATGCCCATATGTTGCGTCTAATTGCGAATGCACCCCCATAACATTAGAGGCATAAATAGGTCATGTCTGAAGCGAGAAAAAGTCACTCAAACACACTGTAACATTAGACATAAGTACACTCTCAATCTTATTCACGGTGCAAGAAATTCTTGAATTTCCAAGTAATTTGATGGAATTTCGAATCGTTGTGCTACGAGATCGAAGCAAAGAAGTCGTCGTCGTAAACCGAAAGCACAGACAAACTCGTGGCAATATCGTCTTTCGAAAAGGGTGTTCAACACGTGAATCGACTTTCCCAAAGCATAGTTCTAGCTGAAATCCTGCAACTGATGACTAGACATCGACAACGCCGAACTCTTAATACTTATTCAAAAGACATGATTCTTAAAGCTTGAGAAAGATTATAATGCATGATGTCCTAGTGAAATGTGAATCACTGATGTTACAATATTCACTCTTTTATGGTCGAATAGAGGTGCCATTACGCTAGTGACCCACGGACTGACTCGCCCCGCCAAAATGGCAGGGCAGGCTTAGCGGAGCGCCCGAGGGATGCAGCTTTGGCGGGCCTGGGCGGGCTAGCCCACGAGCTATTGTAATTATATATTATACAATATATTATATGGAAAATATATATTAAATTAATAGTTAATAATTCATATAATATAAATTAATACATAATTAATGGCATGCTTATATATAATTTATTAATAAGTACCATAATTAATTAGAAATTACTAGTAAATTAAAATTTCAAGATAAAATAAATAAAAACTAGTTTTTTTCAAGGCGCGCGAGCCTCGGCGGGCCTCAATTTCTAAGGCATGCCTCGCCGTCCCGCCTCGCCAGCCTATTCCGACAAAACACATGCCTATTATGATTTTTTCTCATAGCATAATTTGATAACAAAAACGGGGAAAAATCATCCCATGATATGTCTCAATACATAGCAGTTTAACCACACCACACGATATTCTTTCTTTCTATACATGATCGACTGTTGCAATTATTTTCAAGATATGACAAAAGAATTTGGATTCTCCTCAGCACTGTAGACGCGGTAGTACTGCGTGTAATGAGGATTGTAATTCTTGTAAAGCTTCACAAGCTCAGCAATCAGTTCACTATCCGATTTCTTCTTACTATCTTCTTCTTTCTTCTTACCAGAGTCTTCCTCTTTCTTACCTTCGTCTTCTTTCTTCTTTCCGGGTTCTTTCGCGGGCCCTACCGTTAGTATCTCTGTGTGCGGCCATGATTTTCTGAGCTTGCTTACAACCTCGACTGGGTCGATATCGCCTATTACAGTTAGTTTCATGTCCTTCATGTCCATAGAAAGAGACTCCACACCTTCATTATGTGAAAGAACGACAGAAATTATTGATATAATATTGTCAGTACTTTTAGAACCGTGTCAAATATCAATTTGCCTAAGTTACAGTTATTTTATTACCGCAGATGCTAGAGACTGCCTTCATTGCCTTTTGCTTCTCTTTGGTCTCATGGAAATGTACCTTCAACACCACTTTCTGCAAATTTCCACAAAAAGATCCTATTTATATAGGATATATTTTTATAAACGCAACCTCAACCAAGGAATATGTTGATCGTAGTATAATATATCTATATATGTATTTATATCAATTCTGACATTGGACATTTCAGAACATTAGATCTAGTTCTTTGAAGCCTTTAGAGAGAGAGAGCGAGAGAGCGCTCGAAGTCCACGGCGCATGAAATTGGACTTGGCCTTTGCAGAATCATTCAATGAGGAGGCAGGAGCAGGAATATAATTTTCCAGGAATATAATTTTCCACAACACCCATACTTCGTTCTTTCAGATTAGACAAGATTATCATTTATATTAAATCTTAATGATTTTTTGTGGGGAAAAGTTGGAAGTGACACTTGTATACACAAGAGGGAGAATTCGATTAGATCAGTTGGATACTGCATGTTTAGTATTATTTAATATGATAATACCACTTGACTCTTATTCAAAAGAATATTAATTCCCCATGTATGACATCATTTATTCGGACAATAACTAAAATGGGCCTTGCCCGTACATAAGTGATTTATATATTCTTTTTCAAACAAATGTACTTATAATAGATAGTATAGTATATATATATATATATATATATATATAGTATAGGTACAATCGAATATTATTATGCCATTATGTGGTTGTGATGAATGGAAAAGTTTTTGGATAGTGGAACCCATCGTTGACTTGAATATATGTTTGAGTATGGATTAACTATTGTAATTCACATTCGTACAAGTTTCGTAACGTGTTTGTTTTAGGATAAACTGATAAATTTGGTTCACTAAGTGTCTTGCTTTTCTTAAAAAAATTCAAATTACTACTGTATTTGAGAATTGACAAGTCCGTAACTTGATATATCGTAACAAATTAGGGTCCGATCATTTCCCGTCAAAGAAAATTGAAATTACTACGTCACTGTATAAGTATACCACGCCAGCAGTCAAGTACGATTTTCGAATGGTTTGGTCAGAAATTATTGGAAGCTGGCATTTATTCTCGCATATTATAAAGATAGTGATATATTGTAACCGCCACCTAGATCAAGAAACATTATACATTGTGACCCAAATTTATAATTTCTCTTTCTTTTACCTTCTTGTACAATAAAATTATTAATACTTACGCAACTAATACATGAAATTATTATTAGGTGAAAGTATGAGTTTACAACTTTATACCCAAACTCATGGATGTCTAAGTATATATTAACACTTCTAGGTCATATCCAACCGAAAAAAATCATTCTCAAATTCAAATTGCAGTCAAATATAAAGTAAATATTCTCGAACCAATAAACTAATTCGGGGTTTTTAATTAAATAATTAAAAAAAATCAACTATTAACAAAATAAACAACAAATGAAAATCATTAATAAAACAAACATTTTCGTAATCGCAAGTGACGAGTTACTAACATCTTGGGAATACGAGTTACTTGTCCACGGTGGGCTGACATGGCATTTCAAGTAACTCGTCATCCCAAGTGACGAGTTACTCTTTCTCTTTTTTTTTTAGTTTTAACTTATTTTATATTTATTAATTATATAATCCACCAAATCATAATATCATCATTATCACATGTAATTTTACATAATAAAATCAATAAATGCATTTAATTTATTGTTTGTTTCGCGACGATTAAAATGATATGCATATCTTATATTGTTCGAATATAAAAAATATTTATTTATTTTTATAAGTTATTGAGAAAGAAACGAGTTCTTAAAAAAATATATTCTTTTATTGATTAACAGAACGATTGATATAGATACGTCACCTATACACATCATATATATATATATATATATATATATATATGACTAATCGACTTCTATGAGCTACCGAAAATACCCCTCATATATACCTAAAATACAAATATTAAACAATACTGTTAGCAGCAATTTCACTATAAAAATACTTAAATATTTTCGATATCCGAAAAATATAAGATATGCATATCATTTTAATCGTCGCGAAACAAACAATAAATTAGATGCATTTATTGATTTTTATTATGTAAAATTACATGTGATAACGATGATATTATGATTTAGAGGATTATATAATTAATAAATATAAAATAAGTTAAAATTAAAAAAAAAAAAAGAAAAGGAGTAACTCGTCACTTGGGATGACGAGTTACTTGAAATGCCATGTCAGCCCACGGTGGACATGTCAGCCCACGGTGGACAAGTAACTCGTATTCCCAAGATACGAATTAGTAACTCGTCACTTGGGATGACGAAAATGTCTGTTTTATTAATGATTTTCATTTGTTGTTTATTTTGTTAATGGTTGATTTTTTTTAATTATTTAATTAAAAACCCCAACTAATTCTCAAACTCAAAGGAATGACCTCATATTGTTCTCTTTCACACCATCTTTCACAACTTTCTATACTCCTATATATTGTACAAGTATTTAAAACAATAATTAACTAACATATATAAAATACAAGAAATTAATAATAAGGTATAAGAGAGTATACTAAAACTAAAGCTTAGATGTATAGAAATTGTTTATTTGTTAAATTTATAACCATAACTATTGATGTGTCCAATTTCGTTTTGTATATTACTATTTTTATTTCAGTGTTTTAACAATTTATAAGAAACCAAACGAACTATAGAGAATTTCGAACATCAAACACACTTTTTTTAGTCCAAATTACAATTTGAGTTTCAATCAGGAGGGAAAAAAAGGCGCAAAAATCTCATTCAGAGTTTCTGTTTTGCGTATGATTGGAGTTTTTTTTCCTTTTTGTATTGGTTTTAGGGTACGATACAAAGGCGACATTATCTGAATTTTCCTCCTATTACTGATATATGTCCAATTACTATGTATTTGCATAGACACGTATATTACAAAGGCTGCGTTCAGTACCCAAGATAAGAAACACAAGATGATTAAAAAGCCAGACAAAACTCTAGATTATAGTATGAACCGTTACAATTTTGTCATGTTTACTTTGTTGGCACAGGCCCACATAATTCTCACTAAATATAACCAAAATTACACAAGTAGCCCTGACGGTCTAAAATTCACTCAGTAGTCATCTTCTTCGATCAGGTTTTGGACTATTCTCTTTCTTGCTTGCTCCTTTTTTCAGATGCACTACATCATGAAACAAAACAATGTTATTGCATATAGTTGAACTGTCGTAGATTAGCAGAATGAACTTAGAAGTAAGCAAAAATGATATTACCAGAATGAATCAGGGAAAAAATATGTTGTAAGACAACATCCGCTTCACCTTCGTTGTAGAAAGAGCCTGAGCTGGATCTAATTGTTCTTCGCAGCCCACCGATAAAAACTTCCATAAGGCATTCGAGTATCCAGTAACAGCAATGGGCACTGCGTTATCCACGTCTGCTGCCCAAAAAAAACACATTTTTTCTTGTCGAAGCGAATCTAAAATTCATCGAACATAGTAAAAGACCGTACCTTTACGAAAGTAGATCAGAAACGAGAAGCAACGCTTTCAGCAGATTTGAGTGATCCCATATACTAAAATACTGGTCATCGTTCCCCAACAAAAATTATCAACATCAAGTCGAATGAAAAATCAACGTTGCGATAGAGGGGGTTTCTGAATGGTGGAACCTGAAAATTGTGCAAGGGGCAATTTAGTCATTTTCGTTTTATTACTGGGGTTGGATAAATTGTCTTGGCCTAGCCCGTTGGTTTATTAATCTGAGATTCACCAGTTTATAATAGCGGGCCATAAATATAACACGGGCTTCAAGGTAATTTCATTTATGCAGCTGAATAGGATTAAATCAGTTTCTGGGCCATTTATCCTGACTTATCCAGCCTACTGAACGCAGCCAAAAGCTCTATGCGTGTGAAAGTCTGGATTTCTAATTAAATTATTCTCCACCAATAATGCTGCGAATCTTGTCAACGAGCAGTCGAGCACAAAGTTAGTTCAATATGAAATTTTAAAAATATTGGATGAAATGAAACTTTGAACCAGGCAGTAAGGAATAAGGAGAATAAATAGTACCGTATTTTTCTGGCAAAGGACAAATTATTGCGGGATTAGGGATAATCAAGAACAGAGAGTCGTTGACTTTAAAGGGGATATTGATTTTTTTTGGGAAGAATAAAATAATTGAAATTATTGCAAAAAGGGTACGTATTTCGCTGGCAAGGACAGTTCGTGGGCTACTATTACCGATGATAGCGTCAGCAATAATACAACACGAAATCTTACAGTTTGATACATTTTATTTGGGCAAAAGCATAAAATAGTCCCCGATGTTTATCCTGTGAACCAATTTAGTCCCCGATGTTTCGCGGAGACCAATTTAGTCCCCGATATTATCGAAAATGAATCAAATGGGTCACTCCGTCAGTCCGAGCGTCAATTTAGACGGCTACGCTAGCTGCGACGGCATTAGCGACGGATATTTCGTCGCTAAATGAAAAAGTTAAAAAAATGATAAATTAAGCATTAAAATGAGGGAAAATCCAAAAAAGGAAAAAAATTCAAAAAAAAGAGAATATTACTAATAAATTAAATAAATATATAAATAATAATAATAAATTAAAAACTAAAATTAAAATAGAAAATGAGAAATTAAACATTAAAAATGAAGAAAAAATCCAAAAAAAAACCAAACAATAGAGTAAAACGTTGTCTCGCGATCGCTATAGTGTAATTACCATGCCAAGGTATGAGATACAATAATTCCATTGAAAAAAAAATCAAAGTCGTTATCATTTTCTTTCGTTATCTTGAATTACTCGGCAAACGAAAAAAAAAAAGATGCTTCTTTAGGTCATAGCAGAAAAAAGTCTAACGCTTGAAGTATTTGTTGTAATATAACTACCAATGGTATCGTATCGGTTCCTATCCTATTGTGATAAACCCATGCCATACAAGTCGTAAACCCACTTCTCCCCAAATTCCAATTAAATGTAGTATGAAGCAAATGTAAAATTCAAAAATTGTAGTGGAATGATCTTGACCCCTAGGGCCGTTCGGTAAAAGAGTTATATAAAAATCCAGCATAATTTTTATTAGAACAAGCCCAAGAAAATTTTATTTTAGCATGATAAAACAATTTATTTATTCCGTGCCTCTAATCTACTATCGAGCTGAAAGAGTAATCACGGGCTCGAATTACAAAATTAAACATTAAATAAGATAATATATCTATGTTATATGGGCTGGACACCAAAGAGGCCCCTAATCATTTCGTTAACTGTGACGTCACAAGACCACACAAACAACGAAAGTCAATGAGTTCAAGTGAGGGCGATCGAACTCATGAACCCCACTCTTAAAATACCTATCGGGAACACAGTGTATATTTTTTACATATCACTACGAAGTAATATATCTATATCTCCGGTGAATATGAATCACTTTTCTTTTCATGTTTTCGAGTTTCGACTCAACGTGTATTGGCGTCGTCGGAGTTTAAGTGGGCTCAAATTTGATGGATAGATGGGTGATCGCTTGCGTGTGTGTTTAAATAAAAGATCGTGCGAGTACGTCAAGTAATAATTAAAACGAATATATTATAACTAGAATCACGCGCGATAGGCAGTGTACCTATCGTTTATAATATAGCTATAGTGAATATCCGAGTATCGAACACGAGGAATAAATTGAGTACTAGTATTAACCTATCAACTCGATATTTAGCCTAAATAAAATAGCAGATTTCTTTATATTACGAACTAACTTAACAGAACAACTTAAAGGATCGGAAAACTAAGGAAAACAACTAGAAGTAATAAAAGTGACTTAAGATGACAAATATGTGTTCGGGATTCGAGTCCCGCTAGGTACTGTCGGCTAAAGCTACGGAATATCGTTCCTACGTGAAAATCGACTAAATCGCAGTAATTTCCTACCCACTCACGGATTTGCTGTCGCCCTAAACGTTCGTGGGAATCTAAGTTTAGCGATTACTAGATGGCGAGGATCGAGTATTTGCTGTCGCCCTATACTCGAATCCTAACGTCTACGAACGGCCTGATCGTTATTTAGCTGTCGCCCTAAACGATATACCACGCATTCATATCAACACATAGACATATTGATACAAAGAAACAATATCATAGAACGATAAATTGTCGAATACACGTGTTCACGATTATCCTACGCCTTAACTACGACATAACCCAACGTTCATCTATTCCCAAACACACAAGAGGATTAGCTACTCATATTGAACGTCACAACAACGAGATTTAAGGGTAACGAGGATAGAGAACTCATAAAAACTTCCCTAAGAAGTGAATATGGCGTTTCCGAGGTGGAGCTCTCGTTCCTCGATCGTATGAGCGTAGCTTCGTCGTCAGATCGTCCCTTGAGCTTCTCCGAATCACGGGACTGCTTCTAGTGTTCTTGCTTCTCTTCCTTGCTCTAAGTTTTCGTCCCTCTCCAGTTCCCTTCAGTTCTAAGGAGCATCCCCTTTTTATGCTTTGAAAATGGGCTAAAACACTGAATTTTGGCACGTTCACGGCCTCTTAATGGGCCTTCACGGCCGTGACAGCGGCTAAAAACCCTATTTCTTGACTTCCTGGCATGAGTCACGGCCTCGTGCAACAAGTTCACGGCCGTGAAGGCGGCTTAAACCCTAAAACTTGACTTTCTGGCATGAGTCACGGTTTGTTGCATCTCAAGTCACGGCCGTGACTTCGAGGAATTTTCTTCATCAAACTCTCTGCCATCGTTCACGGGTTCTTGCTTAGGAGTCACGGCCGTGACAGGGAACAGTGAAGTCTCTGCCTAGATTCACGGCTTCGTACAACGGGGTTCACGGCCGTGACACTGAAAGCTTATGTCTCTTACGCTCACTGCCCAAGTTCACGGCCTCATGCATAGGAGTTCACGGCCGTGACTTTCGATAGTCGACCCACTGCCCGCTTTCACGGCTTCGTGCAGTATGATTCACGGCCGTGACTATTGGGGACCTTTGCTCCTTAAGCTCTCTGCCAACATTCACGGCCTCTGTTAAGACTGTTCACGGCCGTGACTGATATCTGGCAGCTTCAAACTTCGCCATTTTCGTGTCGTTTTCGCCTCGTTTTTGTTCCTTTTCGCTCGATAATCATTCGAAGGTCCTACAATATTTAAATGGGTGTAAATAGAGCCAATAAATGCATAGAATGATCAAAACTTTCCTATTATAACCCAAATAAACATAACAATAAACGTATTAAAATACGTTTATCAAACCTTCCCACACTTAAGCTTTTGCTTGTCCTCAAGCAAATTAAAAGCAAGAAAGGGTTATCAAGATAACGGCACGACCATTCACAATTCACCAACGCAGATGGAAAACACAAAATGAAATCAAGCAAGCAATTATAGACACTGCAACAATAATCAGCACTTATCAACACGAATTTTCCTTAGCACTACCAATCGAGATCCACACCTCACAGGGATTCACTCAAATCACTCAGTGTATAGGCCAATAAATCGGTGAATCACTCAATTCATGCAATAATAAAGTCTAATCCATATGCTTGCAAGTCTATCGCACGTACACTACTTAAAGCAGTTAACATGAATCAGAAGGTCTTTTTGGGTTAAATGGGTTCAGATAGTAATGAAGTGGTAATGGAATCACAAATGAGTAGCAGTTATGTCGGTCTTCATGTCATTGTCTAAAGTGCGCCAGGATCAACCCTTTTGATTTCGCCGTCTTCGTATTTCTCTTATTTCTGCTGCGTTCCACTATGCCTTTCTTCTTCCAAGTCTACAAATGAGGGGATGATGTGGAAAACACGAGACCGGAAGATTATCAAAGGAAAGGTTCTTTTTTTTTTTTTCTTCTTCTTCTTCTTTTTTTTTTTCTTTTTTTTTTCTTCTTCAACAAACTGTTCACTTCCGGCGGGCCGTCATCTCTGCGCTTTTCGACTTTGACATTTGACTTTCACTTCCGCTTAACTCGGGTTCAAATGATCTCTGGAGGCTGATTTAGGTTAGTGGCTTATTATATATGAAGTGTAAGAAATAAATAGGCTTAGGCTCGAAGTGGCTAACTACGGTGATCAGTCGTGGTCGGAAACTTTGGCCCTGGACTTATTTCCTAATGCCTTCGTCATATTCATACAAAGCATACTATAAGCAATTTCAATGCGTATCAAACAAGCAAGTTCTAGAGAGACGTAAATTATGCACTACTCACACAACCAAGAAAAATGAGCAAAAGCTCGTCAGCTCAAACTCTCACAACGGAACATGGGTTATGTGTGTGAATCTCTCAAAGTAACACTATATCTATTCATGCTGAAAAGATTAAATCACTGATGCACGTCTTTATCGCTCACTAGACTCCCTAATATGCAATCCTCATTGAGATGAATGCAAATAATCATGCCAAACTTTTATAAATTAAAAAAAGCCCAAAACACGTCATAAAAATTTTCACGTAACTCTTAAGATTCACGTTGTCCTCAACGTGTAAAAGAAATAACAGGTAGGTAAAAGAAGTTGAAAAGAACGTGACTCCCCTGAAAAATTGGCGTGGCCCTGCCTCTATCATTTGATGTAGTTTGAACATGGTTGCTTCACTGATTGTGAATATTTTGGTTCGTAGTTTGAATTCGTGTCACGTTTCCTGTAAGCACTTAATAAGAAAATTAAACGTACGATGGAAATAAAAAGTAATAGCAAAACGAGTCATAATCATTAAAAGTGTCGTGATGACTAAACGAAACACACAAAGTGTTTTAGAAAAGAAAAATTCCAACTGAAGTCGGAACTAAGGTGGTGGTGGTGAGGGCTGCCGAGGGCGAAGGAACGCCAGCGACTCCTGTGATCGCCTGACCGCGTCGTTCATGGCTTGAAGGGCCTGCTCATATCGCTGTTGCTCCTCGCGGTAGCGTCGGTGGGCTTCCTCGTTTCGACGCTCATACTCTTCCTGGCGCCGTCGTGTCTCCTCATCGCGTCGAATGGCCTCCTCGTTGTAGCGTAGCATGTCCTCGCGCAGTGTGTGAAGGTCGGCGACTGAGGCAAAACGAGCAACCCCTGATGATTCGCCCTCATGATAACCAGAGGAATGGGAAGGGCCGGCAGTGTCGGAGTGAACTGGGAATGGCCCCACGCCCTCAATTTGTAGTGGCTCTGGGTAGTCGCCCAGGTCTGTCTGCCCATGGTAGACCTCATGCCAGACGTAAACCTTGTTCGAGCGAGACCAGGTGGGAGCCTTGATCAACATTTTCATCTTCACCATCATATCCTCGTTGACCGGATTACGCCCGCCCACAATCTCCATCTCCGGTGGGTTTTCTGGCCATAGGTTAAGACCTTTGATGATCCTAGTAACAAATGGCGCTACTGCGATCTTCCCGTGGCTACGAACGTCGGCCTGTGCCGCGAAGGCGTGCTTCAGGGCCATTCCTAGGTGTACGTGTTCCCCGCGCTGCATCTTGAGTAAATAGAAGAGGTCGCGAAGGCCTATCGCGCCATGTGAATCGCCCCTAGGTGTGAGCGAAGTCGTCAGGAGCCGGTGGATATATCGCAGGCCGGGGCTCCTGAGCGACGAGGCCTTCGACGTTTTGACGCTGAAGGGGGGCTCGCCGGGTCTCGTAATCTCTGCCCAACCGGCCTGTCGGACATCCGGGTTTTCCAGATAATTCTTGTAGTATAAGTCTTGTAGCCCTTGATGCCCGTAAGGTAGCTCCGGTGTTCCCATTGCACGGCAGAAGTCTTTAATAGTAACCACCTCCTCCGTGTTAAACGCCCGGAATGTGATCTTGTTCCGGCCAAATTCTTCGTGGGCGAAGGTGGACAGGAACTCCAGTGTCAGCTCCTTATATCCCGGCTCGTCGATGTGGAAGAAATCTAGCCACCCACTCAGTGACAGGTAGCCGGCCACCTGCTGGTCAATGTTGTACTTTTCTAGCGTGTCGTGGTCAATTTGGTCGGTCGGGATGAACTCCGTGTTCTTTAGCCTGTTGTAACGGGCCTGATGTGTCTCATCGTCAAACTGCCCCATAGCCTCTAGTAGTGACGGCGTGTTTTGGCCTCGACGTGGACGACTCGATGATCCAGATGCGCGGCTTCTACCCATAGTACCTAGAAATCCAAAATGTGAGTTGGCGAGAAAAAGATAATCAACACAGTTTGACTCGACCAACGTAGCGAAAAAAAAAAATTCACAATTCTTAAAACAAGAACAAATACAATTTCAAGGCGGCATTTTGTCGAACACATACAAGACAATCTAAAATACTCCTTCTAATTGCAATAATCAATCAACCAAACACATTCCACGACGCTAGAAGATTGACCAACGCAAAATGATCCATGAAAAGCAACCAAATTGGGCTAAATTTTCCAAATTCCCAAAATCTCGTCATTAGGGCTTATCATTCCAAATCGGAAATTAACCGACGAAATCAACAAATTAAACATTCCCAAGATATGATTATCATGTGTCCAACCATAAAAGCACAAGACGAACAAGAAATTAAACTTAAATTGGAAAACCACAATTTCTTCGAATTTTAGGTTTCGTCGTCCCAAATTGAAATTGAAGGACTAAATCACGAAATTGATCGGACCCATCGTATGTAATGCAAGATTCTGATCGTAAAAGAGCAAGACAACAACACATTGGCCTAAATTCGAAAAGCCCCAAATTTTAAAATTAGGGTTCCTCAACCAAATGCGAAATTTACGCATGAAAACGACAAATCCTTCAAGCCCAACACGTTTATAGCATACAACTAGAACTGAGAGAGCAATGTAAACACGAAAACGATCCAAATTGTCGAAAATATCCGCAGTCGCAATGTAAAGCTCATACCTCTTTGATTTAGTATCGTTGAATCGGATGTAGATCGTTTTGTGCGTGCTCGTTGGGAATTCGAGCGTCTGAAATGGCCCGAGATGCGATGATTTTGGAGTGAAAGAGACGAGATTTTCGATTGGGGTCGTTGTTTAGTGTGAAGAAGTCGAATGGAGGGATGAAATGGGTTTTATTGGGTTAAAGTCGAAGCGTTCACGGCCGTGAATTATCACACGCAAGCCGTGAAGACGAGCAGAGAAGGTCTCGTCCGTCAAGTCACGGCCGTGAATCGTGGTTCATGGGCCGTGACTGCCGACAGTGCGTTAAGCCCGTTAGGGTCACGGCCGTGACACCTGGGACACGGGCCGTGACAACCCTTTTTCTCTTTTTCTATTCTTTTATTTTTTTTGTTTTTTTGTTTATTATTATTTTTTTTTTTTTGTTTTTATTTATATATATATATTTTTTTTTATTATTATATTTTTTTATTTTATTTTATATATATATTTTTTTTATATTTTGTTTATTATATATATTTTTTTTTTTTTTTTTTGTATATTTTTTTTTTTATATAGACCGTCGGAGTCACGGCCGTGAATTGTTATCCACAAGCCGTGACGAAGGGCAGTGTATGAGTAATCCATAGTTCACGGCCGTGACTCACGAGACACGAACCGTGAATGTAGGCAGTGGCTGTAGTTGGCCCTAGTCGCGGCCGTGACTATCGAATCATTGGCCGTGACTGCTATAATTTAATTATTTTTTTTTGTGATACCTTTTATTATTTAATATATATTTTAACTATGATTGACACGCAATCGACAAATTTTTTTCGAGAATGATTTGCGCGAAGGAAAATCTTGTAATCGACAAGAGAAATATCACTTTCTCACGCGGCGTCAAATCTTCCAAGTCAAAAATTTGTCTGTATCATTTAATGGATTGCCGGGTATGATAATGATATTTTTGTGCCGTTCATGCCTATAAATAGACAGTGTTAGAACAACACAATAGCATCATCTACCATAAACCCACGTCTTTAACAATCTTATTTACGAAAGACTTATCTAGCCACTATGAATTGGGACAGCAGCAAGGTCGTGAGGATGAGAGTGAGGAGTATGCAAGGATTCGTCGTAATTTAGATATGGTATCACTCTACCTTGCTCTTCTTTTGGGCTTGTTTGGAGTTTTACTTGCTTTCGTGTGTTGGGTTATCACAAGGTGCACTTGTGTGTAACCCGCCCTTATGAAGCAAAATAAACTATTGTTCTATCTTTTGTGTTATTCGCTGTTTTAATTTGCTTTTATGTTGTTTTT
This sequence comes from Craterostigma plantagineum, assembly GCA_027422505.1. Lineage (NCBI taxonomy): Eukaryota > Viridiplantae > Streptophyta > Magnoliopsida > Lamiales > Linderniaceae > Craterostigma > Craterostigma plantagineum. The sequence continues at coordinate 5,372,060 of JAPQWV010000047.1, read as the reverse complement.
CACACGTTGTAATGGTATTGTAACCATCGTGTATGAAGTAAAAACTATCTGTCCTATCTCGTCTCTAGACTCTGCGTTGTACCCATCTTCAATGTTTGTAATAAACTTATTATTAATTAAAATATTACTGTTATTATTATTATTGTTGTTATTATTGTTTATTTAATTTAATATATATATATATATATAGTTTTAGATTTTATATATATATATATATATACCTAAAACATAAAATAGAAATACCTGGGTTGCCTCCCAAGGAGCGCTTCTTTTAACGTCTCAGCCTGACGTCCTTCCTAGGCTCTTATGCTAGCTTGAAATCGAGGTATAATACCTCCTTATCGCTTAAATCTTCCTCGCCTCCATGATAATGCTTCAATTGATGCCCGTTCACCTTGAAATTACCCTGTCCCATACCTGAAATCTCAACAGTACCGTATGAGAGAACACGAGTAACAGTGAACGGTCCTGACCACCGTGACCTAAGCTTACCAGGAAAAAGCCTAAGTCGAGAATTAAAGAGGAGGACTTGGTCCCCTTCCTGAAATTCTCGTCTGTGCCTAATTTTGTTATCATGGTAGGCTTTTGAACGCTCCTTATACATTCTGGCGTTATCATAAGCTGATAAACGCCACTCGTCAAGCTCATTAATTTGGAGCTGCCGCTTTTCACCGGCTTTCCCCAAATCCATATCCAATGACTTAATTGCCCAATAGGCTTTATGTTCGATTTCTACGGGGAGGTGGCATGCCTTCCCGTAAACCAATCTATACGGTGTAGTACCTATTGGTGTTTTATACGCGGTTCTATACGCCCAAAGTGCGTCATTAAGCTTATTAGCCCACTCCTTACGGTTCCCAGCTATAGTTTTCTCAAGAATACGTTTTAACTCGCGGTTCACGACTTCTACCTGACCGCTAGCCTGAGGGTGATAAGGGGTGGACAGGCTGTGTTTAACACCATATCGATCTAAGGTACGTGCAAATTGGGTGTTACAGAAATGGGTGCCTCTATCGCTAATGATGCATCTAGGTGCCCCAAATCGTGAAAATAATGCTCGTAAAAATCGCACAACAACCCTAGCATCGTTCGTGGGTAAAGCTTGCGCCTCGGCACACTTAGACACATAGTCTACAGCAACCAGAATGTACTTATTATTATACGAACTAGGAAACGGGCCCATGAAATCTATACCCCAAACATCGAAAATCTCAGAAACTAGAATAAAATTTTGAGGCATTTCATCACGTTTTGAGATATTACCTGTGCGCTGACATTGATCACAAATATCAACATACCGTTGGGCGTCTTTGAAAATCGTTGGCCAATAAAACCCGCTTTCCAGTACCTTCTGAGCTGTTCGATTGGCTGCATAATGCCCTCCAGTTGGTCCGCTATGGCAATGCCCTAGAATCTTCGTCGTCTCAGGGGAAGCAACACATCGTCGTATAACCTGGTCTGCACATTGCCTGAACAGATATGGATCTTCCCAAAAGTAATACTTCAAGTCAGAAAAGAATTTCTTCTTTTGCTGATTTGTGTATCCCTTTGGTAAAACCCTTGCAACAAGATAATTAGCGAAATCTGCAAACCAAGGAATATCGTCACTTACCACTTGTATTGCATGCAAGTGCTCGTCTGGGAATGTGTCCTGAATTTCTTTGCCGTCCTTGTTGTAAATTTCGGACTCCTCTAATCGAGAGAGGTGATCCGCCGCCAAATTCTCTGCCCCCTTTTTATCTCGGATCTCTATATCGAACTCTTGAAGGAGTAAGACCCATCTAATTAGCCGAGGCTTGGCGTCCGGCTTCGCTAGTAAATACTTAAGGGCGGAGTGATCAGTAAAAACAATAACTTTTGATAAAATAAGGTATGACCTGAATTTATCGAAGGCGAACACGACAGCTAAGAGCTCCTTTTCCGTGGTCGTATAGTTTGCCTGGGCTGTGTCTAACGTCTTACTGGCGTAGTAAATTGGCCTGAAATGATTATCCTTACGCTGCCCTAGCACGGCTCCCACTGCGTAATCACTTGCATCGCACATTAGTTCAAAGGGCAACCCCCAATCGGGGGCAACCATGATAGGTGCTGCAATCAATCGCTCCTTAAGCAAATTAAAGGCATGCAAACATTCATCGTTAAAATCAAACGGAGCATCTTTCTCAAGTAATCTAGACATGGGTCGAGCAATTTTAGAGAAATCCTTAATGAACCTACGATAGAAGCCAGCATGTCCTAGAAAACTCCTAATTGATCTCACGTTCGAGGGGACAGGTAATTTTTCTATTGTCTCTAATTTAGCTCGGTCCACTTCGATTCCTTTAGAGGAAATCTTATGGCCCAGAACTATACCCTCTCGAATCATGAAATGACACTTCTCCCAATTAAGTGCCAAGTTCGTTTCTTCGCAGCGTGCGAGTACAAGCTTCAGATTAGCAAGGCACACATCAAACGACGACCCAAATATCGAAAAATCATCCATAAATACCTCCATTACCTCACCTACCAACTTGTCGAATATTGCCATCATACATCCCTGGAAGGTGGCCGGAGCGTTGCATAGACCGAATGGCATCCTTCGATACGCAAACGTACCGAAGGGACAAGTGAATGTGGTCTTCTCCTGGTCCTCAGGTGCAATGGGAATCTGCAGATATCATGAAAGACCATCAAGAAAGCAATAAAATGAATGACCAGATAATTTTTCTAGCATTTAATCAATAAATGGTAAGGGGAAATGGTCCTTTCTCGTGGCGTCGTTTAATTTTCTGTAGTCGATGCACACACGCCACCCAGTAACGGTCCTTGTTGGAATCAATTCATTCTTATCGTTAGTGACGACCGTCATTCCTCCCTTCTTCGGGACCACTTGGACCGGACTTACCCAAGCGCTATCTGAGATAGGGTAGATCATCCCCGCGTCTAGTAGCTTAATAACCTCTTTCTTCACGACATCTTTCATATTCGGATTGAGTCGCCTTTGACGTTGGGCGACTGGCTTAAACTCGTCCTCCATCAGGATCTTGTGCGTACAGTAGCTCGGACTGATCCCTCTGATGTCGGATATCTTCCACGCCAATGCCTTCTTGTGTGCTCTCAACACTTCCAAAAGCTGGCCCTTCTGTCCGTTGTCGAGACTCGATGAAATGATGACTGGTAGCCCTCCATTGTTTCCGAGAAACGCATACTCGAGGTGGTCAGGTAACGGCTTCAACTCTAGGACGGGTGGCTCCTCGACCGAGCTCTTTTCCTTGTCTTCTTCGCTACTCTCGTCGATAGCTATGATGGGCTCGTCGACTTCCTCCCCACACTCGTCAATTGCCAAAATTTTCTGTGTATCCTGCTCGTAAGGGAACTGTGATAGACCTTGTACAGAAAAGAAAAAATCATGCTCAACAGCGTCTAAGTAGTAGCACTTATCATCATGCTCATTAGTCTTCTTCATCGACTCAGCCATATTGAACGTAACCTTTTCACCGTCTACCGTCAAAGTTAACGTCCCATTTCTAACATCTATCATAGTTTCACCGGTAGCTAAAAATGGTCTACCTAGAATCAATGGAACGTTCTCATCCTCCTCCATATCTAAGATAACAAAGTCGGCGGGAATCACAAATTTACCTACCTTTACTAGGACATCCTCAATGACACCCCTAGGGTATTTTAACGAACGATCAGCTAATTGAAGACTCATCCTAGTGGGTCGTGGTTCACCTAGTCCTAAGCGCTTAAACATGGAATACGGCATTAAATTTATGCTAGCTCCTAGATCAGCTAAAGCGCGTTCAACAACTAAGTCTCCTATAAGACAGGGAATCGTAAAACTCCCTGGGTCTTTGAGCTTCTTCGGCATCTTGTTTTGAAGTATCGCCGAACATTCCCCTCGTAAGCACACCGTGGAAACATGTTCGAGTTTCCTCCTGTTCGTCAATAGGTCCTTCAAAAACTTGGCGAAGCTGGGCATCTGCGTAATAGCCTCAACAAACGGTAAGTTAATATGTAATTCCTTACACATGTTCATAAATTTACCGAATTGCGCCTCGTCTCTGTCCTTCTTCAGCCGAGCTGGGTACGGGATCCTTGGCTGGTACGGCTTCACCGGTGGTCGCTCGGTCTCCCTTGCCTTTTCTTTTTGGGGCTCGACTTTCTCCTTTTCAGCTTCGACGTTCTCCTTCTCAGCTTCGGCCTTCTCAACATTGTCGCCTTTGTACCTCCACTTCTGACTCGTCGTGGATCTCGAAACTAGCCTTCTCAGTCGACTTCTTTTTGGGAGGTACCTCCTGCAACTCTCTTCCATTTCTCAGGGTGACCGCCTTGCAATATTCCTTAGGATTTGGTTCGGTATAGCTTGGAAGTGAACCTTGAGGTCGTTCAGCCAATTGCTTTGCTATTTGGCCAACTTGCAACTCCAATTTTCGTACAGACGCATCTGTATTTTGAGCTCGGAGATCAATGGATTGGAATTGTTCTTCCATCTTTGTTAATCGACTCTCATGGGCTTGAGTAGTCTTGTCGAAGTTTGAGAGGAGTCTCTCCATCATACCCTTCATATCCCTCATGTCATTTGATCCTGAACCCTGAGCCGTATTATGATAGTTATTGCTTGATCCTCCGGCTTGAAATCCCGGTGGTGGCCCTTGTTGGAAACCGGATTGCCTTTTCACTTGATGGCCTTGATTTCCGTAAGAAAGATTAGGATGTGCTCGAGGTTGGAAGCTTCTCTGTCCTTGATAATTTCCCATGTAGTCAACGTGTTCCACCGGTGGTATGACTTGACATTCCGACGTCTCGTGGGCTGCACCACAATTACCACAATGCGGTATGTAAGGTATCTGTTGCGGTGGTCATCGGTGTCATTACAGCATTAACGGTCGGTGGTTGGGTAACTTTTGGTAGTAGCGCATTGATCATCGTCTGAAGTTGAGTTTGCGTCGTGGCAACTTGTTGTTGAAGAGCGTCAAACTTAGCATTCATTGCCGTGTCCTCACTTACTTCGAACACTCCAGGCACCCTCATTCTTGTGTTGCCTCGCATGAAGCTGTTCCTTGTATAATCTTCAATTAGGTTCCAAGCTTCTGTAGCACTGAGCTTCACAAGTCCTCCGTTTGCGGCTCCCTCTAGCATATGGGCCGTTTGATCATTGAGTGCTTCATGGAATCGATTAACGATTGCGGCCTTTGTCATTCCATGCTGCGGATATCTCTTTAGTAGGGCTTTGTACCTCTCCCAAACTTCGTAGAGGTTCTCCGTGTCCTTTTGGTGAAAGAGTGAAATCTCAGTTTTCAACCGAAGTACCTTTGATTGCGGGAAAAAGTAGCCAAGGAAAGCTCCTCGTAGCTCGTCCCAAGTAGTGATAGACCTAGGTGGTAATAGCTCCAACCACTCCTTTGCTTTGTCTTTGAGAGAAAATGGAAATAGCATAAGCTTGATGGTGTCGTTTGGAACTCCATTGATCTTGATAGTGTCCGTAATTGTTAGAAACGCCTTTATGTGTTTGTACGGATCATCTTCAGACCTTCCTTCGAATTGAGCCGTCTGAAATATCATTTGAAGCCACGAATGTTTCAATTCGAAGTTGTTGTTCTCGAAAGGTGGTATCACGATTGCCGATTCCGTACCACCAAGGGTGTCGTGCTTGAGCAAATCTTGCAGTGATTGCTCCTCGTTATTAACTTCTTGATCTGCCATCTTTTTTGGTGTCCCTGAACTATCAACCGACGTCTCGATGTGAGAAGCGTTTGTCGTGTCTTGAGAACCTTCTCTTGTGTCTTGAGAATAATCAACTAGCTGAAATGAATTTTCGGACGAAGAACTTCCAATTACTTCCTGCCTTAATCTTCGTCGCAACGTACGCTCGAAATTCGGAGGTGCTTCAATGAGTGGATACGATGGATGATTTCGGGTCATTCACTGTAAGAGTACACCCTGAAGACCAACGACTCTCGTTAGTTAATTAACAAGTCACAACCGGAAAAATAATCGCAGATCAAAGAAATCTGATAACTAGAACAAAGTAACAAATAAGTGGATGGCTAAATTACCGAACACAGGTGTTCCTAATATCAAATTATTCCCCGGCAACGGCGCCAAAAACTTGATCGCTTGCGTGTGTGTTTAAATAAAAGATCGTGCGAGTACGTCAAGTAATAATTAAAACGAATATATTATAACTAGAATCACGCGCGATAGGCAGTGTACCTATCGTTTATAATATAGCTATAGTGAATATCCGAGTATCGAACACGAGGAATAAATTGAGTACTAGTATTAACCTATCAACTCGATATTTAGCCTAAATAAAATAGCAGATTTCTTTATATTACGAACTAACTTAACAGAACAACTTAAAGGATCGGAAAACTAAGGAAAACAACTAGAAGTAATAAAAGTGACTTAAGATGACAAATATGTGTTCGGGATTCGAGTCCCGCTAGGTACTGTCGGCTAAAGCTACGGAATATCGTTCCTACGTGGAAATCGACTAAATCGCAGTAATTTCCTACCCACTCACGGATTTGCTGTCGCCCTAAACGTTCGTGGGAATCTAAGTTTAGCGATTACTAGATGGCGAGGATCGAGTATTTGCTGTCGCCCTATACTCGAATCCTAACATCTACGAACGGCCTGATCGTTATTTAGCTGTCGCCCTAAACGATATACCACGCATTCATATCAACACATAGACATATTGATACAAAGAAACAATATCATAGAACGATAAATTGTCGAATACACGTGTTCACGATTATCCTACGCCTTAACTACGACATAACCCAACGTTCATCTATTCCCAAACACACAAGAGGATTAGCTACTCATATTGAACGTCACAACAACGAGATTTAAGGGTAACGAGGATAGAGAACTCATAAAAACTTCCCTAAGAAGTGAATATGGCGTTTCCGAGGTGGAGCTCTCGTTCCTCGATCGTATGAGCGTAGCTTCGTCGTCAGATCGTCCCTTGAGCTTCTCCGAATCACGGGACTGCTTCTAATGTTCTTGCTTCTCTTCCTTGCTCTAAGTTTTCGTCCCTCTCCAGTTCCCCTTCAGTTCTAAGGAGCATCCCCTTTTTATGCTTTGAAAATGGGCTAAAACACTGAATTTTGGCACGTTCACGGCCTCTTAATGGGCCTTCACGGCCGTGACAGCGGCTAAAAACCCTATTTCTTGACTTCCTGGCATGAGTCACGGCCTCGTGCAACAAGTTCACGGCCGTGAAGGCGGCTTAAACCCTAAAACTTGACTTTCTGGCATGAGTCACGGTTTGTTGCATCTCAAGTCACGGCCGTGACTTCGAGGAATTTTCTTCATCAAACTCTCTGCCATCGTTCACGGGTTCTTGCTTAGGAGTCACGGCCGTGACAGGGAACAGTGAAGTCTCTGCCTAGATTCACGGCTTCGTACAACGGGGTTCACGGCCGTGACACTGAAAGCTTATGTCTCTTACGCTCACTGCCCAAGTTCACGGCCTCATGCATAGGAGTTCACGGCCGTGACTTTCGATAGTCGACCCACTGCCCGCTTTCACGGCTTCGTGCAGTATGATTCACGGCCGTGACTATTGGGGACCTTTGCTCCTTAAGCTCTCTGCCAACATTCACGGCCTCTGTTAAGACTGTTCACGGCCGTGACTGATATCTGGCAGCTTCAAACTTCGCCATTTTCGTGTCGTTTTCGCCTCGTTTTTGTTCCTTTTCGCTCGATAATCATTCGAAGGTCCTACAATATTTAAATGGGTGTAAATAGAGCCAATAAATGCATAGAATGATCAAAACTTTCCTATTATAACCCAAATAAACATAACAATAAACGTATTAAAATACGTTTATCAATGGGCTTTTATGCCTCATAAACATCTTTACGGTAAGCCCAAGTATATGATGACATTGTTGGTTCCGGTGCTTTGTATCTAGTTGGTGGCGCTCGTAAAAATCGGACAGAGTTTCGGCTTATAAGGTGAAGTTGAGTCATGTACGTCGTACGCTTTCCATAAGACGATATTGCCCCGTATTTCAGTGCCTCGGGTTGTCGCAGTACGTCCCGAAGATACAACGACTTAGGAGTTTCGTAACGTCGCATCCATTTGTCTTCTCATGCCGGGGAAGGTGGACCGTAACGAAATTATCGGGCGAATATACCAAAGACTCGAGTCTTCTTTGCTTTATTACTAACTTGGACTAGTATGCACTAACTCTAGAATGCTTCGGAGTGATTGAATGAATTTTCAGACTCGTCAGTCGTCAAGGTTCTATTTATAGCTTTCCAAATGTTACTGAGTCAATCTGCGTAGCTCTAACTATTAGGCTATTCTAACACCTTTTGACCATGGTCATTTCGCGAATAGGCACAACTTTCGGCCTATTCTGCCTACAATTGACCGTCTGACCAGGGACCACAATGCGAATAGTCGCAACCTTTGAGCCCAAATGATCATGGCATTTTCCCAGCCCAACGGTTCGTCACCGACCGTGTGGGCGGCTCCATTCGCTGAACCGAAGCGACCCCGCGGACCCCAACGGGTCAAGCCACATCACCTAACCTAGTCAGTGCCATGTCGCCTATCATTCCTACATGTCATCGCCACGTCATCAACCCGCCACGTCACAAGGACGCTCGCATCACTTCCACGTGGAGCTCTATCTAGCCGTATCACTGGTGCCACGTCATCGAGGCATAATTTTAAGTCCCGGTTCGGGCTTGCGGGCTCGCGCGTATGGGCTCAGGCTCACGCGTGTGGGGGGGCTTGCGCGTGTGGACTCTTGAGCCCATCTCCGTGGGCTCACCTCTTGTTCGATAAACATTAAGGTGTAATCATATATAAATGGGAGAAATTTTTCGAGACATTTGACACCCACTTTTACATGCTATGAATCCACTTTATCAGTTATTGGGCCGACTTCAATAATTAATTTCTCATTCATCCCGATATCGGTGTAAGCGTATTAAGATTCGTTAAATTCCTCTCGAAACATACATTCATAATCTTTCAACGATTTCTCGTTTCGGTGACCGACGGCTTCTCGATTTAATTACATTTTTCAGCTTTTATTAGTGAGTTAATTACCCACACTTTGGCCCAAGCCCCATTTGGACTTAAAACCGACATATATTCCTTGCACTTTAATCTAAAAACAGAATCTTTTGGTACTAGTTGAGTTGATGCAAAAATATATGTAAAAAAAATCGTTATTCTCATTATATGGAGCTAACAAGTCATTTACAGAAACACACAAATAGAGAGTGCAAACCAGACGAGCCCTAATATGGACACTCAAATCAATTATCGTACTTCCACACATAGAGACTGTGAGTATTTTCACACACACAGACAAATGACAACACATATTGTGTATTTCATTTTGCCGTCAGTTAACTTTTATAATTTACATAGATATTGGATAAATTCATCATTGCAATTATTAATATTAACTTAGCTTTATCATCGATTATATATATATATATATATATTGATATGGGGCTCTCCCAATCAACGAAATTTATATGTGTGGGAAATTTATAGCCGGAGAATCGATAAAGTTACGTGTGTAAGGTGCTTATTTGTAAGGAAACCGAAATGAGCGTGTTTGGAATCGTATTTAGGGCGTTGGGGGCCTATTTGGGACGTTGGGGGGCCCGTTTGAGGTATTGGGGGACCTGTTTGGGACGTTGGAGGACCTGTCCGTGACGTTGGGGGACCTGTTTAAACATGCTTGGAACGTGGGGGACCTGTTTGAACATAAACGAAATAACACAAGGATTACGTGGTTCGGATCTTTGTAGATCCTACGTTCACGGGCGCTCTAAAACTGGTTTTCACTAACTTGGGAGATTTACACGCTCATAACTCACTTTCGCTCATATCTGTTAAAGATCTAATGGAAGAGAACTATTATAGTGAGAAAGAGAGATTCCTAGGTGTTTTTCGTGTGTGGGAAAGTGTTAGAATGATAATCCTTGTTCTGAAAAATGGCTAAGTCCCTCCTTTTATAGCAGCTCCCAGCAGCTTCTTCTATGTAGAATTCCAGGAATTCAGGGACGTGACCCCTAGGGTACTGTGAACAGCAGGAAACTGTGGATTGATGGATCTTTGTGACGGCTACAACTTTATGATCAGTGCCACCTTCCTATAATGAGTTGACACGCGTCCCTGTGACTCTCCTCCTTCTTTTCCACTGTCCTTTCGTCCTTGAATACCCAAAAGTCCTACTTTGTTTGCCCGGATAATGCTTATATCCGGGGGATCTTCGTAGGTCCTTTCTCCTAGATCTGATTCTGTACCTTATTATGGGTCTTTCTTCTTGATGGGCTTATTGGACTTTTTTATTTTTAAGCCCATCTACTTTAGTCCACATCAACCACTCCCCTACTCTAATTTTGTTTTTGGGACAAAAAGTGAATTAGAGTAAGATAGTAAGATGAGCCTTACCTCCTTACAGTAACTATTCCTTGAAGGGACGCGCCTTGTGAGTGGTTAAAGGTTCAGCTGGTGTCTTGGGTTTCTGGAGCAGGTATGACGTCCTTATGATATGTCTGTTGGCCAATGTGGAGAAGGGAATCAGTTCCCAAGTTCCTCAGTGCACCCTCTGTAGCTCCCTTGCTCACCTGCGTCCTGGTGGCTAAGGACGTTCGTGAGGAGGATCTCAGTAGGAACGGAGGATGTTTCTTTAGTTCCTTCTCTTGTTATGGGAGCCCAAGAAGCTCCCGTTACCGCCCTTCACTCTTCCTCATGAGGCGAAGTGCTGAGCCTCTTTCGAGATCTGTATGGACCTCGGCGGTCAAGCCCACTGCTTCCATGGATCATCCGAACATAGCTGGAAAGATGATCATAGTAAGTCGTTTGGTGCTCCCAGAAGATCGGGGAACATCTCCCAGGGATCCGCAGAGGCGAACGAAGAGCAATTGGTGTGCCATCCTCCGTTGCCTTCTAGTCCATTCTGGCGTTCTTTTCGTAAGTTTTGCTTATCACGTGGTGGGCTACGTAGCTGCCGTATCGTCCGCCCGGTCCTTAGTCCAGGAGTTGGAGTTAGTTCATCGAATCTTGAGGACCCAATTGGAACAAGCTTAGGCGGGGCTATTGGCAGCAAAGGAAGTAGCCTGGGAATTGAATTCGGGTCGCAAAAAGGTGGAGGTGGGACGTGTCAAGTTAGTGGAGCAGCGCAAGAGGGAACTGCGGAGCTCCCAGGAACAAAGAAAGGCCAGAGCACACCCTACTCGTGGAACAGTGCGAGAGGCTGCGTAGCTCCTTCTCTAAGGAGAAGGAAGAGTGAGATGCCTACTTGGTGGAGGCAGAGGCTGAAGGTACCTGCTTCTCTCATCAGCATCTCCAGTTCATGGTGGTTGGAACGGAGTTCCTAGAGGACCTAGCTGGGGACCGGCACCAAGCGTACCTGAAGGACTCCCCTTTTCTGGGGAATTTGCACCTTTAACGCGACATTATATTAGGGGACGATACAGTGGCGGAGCCATGTCTACTCGTCGGGGCCTTCTTTCTCTCGAATGCTTCCCGGGGATCCACAGGTTCCCTTGAACCCTTAGCTCTAGCTCCCTGCGGTGCCGATATCTCCGAGCTCCCATGCATCGACTTTATATCTTCGGAGAGCCCTGCTCCTATGGCGGAGCTCCTCTACGAGCCTTGGAGGAGATCCTCAGGTCCTGCTGCACATTGCCTCTAGCTCCCTGGGGCATCCTCTTTTTTGCCTTTTTACGACGGTGATCGCCTGTAAGAAATACTATGTCATTTTTTCCTTTCGATGCATAATGGTGTGTGGGAGCTTAACTCCCCATGTTCGCAATTACATAGGAGTTCCCGTTCTCCTTGTATTATAGTTTCTTTTACGGGACCTGATGGATGTTTCTGTGACCATCATTATTGTGGCATGGTTATAGCGCCAGCTCGCTTATTCAATTCGTAAGCCAAGTACGAATTTCACGCCCTTGGTTGCAACGACCGTCTCATTGTCCTCGGGTGTCGCTTTGCGCTAGACTCTCTTTGTCCTTAGCGAGTTCAGTATCTGGGTAGACACTTAGGCCTACAAAATTATAACCCTCGGGATCCCCTCATCGATTTTCCCTGGTTATAGCGCCAGCTTCGCTCTTAAGTACCATTCACGTCGCAGGCCTACTGAGAGCCTTTGATGTCCTGTACACCGCAGCCCATCAGCGGCGGCATCTTGTAAACCCTTATGGGCATCATCACGTCGCAGATTTTCTTATATTTGATGTCAGGTACGCCGCCGGCCCGTCGGCCTTTGGTATCCTCACACGTCGCAGACTATCAGTCTTTAATGTCGGGTACACCTTAGGTCTGCCGACCCTCGGCATCGATTATATTATATGGTGCACCTTTCATTATATGATAAAATTTGCATATTCCGACAAGGCGGTATTTTCTTAGGGATATAATTAGTTTACCCTGGTTATAGCGCCAGCTTCGCTTGAACGCGTGGTTATAGCGCCCGCTCGCTAAAATGCGTGGTTATAGCGCCCGCTCGCTTAGTATCCGGGCTTCTTGTTGGAGGCCTAAAATTTGAAGTAATGGAGCTCCTTTGTCCTCGGTTAATGATGAGGTCCCTGGCTCCCAATCTCCAGAGGCTCGGTCTTTCGACTGCTCAAGTGAACAATTTTGGGCTCTGTTGGAAATTGGAATTCCTCTACCCTGGACTCCTATTATAATAGGGATGTGAGCCTTAAATGGAGCAGGCCCTTGTCTAGAGGAGGTGGGGTTGTCTGCCTTTGATTGGCACAGATCCCCAGACTCCATCTTGGCTACCTTCCGACCTTGGTTGATACCACGGTCAAGGAACTTCCTCAGTTGTTCCACTAGGGAGGGCACTTCGGTTTCATTCTTCAAATAATAGCAGTCGTTAGTATGATGCATGCATTTATTATGGTTCCGATGATATAAATGAGAGTAAGGTTTAGAGGGCCCTGAAATTCCGGCTAAGAGCCTTATCAGTGTGCTATGTCTCTGCGTGCTAGCACGGAGCTGTCTCTTAGGTCCCACGGATATTACCAGCGAGGAGCTGGGCTTTGAGATCCTACGGATGTTTGTCAGAGCGGAGCTAGGAATTGTCCTCTAGCAGAGCTTTATGTGCCAGCATGAAGCTCAAGTTTTATCTCCCTCAGGTTTTCAGGTGTTGTGGCCCTTTGGATCTTTTGTGCAGGCGCGTAGCTAAGGCTATAGATTCCTATCAGAAGCTTAGGGACTTTGCTACCGGAAAGTATATTGGGCTTTCGGATGCTAGTGCAGAGTTGGTGGTAGTGCGGAGCTCACTTCGAGGTCCTACGGACCTTCGCGTGCCAATGCAGAGGATCCTTAAATGGAGCTGGCTCCTATCTGGAAGACGCGGGGGTTGTCTACCTTTCGTTGGCACAGATCCCCCGGGACCCTTCTTGGCTGCCTTCAGACATTGGTCGAGGCTATGCCCAACGGACTTCCCTAGACTTCATACGAGGACGGGTCCTTCTATTTGGTCCTTCAAACAATAGAAGTTGTTACTTTGATGCATATACTTATAAAATATTGGTAAGGTAAATGAAAATGAGATTCAGAGGGCCATGCAGTTCCGGCTAAGAGCCCTTTTCATCATGGGATGTCTCTCGGCTGGCCAGTATCTCTTCCATGTTGTTGCATGACGGTATGAGGTTCTGTAGGATCCTAAGGAGAGATCCCAACAGCTCTCTATCCCAAGGTTGATGTGGTTTTCCATGGGCGCGGCTCTCGCCTATTTCTTCCTGGCATAACAATTTATAGAAATCTGAGGGAGCTCTTGGGACAACGACCCAACGAGCTCCCATCATGGAGGCCGTTGGTTAGTGCACTCCTTTTTACGGAGAAAATGGTGGTGGGTGCCCCCATGGCCGCAATGTTGGACCTACTGATGTTGTATGGAGGTCATCGTCCTCCTTTTGTCGATGAAAGGGTATGACCCGCCGGTCCTTAGCATCTTAGATCTCTCATACCAGTATGGTGCTCCTTTAATAGATCAAGTGGGCACTCCTGTGCTCGGATGGAGCTGGTTTGGAGGTCCCCGAAAGCGACCTCAATATCCGAACGAGGTGCGAACCTTTGCTACTGCGGCTAGCACCTTTGGGTGTTCTGTCAGGACAAGCCTCTGGATCACATCCTTCAAACAATAACAATTTTAGGGTGGTACACATGTGTTCTATGATAACAACAACATATAAGAGAGAATGAGATTTTAGAGGGTCTGAGGTCCCGGCTAGGAGCCTTATCAACACGGGATGTCTTCCATGGATCTTCATGTGCCCGCATGGAACTAGGCGTTTATCTCCCGTGGACCTCTAGACATCGGCATGGGGCTGGGATGTCCTGAATGTAGAGCTCCGAGTCTTTGCCAGCGCGGAGCTGGGCTCTTGGGTCGCATCCTCCAGGTTGCATCTCCCGCTACGGGGTATTTACCTGCCTCTCGTGAATAAGGCAGTCGGCCTCGTGAATCGCCGTAATATATTTATTTACCTGCCTCTCGTGAATCAGGCAGTCGGCCTCTCGTGAATCGCCGTAATACATATATACCTGCCTCTCGTGAATCAGGCAGTCGGCCTCGTGAATCGCCGTAATATATTTATTTACCTGCCTCTCGTGAATCAGGCAGTCGGCCTCGTGAATCGCCGTAATACATATATACCTGCCTCTCGTGAATCAGGCAGTCGGCCTCCTGAATCGCCGTAATATATTTAGGTAGCATAGAAGAGCCGTGACTCATCATTGAGTCGATACAAATGTCTATATCGACAATTATACATATCGCTTTTAAGCGATCTTATACTCATGCACGTTCTCTTTTCCCGACTCTTATACTAGTCGTGCCTGCATATGCTCATGCCATGAATATGCGTGTCATGTCATCATATAATGTAATTAAATCACGTAAGAACTCACATAAAATCATATAAGCATATAGACACGTCACATAGAATCATAAAAGCATATAACGCATAATTTCATGCACATAAAAATTATGTGTTGTAGTTGCGATTTCCACTTACCTGGTATCCTTAGCTATTAAATTTATTGTATATGTCGCTAACCTTCGAACCCTAAGTATACAAACATATAAAATTAGGGTTTGTTAGTCTAGTTATAATTTCACGAAATTGGCTTAATTTGAAAACCCTAATTTTGACTTTTCGAAACCCTAAAATTCAAAACTTTAACCTAACTGTGAAATACTATTGATATAAATCTTGGCATGAACTACGATCTTGATATAACTTATAAGATGGATCTCGAGTTTAAATAATAAAAATCTCGATATGGTTTTCAAAAGGAAATCTCGAGCTTGATTACAAATTAAATCTCGACATGATAAAAAAAAAAAACCAAATCTCGAGTTCTTATACCTAACATAGATATCGACATTCTTAATAAACTCATGAAGATCTAGACATATTCTAAAATGGATGTCGAGCTTGTTAATGTAATATACGATATTTCTATGTTAAATCTCGAGGAGAATCTCGAAGTAATCTTTAAGGATAGATCTCAATATATATTAGGCATGAAATGTCGAGCTTTGAACAGTGCATAATTTCAATACTGAAATTAAAAAAGACTTCGAGATGTATATGTTGATATTACACAAAGCTTTCTACCTAATACAATGTCGAGATATTACTTAATTCTAGTTTCATGGTTTCAAAGTCGGCATATATCGAGATTAATCAAACAGTGATGTAAAAATACCAAGATGTATTTCGATATTACACCCCAAAGACCTCGACATTCTTAAATTCTCATTAAGACTTCGAAATTATTCCTGCAAAAATTACTATGGCTTCGAGATTTATTTTCTGAAGAGCTCATATCCTCATTCGACATATCTTAAATCATCTAGTTTTCAATCGAAACTTATTCCTCTCGGAAACAGTCTATGCATCACAGAACTTCAAATATTCTTAACACTAAAATTTAGAATCGTTAGAACCTAAAATTCTTATAAAAAAACCTAATTAACACACTTTAGTAATACAAAACTAAATTATCTAACTATACGTATAAGGAAAAGAGAAGCATATGTATTAACAATAAGGTCTTACCTTTCTTAGTGGAAATCAGATGTTTGATTTAATTGAATTCCTGTGCCACTTAATTTCTTATGGTTGCTTGAAGGCACTTTTGCTGTTGGGTTTCTTTCGTTGATTCAAGTGTGCCTTTCTTAATATTTATCTTATAAGATATACATGAATGTCTTGAGTTAAACAAATGATTTGACACTATTTAAATGACGTCCTTTTTCCTTGGGTCTGTATCTCCTCCTTTCCTTATCTTGTTTGTTACTTGTAATGCTAATCAAATGATGTCACACCTTACTTTAGTGATTCTTATCCTATCCTCATGAGCTACTATTATAATAATATTGTTTATAGGTTTCCCTTTACGTTATGTAATCGAATGACTCTTAATGTTTCGACATTCTAATACATAGAATTCTCTAACTTCGACATTTATATTACTTAATCTCGAAATCTACTCCTTCGACATTCATGTTTCTTGATTTCGAAATCAAGCCTTCTCGAGATTCTTCCTTCTTTCGAAGTCTTACGAACTCGAGTTTTTGCCTTAACTGATTTCGACTTCCTTTGGCTTAAGTAATTCTTAGGCTTATCACGTGGTATTTTCTTATGACTTGGGCTTTAGATTTAGGCCTAAGTTAAAGTCTAAGCAATCCATACTTATCTTTAATAATTGGGCCTATTTCGATATTGATATGGGTTGTACTTGGTAAGTCCCAAATTGAACTTATTAAATATTAGATGGTTCAAATTTCCTAATTTCTTTTCTGATTAATTCCTACCGAAATGATATACTTATATGCAATTAGTCATAAGTCCCGACTTAATTTCTATCCAGTCCATCGTCTTAGTTCCACAGACATATATCATATCGTGGTTAGCATGAGATCACATAAACACACATATGCAGTCACATAAGTCATATAAAGTGCATGCATATTTGTTGGCCAGCTTACTTTACGGGACTCGGGTGTTACATCCTCCCCCCTTAAAAGGGATTTCGCCCCCGAAATTCCGTCAGTTGGAACAATTCAGGGTAACGATTGGTAGGGAGTTGAACTGGCTTGGTTAGATGATAGAATTTCACCCTAGGAAATTATCAAAGAATCTCAAATAATTTTCGAGGATAGAAAGAAATAGAATCCCGGTGAAGTAAATATGAAGATTGTTCCAGTCAGTGGAACCCGTATTACCTCGAAGAGCTAAACAAGAATTTCTAAAATTCTAACTTAGGCAATGATTGAAAATCATTAGCGTCCATCACTCTTTCGCTATGCCATTCTGATATCGAACGAATATGGTTTCTCAGGATGGTCAAAAGATTGGGGCATAGGATTATACCCGGATATTATTGGATCTTAGATTTCAGGATTTCAGGTACGGATTCCTATTTCAAACACCTATCTACTACGATCACGATTCAGGTCGATACCTGAATTGGTATCAACCAAGTCAGCTGAAAATAATTCTGAGTTTTATCACACGAAGGGTGAATGCAAAAGATGTGTGGTTCTTAAATTCACTAGAAGGCAAGTCAATGTTTGCTGAACAGATAGGGTACCTGCTGCCATAGGCGGGTTATCTTCTACTTCTTCCGCCGTGAGCATGTATACTCGAGCGGGTGCTGTCGGCGGCTTGGCCTGGTTTGTTCCCTGACTTCTAGATGTATTTTCTGGGCACGCTACAAAGTAGTGGCTTGTCTTGCCACATTTAAAGCAGGTGGCGTTTTGGGAGAAACAGACGCCTAGATGACGTCGTGCACATTTTGGGCATACGGGTGCATTCGGTTGGGGTCTCCCCTGATTTGGATTAGTTTGTTGAGGTGGTCCGGGTTGATTTTGGAAATTGGGTTTCACATTTTTAGGAATGAACGGTTTCTTCAGGTTATTTCCATCCTCCTTAGGTCTTTGTTCGAACTTCCTTTTAGCCTCATGTGCTCGTACAATTCGGATTTCGGCTTGCTCAGCCATCAGGGATCGTTCCGCCATTTGGGCATAAGTAGCCCCTTGGAGTCCAGCCATGCCAACGTCGCGGTAAAGTTCTGGCTTCAAGCTCTCCATAAATCGCTCAATCTTTAACGCATCCGTACTTACCATGTGTGTGGCGAATCGAGACAATTGTTCGAATTTCCTAATATACTCCGCCACCGTCATTGTTCCTTGGCGGAGATTGATGAACTCGTTCATCCTCTGGGCACGGACGGAAGCAGTGAAATACTTATTTCGGAAAGGTCATTGTCAAAGGATCTTCAAGAGTCAGGATTGTGTCCCACCAATGACCTGTGCTTCCCCTTAATAGGTAGCTAGGGCATAAGACCTTTTCTGTTTCAGGGGTACGGCTATGTTGGAACATAGTTTCTAGGATTCGGACTCAGCCGAGGTTGGGTCAAGAGCATCTTCGAAGGTTGGGGGGTTAAGTTTACGGAATCTTTCCCCGACCATTTCGATTCTGTCGGCCTGAGAAGATTCGTTGCTTGATTGCCCGCCAGCGTTTTGTTGCTGGATCAGTTGCTGAATCTGGACAGATTGTTGGCAGACTAGTTCCGCGAGTTGAAGGTTAGTCGCATCCCGACTATCAGCAGGGGATGCGGGTTCTTTACCTTCACCCCCATTATTTTCACCTCTTGTTCTACCCATCGTTCTTTTATCCTAATGTTCCTAAGATCAATCAATCATGTAATACAGGAAATTCATAAAAACATAAAACTTACAGGCAAGGCCGTTTCCGTGCTTTTGAGTGTGTGTACATGGACAGTCTGCAGAACCTATATCCTAAGCTCTGATACCACCTGTGGCAGCCCCGCCTTCCACCACTACTTTCTTAACTAGTCTACACGACTAATGTCCTAATGACGAAATAGATCGTGCAAAATTTCGTATAAACTTTTTCCTTTTATAAAAAGGAATCTTATGTTGTCTACAAAATCATCGTGGGTCCTATTTACATAAGAAAGCGCGCATGCGGGAAAAAATAAATCTATCTACTGGGCCTCCACGAGGTCGCATCCATGCACACACTTCCATCTCAAAAGCCCTCGGAAGCTTCAAAAGTTGGCCTCGCCGTGAAAATGATCACGTACCGTGATCGCGGGGTCCTACAACACATAAAAACGTGGAATAAGCTTATAAAGCTCAGTAAGTGAAAACCATACATGAAATGCACGTGACCTAAGTAGCGAAGGCATTCGCGCCAATGCTATCTACTTCTCACATCCATCTTGACCTTTCATAACATATTTGGGCCCCTTCGGCATTCAATCTTACTATGCACCATATAGAACTCAAACCCCTAAGGGTATAATTAAGTGACAGTACACACTGGGAGGCTAAACTCGAGTACTCCATCTGTGCTTATCCCTATGGTGTCTTTCAATCCCAATGCGGTCCACACTGAGAGGCTAATAGTGCCTTTCAATCCCAATGCGTTTCCATTGAGAGGCTAACCCGGGCACACAAATTTCGTTTAACCCTAGGTGCCTTTCCATCCCAATGCGGTCTAACACGCGAGCGCTTCCCACTGGTAGCTTACTACGAGGTCGCCAGCACTCGAGGTTCCCTCGGTGCCGCTCATACCCTCGAGTCGCATCCTCCAGGTTGCATCTCCCGCTACGGGTATTTACCTGCCTCTCGTGAATAAGGCAGTCGGCCTCGTGAATCGCCGTAATATATTTATTTAGCTTGGTGCCTGTCATTACTACGGGGTTTATGTACGCTTATGGGAACTGACGCCAAGCATGCTCTGCCGCATCCGCAGAATAATGCACCCTATACCTAGACGGGTCTGCTGGCATGGCAGCCTTATGTGGCAGACTCATCGGCGGTGGTATGACCTGCACGTACCCCAGCTGGCGCAACACCCTGGAGGGTACGTAGGGCTCCACGATGTCGCGATATCTAACCCAGCCCACGAAAAGAGTCCTCATGTGCTGCGCCGCTGGATCGGGACCGTACGGCAACTAAGCAACCTGATAACATTTCGCAAGTTTTATATAATCGTCGTGAATATAGAATATAATTTGTTAACATACCGAGCTCGCAGTCATCATGTCCAGCTGACGGCGGATCTCAATCAAACGGTGGCCCGTCCGCTCGTACTGAGATACAGACCACATGCGTGATCGTGGCTCGCCAGGCTCCACATGATGGGGTAGACGGTGTGGGCGGAAGCATGGGAAGTACTCGTAGATCCACGCCTGTAGTAACGACAGGCACCTAGCTAAACCCCTTGAATCCGCTCGGCTTGCGAGGCCAAGCTGGCGATAGTGGTAAGCAAGAGCGGCCGAACCCCACGAGTAATGACTGGCAGATGGCAGCGAGCGGTAGAACTCGTGCATGATGTCGGGCT
Source organism: Craterostigma plantagineum (assembly GCA_027422505.1). Lineage (NCBI taxonomy): Eukaryota > Viridiplantae > Streptophyta > Magnoliopsida > Lamiales > Linderniaceae > Craterostigma > Craterostigma plantagineum. Next base: position 5,351,681 of record JAPQWV010000047.1, on the reverse strand, counting down.
TCACCCGGTTCCCGCTCTTGTCGAAGAACAGCGTCGACCCCAATAGAATCCACAGCCAAGCGATGGCCTGGAACCCCGCCGGCCGACCTTTCCGCATCCTCTGCATCACGTCTTTCGACGCGACCGCACCGCCTCTCTAACAACCCCTCAGCACGTCTGCGGAGACACCCATAATCTCCCTCGCCGCGATCTGCTGGTCGCCGGCGTCCGGGGTGCCCGAAACCATCGTCCCGTTGATCGGGATACGCAGGATCTGCTCGACGTCGTGGAGCATGATCGTCATCTTCCCCCACGGCATATGGAAGGTGTTCGTGTCGGGTGCCAGCGCTCCACAAAAGCGCTGAGAAGAGGCTGGTCCAAGTGACCCGGCATGGCATCTGTGAGGTGCGTAAGCCCCGTGCCATCGATCTCGCTCTGCGTCTCCGGCGGGAATTGGTCGTACCACATCTTAAGCGACCGAAGATACAAAGCACGCTGCTCGCACTTCAGCAGTGGCCTCTCCTCCTCACCCGCCTAGATGCGCGGCGCGATGTGCCCCAAGTAACTACGGATCACCTCGCCATCTTGTGGACCACCTGGCTGTGGCCCCTGCACCCTCCAAGAATCGTCATCTACGACCCTGGACCGCTTGCTCCCTATTTTATTTTTTACGAATAACCACTCCTAAATTTATTTTTTTACGTATATTAAGACACGACATCGCAAGTCAGTTTATAATGGAGAAGGGAATTACCTGAGGAGACCGGTATCGCATCGTCGTCGGATGACTCAAACGATGCCGCATCGTAGGGCACCACCTCATCCGCATGAGCCTCCTCATCCGCATGCGGATCGTAATCCGCATATACGGAATGAGAATGACCCGCTCGTTGCCGCCTCTCCTCCTTCCGTTCCCTACGAACGGATGCATCAACGCCGCGCGCCCTCGTATGACGCTCTCCAGATCCCTCCAACGGGGGGATCTGCTGCTCCCTCCGAGTAGGGACTTCCCACCCTTGGCCTGTAATCAGAGATTTATTTAAAAAAAATCGACCGAAATATAATTTCGGCCGGACCATGACCCGACCGAAATCCGAATTCGGTCGGACAATGGCTGGCCGAAATCGAGATTCGGTCGCCGAGGATCTGACCAAAGTCGGATTTCGTGACTGCTCCGATCGAAACACGACTTCGGTCGGAGCGCCGGCGACCTAACGACGATTTCGGTCGGGCAAGTCACGACCAAAAATCGATTTCGGTCGGCAAGGTCGTGACCGAAATTGGATTTCGGTCGACCTTGTCCCGACCGAAATTATTTTTCGGTCGTGACTTGGCCGGCTGAGTTTTCGCTTCGGCCGTGCCGTTTTTCCCTCGATTTCGCGTCCGATCGACCGTTTTTCGGCCTATTTCGACCCGTTTTCGACAATCTATCTACGTACGAATGAATTTTACGACAATTTTCTTACCAATCGTGACAGCACCCCTTTTCCTTTCCCTTTCCCTTTCCTTGTCGTCGATCCATTGCGATTTACAAAATTCTCTGTTTTTTTGTCTGATTTGGTTGTGTGATTTGAAAAGTGTTGCGTAGTAAAGGATTTTAAATAAGAATTCTTGCTTTTTATTATATTTTACCTTTTAAAATTAATTTAAATAACATAGGGGCAAAAACGTCTTTTTCGGCCCTTTTAGGAGACGGTAACAAGTAAAAAGGGTGCGGTAAATAGTAACTCCCTTTCAAAAACTTATTTTTCTTTTTCTTTTTCCGGTTCAAAGCGTAACATCATTTGCTATTATTCAAAAAAGTTAATCGTAGAATTACTACGATAAGAACTCAATTGTCCGAAAATAAATAATCAAAAGAATACCAAACAAACATAAGCAGGTAATGATTTATATCATCGTCATCATCTCATCATCAGTATTGAGATTTCTTCCTCGGTGAAGCCAAATACTGAGCTGAGGAAACTATAGAATGAAAAGCTTTGGAAGCTATCCATATTTTGATTTGTCCTCTTTGGGGGATTTGCCTTCTCTTCTTTAAGCTCTTGTCGAAGATTGACGAAGAGATATTATTTACCTTCGAATTATAACTAGTCCTCATCTTCTTGCTTTGTTTCTCTTCTCTTTCTTTTTTTTTTTCACTGAAAACTTTGAATAAACTCTTTTCCTTCTTTCGTTGTGTGATGTGATGAATGAGATGATCCAATGAGGTTTCGTTTATATAGGATTGTTTTGTAAGGATTAGGACAATGAGAAAAAAAAATGAATTGTTTGGACATGACAGCTAGATTCGATTGACGCTGAGTTGTAATGTTTCTGAGCTAATGGGCAATTATTTAGTTTCAATGAACAATGAAGGCCTATTCATCTTGGACGAGGGGACACGCATGAAATGTTATTATTATTATATGTATGATGCAATTTCATATTAGCATACATGGTCTCTCTCTCTCAATTTCATATTAGCATACATGGTCTCTCTCTCTCTCTCTCTCTCTCTCTCTCTCTCTCTATCTATCTCAATCTCTCTCTCTCTCATTTACATTATATTTAAATTATTGTGTATCGGTTTCATACAATTGTTGCCTTCCAAATCTCTAAGATAAATAATTCGATCAGTACCAATTGTAGAAGTGGAAAAATACAAATTATAAAATAATAATGTGGTCGCCCGATTGTTGCATATAGTTTTTTTTTTTTTTTGAGAGCGATTGTTGCATATAGTTAAATGTGTATATAATATGCCCGTGTCCGTGTCCTGAACAAAATGTACGAAACAATCTAAATGTCTGTCCTACCTAGTAGATATTTTTTATTTAGATATTCATTTCTGTCACCAATTTGGGGTGAACGAATCTTTTTATGTTTGGAATATTTCATTCTCATGGTGGTAAAACAATTCACGGTTATACAACAAAATCAAAATGACTTCTAGACAATATCAAGTGTCCGTACGTGCCCAAACATTCATTAGTTTAATATTGTTGTATTGTATCTCAGTTAAAGTTGATTTTTCTACAAAATATTATTAAATGGACAAATATCTAAATTTCGATATTTGTCCTGACCCCAAGGTTAGGAAGCATTTGGTTTACATTTATTTTTAATTTCATAGAAACTACAAAAAGTCCAGTGTTAAAAAGGCTCAATAGTTATGAAGTTAAAATGAAATCCATGAATTCGAATCCACTTAAACTCCTTAATTGTAATAGATTAACTTGACTTCGGATAAGAGAAAGAGATCTTAATTATAATAGTTTGACTTGACTTCGGACAAAACAAATAGACCAGCGAGTTAATTTGGCGGGAAATGGACACCGATGTTTAAATTCGCTCCATCAAAGTTCATCTGTGACTCCATGACATTCATATATGTCGAGATTTCCGCCACTCCCAAAATTTCTAATTCGCTGTAGTTTCGTGTATATGTGATCTGAAGATAGAAAGATCCGCTCTTGAATGAACAAATATGAAAACGTTAGAGAACACGAAAAACATGGCAAGACTTATTGAAGTTTTGATACAATTTTAAATGTTGTTACCCTAAGGTTCTTGTTAAGATCTTGGACCGGGTGTTAGAGGGGGGTGAATAACAACGGTCACCATTTTTCAGTGGGTTCACGTCCGGTTACAGATTGAAACCGGTTTCCAATCTCCAACCAAGGCCAAGTGCGGAATATGTTAGACTTGGTTGTGAACTATTTGATGCGGTTTGTGTATGTGGGTAACTTTATCCGATTTTGGTGAATGGAGGTGGTTGAGGCATTTTGTCAAACACTTTGAGTGTGGGTGTTTGGGGGTATGTGTGGTTTCGGTTTGTAGAAGTGGAGACATGATATTTGTTATGGAAGTTCGGAGTTAACTCTCCTACGTCTCCCCTTCTTCCTCGCAAGGAAGATTAATTAGATTTTCAGTTATACACTCACGGTACAACCTACCCGCTGACCTCAACTTAATCTAGTGAATCACCTAGACAGCTTTTTACAGCCCATCGCTTCCAAGAGCTTTTTAAAGTCCCTTGGGAACTTACGGCACCCCGCAAGGTCAACCGTAAACGTTGTAGGCCGCAACCTCACAACCACTTTGATATTTTACGTTTCTTAGCTAAGACGGCAACATTCTTTCTTGTCTCGGTGCGAAGACTACATACACTTGTTTATAGTCTATGTGCTAAGACTCACACTCAACTAACCTACTTAAGCTCAACTCTCTAATGTGTGAGTGAGGTGTGTGGGTTTGAACGTTGTAGCACTCTCTCTTTTGTAACCCACACACTTGGAAGAATTCTCTTGCTTTTCTTCTTTTCTCTATGCTCTTGTTCTTCTCTATTGGATCTCTCTTTTGATGTGTATGTAGTTTGCTCTAGGATTCTAAGCTTGTTTTTGCCTGTCACTATTGTTTTTATAGGTCTTCCCACCTTGATATAGCCGTTAGACTCAATAATAAAGCCGTTGGGAGCCTTTGTTGACTTTGGTCTATGCTATCAGCTTTATCTGTCTGTACCTCTATTGATGCAGTAAAGAGATGTACATCGTCAACAGTTGATCAGTCAATCTAGTCATTGACCGGACCAGTCACTAACCGAACCAGTTAAGACCGAAACCGACCAGTAAGTCTGAAACCGGACCAGTACAGACCGAAACCGACCAGTCAGTCTGAAACCAGACCAGTCTAGACCGAAACCGGACCAGTCCAGTCCAGTCTGACCAACCGAAACCGGGTTGACCGACAGTTGACCGCGTTGATCAGTATTGACCGGCAGTTGACCGGCCCAGTTTTTCGCCCTGAGCTCATATTTGATATCTGTTTTTCGAACCGAGCTCATCTGCACACTCGATAAATATGTTAGTAATACAATTTCTAAGTTTTGTGTTTATCAAACCGGATTGCTTAGATATTTAAGTCCAACAATCTCCCCCTTTTGATTAACACAAAAACTTTAACATATAAGAACATTTGCTAACATATTTCTCCCCCTTTTTGTGATAATCAAAAGAATTTTTCTCTCCCATATTATCTCAGTACTAGCACCAACTGAAAGTAAATCAATTCATAATATATCAAGTAGGGATCCACTTAGACATATGATTTCACAAAGGAGCATGCAAACGCCAAAGTATTTCTCCCCCTATCAAAAATAGATAATGCTCCCCCTTAAACATATCTAAACTTCAAGAGATTATGATCCAACAATATGAGAGCACAGATGTTAGATTTATGGAGTGAGAGCACATACGAGCGAGATGGGAGAAAATAAAAGAGCAAGCATGAGTTGAGTGTTGGAAACCGGGGCAGCGCAGTAGGCTGTACTTCGGAGAATGAACTACTATTCCTCAGCCATTACTGGGCAGGTAATTTTACATAGCTACGACCATCTACTGGGTAGGCGAGTTGACGGATTGATGTTCGGACAATCGAGCGCGACGATATTCTATTTTCCGTGCAGCTGCTCCAGCAACGTCAGTCTGAACTTCACCGAATAAACTGATTTCCTTCAGATAGAACTAGACAGCAAGAAATACATCGTTGCGACCGCCTATAATCTACTTTCCTCCGGAGTTTGCGGATCAGCATTTGGAGATCTGAGCGTAAAGTTATTCCACTTTTTCGACAGCTGCTACAATAGACGATACGCGACGACAGACTGAAATTCGTTGAGTAACCGGCTTTCCTCTGAGCATGAGCGGACAGTGGGTCCTATACCACTGTGTTCATCTCAGAGTCTAGTTTCTAAGGAATTTTACGAATTGGAATATGAACATCGAAGGACAAAGTTATTCCAGTTTTCCAACAACTTCTGCATTCAGTCTGTACTTGATCCTCGTCTGAGCTTTGACGAAAGAGCTGCCCCTTCTAGGGAAGAACCGGTCAGCAAATCCTATATCGTTTTGTTCGTTTATGAGTCTAGTGTGCTTAGAAGTTTACAGACCGGAATTTCGATATTTGTGGGCAAACTTATTCAGGTTTTCCAAAGTCGTCGCTTTCTGCCAGAAGATTTCCGCCGACCAGTCTTAACCATCCGGTTTCTCTCTTTGAAGTTCCGGTACTCTCTCTTTGAAACATAACTGGGCAGTGAATCTTACATGGTTACGATCGCCTGGAAGTCTAGTTTTTGGAGGATCTTTCAGATCGGATTTTGGGCATTTGAGTGCAAAGTTATGCGACTTCTTCGAACTTGCCGCAAGCTGTCGGTCTCATTTTTCGCCTCAGATTTCTGATCTGACAGTCTTCAGTCAAACGACCATAACTCCCTCCGTACTTACTATTTTTGAGCTCCGTAAATTTTGCTAGAAACTAGACTTCTTCAGATTTCCAATGATGTAGGCCTCGTCTCTAGATTCCCAGCCAAATAAAGCATTTCATTGTTCGAAGTCACCTGTTCGCCATGACCTCTCTGTTGCCCCCATTTGAATCTTCATTTCAGCTCCGTGGAAAATCTTCACCATATTGACCATCAGCAGTTCTTGATTGAAAATAACCTTGCTCTGATACCACTTGTTAAGATCGTGGACCGGGTGTTAGAGGGGGGTGAATAACACCGGTCACCATTTTTCACTCATTAGTGGGTTTCACGTCCGGTTAGAGAGTGAAACCGGTTTCCAACCTCCAATCAATGCCAAGTGCGGAATATATTAGACTTGATTGTGAACTATGTGAAGCGGTTTGTATGTGGGTAACTTTATCCGTTGGTGAATGGAGGTGGTTTGAGGCATTTTTTGTCGAACACTTTGAGTGTGGGTGTTTGGGGGTATGTGTGGTTTCGGTTTGTAGAAATGGAGACATGATATTTGTTATGGAAGTTCGGAGTTAACTCTCCTACGTCTCCCCTTCTTCCTCGCAAGGAAGGTTCACTAGATCTTTAGTTATACACTCACAGTACAACCTACTCGCTGACCTCAGCTTAATCTAGTGAATCACCTAGACAGTTTTTTACAGTCCATCTCTTCCAAGAGCTTTTTAAAGTCCCTTGGGAACTTACTGTTGGGGACGTGCCCTCGGAATGCCATTCAAGGATGTAATGAATAGGGCATGTATTTAATAATCGATGTATTATTCGTTATGTATTTGAATAATGTATTCTTATACGTATTAATGGAATTTATACTTTATAATTTATTCTTCAAAAAGGCATATTATTTATTTACCTATAAAGTCTTACTAGGCATCCGGTGAGACGGTAAATAAATAAATCCCATATATCGTGAGTTTATTCACCGATTCTCATGGGATGAGAGAGGGGCACCGGTGAGCTATTATTCTCCGATATTAAATTAGTCCATAAGTCTTAGACCTCAGTTGGGTGACTGAGCATCAATTACGACTTATTTGTTGATGACTCTTATATGGTTGTGCCAATCATTCGCTTGGGAAGCGGGAGGTCGTAACATTGGTATAAGTTGAATCAGGGATTAAGTTGTACTTGGACACGACTCGCAATCGACGATCACATGGGCCTTATCGTTACTCTGGGTAGCGTCAATGATCGATCGATTGACTATAGTAGTGTGCGTGGACCTTAGACCGAAGGGTTTTTGACGGAGTTGACTTTGGGGTCTTGAAATGTCACTAGTTTGCTAGGCCCACCTTGTTCGGGAACGAACATGGGTCGGCGGCGACATGCGGTCTTGACAACAAAGGGTAACTGCCGTGCTTAGACTAACGTTAGGGATTCACTATCTCGTTAGTAACTGAGATATATGTCATATGCATATTCGGGGACGGGAAATTACGAAGTCTTCGGCCGAAGCTATAAACTGACTTACGTGGGACGTAAGGGCAGTTTAGTAATTTCGCCAGTCACGAATTAGTCATAGAGTCGAGTCTAGTGAGTTTGACGTAACCATGACTCTCACTCGATCGGGACATTTGTGAAGGGTCTATACATACGACAATAATCTGTAGTCGGTTCGTAGATCGAAGATCGTACTCAACACGGGATCTATTTGGTACCGCGGGACTGGCTAGGCACTTACCAAATTCTTGGATTCCTCCCTTGCCGGGTTGAGACGAACCAAGAGAGTCGGGCTTAAAAATGATCACTGTGATAGTGCCTAACTAATATGAGATGTAAATTAATTTAACGGTCTTAGAGACGTTAATAAAATATTAAATATATATTTTAGAAACTATATTTACATGGACGGATAATTACGGAACGAAAATGGTAATAGTTGAAGCGTAAATAGGGTTAACAATGACAAGCAAGGCTTGTCACGGTTGTGAAGCCCATCTGCAAAGTTGCAGTAGCTTCAAAAATTCATATCTCACAATATAGACCTCGGATTGAGAATCCCTTTTGTCATAGTCAAGATTGATGAGTCGTTTAACTATGGTTAAAATTTCAGGTCAATCGGACATCATTTACCCCTCGATCGGGTCGAAATACGAAACTGCCGCAAAGCTGTCAAAGAGTCACGGCCGGAACACATTGCGCGTGGCCGTGACGACCGGCAGTGGCGACCAAAAATGGTGCCCGATTGTGTTACGGCCGTGACAATCATTGCCAAGGCCGTGAAGGCCTCAAAGCAATGGTCATGGCCATGACAATGGCCGTGACGAGTGGCAGAACATGTCCAATGATGAGTCACGGCCGTGACAAGCTTGTTTGAGGTCGTGAACGCGCATCAAAACATCATTTTCTTGGCCAAACCTAATCCAATTTCGATCCTTGTTCTTATGTTAGACATATGGGACATTATTAGGTCATTTAGTGACATAATAAAAGGGAATCTAACACCTTTTGAGTCATGTAGGACATGATCTCATTTGGATTAAATTAAAAGTCATTTTCTTGGTTTGGAAATGGACATTTAATTTTTTTTCTTAGAGAATTTCGTCTATAACTTGAATTAAGCTCTTTCTCACTCTATCTTTGAGTTTTAGTGAGAGCATTTAGGGTGATCTTTGAGAAATTCCTAATTGTTTGTGAGTTTTAGAAATCACACACATACATATACATCTCTACACAACGCTCCACACCATCTCTAGCCATCCTTGGGGTGGTGTTGGTTTGTGGTACTTCACGGGGTCGGCGTGACTCTCTTCGGTGCAGTTCGTGAGCTAGGGAGCTAAGGATCTTCGCGACGAGGGTAATGTTCTAAACCTTAATACGTGTATACATGCGTGTTTTTCTTTGTATCGAGTTTGGTCTTGTGGCGGGAACGAGGAAATTTTTAAATTCACTCGTTCCAACGGGGAACCTGGGAGACCCATTCAATACTTCCGCTGTGTCCGGGGAGAGGCCTCGGGTCACCCGGGGTTTCCCAACAGTGGTATCAGAGACATAGGCTCGGTTCTAAGAAATGACATAAACTAGTCCGAAACGAACTCGGTTGTGCAAGTCACTAAGTCACTCGAGCGTCGTAGCATGAGTTGTACTTAGTTCGAGTTTGTAAACCGAGCGCTCGCTTGGTCGGAGGTCGCCTAGTTGCGAGCGGTCCGACGTAGCGTAGCAACGTGGAGAGAAAACCCTAGTGGGAGTCTCCTCACGGTTCGTAATTGACACTGGGTCCGTAAGTCTAGGACTAGCCCAAATTTCGTTTTGGTTTCTTTGAGCATTTTGTTGTCGTGAACGTGTTTATGTTGTATGTATATATATGTATGACACGTATTAAGACGTCGGCGTGGACTTAGGCTCTATTTCCGGGTGATATGTTAAGGGTGACAAGGTCCCCCCCCCCGGTTTGTAATTTATTCGTTAATATACGGGTTGTTTGGGACAGCTGATCCCCCCGTCTTGTACCTTATTAATTTTTAGAAAATTAGTTTAGCACGATGGCTGTATGAGTATGAGGAGGAATCATGAGATGGCCGTTTGAAGCCTTGGAGGTCATTCGAGAACACGGTTTGAAGCCGAAGGCGTAGAGATGTGTATTTTTATCAATATAAATGTAGTAGAGTAGAAATAGTCCATGCAGACGGTCTTATAGGCAAACTAGGTTTACTGCAATTACGTGCATGTTTGTTTGACGTTACGTGCGTGTATTTAAGTGTTTTTGTGTGTGAGACGTATTCTCCCGGTTGGACAAAATACTAAGTGGGTAAAGGACTGGGTCCTGTCTTCTATCAAGCTCGAAACCATTGCAGCTTGAGTGTCGTGTGCGGTTTGTCCCGAGTTATCGGCGCCAATCATTTCACTCTTGTCGTAGTTGGTCCGGGTGCGTTAAGACAATAAAGTCAAGCTCATTATTGAAACGACTTGAGTGTATGTGCGGTTTGTTCCGAGTTATCGGCGCCCGACATTTTACTCTTGACGTGGATATTTTGGGTGACTGTCTAAATGTCGCTCTCCGAAACATATTCACGCCTTATAAAGAGTTATCCTATGGGCGGGAATTTCTAAATGTTAGGATTGAGCCAGACGTTGATAGGTCACACTTAGACGGTTATTTCCCAATTAGTCCTGTTAGGGTGAGTGTTCCTAACCGGAGACAAAGTTGTTGAAACACTCATGAGATGGACTCGTGTGGGACACGGGATCATCTATGGGTTCGTGTGGGACACGGCGCCGTCCGAGTAATGGGCCAATAAACTATTAGGTTGAGGTTCATTTATACGGAGCGGGGAAATCAACTCCACTATGAAACCATCAACGAGGTTTCCGAAATCTCTATCGGGAGAATGGGATTTTGAGAAAAATAGTGGGAGCCAAGCCAAACCGTTAAAGTCCTTATTTGTGCTTGTAGAATAATACGTTGACCCCTTCAATGCTTTATTTTCTGCAGATTGTTTTCTTTATTGTTTGTATACAAAATGACGTCACCATTCAATTTACTGATCACGCAAAATCGTTTGGAGGGTCCAAACCTTGCGGACTGGCTCCGTAACTTGAGGATAGTCCTCACTCTGGAACGCCTAGAGTATGTCCTTGAGGGACCCATACCACTCGAACCCCAAAAGGGTGCGAGTGATGCTGACAAGGAATATTATGCCAAATGGATGGCTTATAGTGCCCGTGTCAAGGCTTATATGTTAGCTGGGATGAATAATGATCTGCAGCGCCAGCATGAGGGTATGCAAATGCGCGAGATATTGATTCATCTGAAGGAGTTGTACGGCGAGCAGTCGAGATCGTCTCGATACCGCGCTGCCGACAATCTTTCATACCAAGATGCCTGAGGGTGCAGATGTTGCGGCACATGTGCGTAAGCTCATTGGGTACATCGAGGAACTAAGTTCTCTCGGTTGTCCCATTCATAATGAGCTTCAGATTGACCTGACTCCCAGCTTCATTTGCTCAGTTTATTATAAACTATAATCTGAGCGATAGGCGATTTTTGCTTCCTGAACTCATGAACACGCTGGTTCAGACTCAGTGTGAGCTAAAGAAAGGAAAGGGAAAAGAGGTTGCGCTTGTTGTGACTACAAGGTCTAAGAGATCTAAGTCGAACAAGCCCAAGCCCAAGCATAATAAGCCAAAAGGAGGGATTAAGAAAAAAGGAAAGGCTAAAATGAACGTGCCTAAAGTTCTGAAGGCCACTGATAGGTGCCTTCACTGCCAAGAGCTGGGTCATTGGAAAAGAGATTGCCCCAAGCTTCGAGCTTCTGGGGCTTCAGGTAAAGTTTTGGAAACTTATTATTCATTTACTGTATTTTCCACTTCGTGGATTCTTGACTCGGGAGCTAGTACTCACATTTGTGTTTTGAACCAGGGTCTGGAACGAAGTAGGAAGCTGGCGGAACGAGAAGTCTTGATCAACGTTGGTAGCGGACATAGTGTACCTGCTAGTCATGTTGGATCGAAAACTCTTGTATTAAGTTCTGGACATGTATTATATTTATCCGATGTACTTGTATTGCCCAAAGAGCTGAAGAATATTATTTCTATTCCTGCTTTGAGTAAGAATGGTTATGAATTTCGATTCAATAATAATATTTGTGAGATTTATTTTGGAAATAAATGCGTCGGAAATGCAACGTTAATAAATGGTTTATATTACGTTAATGTCCAGGAACATGCGAATGTAATTACCGACAAACGTAACTTAGAGTTAAATAAAAAGTATTTGTGGCATCTTAGACTTGGTCATGCCGGAGTTCGAAAGATTCAAGAGTTGGAGAAACACGGCATTATTAAGCCTATGGAATCAGATTCCTATCCAACGTGCGAGTCTTGTATTCTCGGCAAAATGACTAAGTCTCCTTTTACAGGGACTTTTCAAAGAGCCACTAATCTTTTGGATTTGATCCATACAGACGTTTGTGGACCGTTTAGTGTAGCGGCCCGACGTAATTTCCATTATTTCGTGACTTTCACAGATGATCACTCTCGCTACGGCTTGGTGTATCTGCTGAAGCACAAGTCTGAACGCTTGAAAAGTTCAAGGAATTCAAGACTTTAGTGGAAAATCAAATTGGGAGACAAATTAAAGTCGTACGATCAGATCGAGGCGGCGAGTATATGAGTCTCGAGTTCGATGATTTCTTGAAAGAAAATGGAATTATTTCGCAGTTTACACCGCCCGGGACACCACAACTGAATGGTGTTGCCAAACGAAAGAATCGAACATTATTAGATAAAGTTCGATCTATGCTAAGCTATATAGATCTACCCATATCGTTATGGGGATATGCTTTGCAAACTGCTGTTTATGTTTTGAACAGAACCCCTTCGAAGTCTGTAGATAAGGTACCTTACGAAATTTGGAATGGTAAGAAGCCCAGCTTGAATCACTTAAGGGTTTGGGGATGCCCCGCCAAAGCAAGTAGCAGACAAACTCGAATCTAGGTCCATGAAAGGATGTTTCGTTGGATATCCCGATGACAGCATGGGATATTATTTTTACTTCCATGATGATCAAAGGATCGTCGTAGCTATTCATGCTAACTTTCTTGAGGAACAGTTCGTTCTAGAAGGTGGAGCTGGCAGAGAAGTGACTCTTGGAGAGTTAAACGAAGCTCCTCCAGAGACATCAGTGCCTGAGGGCACAGATGAGCAGTCCGAGACGCGCCGAGAATTGCGCAGGTCGGGTAGAATGTCTCGCATGCTTGAGAGATATGGTATGATACATGTCGAGCACGGAGGTGCTGCGATTGAGGGGATCGTTGGTGACGACCCCGCTACCTATGACCAGGCAATGATGGATGTTGACTCTAAGAAATGGGTCGAAGCTATGAAAGCAGAGATGGACTCGATGCATACCAACCAAGTATGGACTCTAGTAGATCTGCCCAAAGGTTTTAGACCTATAGGGTGTAAATGGATCTATAAGAGAAAGATTGGATCTGATGGGCAGGTTGAAACCTACAAAGCTAGGCTAGTAGCGAAAGGGTATAATCAAAAAGAGGGCATCGATTATGAGGAAACCTTTTCACCTGTTGCAATGATTAAGTCTATCCGTATTCTGCTTGCTATAGCAGCATACTATGATTACGAGATCTGGCAGATGGATGTGAAAACCGCTTTCCTAAATGGATTCCTCCAGGAGGAAATCTATATGGAGCAGCCCAAGGGTTTTACATCGCAAGCAGATGTTCACAAAGTGTGCAAGCTTAACAGGTCTATTTATGGACTTAAGCAAGCGTCTAGGAGCTGGAATCTTCGATTTGATGAAGTAGTTAGGAACTACGGATTCTTAAAGAATGAAGATGAGCCTTGCGTTTACAAGAAGGTCAGTGGGAGTAAGATATCGTTCCTCGTATTGTACGTGGATGACATCCTTTTGATGGGAAACGATATCGGGATGCTCTCGGAGGTGAAAGCTTGGCTTTCAACAGAATTCTCCATGAAAGGCCTGGGAGAAGCAACCTATATTCTTGGAATTCGCCTTTTTAGAGATCGAGCGAATCGAATGATAGGTTTATCTCAGGCCCTTTACTTAGAAAAGATTCTGAAACGGTTTCGAATGGATGAATCTAAGAAAGGGTTCTTGCCAATTCGACATGGGATTCATCTCTCGAAATCCATGTGTCCTCAAAATGAGGAAGCAAGGAAGGAAATGAGTAAAATTCCTTATGCATCAGCAATAGGTAGCCTAATGTATGCGATGCTATGTACGCGGCCTGACATTGCGTATGCTTTGAGCATAGTAAGTCGGTACCAGTCTAATCCTGGTAAAGAACATTGGAATGCAGTAAAGAATATCTTTAAGTACCTTAGAAGGACTAAAGATATGATATTGATTTATGGAAATGGAGAATTAGAGGTGGATGGTTATACCGATTCGGATTTCCAGTCAGACGTGGATGATCGAAAATCTACTTCTCGTTTCGTCTATACGCTCAATGGTGGAGCAGTGTCTTGGAAAAGTTCCAAGCAAAGCACTACTGCCGATTCCACCACTGAGGCGGAGTATATTGCAGCCTCTGAGACAGCAAAGGAAGGTGTTTGGATGAGGAAGTTCTTAGAAGAACTCCAAGTTGTTCCAGGCATAATGGATCGCCCGCTACCATTGTGGTGCGACAATAGTGGGGCAGTCGCACAAGCCAAGGAACCTAGGTCTCATTCAAAGTCCAAACACATGGAAAGAAAATACCACGTGCTGCGTGGGTTCGTTGAGAATGGCTACATAGCTGTGCAGAAAATAGCCACCGCGGATAACGTGGCGGACCCGTTCACCAAGCCTCTCTCACAGGCTGTGCTTGACCGACACCTCCATAAAATGGGGTTACGATATCATAGCGCATGGCATTGAGTGCAAGTGGGAGATTGTTGGGGATGTGCCCTCGGAATGCCATTCAAGGATGTAATGAATAGGGCATGTATTTAATAATCGATGTATTATTCGTTATGTATTTGAATAATGTATTCTTATACGTATTAATGGAATTTATACTTTATAATTTATTCTTCAAAAAGGCATATTATTTATTTACCTATAAAGTCTTACTAGGCATCCGGTGAGACGGTAAATAAATAAATCCCATATATCGTGAGTTTATTCACCGATTCTCATGGGGTGAGAGAGGGGCACCGGTGAGCTATTATTCTCCGATATTAAATTAGTCCATAAGTCTTAGACCTCAGTTGGGTGACTGAGCGTCAATACGACTTATTTGTTGATGACTCTTATATGGTTGTGCCAATCATTCGCTTGGAAAGCGGGAGGTCGTAACATTGGTATAAGTTGAATCAGAGGATTAAGTTGTACTTGGACACGACTCGCAATCGACGATCACATGGGCCTTATCGTTACTCTGGGTAGCGTCAATGATCGATCGATTGACTATAGTAGTGTGCGTGGACCTTAGACCGAAGGGTTTTTGACGGAGTTGACTTTGGGGTCTTGAAATGTCACTAGTTTGCTAGGCCCACCTTGTTCGGGAACGAACATGGGTCGGCGGCGACATGCGGTCCTGACAACAAAGGGTAACTGCCGTGCTTAGACTAACGTTAGGGATTCACTATCTCGTTAGTAACTGAGATATATGTCCTATGCATATTCGGGGACGGGAAATTACGAAGTCTTCGGCCGAAGCTATAAACTGACTTACGTGGGACGTAAGGGCAGTTTAGTAATTTCGCCAGTCACGAATTAGTCATAGAGTCGAGTCTAGTGAGTTTGACGTAACCATGACTCTCACTCGATCGGGACATTTGTGAAGGGTCTATACATACGACAATAATCTGTAGTCGGTTCGTAGATCGAAGATCGTACTCAACACGGGATCTATTTGGTACCGCGGGATTGGCTAGGCGCTTACCAAATTCTTGGATTCCTCCCTTGCCGGGTTGAGACGAACCAAGAGAGTCGGGCTTAAAAATGATCACTGTGATAGTGCCTAATTAATATGAGATGTAAATTAATTTAACGGACTTAGAGACGTTAATAAAATATTAAATATATGTTTTAGAAACTATATTTACATGGACGGATAATTACGGAACGAAAATGGTAATAGTTGAAGCGTAAATAGGGTTCACAATGACAAGCAAGGCTTGTCACGGTTGTCAAGCCCATCTGCAAAGTTGCAGTAGCTTCAAAAATTCATATCTCACAATCTAGACCGGCAGTGGCGACCAAAAATGGTGCCCGACTGTGTCACGGCCGTGACACTCATTGCCAAGGCCGTGAAGGCCTCAAAGCAATGGTCATGGCCATGACAATGGCCGTGACGAGTGGCAGAACATGTCCAATGATGAGTCACGGCCGTGACAAGCTTGTTTGAGGCCGTGAACGCGCATCAAAACATCATTTTCTTGGCCAAACCTAATCCAATTTCGATCCTCGTTCTTATGTTAGACATATGGGACATTATTAGGTCATTTAGTGACATAATAAAAGGGAATCTAACACCTTTTGAGTCATGTAGGACATGATCTCATTTGGATTAAATTAAAAGTCATTTTCTTGGTTTGGAAATGGACTTTTAATATTTTTTCTTAGAGAATTTTGTCTATAACTTGAATTAAGCTCTTTCTCACTCTATCTTTGAGTTTTAGTGAGAGCATTTAGGGTGATCTTTGAGAAATTCCTAATTGTTTGTGAGTTTTAGAAATCACACACATACATATACATCTCTACACAACGCTCCACACCATCTCTAGCCATCCTTGGGGTGGTGTTGGTTTGTGGTACTTCACGGGGTCGGCGTGACTCTCTTCGGTGCAGTTCGTGAGCTAGGGAGCTAAGGATCTTCGCGACGAGGGTAATGTTCTAAACCTTAATACGTGTATACATGCGTGTTTTTCTTTGTACCGAGTTTGGTCTTGTGGCGGGAACGAGGAAATTTTTAAATTCACTCGTTCCAACGGGGAACCTGGGAGACCCATTCAATACTTCCGCTGTGTCCGGGGAGAGGCCTCGGGTCACCCGGGGTTTCCCAACACTTACGGCACTCCGCAAGGTCAGCCGTAAACGTTGTAGGCCGCAACCTCACAACCACTTTGATATTTTACGTCTCTTAGCTAACACGGCACCATTCTTTCTTGTCGCGGTGCGGAGACTACATACACTTGTTTATAGTCTATGTGCTAAGACTCTCACTCAACTAATCTACTTAAGCTCAACTCTCTAATGTGTGAGTGAGGTGTGTGGGTTTGAAAGTTGTAGCACTCTCTCTTTTGTAACCCACACACTTGGAAGAACTCTCATAATTTTCTTCTTTTCTCTATGCTCTTGTTCTTCTCTATTGGATCTCTCTTTTGATGTGTATGTATAGTTTGCTCGAGGATCCTTAGCTTATTTCTTCTCGTCACTGTTGTTTTATAGGTCTTCCCACCTTGATATAGCCGTTAGACTCAATGATAAAGCCGTTGGGAGCCTTTGGGAGCCTTTGTTGACTTTGGTCAATGCTGTCAGCTTTATCTGTCTGTACCTCTATTGCTGCAGTAAAGAGTTGTACATTAGTCAACAGTTGACCAGTCAATCTAGTCATTGACCGGACCAGTCACTGATCGAACCAGTCAAGACCGAAACCGACCAGTCAGTCTGAAACCGGACCAGTCCAGACCGAAACGACCAGTCAGTCTGAAACCAGGCCAGTCCAGATCGAAAGCGGATCAGTCCAGTCCAGTCTGACCAATCGAAACCGGGTTGACCGACAGTTGACCGCGTTGACCAGTATTGACCGGCAGTTGACCGACCCAGTTTTTCGCCTTGAGCTCATATTTGATATCTGTTTTTCGAATCGAGCTCATCTGCACACTCAATAAATATGTTAGTAATACAATTACTAAGTTTTGTGTTCATCAAACCGAATTGCTTAGATATTTAAATCCAACAGTTCTGAAACCGGGTTTTCGAACCGGATCGGAAATTTTAGTGGTTAAGGTTTAGTGGTTTAACCAGTATTGAACCGGAATCAAACCGGTGTGAAATCGGTATCTTTAGATTTTAAAAATGTATATTTTATGAATAAATCAATCAAATTAAATAGAAAATATACATGTTTTATGGACTTTTTCTAATTCTAGTTTTATAAATTTAAGGGGCAAAATTAATAAAGTAAAATGTATTGGGGATTAAAATTTAATTGTACATAGGATGTGATGTATTAATCCTATCAATTTGGGGGTCAAACTTAAATAGAAGAAAAATATTGGGCTGATAATTAATTATAAATTAAAAAAATCGTGGCAAATAGAATTCGAACCCAAGCTCATCTAGTAAACAATGGAGAGCCTCACCACTACACCAGCTCAACTATTCTGTAGTATAATTCTGTTGCGAAAGTTAATAAAATTATTTTTCTTCTTTTTTTTTAAGTTAAAGAAGACCGGACCGGGATCGGAGCGGAAGTTTGACCGGTCCGGTCGGAACCGGCCAAAATCGGCCGGTCCGGTCTTCAAAACCATGATTACCCTACAGAAAGACAGTAATACTGACACCACGATGAAGAAAAAAGAAACTGATTATTTAATATTATAAATGAATAGTAAATGACACCAGCTCAGCTGATCGGCCTTTTAATTAAAATAGGGTTAATTTAAACCAAATTAGACAAAATAGGGCTAATTTGACAAAAATTACTAAAATAGGGGGAAACGCGACTAATAGCCGCGATGTCGCGCCTATTAAGCGCGACGAGCCATGCGCGGACCAGACCGGGCCAGATCGGGCCCGATATTTGAAAATCGGGCCTGATTTTGAAAAAAAAAATGGTCTGGGTCGACTGACGGCCCAGTAGACCCATCGTCGCGGCTTAGCCGCGACGTCGCGCTTAATGGCAGCGACGACGCGGATAATATAGCCGCGAACTCTTCTTCTTCCTCCCCATTTCTCTTCTTCTCCTCCCCACCGATTCCGGCGATTTACAGCGGCGATTCACGGCGACGAACACCACGTGATAGATCCATCATTCCTCGTCATCATCGATTAAGCTTCTTTTGGGTATGAAACTCCTAATTCGTTTAAATCTTGATTTTGATGTTTCGTTAAATTTCGTCGAATTCTTGCGTTTAAATTTGTGTTTTTGGTATAATATGTGCTTTACATAATGTGGGTTGCTTAGTAGATTGATATTATACGTTAATTTTACTTAATTCACTCGATTTAGGTTAATTTCCCCTAATTTCGAAACCTAATTTTGAAATTAGGGTTTCTAGGTTATTTGATTCGGTTGTTAGTATATGAGTCAATTTATGTGTTTGTTTTGTTGCGATATTGACTTCGAAACGCTAATTTAGGATGGATACGAACGAATATTACGGTCCGATCGATAGATCACTTTTGATATTCCAGGATAGTCATCGTTGTAACGATGTACTATCCAACGCTGATGGTGCCCTCGACACACCTTTGACCGTTAGGGGTTTGGAGAGTGTCGTCTGGGGTAAGCTTTCACGACCGGTGCGGTTGTACGGTCGTGTTCTGGAGAGGTTGGATACTATGTCCTTCTACGGCGTGTATAGTTGTGGATCTCAGAAGTTAGATCCACACTTGATCACGGCCCTCGTAGAGAGGTGGAGGAAGGAGACGCATACGTTCCACTTGCCTGTGGGTGAGGCCACCGTCACTCTTGAGGACGTCGGTGTGCTGTGGGGACTCCCCGTTGATGGTCACTCGGTCAGTGGTGTTATCCAGCACAGGACGCAGGATCAGTGGCTCGATTACTTGGAGGAGCTGACTGGTTACAGACCTGCTGTGGGGGCGTACACCGGGACGAAGGTGTCGCTGAGGAAATTTGCAGACTGGCTAGACGTATCTTGAAGATGCAACCACTTCACCACCGTTCCGGGGTTGTAACGTCGCAACGCTTTCATGAATATAGGAAGCTGTTGGATTGACGTTTCCCGAGTACCATAAACAATCTCTTTTGCTCGCTTGAGTCCATGCCATGCTTGAATATACGAGATGTCGTACCCAAAAGTATCTTTTACGAGCTGTTGCACGTTTTTAGGTAAATACTGAGGGTCATTCTTCACCGTTTGGATTAATATTCTGGCAATTTCAGTACGCGAAACATTGCGATGCGTGCTGGCCAACTCGTGCGTGAAGCATGTGTGCGGTCCTCCGTATCTCGTCACCTTCCAGAAAAAACTTTTCGGTTTGAAGACTGCACGCAGTGTCCAGTTACAGTCGTCGCTGTGATTGCATCTCACGCTCCATGCGGTTCTGTTACTTTCGGTCACGTGGTACTCACGTCTAACAACCCTCAAATGGTAATCGTTAACAGCACATTTTAATTGTTCTTTGCTATTAAACGGCATACCTACGTAAAATGCGGGATCGTCCGTGTCGTAAAAATCACCACCAGTTTCGTCAACTTCTGGGGGAGCCATTTGATAAGAGGTATTAAACGGGACCGACTGGTATAATGCTCTATTCTCTTCTGGCTCACTTGGCGTTGGTTCATCGTCATTTTCATCATCGGCATCGGCGGAATCTGGCAATTCGTCTAGTGCCCCACCCTCGTCGTCAGCTTCGGAGTCACTGACGTCACTATCTCGAACGCCGTCATGAACGATCTCAGGTTGCGCCACCGTCGAACTAGTAGGAACGCAACGGCTACTCGAAGGTATATCTTCTTGAGGGGCAAACGAAATATTCGTCAATCCTTCAGTAACTGAAGTAATGTCAGGAAACGTCGTCGCTGGCATTGGACGCGGCGTCGCGCCTATTAGCCGCGACGTTTAGTGGCCCATTAACGTGAGTGGGCTTAGTGGGCTTAGTGGGTTTTTAGTGGCCGTTTAGTGGGTTTTAGTGGGTTTCGGTCAACGTCGCGTCCATTAGGCGCGACGTCGCGTCCATTAATAGCGACGCAGGCCCACGCGGGCCACCCGCGGGCCCGACCGGGCCCTTGCTTTGCCACGTCAGCCGCCGCGTCCAATAGGCGCGACGACGCGTTTATTAGTCGCGTTTCACCCGATTTTAGTAATGTTTGTCAAATTACCCCTATTTTGTCTAATTTGGGTTAAATTACCCCTAATTTAATTAAAAAGCCCAGCTGATCAGCCTCAATGTATAAACATTTATAAAACCGAAGCAGATAAAACTCAAAAACGTATATCTTCCTTTAGTCTAAAAAGAATTTTAGTGGTTGAAGGGGAAAAAACCAACTCTTGTTCGTACTTGGTATAATAGTCAATGTATCCCCACAGTTTCTTATTGTAATGTAAACAAAGAACATAACAACTAGGCAAAGAGACAATTCATACTCTTTATTTTCTTTTCTAACTGTTTCATCTTCTTTATTCATTTCTTGATAGGAACTGCGTTCTCAGATAGGCCCATATCGCAGGTATAGTTTTATTGTAAACAACATCATTACATCACTTGAAGGTTTTTTTCTTGCATGTTTTGTCGACTACTGTTCCTATTTGAAGCCAAATCCATGTGAATTAGTTTGAAGGCCAACTTTCAGACTGAAGCTCAATTATCTATGGCGAAGAGATCACAAAGAATCTCACAAACTGAACTAAAGTGTAAGTGGGGATTGTTTAGTAGAAAGTTGATCTCAAATATTGGAAGAAGATCTTTAATGAACCATCAAATTATAGGTAATGATTTCAAATTCATGTTGGGATGGGTGGTGGGCCCCGCGGTGGTCAGTGAGCCCCGCAGCGGAACAGGTCTCGGTTTGGCTCGGTATGACGATCGGGGGAAGTGGAACCCACGGGATAAAAATAAAATTACCGTAAGGTAAAAAGAACACCAGAACTTTTACGTGGAAAACCCTCTGTTAACGAAGAGGGAAAACCACGGCCGAGTCGGCAAAACTTTCACAATAGTAAAAATTACAACCCTCGATTTTTTACTATCTCACTTTTGCCACTCGTGTATCTCACATCTCTCTGTGGATGTGGAATAGCAGTTTCTATATGAACTGATAACCTCACAATTTACTCGAACTACTTCAGTCTATATGGTAAAACTCGAATGGACTTGTGATGATAATAAATGAAGAATCCCCATCCTATTTATAGATGTCTTCAGCTCTTCTGGACCGTTCGAAACGGGTGACACGAAATCCGCCGCGTCGCCCTTCAATAGGGACCGTTCATTAATTTATTATATATATAAAATAATATTATAATATTATAATATTATTTTATTTGTTTTTCTTATTTTGTGGGCTTGCAAGTGGCTGGAAACCAACAATTTCATGCTTCAATATTAGGATTTACGTATATACATATTGTGTAGGTGTGTGAGCGAACAAGATGGTAGTAGGTGATGAATTAATATGTGACCACAAACAGCAGTAGGACAGGTTCTTTTATCGCCAGAGCGCAATTTCAGACCACTTGGCCCTAAAAGAGAAAGCAAACTTTTTTCTAATAACCCACCTCAAGTATCAAACATCAGATCCACAAAACAGATCGAAAGACAAAGAACTCATCCAAGCACATCAAGATCAAAGAGAGAGGTGCTCAATAGAGGAGAAGAAAAAGGAGCAGGAGAAGAAGGAGAAGAAGGAGGAGGAGAAGAAAAGAACAAACTTTAATTTTCTGCTAGCCCCATGCTAACTCTTCGATATATCTCTTGTTGGAAATAAGCCTGATCCCAAGGATAACGAGTAGGAGAAAACAATTCGATCGGAGTAGTTGTTGAACCATACCACATATTCCAGCAACAACAAAAAACTGCAAAAAAAAAAAAAACAGATGCGATACTACTGGAAAGTACGGTCGGACGCTTAGATGGAATAGACCCGGTAATATGCAACAGCAGGAGGAGGAGGAGGATTCCGATTCCTATCACTGGTAAGAACTCTCAGCCTTACTCACAATCTTTAACTCAAAACTCAAGTTGTGCTGTTCGATCTGCGCCTTCTATCCAGACGATCCCAAGACCGCAATGACGAAAAGCAACACGATCGGATCACAAAGCGCAAATAATGCAATTATGGAGCAAACCATATCTGTGAGTGATGATGCTTTAATACATCACATATTCATAAAGGTTTTGCTGCTTAATTACCAAAGTAATGATGCTTATATAATGGGCTTATCATGCTCAGTCACATCAATAGCTTCGAGCATCATCCACCACTTAGACATTATTGCAGACACAATCAAATACCAAGAAGAACATCATCAAAGCCATGTCTCTGTCCTCGGCCGGATTTTCACAAAGGAGGCAAATAGCCCGCCGAATGCCATGAACCAAACAGGTAAGTAATTCCATGGTACAGCAAAATCACATCTTTAACACAAAGATCTAATCGTAAGTTTGCAGGCAAACAAACACTACCACCACTCATGCTCAATTTCGAAGAACGCTTCTGCACAGAAAGGAAAGATCACATGTTTTACTACGTAAAACTAGTCTTGAAGGCTTCCCATTTGAACTGGGAATCCCTATCAGCAACCGAATCACTACTAACCAAAGAAACACAGCTCATCTCCCAATAATTACTTGACGAACTGGGCTCACCGCTTATCGATGATCACAGTTATTTCGACACAGCTTATCCTCGATCACATAAATAAGGTGTTACTACACTTGTACGAGGTTTATCGCTGCTCAACTCCTCGAGCAGCTTTAGAAAAACCACTAGGAATCGGGCGAGTAGCTTTAGAGGAAGCTATGATGGACAAGGTAGTGAATGAGGTGGAGTTCTATGTACTTCATAGGACTGAAAGGAGGACGCTGGAATTGTGTCTAAAGATGTGAAGAATTCGGAGCGTGGCTTGATGTTCGACGCCATACTGATCAGATTTTGGCGGAATTTCAGATCATGATCATGAGGAGTCGATCCTCGACATATTTCTCCCTTGGGTTTCAAATCAACTGTTCTTCGATGGACAACTACTGCCAAAATCCGAGGGCTGAGGTAGTGTATCTGTATCCGATCATAATATGGAACTTTATCATATATTGATTATAAGACTCTAGTGTTAGCAAAAGCCCTCTACGTTGCTCAAATTCACTCGACCATCTACCATTGCATAATGCATCTGTAGTCAGTGATAAACTGTTTTCCCTCGTCTAGAGAATTCATGGACTAATACCAAGAGGACCTGATGAATCTTCTACAATAGACGGCTTAGTCATCATAATTATTCGACTTTTATTACCATTATTTGGGAAGACAGACTTAAAAAAACCCAGACTCAGAGTGCAACAAACATGATCAGAAACAGTACAATACCTCGCACCAACCAAATATATGGTCCAAACTCTTCCCAACCCAACCAAATCTTTAAAATTGACCTCCATTACGTTCTAGGTCTAAAAGAATCATATGCACGTCGTACTCTTGTGGTATCAGTGATTCGATAGCAATATATACTTTTATGTGCTCCAAATTTAATCTATCATCAAACGAGCTTCGAGCAAGAGTTGTTTAACAATAGAAGTCCATGGTCTTTCTCCAACCATCAAGCCTTAATTTATGGATTCAATCTTCAAGATCAACACGTAATGTAATGATAGAACGTACTGGTGCTCACTTTGATCTAATCATTTGCCTTGTTAATAACTCCATGAACCCTTGTTTTTAATTGCCAGGTCATGGCATACTTCCATGATTGTTGTGTTTGAGAGCGAAGTTCAAGATATTCTTGCAAGAATGTCGACAAAGATGATAACTTGTAATGATGTATAGTGATGGCTTATTACCTTTTGTACTGATGACATTACAACATTCATGA
Organism: Craterostigma plantagineum; assembly: GCA_027422505.1. Classification (NCBI taxonomy): domain Eukaryota; kingdom Viridiplantae; phylum Streptophyta; class Magnoliopsida; order Lamiales; family Linderniaceae; genus Craterostigma; species Craterostigma plantagineum. The sequence goes on along the minus strand of JAPQWV010000047.1, from coordinate 5,327,224 downwards.
TAACAAGGGTTAGCTAGGAAAAAGGATAGATTATCGAACGCGTTAAAACCATCGAAATCAAGATTCTGAAAATGATGGGATCTTGAATGGATCTTTAAATTAAGCAATGCGTTATTTGAATTTCAACAACTCCATACTCATGGGCAACTGCTACATGGTAAAACTCAACAGACGTCTAATACTGAACTAGGATTAACAGACATGGACAAAATATAAACAACTCCTTTTTACTGATTTTTAATCAAAAGCAAATCCACTATTCCGTATATATGATATACGAGACCAGTGGTCCAATGGACAACTTAGCATACACCATTGTACCCTCTACAACCTAAGAGAGATGAAGAATTTGAGAGTTAGAAAAAGGAAGTACATACCTTTTCTTGGAAGATCATTTCCTTATTTGTTACATAAAATCAAGGGTACCGGACAAGTCTATTTACGGCTGTATCAAGTGTATCGACTTGCCGCTTCAGAACCTTTCTATTCCAAGATTAAGAGGAAACAAGAGTAGAGGATATTTCAAGAGATATAAACAAAAATTGTTGCTAAACAGCATCAGTTCAAATTACAGGACAGCCTGATTGTATATTAAAGCTAGGGGTGAGCAAAACCGGATATCCGGATTATCGGACATCCGAAATTCGGATATCCGGATTTTCGGATATCAAAAATTGATATCCGTATCCGGTCCGGTTTAATCGGATATCCGAAAATCGAATATCCGCTTTATTCGGATATTTAAATCGGATATAGCATCCGGTTTAAATTTATTTTTTTAAATAATTTTTTATATTTTCTTTTCAAAATCATATTTTTATTTCTTATCAAAATAAAAAATATATTTTTTCATATAAAAATTACTACACATAGTAATTAACACAATATGCGAATTCATGATTCAAAATTACATAATAAATAATAAACAATATGTGAATTCATGATTCAAAATATATTCTGTTCAAAATCATTTTTTTATTTCTTATCAAAATAAAAAATATATTTTTTCATATAAAAATTTCAACACATAGTAATTCACACAATATGTGAATTCATGATTCAAAATTATATATTAAAATAATATAAATATAAATATTTCTATTTTTTAGGATTTTTTCCCTTTTTGACCTTCATTTTTCATTTTGGCCTATTTTTTTATTTTTTTAGTTATTTTTAAATATAAACCGGATACCGGATATCCGAATTTTAGACAAACTACTATCCATATCCGATCCGATTTCTTTTAAGATAAATCGGAACGGATATCCGATCCGATTTTTAAAACCGGATATCCGGATTTTTGGGTTTTGAAAACCGGTTATCGGATCGAAATCCGGTTTTCGGATATTTTTCAGCCCTAATTAAAGCCTCTTAGGCAATGAGAAGGGGAAACTAAGTTTGAGCATTATTTGATATTTTGTCAGCCTATGCAAATTCAAGAGAAGTCATAGATGTTATTACGAAAGGATTAAGGATACAGTTGTGAGGATAGAGTGTCCATTCCTTTCATTTCTTCATTTAATCTGCAAGAAGAATAATTCGAAGGGTACCATAAATGCAGTTGCAGACAAACAATGGAAATATAATCATTCCCCAAAAAAACTAAGGACGAAATACTCGGAAGCCACTACAATGACATAAAAATTGTCAGGTTTAGTATTTTACTTTTTCGGGTTTTCCACAGACATAGATAAGCTGGCTGCAGAATTCAGCAGATAGGGATTGATATAAAGTACTTGCAATTTTTCCCAAAGGAATCTACCACGATTTTCAACATAAAAGATCTCAGGTTAGATTATATAAGGCACTCATTTTTCCGACCTAATTAGGGAACCATGCCATCTTTATATAAAATGGAGTAGAGACCAACGAACCTTAGACATGAGTTAATATACCGATTCCCTTTTGCTGATGCATCAAGCGCTGCAAGTAGCGTGTAAGGTCAGCTGTGTGCGGCTTATGATCCATTTGTAGAAGAAAAGAATATACATGAAATTCAACTTCACTGACAAAGCCTCTCCAAGAGTCAATACAGCCGAACAATAAAAGAGGCATAAAAGAACAGAACAAAGGGGAAAAAAAGAACAGAAGGCTAACAAAAATGCTAAACCAGATTGTAAAGCAAAACAAAAAGGGGAAATTATCAACCAAACTAATATTTACCACTTTCTTGAAGACGGCCTGCTGCATCACTGAAGCAGTTCAGGTGATCGACAGTGGAGCTTGTAGCCTGAGCATGAAAATCACCCTTATTAGAATTGCATTACTACATACCAAAGGCAGAAACAGAGATCAAAGAACGCAACAGTCAACATTAAATAAATATCCAGCCATGAGAAGCGCAAATTATTGCTGGTAACTCAGATGCAGATCTTAACAGACCAGGCCAGCGCATAAAATCAACTGAAGAGGCGAAGGCAATCAAAGCAGTAGCAAGGCCACAACTTTCAACAGTCATCGAATCGAAGCTACTAAGTATAATGCCCGGTGAACCATACGATTTTTCTTCACCTGAGCTAGTGATAATCGGAGAGAGGCGAAGAGAGAGGAGAAACTGTCGGCTATAGCAGCGGAATCTCTTTCCACGGCTTCCAACGCTGCGAGTATCTCCTTCCGGTGATCGGACGACTCAGATCGGTCGGCGTTGGTTGTGCCGTCGTTCTCCATTGATCATAGAAGAGCGTTGACCGACGATAAGGTTTAACGCGTGTTGGTTAACTGTACGGTCTTTTTAAAAAATAGCCTTTGACGCGGTCAAGTTTAAAAAAATAGCACTTTTGACTTTTTCTTTGGTCAATAGCACTCTTTTTAATTAACACTTAATCATCTTCTCGTAATTCCTTATTATTAATAAAAGAAAAAGAAAAACAAAAATAAAATACAACGCCTGAAATGAATTAAAAGCTGCACGTCCATTTTGCAGCAGAAGCATTCATTCCACCTCACCCAATTATTCTTCTTCTTCCTCGTCCTCGTCCTTAAGAGAAATCACCTACAATTTCTTCTGCTTCTACAAGGCAGTCGACCCGACTTCATATCAGCTTCTTCACAGGCGAAGGAACACTCGAAAGTCCTCAGTGAAAGAATTGGAACCCGACGCCTCACTGTAAGTATTTTTCCTGGTCGTATTTTGAATATAACCATCTAAATTTGTAACTCTCAGTCCTAAACCCTGCTTCGAAGTTAATGGGTTCTCCCAGCTTCGAAATTCCGGTTTGGACTGCCGAACATGTTCAATTTTCGCTTTTTAAAACGTCCAGTTGGTCAGGGGATCCTGCTTGAAAGTAGGCAACCCGCGCGTTAGATCACGGGACCCTAGATAGAAGCATGAGTCCAGCACATAAATATACGGGACCCGCACATAAATTCATGGGACCCGCGCATAAATTCAATGGACCCGCGCATAAATTCATGGGACCTCTATACCATCAGTGCATGGTTCCCGCACATTAGTGCCGGCGCATTAGCTCTTGGGACCTGCACATAAATTCAGGAGACCTGCGCGCAAAAACAGGGGACCCGCGCATAATCGCTTCTTATTGATAGGTCCCATGCCCCCATACACTAGATCTTGGGTCCCGTGCACAAGACCTTTGGTCCCGCGCATTAGAGCTTGGGTCCCGTGCACTAGAGCCTGGGTCCCGTGATATATGTTAGGGTTTTCGAAAGGTCTTACAGTTTTGCAAGCTGTAGGGCTTCAATTAATTATGTCTACATTATTATAACACACATCATCCGAAAATAACATTTTTAATAATCCTAGAAACAAATCGATCAAGAATGCTGACGGACGCCCAAATCGTCGCCCGCCTCCAGGAAATCGTCCGTAACTCGGACCCCCGGACTACCACGGCCGCCGCCGTCCGCCGCCGTCTAGAGGCCGACCTCGGCGACGACCTCTCCCAAAGGAGACTGTTCATCGTGTTTGAGATCGACAGATTCTTAAACGGCGACGACCCTCCTATCGAACTCGACGGCGACGGCATCTGCGATGGTATGAGCGAAGTGATCGAATGACAAGCACCCGAGGCTGTCCGAAACGACGACGACGAGGCTGAGAGCGAAGTGATGGTAGGCCCAGGTTGGATCGAGGTTGTCCGAAACGACGCCGTGAAGGAGGATGTCGACCAAGCTCCGGTTGGAGAAGGGCGAGAAGGGTAGAATAGTAAATTATTTAATAATTTTATGCTATTGTATTGTACGTGAATCTAAGTATTTATATTTAATTTGAAGCATTATATATTATGAACCTGATATATATTTTAATTGTATTTTAAATTGAATGAACTATATTTTATAATATATAATTATGTTTAAAAATATATAGATAGCTGTATTTAATTAGGTTAGTTATGTAATAAACATAAAGGGGTATAAAAGAATTTACAGGTTTTACTGTAGCGATTGGCAAACAACGGACCCGTGATATAACAGTAAAAGTAAAAAAGCAACCACCACTTTAACTTTCAATTCAATTCAATTGTCTTTTCTCCTGCACACGAAACGTTTTGCAAATCGTTTCTCTGCAAGTAAAACCCAAATCCGAACCTCAATCTACAATGGCAATCAGCGGGAACACCCAGAGAGTGAAGGTATTTGTTCTACTCTTCGTCTTCAATTTAACGGATCGAACCCTAATTTTCAAAATCGGACCCGTGCTTGCAAGCTAGGACCGTGATTGCAAGCATTGGACCGTGATTGCAAGCATAGGACCTTGCTTAGAAGTAGTGCGTATTTTCACGGCACCCGCCCATAAGATGATGGTCCCGATGATGGTCACAGCACGGGTCCACTGCGTAGCGTGGGTCCCGTGACCTTGCGCCTGCGAAGAACAACACGGGACCCGTGCGCTACGAGCAGGGGACCCCTGCGTTATAAGCAGGGGACCCATGTCTGGACCATCAGCTTGTGGGCGGGTCCCATTAAAATTCGCACAGGTTTCGTGTAAATTCGCACAGGTCCCCTGTCAATATTCATACCAAGTAATTGGCTACAATGTGTTTTACGTATATAGGTTGTGATGAAGAAGCAGTTCGACACAGTGGACGAAGTTCCTGATTGCCGTCCTGCGGTGAGCTCGTTATACAGCGACGCCAGCGAGTTGATAAGACGGTGTCTTAACCCGGATGAGTTTCAGTTTTTTTGTGCCTCGAGTCCGTTCGGCCGCCTTGTTATGGCCGAGCCGGATTTTAAGCTTTCGCTTCAGTTGTTGTGGTACCTCATCCAGAGGCAGACCACTCTGCACAACCGTGAAGAGCTCTGGATGGTTATTGGCAATAGGCCACTCCGATTTTCAAAATCGGATTACTGCCTAATCACCGGGCTGAAGTTCGAAGCCGCGATACCGGCGGTGAACGAAGACGAAGCATTCGCGAGGAGACATTTTGGCGGTAGAGCCCAAATTCGCTTGTCTCACGTCAAGATTGCGTTGGAGGGTTTTTCTGTTGACGAAGAACGTAGGGACGACGAGAAGCTGAAGTTGGCGAACGTCTACTTCGCCACCGCGGTGTTGTTGGCCCGAAAATCAAAGAAGGACACCGTCGTGAGTCCTTGGGTCCTCCATCTCGCTGAAGACCTGTTTGCTTTCTCACAGTATCCTTGGGGCAGCGTGGCTTTCAGGGATGTCATACGCTCCGTTAAAAGAAATCTAGTTGAGATCAAACGGGATTGGCTGATAAGTGGGTTCGTGCAGCCACTTCAGGTGATTTATAATTAATTTTTGCCATACCTTGTTTTGACATGATTGCTAATATTATTTGCGTTATGAATTCAGATAATGGCATACGAGTGCATACCGGGCGTTGCAGACGAGTTGGCGGATCACAAAGAAGAAGATTACACGCCACGCATGCTCAAGTGGGTGACGAGAAATTGGAGTCGCAAGGGATGCCCGACTATTTTAGTGACGAGAAATTGGACGAAATCACTAAAATCACCTTGTATGCTTTCTGTACCAAAAATGGTCGTGCATTATTTTAAAGGTTTATCAAGTCATATGATGGGATACGTGCTAAAGGGACCATAACTTGAAATCATGGGACCTGCACGTAAAATCAGGGTACCCGCACGTAAAATCAGGGGACCCGCGCTTATTGCACTGGCGCTGATGGGACGTGTCCCGTATATGTATATGAACGGGTCCCCGGATTATTTAGGGTTTCTCACGTTCGCTTTAGTCGTACCAATAATTGAACAATTACTGAGTATTTGGTCAAAATATTTTCCTCAGTAACAAGTCAAATCACCCATCACGTTTCGTCTCATACAGAGAATCAATTACTCAACAATGGAAAAAGTTTTATCAAGTCATATGGTGGGATACGTGCTAAAGGGACCATAACTTGAAATCATGGGACCTGCACGTAAAATCAGGGGACCCGCACGTAAAATCAGGGGACCCGCGCTTATTGCATTGGCGCTGATGGGACGTGTCCCGTATATGTATATGAACGGGTCCCCTGATTATTTAGGGTTTCTCACGTTCGCTTTAGTCGTACCAATAATTGAACAATTACTGAGTATTTGGTCAAAATATTTTCCTCACTAACAAGTCAAATCGTCGCATCACGTACTTTCGTTTCATACAGAGAATCAATTCATTCAATAATATCAAAAATTTTTAGTCAAATAAACCTACAAACTAACATCCATAAACCCTTCAACTACACCAAGTCCAATAAACCTACAAAGCCACTTACAATTACACTTCCAAACTCAGCCAAACAAATCAATTCATACAGCTATGCGGGTCACGCAATATCCGTGCAGCCATAGTGGCTCGATACGCTGAAATATCAATCTGCCTTTGATATTCATCAAACTCGAGCGTGTCAACCATAACCGTCACACGGTCGAATATGTCGTGTGCCGCCCCAACGTCGAAAACGCTGTCCCTAAAGTACGCCGCCTCCAACTCTTCCGCTGACGGCACTAACAACCCTCGTACAAAATCGCCGTTGACGGCATCTGCGACCGTCCTAAGAGTCGGGCATGCTTTGCGACCCCAATTCTTCGTCGCCCACCTGAGCATGCGTGGCGTGAAACCTTCTTCCTTGCGAACCGCAAACTTCTCTGCAACCCCCGGCATGCACTCGTATGCTAGTATCTGAATACAAATAACGCAAAAAATCTTACAAACGTCCCTCAAAACATGGTATGCAAGAAGCTTAGTTATAATTCACCTGAAGTGGTTGTACGAACCCACTGATCAGCCAGTCCCGTGGCCTCTCCCGTAGATTTACCTTAACACTTCGTATCACCTCACGGAAAGCCACGGTGCCCCAAGGGTACTGGGAGAATGCAAATCGATCTTCGACGAGACTAAGGACCGTCGTACTGACGATGGTGTCCTTCTTCGACGATCGAGGCATCAACACGGCGGTGGCGAAGTACACGTCCGCCAACTTCAGGTTCTCGAAGTCGACATCGTCCTCGTCGCTAGACAACTCCTCCAACACACGCTTGACGTGCGACATGCGGACTTTTGAGCTGTTGCCAAAATGTCTTGCGGTGAATTGTGAGCCGCCGTTTACCGGCGGTAGCTCGGCTGCGAACTTCAGCCCGGTGATTAGGCAATAATCCGACTTTGAAAATCGGAGTGGTTTTCCGCCAAAAATCATCCACAACTCTTCCCGGTTGTGCAGCATCGTCTGGTTCTGGATGAGGTACCACAACAACTGGTCCGAGAGGTTAAAATCAGGCTCAGCCATAACAAGGCGGCCGAACGGACTCTCGTTCCTAAAAATCTCCCACTCGTGGTGGTTCAGACATTGTCTTATCAGCTCGCTGGCATCCGCGTATAACGAGCTCATTTTTACACTCAAACGGGGAACTTCGTCCACTGTGTCGAACTGCTTCTGCATCACAACCTAATTTATGCGAAAAACACATTTTAGCTAAATTACGTGGTATGAAATAATTAAAACAGAAAACCCTTATGCATAGATGCGCAGGGGACCGCATCGCATATGCTGAGATTCAAGCACGGACGCGCATGAGACCCCTGCGCATCGGCGCGGTCCCAGCAAGGGTCCCCTGCATATAAGCGCGGGTCCCCTGGTCATAGCGCGCGGGTCCCCTGCTTATAACGCGCGGGTCCCCCGAACTTGCGCACGCGCAGTGGCACAGGACCCGCCCGTTAAGGTAAGAGGACCCGAGCGTTTAAGCAGGGGAACCGTGCGTATAAGCGCGGGTCCCCTGCGTATAAACGCGGGTCTCCTGGGCATAGCGCGCGGGTCACCTGCTTATAACGCGCGGTTCCCCCCACTTGCGCACGCGCAGTGGCACAGGACCCGCCCGTTAAGGTAAGAGGAACCGAGCGTTTAAGCAGGGGAACCGTGCGTATAAGCGCGGGTCTCCTGCGTATAAGCGCGGGTCCCCTGGGCATAGCGCGCGGGTCCCCTGATTATAACGCGCGGGTCCCCCGAACTTGCGCGCGCGTGACCCATGTCCTATGCTTGCAAGCACGGGTCCTATGCTTGCAAGCACGGGTCCTATGCTTGCAAGCGCGAGTCCTATGCTACCAAGCTCTGTCCTATGCTTGCAAGCACGGGTCCGCACCAAATTAGGGTTCGATGGGTCGTTCCCAGATCCCCTCTCGCGTTAAATTGAAGAAGACGAAGAGTAGAACACATACCTCCACGTTCGCGTTGAATGCCATTGTCGAATGAGTCGATTTGCAGAGAAGACGACGATTTGCAGTGCAGGGGCGGGAGAGCACACGCTTGTTCTTTTACTGGAAGTAAAAGTGGAGATGATTTGCAGTGCAAGGGCGGGAGACACGCTTGCTTTTTTTACTGGAAGTGAAAGTGGTTGTTTTTTTTTACTTTTACCCCTCTCTTCTATAACGGGTCTGATGTTTCATATTCGCTACAGTGTAACATGTAAACCCTTTAATTAATTTCATCGTTAAGTGTTGTTGAGGTTGTTGATTGACATTAAATAAGGGTAAAATAGTCTTTAGAGCAGAGTTAGTAAGGGTAGAAAGGTAAAGTCCGATTTTGGGTGCTATTTTTTAAAAGATGACCAGCTCAAGGGCTATTTACTTAAAAAATCTGTTACCTGTAGCTCTCAAACGTTTATATTGGTAAAAGGCGAATAACGTTTTAAAGATATTTGCCGATAAAGATGATGTTGTGCTTGTATTTCTTTTTTTTTTTCGAAATGATACATTGCATTAAAACAAAGAAACAGGGCTAAATATCCCAAGGGTCTCACCGGTACATCGTCAACCAGAAGAACAAAGGCTCACTACCAAACAATTCCACAAGGGAAACAAACACTCCCAGATGGGGAGAAAATTGTCCACAAGGGACAAAAAACCGAGAAAAAACAGAACAACATAATCTACGACCAAAAGGGAATCCATTATGTTGTTCCACTTCCAGGCGAGTAAATCTGCTTCGAAATCTCTTTGGAGCATTTCGTCGAACAGTTTCTTTACCTGGACGGGTGTACGACTTTGGCTTTTGGGGAGTCGTCGGGGCTGGCTGTAGGAGCTGCCGGCGGTTGCAGTGGTGGGACGGCCAAAGGCGGCGGAGCATAGCTCGCCGAAGCAGCAAAAGTCGGCTTATATATTTTTTTAAAAAAACAAAAGAACACCGGAAAAAAAAAAGAAAAATGGAGCTCCCCATTGAGGTGGAGGGAGGGGAGATTAGTATAGAAGGTGATGACCGACGGCTAGGTTGGACTAAGGAGATTTATTGGTTGAGAGAGATTTTTTAGAAACTTAGTGATTTGTATTTTCTTTTCCGAAATGATAATTTAGATGATGTTATGCTTGTATTTTCTTTTCCAAAATTATAATTAATCCATAATATTAAAAGTTGATAAGGACATTCGTTGGAGTTACACGTGAGCAACAAAATGATACAATTAGAGTAGTTGGAGTGACAAGTCATCAAGAAAACGATACGCCCTTCTTGCACAGTATTTATGATTTTTTGTGAGTGTAATTGTTAGAGCAGTACAAAGGCTTGGCATTAATTGATAATGTAAACATTGTAATAATAATTTTAGTCGTTATTATTATTACATGTTGCATCTGATAGAGATTCCCAGGCCTTGAGAGAGAGAGAGAGAGAGATATATATATATATCAACTGATGATCTTCTTACAAAGTACTAAAGGCAAACAGTTTGAAGATGTAATCTATACCAAAGCAATTCAGAAACGACGCTATGTTCCGAGGCCCTGAATCGATGAGCGTCTGTCATACAAAAGAAAGGTAAACATTACATAAACCTTCGTTTTCTGAGAGGTAAACTGTTGTGCCGTATTAAAATTCAACAGGTTCATTACGCCAATCTGTAAAAAACAACCACGCAATAATCGAAAACCCCAATCAAACTAAGCACTTACTCACCGCAGGGCGCAGGCTGATGAACATTGAGCACACAAAATTATCTTCATAAAGCGGCTTAGAAATTTCTAACTGCATGCATAAGGATTACAACCTTCGTCCCTCGATAGTTTTTGAAAGAACCAAAACATGCGAAAATATTCCAAAGGCTTACATCGAGGAGAGTTGTACGGTGTCTCTTTGATACAAATGGTTCTGTGAGTAGAAGCCCATTCGAACTCATTAATTCGACGAAGCAGTCAAATTCTTGCTCCATCTCATCGACGTTCGTTGATGTAGGAATTATTACCTTTTGGCATTTGATCTAAAAGAAATGTTTTGCAACTTTTTCACTGAATTTTGTTGGCGGCGACCAAAAGCAAAAGTAACAATGAGATAACAAAAAATTGCTCAGAAGCTTACCAAAGGCAAACTCAGTTTGTCGTGATGCATCAGTTCTGTGATGCCTTGGGGCAATAGCGGCATCTGCAAGAAACAATCACATAATCGATCAAAATAGATTTCAACATAAAAATAACCATCGCAGGCTGATGAACATGGAGCACACAAATCCTCTTCATCCCTTCTGTAAAAAAACAACTAAGAAATAATCAAAAACCCCAATAAAACTAAGCACTTACTTATCGCAGGCTGATGAACATGGAGCACACAAATCCTCTTCATCTTCTTAAATCCCCATTGCCTGATAAAAGGAAAGGAACGGAATTGATAAGAACCATTTCAGAAACCCTAGAAATTTCTTTCCCAATATTTAGTTACCTGGAATAATCCTGGGAGGAGTCGTTGATGCGGAGAACGCCGGACATGGCGTTCTGCTCTATGGTGAACTGAGTGTTGTTGGAGAAGTCGCCGAGGACGGACTCGAGGGTGTTGCCGTCGGGGAGATAGATGTATTCGTCGCCGTCGGAGTAGAAAGTCCAATTTGCGTGATGCCTGTAGCGGTGGAGGCAGTCGTTCGCCACCAGGAATTGGTTGAAGTAGTAGCCGTCGTAATCGGACTGGGACCTAATGTCTTGGAGGGTGAACCTACCCGCTCTTATTCACGGTTCAAGCACCGTTCTCACTCCGGCGAGACACCGCCGGCGTCGTGGAAGACGAAGTGAGAGCTCCGGCTGAAAAACCAGGCGTGGTAGGCCATCAGATGAGCCCGAAACAGCCCCAAATGTCATTTTGTTTGACAGTGTCTTTTCGTTTTCGGTGCATTATTTAAGACGGAGGTGGCTTTTCATTTCTAGACCAAATGAATTTGAATACATCGAATGCGACAAAAAAAAACAATAAAATGCCACGTGTCATCACAATAGGGTCCCTATCCTACTTTTATAGTATATAGATTATGTAAATATGAGCTGTCACAATTATGCAACATAAGACGTTATTGTGAGCGTTATTGATAGAGTAACTCAAGGCTTGCATATGTGAACATTGTTATATTAATTAGTAATTTTTTAGTCGTTATAATATGTAACTTACTAACCATCACACTGCTACATAAGGTATTTGAGTTGGCATTTGTTTTATGCATTGAATCACCATGTCAATTCCAACCGTTATGGACAGTTACATGGTCTATTTTGCTATATATTAGTGCGCATATCCAAATTCGTAATCGAAAAAACAAGCTACATAGTGTTGTGTTATTTCAAAATTATAATAATGGTATGCCTACGCAATTACTTCATGCTTGAGGCATTGGAACCAAGGATTAAATCCACCACTGTCATCGTTCGCCTCTAGCGATCATGGAAGGCCACAAACTTAAAGAAAAATGGAGAGCTGATGACCATAGACATGTTGTTGCTAGACAATTGTTATATGGTTAATAGATGATAAGCTAATTTTTTTGAAGATTCAATTGTTTTTTATGTATTGTGGGCACAATACGGTTATGCAGACGTCTTTCACTGTCTATGAGTTGACCGTTTTCAGGAATTGCTTGTGAAGGCTGTATATTTGCTATATCCGACTTTGAGGTTGTCAATGCTCCAGACGGCTTCGGATGACATAACATTATCAAATGATAAATTTTTACCGATCGTACGACCATGCTGTTGACAGTGGCGATTACAGTATAAATGAGGAGAAATTTCAGTTACGTTCGTATGCGGTTTTCTTGGATCTTGCAAACAAGAATCAAGAATTATCGGGTAGGTATTGGCCATGGTTTCGGTTGATCGTGCATGATTATGCCAGCCTGTTCCAGTAGATTATTTTGTTATCATTTTTGTTTTGTATTTATTGCCGTTAGTAAGCATGTATATTCGTCAAACCTTTCTAACTAATTATTTTATTAACCAACATGCTATATGTTATTGTGCTACTATCGCCTCTCGGCGAACCAGATTTGGGCAGGCATGTCGGTACCAAGAGAGTTGTGCTGAGGATTATATTGGACTGATTTCTTTCTGCATGTTGCTTTCGAGAAGTGGTATTCTTTTAATACTTTGACTTATAATTTATTACGTCATGGGCAGTGGTGAGACCGTGAATGTAACGATCTGGGATGAGAAGGCTATGGAGTTTTGTGACATGTTACGATCTGTTGTTGGGATAGTGTTATTGTCGTTGTAACAAGCGTTAATCTAAAGATATATGGAGGTGATTGTCCTCATGTATCCATTTCGTGTGTATTGGCTTGATATATCTATTCCAATTTTTCAAAATGTGGTCCACTGTGGTCCTTCTTCGCAGTTGGATTATATCTCAATACATCCTCACCTACGAACTCTATGTGAATTACCGTTGTGCTATGGTTTCTGATTTTCAGAAAAGGGTATGTTAATGGTGCTATAAATGGTGCATAAATGTCGTTTATCTATATATTATTTATGTAATTCTTTCTTACATTGGTGTAGATTAAATGATGTTGGAGGGGTGAGTTTGGTTTATCCAACAATGTTGAACTACCATTGAGCAGTATTTCTGATGTATATGAATTTCTACGCACGAAAACTGGGCAGGTTTTCAATGAATTTTGTCTTTGCTTATGATTTTCAATGCATTTCTGCATAAGTTTTTTATTTTGTTGTTGCTGATGCTTTTTATTTGTGTAGGAATCAGATTTCGTCTGCATAGCAAAGATTACTGAAAATCGTATCGTGAAGGTGTTGGAGTTACCTTTCTTGCGCTAAAAGCTCAAGCAAGTTAGGGATATCCGATACGCAACAAATGTTTGAACTTGAATGCAGTTGAAATTTTCCGGTAATAGTTGAAATCTTTAGGTATGTTGTTATTGAGGAGTTATCTTACGCTTTTGTCCCTTATTAGCTTTCGAGTCTAGGTGGTTGTTGATGAAGGATGCGAGTCTGCGAACTTTTCATATTTGATGGACCCGCCAAAAAGCACACAAGTACAACGGCAGAGGAATTGGTAACCACATTGGTTGGTGGCTCTTCATTTATTTGTATTACATATGGATCCGCATTTGTCCCGACTCCCCTTCAGCTGAGGAACAAATCCCGAGCTACATTTTATCTTTGGTTGGAAAAATTTTCAGGTCCGGATAAAAATAAAGCCTTTTGATTTCAGAAGCATATGTCGTAGCTTTGTAGTGTCGTACACGTAGCAAGCCATGGTTTTGAATGATCCATTTGATTCACCAAATGATGCGATGGTATTTGGATTTTCCTATTTACCGAAGTGTTAATGTTATGTCATTTGTGTTGGCTCAGTTTAGGAGACCGTTATTTTCGCTCTCTCTATCGATCAACACACTTGGAACCACCACTCAGGTTGTTGAAGATGCTTTATTTGGCGTCGCCTAATGTGAGGAGGTTTTAAAGTTCGGATTAAATTCGAATGTTCTTGATCGTGAAATTGGACAGATTGAGCCGTCCGACTCTTTCGACACGGACGGCGAGAATAGGCTCTAATGATACATGCCCAGTGAAGAGTTAAAAACTCGCACAAGAGGAGACAAAAGCAAAGAAAAAAGGACATAAGAAAATGGAAACAAAGAGCAAGACCTCTCCAAACTTCCATTAATGATGTTATACTAGCAATGAAGCATTAAAGTGTGTGGTCATAACATTCAATCCAAGAAAAATGCAAGTTGTAATACCCGCAAAAATTATACGGGATTATTTAATAATATTCGGAATGTGTGGAGTTGATTTTCGAACATACACCGATTTCTTCCCGAGCCGAGCCAAGAATTTAGAATGAACCCGAAAAATTTAAAAAGGGGCCGATAATGATTATGGGCTAAATGAAGAATAAAGGCCCAAGTGTGAGAGATAGATTAAAGATTAGATATTTTGGCCCAATAATATAAAATAATAAATATATATATATAGGGGCCGAAATTAATATTTGAGAGGGGCCTCCTCACACCTCATCAACTTAGTATATTTAACCCTATTTTGTCCATAGTGTGTATTATCAGTGGAATAAGAAACAAAACAAAACAAAATAAAAGTAAACAAAATATAACAAACAATAACAAACCTAGTGAAACACCTTACTACACCAAGACAAGAATTAACAAATCAAATAGAAGAAAACAAGGAAAGATGGCGAGAGAGATGAAAAGGGTGAAAGGAAGAAAGGATACCTAATACACCTCCATGAACTTGAGGACAAAGAACTAAGTCATTATACACCTCATAGTGGTATGGAGACAAGACCAAAAACCACCTTATACACCTCTCTACCCATATGGAGCCAAGATAAATAAAGGCAAAGGAAAATGGGAAGGAAAGAGAGGAGAGACCGAGAGAAAGAAGGAGAGAAAGAGAAGAAAAGAAAAAGAGAGAAAGGAAAGAAAGAAAGAAAGAAAGAAAGAAAGAAAGAGGGAGAGGCCGAGAGAGAGGGAGAAAGGGAGAGAAAGAAAAAGAGAGAAAGAAGGAAAGGAGAAGAAGGAGGAGAAGAAAAATCTCCGAAAGCTCGGGGTCGAAGCTCTCGGGTCGGGATCACACGGAAACACCCGTGATTTAGCTTTCTACGGACGTAAGGTAGGTGAAGATCACCTACATGCGTATTTTTAGTTCGTGATTTTCTAGGGTTTCTTTTAAATTCAAAGGTCTAAAATAAATATTTAAAACTCGACCAGTGACTTCTTTGCAATTTTCAAAATTTTCGGAGAGTTAAATAAATATTTAAAACTCGGCCAGGGACTTCTTTGCAATTTTCAGAATTTTCGCAGAGTTAAATAAATATTTAAAACTCAGCCAGGGACTTCTTTGCAATTTTTAGAATTTTTGGAGAGTTAAATAAATATTTAAACTCGGCCAAGGACTTCTTTGTGCAATTTTCAGAATCTCCATGGAGTTAAATAAATATTAAAAACTCAAATGGGGTCTTTGTGCAATTTTCAAAATCTCCAAGGAGTTAAGTAAATATTAAAAATACTCAGCTGGGGTTAATTGTATTTTTCTGAAGTTACGGGGCAAATCTGAAATTTCTGAAAACCTGGGGCAGATCTGAAATTTTAAAATCCAGGTAGAATTGTAATTTCTGAAAATTTCGGGACTTCAACTAAAAATTTTAAAAATGGGGCAGGTTTGTAATTTCTGAAAATTTTGGGACTCAAACTGAAATTTTAAGATCTGGGGCAGATTTGTAATTTGAGAAAATTTTCGGGTCTTACATAAATTTCATTCGAGTCGTTTTATAATTATCAAAGATTTTCGAATTCTAAGGTAAAACTTTCAAATTCGCGTCCTTAAAAGTAAAATTTTGAGGTGGGGTTTTAATGGTAAAATTTGGAAAAATATTTTTAAATTAGGAATTTAAGTATTATATTGAAAATTTGGGACTTTGAGTAAAAAGGATTAAATTTTGGAACCCTTAGTGAAATTCGGAGGGAGAGTTCGGTGAGAAAGGTTTCAGGCCTAGTAATTCGGAACACAGGCTTTGGGTCCGATTATTTAGAGTACGATAGTTTTCGGATCGGGCCGAGCTGATACCTCGAGCCGATACGTGATATAGAGATTTGCATTTTTATGTGTTGCATTTTACTTGCACGACATTTGCATGCACGTGTTACGAGGGGAGAGGATCACGCAGAGTCACGGTAATATCGTACAATGATGTTGAGTGGGGTAGTTTATCACCTAGTGATGGTCGTCGAATTGTATGAGTAGTGAGGTTAGGACTAAGGCGCATGATTGAGATGTGGGGAGTGGGCCTCTCGAGCTACTGACCATTGTGGGGAGTGGGGCCTCCCGAGCTACTGACCCCTACGCACGTGTTGCCTTTAGTCCTATACATCGGGCTTGATGTGATGAGTTGAGATGACATGAGATATGAGAAAAGAGTCGAGCGTGCATTTTGTGAGATGTATCGGGATGGGAGTCGAGTGAGAGCACTTGCATTCTTGCATATTTTCATCTACTAGGCAAAAGCTCAGGGTTTACGTGTGTAGGTATGAACGAGTCGGACGTTGGAAAACATCACGACTAAGCGGCTGATGGCGGTGACTCCACGGACTTTTGAGGGCGGCGCAGTACATGGGACGTGACCTTTGGAGTGTTTTAAATTATGTTTCATGTTTTTACTCTTTGGGTTTCGGCTCAATAAATAAAAGTGTGTGTTGTTAAACATTTTATATTTTTGGGTTTAGACTTTGGGGCTTCGGCCCATTACATGAATATTATTATGTTTTAAAAAGTTTTTATTAAATAGGCTTTCCGCTGTTTTCGCTGCGTAAACCCGCCTAACTACGTAGTTTAGGGAGTCGGATCGCTACACAAGGCCTGAACAAGGCCTCTCCATTCCGCCATATTTATCTCCGTTATCTGATCTATACCTGGTAATCTTTTATAAATTAATGTAAATAAGTTATCTCATGCTTATAAATAGATGTGCTTGTGAAAGTGAAAATAGAGCCAAGTGAAGGACCGGAATTACTATCTCATATTTTCGATTACTCTCTTATGTTGTTAGGTTTTAAGGGTGAACGATATTTTTAGTCTCCAATGTCTGAGGCACGGACGTTTTGAGTCCCCAATGTTCCGATGTACCACTTTTAGTCCCCAATGTTATCGATTTTGGACATTTTTATCCCTCGATTATTTTAATCCCTAATTTAGAGGCAGTTTAACACGTGAGAGTACTTGACCTCATTTTACTCGACTTAAAACACATCTTCTTCTACAACTTAAACGCCACATGACATCATTATACGTCACATTTAGGGAAGGATTGATGACCTTGAAACTGAGTTAATGTAGTGTGTAGTGATGCTCATGTGCGTTTTAGTTGAAGAATCTGGTGAATTATGAGGTGTTAAGTCAAGTAAGGGAAGATCATTTGCTCTCACGTATTACATTCCGTCTAAATTAATGATTACTTATTACAATGACCAAAACGGTCCAAAATCAGTAACAACGGGGACTAAAAGTGACAACTCGTAACATGAGGCTCCGTAATGCCGGGCCCCAAACATCATGTCTAAAAATGTCGTTTATCTAGAAAAAATTATGTATATCTCAAGGGGAGTGTTACAAACCATTAAAGATTCACCATGATCTCCATATTGAACCAATGATCTAAGGGGGTGTTTGTTTTGGGGTGACCTCCAAAATATCACCGTAGTCCTCGCTACTGCTCTCTATCACTGCGTTTGGGTTATCGAAGAATTTATTGTTCTTATTATTGATTTGATTTAGGGGTAATGAAAGGAAATAAAGTTAATTATGAAGGATAATTTTGTCCCGATAAGTCAGAAATATCGCCCCATCACGGTGATGAAGGATCACTGAGGTTTTTTTGGGTGATCCGTAATGCGTAATATCACCCCATTTTAATCACCTAGGTGATCTTTGATTACGGTGGTGACTCATCACTAGATCCAAAAAAGAACGTTTCGAGCAAAGAAGAGGATGCCAAATTGATTGAGTCTATGTTGGAGGCATGTAGCGTAGGCAGATGGAAATGAGATAATGGTACATTTAGGCCTGGATTTAATGCACATATTGAGAGGACTTTAGTCATTAAGCTGCCTCGAAGTGGCCTTAAAGCTTTTCCTCACATAGATACATGATGAAGTTGCTTAAAAGGCAATACACTGGTGTGGCCGAAGTGAGAGGTCCTGCCGCTTTGGGTTTTGGTTGGAATGACAGAGAAATGTGTAGTTGCTGAAAAAAGATGTGTTTGATATTTGGTGCAAGGTAATTATAATTTTCTTCTGTAGATATTTTATATATCTGCATAGGTTTTCTCATCCTTTTTGTACTTGTCCTTGTAGACACACCCAAACGCAGTTGGGCTTAGGAATAAGCCTTTCACTTTACTATGATGAGCTTGCCGAGATCTTTGGCAAAGATAGAGCAACTGGTGAGATGACTGAGAGTGCTGCTAATGCTGTTGAAGACTTGGATTTGAATCCTGAGGGTGACGGAGAGGACATCGAGGTAGTTGAAGTTAAGGCCAATGATGATCCGCCAATAGTTGTTGTTGACAATGACTCTCCAGCAGGTATGCATCAACCCACAACTAAGGCCACTTTAAGCAAGAAAAATGTTGAAAGCATCAACAAAAAAAGAAATGGAGATGGCAAGGATGTGATGGTTGATGATAAACGTATTTTAATACGTTTATTGTTATATTTATTTGGGTTATAATGGTATATTTTTTGTCATTCATGTATTTCTTGGCTCCATTTACACCCATTTGAATATTGTAGGACCTTCGAACGGTTATGGAGCGAAAAGGAACGAAAACGAGGCGAAAACGGTGCGAAACGGATCAAGAATGAAGCTGTCAGGCACACCTCACGGCCGTGAACCAACTTGCACGAAGCCGTGAATGATGGCAGCATGCGCAAGAAAGGAATTCACGGCCGTGAGTGACGTGAAAGTGGCCGTGAATCTCGACAGAATCAACACAAATCAGTTCTGGGCTAAGTCACGGCCGTGAGCTCCCTCGCAAGAAGCCGTGAAACGAGGCAGAGACTTCAAACGAAGAAATATTCACCACTTCACGGCCGTGACTCCTCATGCGATAGGCCGTGACGCGTTCCAGAAAGTCAAGTTTTAGGGTTTAAGCCGCCGTCACGGCCGTGAATTGTATGCAAGAGGCCGTGAAGGATTCAAACATGGTGAAAAGTCAGCTTAAAATCATCTGTCACGGCCGTGAACGTCAGGGTTTTGACCCAAATTCAATGCATAAAAAGGGAGTTCTTCTCAGAACTCAAGGAGAATGAGATAGAGCGTAAAACTAAGAGAAAAGAAGAGGAAGAAGAACCCTAGAAGCTGCTCCTTGATTCGGAGACGATAAAAGGACGATCCAACAACGTAGCCACGCTCATACGATCGAGGAACGAGAGCTCCACCTCAGGAACGCCATATTCACTTCTTAGGGAAGTTTTTATGAGTTCTCTATCCTCATTTCATTTGAATCTCATTGTTGTTTTGCTTAATATGAGTAGCTAAATCTCTTGTGTGTTCGGGAGTAGATGAACGTTGGGTTCTGTCGTAATTAAGTCATTGGATAATCATGAACACGTGTAATCTGGCTATTTATTGTTCTATGAACATGTTTCTTTGTATCAACATGTCTATGTGTTGATATGAATGTGTGGTATATCGTTTAGGGCGACAGCTAAATAACGATTAGGCCGTTTGTAGACGTTAGGATTCGAGTATAGGGCGACAGCAAATACTCGATCCTTGCCGTCTAGTAATCCCTATACTTAGATTCCCATGAACGTTTTGGGCGACAGCAAATCCGTGAGTGGGTAGGAAATTACTGTGATTTAGTCGATAATCACGTAGGAGCGATATTCCGTAGCTTTAGCCGACAATACCCTTCGGGATTCGAATCCCGAAAACATGTCTGTTATCTTAAGACTCTTATTATTTCTTGTTGTGTCTCCTTGTTTTCCAATCCTTTAAGTTGCTTTATTAAAATTAGTTCGTAGTATAAATCAATCCCGTTATTTCCATAGGCTAAATATCGAGTCGATAGGTCAATACTAGTAATCAATTTATTCATCGTGATCGATACTCGGATATTCGCTATAGCTATATTACAAATGATAGGTACACTGCCTATCGCGCGTGGTTTTAGTTATAATATATTCGTTTTAATTATTACTTGACGTACTTGCACGAACTCTTATTTAAATATACACGCACGCGATCAAGTTTTTGGCGCCGTTGCCGGGGAGTAGATTGATATTAGGAACACCCTAGTTCGGTAATTTAGCTATTTTATTTTACATTTCCTCATTTTGTTTCGTTAATTGCGTTATTTGTTTCCTACATCATTATTAGTCTGTTACCTTTTCGACATAGTTATATAGTTCTTCGCTAATTTTCAGTTTCGCTCATTGAAGGTACTGTTTGACAGTGGATGACCCGAAGCCACCCATCAGGTCCCATTGTTGAAGGAGATCCAGATTTCGAGCGAAAGTTACGAAGGCAGCTCAGATACAATTCAGAAGGTACGGCTAGCAACTATCAGGAAGCGCTGGTTAGCTACTCAGATGACAACTCTCAGGAGTCGGCAGAAAATTCTCGAACAGAGACGTCCAAAGACAATCGAGAGATAGAAGTCGAGATGGCTGAACGCAGAGTACCGGTCCACCAAGACCAAGAAGAGGTGTGGGAGCGATACAAGGCGCTACTGAAGAGGTGCCCGCAGCACGGGATGTCGAAGGCAGCCCAGATCAACCGATTTCACGAGGGGCTCAACGATCAGACTGTCCACATGTTAGACTGAGCCGCAGGAGGAGGGCTCGTGAAGCTCAACACGACCGAGGCTTGGAACCTGATCGAGGACTACTCAAGGAACAGCTTCATGAGGGGTAACACGAGGATCAAGACGCCAGGCGTGTTCGGAGTTAGCGAGGAGACGGCCACGAATGCCAAATTCGAAGCGCTCCAGCAACATATTGCTGCAACAAACTCTCAGTTGCAGACAGTCATTGGCGCACTCCTACCGAAATCCGGGCAGACACAGCCCGTGAACGCCGTGACGACCACCGCACCGACGCAGCATACGCCATACATACCCTTGTGCGGAATTTGTGGAGCAGCCCACGAGACCTCAGAATGACAACTTGGGCAGCCGCTGGAGCACGTCGATTATATGGGAAATTACCAAGGCGGCCAGCGGAGTTACCGCCCCGAGCGCATCCTAACTTGGTGTATGGGAATCAAAACCACCAGGGGCAAGGACCGTCGGGATTTCAGCCTAGACCATCCGGTTTCCAAAACGGGGCGCCGCGCCAATATCAAAATGCACCCACCGGAGGATCTTAGGATATGAGGGAGATGAAGAACATGATGAAGACACTCCTCACCAATTTCAGCCACGCAGCCCATGAGAGCCGAATGACGAAGATGGAGGAGTACATGGAGGCGAACGACGTGCGTGCCCAGAACACGGACGCCTCACTCAAGAAGTTGGAGCAACAGGTGGGGCATATGGCGAAGCAGTTGGCAGGGCGTCCTCAGGGCTCACTCCCAAGCTACACCGAACCGAATCCAAAGGAGTACTGCAAGGCGGTGACTTTGAGGAATGGACGAGAATTACAAAAAGTGCCCGCCAAGAAGAAGGCGAAGGAGAGCGCCAATTTCGAGAGCCACGATGAGCCCGAAGTGGAGGAGATAAGAGGCGATGATATCAAAAAGGCCGAAGCTGAGAAGGAGAAGGTCGAGCCTGAGAAAGAAAAGGCGAAGGAGATCGAGCGGCCACCAGTGATGCCATACCAGCCAAAAATTCCTTACCCGGCTCGACTAAAGAAGGACAAAGATAGCGGGACGCCCGATAGAGTAAATGTACAAAAACTATTGGGATGGAGTGAGTAGTATTTTATGATTGTAATAGATAATCTTATCTTATATTAGAATAGAAATGTAGTATTGATGTGAAGATGACACGAGTCCAACTTGCTGATTTAATAATAAAAAAAGTTATTTATTTCATGGACTTAGACAAAACATAAATCAAATTCGTTTATCATTTTAATTAACCGAAAATAAATGGCAATTATATATTATAACTTAATTAATAAGAACTAGTGAATTGAATAGTTAATCCATGTTATACTTAGGGGTGGTTCGGTACGGTATACCGTACCAAAACTGTGATACCGCATACCGTACTGAAATTTTTCGGTATCGAAAAAAATCATACCAATACCATACCAAAATTTCGGTATACCTTAAATTTCGATACAGTATCATACCTAAATTTCGGTATGGTAGCGGTATCATACCTTCTATACCATTCACACGGAGGGGTTTTATCATGCGTGTCTCGTAACTCGTTAATTCGTTGTTTTCGAGTTTCTAGTCAATTCAAACTCCTTAGGCCTCAATAAGATGGATTACTAATACCAAATTTTCCAAAATAAAAAAATTTTCAATTCATAAAATAACCATAATTTACATATTTTAGCCATTCTCCTTGTAAGACAAAGAACTTTACGTAAACACAAAATACAACTTTATATACAGACTAATTAAAACGAAACTGCTATTTTGTATTTCCTTTTGTTTTTTAATATAAGTACAATATGGTGGGCCTCAATAATCTTAGAAAGTTGGGTATAGTTAATAATTATGGGCTAAATAAATTTATGAAGATCCTTATAATATTTTTATCCATTTATATTTTTTTGAACTAATATAATATATGTAGGTGTGTGTAAATATATATATATATATATATAATATTAATAATTTTAGTATTTCGGTATTCGGTATAATCGGTATACCTAATTTTTAAAAATTTCATACCATTACCGTACCAAAAGTTTTTGGTACGGTATCATACCTTACCAAAAACTTCGGTATACCAAAATTTTCGATATTTTCGGTACGTTTCGATACGATAAGGACGGTATATCGATATTTCGGTATATTTCTCCAGCCCTAGTTATACTAACGTGAAGCTGATCTATTATTAAAAGCAAAAAAGAAAAAGAAAAAGAAAAATCGAAATAACAGAACAGTACAAGGCGGGAATACGATTCCAAAGGTAAGTTGTGGGACACACGACCACATTCTTCCAATCTTTAAAATCCTAAATATTAGTGAATATACAAGCAACATAATAGAAAAATAATAATAGTAAAACGAAATTTATTAAAGGGATTACCTTTCTATTTGAACCATCACCTACCATACCATCTTGACACATTTTTCGCTTTGCTTACAAATAAAGGCAAATTCCTTCAACTTCAACTGTCACGGGTGCTCACTTGTCTGGGTTTTGAGTTTCTTGCCAAGTTTTTTCTTTAACTTTCAGCAGAAAAGGATAACAAATTACATTTCGTGAAAAAGAATGGTTTGATCTGTAGCGTAAGCTTCGGAGGTTCTCATTGTTCGATTCGTTGACGCATTCCTCTGCATTTCTCTGCTGACGTCAGGTTCGTGCTATAAAATCTAATCAAGCTTTGTGGGTTTTTCCTAGGGTTTTTTGCGAACAGATTTTCTTTTATGGATTTTCGAAGCTGTTATCGTAGCTTGAATGTCAGATCTTTTCTGGGTTTGGGGATTTGATATTTTCTGCACAATGTAGATTTTCCTTGACCCAGAAATTCGAAGATTGGTTTCTTTCTTGTTTGATTATCAGCAAGCTCCTTTGTATTGATTTTCGTTGCCCTGATGGTATGTTATTTCTCCATTTCCAAGCTGTTGTTGCCTTTTCTCGTCATTACCATAGTTTTCATTACAGTATTGCTTACAACTCTAACCTTCATTTTCTGCATCCATTCAAATCTAAAAAAGTGAGGCAACTTTGCGATATAAATGAGTGCGAATTGACCTGACTTGTTTCTTGGTTGAATGTCTACTACGCAGTTTTTTGCCTAAGTTCTGCTGCTATGTCCTCTAGAAATCTAAGTAGACTCTGCAGACTGGTGATATTGTACAATTAATTGATTTTCTTTGTGAAATCAAATTTCAGGCCATTTTCAGCATTTGCCTTTCCGAGTTTTAGATAGAGGCTCCATGGATTCTCTTGTTGAAGTGAGCCAAAGCGAATATGACGATCAAGGTGAGTCAAAGACATTGCAAAATGTTGATGTTTTTGGAAGAGTCGAACATTTTATTGTCCTCGTTGAGGGTACGAATCTATTCAACATATGTACATGTGTGTCTGTGTGTGTGTTTGTTCCTGAAAGAATTTGTTTCAGAAAGGTCCATTTGCCTTTCCTAGTTGCTGTATGTGTATTGGGTGCCTGGAAAATCAGCATTGTCCTTGAGTCCATTCTTAAGCTCAGTTTGCTAAATTAGATACAATTTTTACCTTTTTCCTGTGCTTCATTATGTTCCTGCTTGGCATTTGCATGAAATTCAGTCTTCTTACATTCTGCGGTTGAGTCCTTGCTAAAGTTCCTATTGCAAGCATGCTTTAATTGTAATTATTGTCCATTTTTATCTCTTCAGACTCTGACCTTGCCAATTTGAAATTTAGGGGATAATGCTTCCAAGGACTTACAAGCAAAACGCGAACTCTTCGCAGATTTGCAGTCGTCAAAGATCTCAGAACTCATGAAAATGGGAAGTATAGAGGTAACCATCTTCTAGCTCATGTGCAATGCACCCACCCTTATTATAGCGTAAAGGAAAGAAAATGGAAGAAGGTAATATGGAAAAATTTTCAATCGATTCATTTTATCTCATCTTGTTCTCTTATGCTTCAAAATGCAGAGAGCTTCTACCCACTCACTATTCAACATTGTTAGTAGGATTCTTGACGAAAGCATTGAAAAGAAGAGTGAGGACATTCCCCAGGTAAGGATACATTACTGCAAGTTTGCTTGACATAAAATTGAAGCTTATTGGACCGTATTTTGACTTTCTACATCTCACATTCTCACACAGCGTGTTGCTTCAGTGCTGAAACTGGTCATTCAAGAAATCGAACATCGTGTTTCAAAACAAGTTGAAAATATGAAGAAGGTATAAGTACCGATAGCGATCACAATCAGATGCTTTTTAATTTCGTGAAAATTCACATTTATGACTAACTATTATATCACTGCAGCAAAGCAATCTGCACAAGTCCCGTGAAGACAGGTATCACTCAAAGATTAGAGCGTTAGAAACTCTTGCAACTGGAACTGCTGAAGAAAATGAGGTGTTATAATGTTGCAGAATTGTCTCGTACTTTATTGTTTCCTAGCTTAATCTTTTGTGATTTTTTCATTTTGCAGGTTGTGATGAACCAACTCCAACAGTTGAAGGTGAATATTTTGAAAATAAAACCTTGTATGAACTGTGCTTCTCTTATAGGAATTCCTTATTCTTTTTTTCGTCGTTTTTTTGCGAATGCAGATTGAGAAGTCCATAATTGAGGAGAAGAAGGAGCTTTTAGAGCATGATTTGATTAATTTGAGAAAAGAAAAGAATGCATTTGAGAGTGAAATTCTGTCACTAAATGAAGCACTAACGCTAGCCGAAAGTTCTTACGAAAGATCTCTCTCTGACTATGAAGCAACAGCCAAGGAAACTAAAGAACAGCTACACAAGAAGATAGTAGAACTCGAGAGCTGTCTGGTTATTTCAAACGAGAAAGTAAAGGAGCTTGAAAGCTCTACTGAATCAAAGTTTATGCTGTGGAAAAGAAGAGAACAAGGATATAAAAGCTTCGTGGATTCTCAGTCTAGATCCGTAATGGTTAGTGACAGACAACTGACAAGTTATAACCTGTTGCGTATATATTCAGACATACACACCACAAAGTTGACCTTGGTTTTATTTTATTTGCTTTTCTGTTATGAAATCGAGCAGGATCTGAGAATGGCATCTGATTCTATCAAGCAAGAGATCTTCAAGATTAGAAACATCTACGCTGAAGAATTTCATCATTTTGGTAATAGGATGTCGATTATATTATCCTTCGAAGTCTTTGATACCTCACATAGCTCGATCTTTACTTTATATGTTATTGGATTGGTCAGGCATGAACCTCCAATGCTTGATAGATGCTGCCCAGAATTATCACAGTGTTCTAGAAGAAAACCGGAAACTGTACAATGAAGTCCAAGATTTGAAAGGTTTATTAATGCATCGTATTGATCTTTGAATTGCCCCAAATCTGTGTTCCTCAATTAGTTGCTTCATATGTTTCCAGGAAACATAAGAGTTTATTGCCGTATAAGGCCATTCCTCTCAGGGCAGAATGGGAAGCAAACAACCATACAGTATATAGGAGATAACGGCGAGTTGGTTGTCATGAACCCTTTGAAACCTGGAAAGGACAGTCATAGGCTTTTCAAGTTCAACAAAGCTTTTGGTCCTGCGACCACTCAAGGTTTGATCTCCTTCTCTGGCAAAAATATGTTCTGATAATCTATAATTTGCAACTGTCAAAGACATAGCTATTTTTCTGTTGGTTTCTTCTTCTTATGCATCTGCTGCTTTGTATTGTTTTTCGGTCGATCCTTATCATCATCAGAGGAGGTATTCCGAGACACTCAACCTCTAATCAGGTCTGTTCTTGATGGATACAACGTTTGCATATTTGCATATGGTCAGACTGGTTCTGGGAAAACGTATACAATGGTAAGATTATAAACGTAAAAGTCCCAAAAGTGAACATTTCTTTCTTCGTATCATATGTGGCTAAAATATGTCCATAACTTCCTTTTCCCAGACTGGACCAAACGTGACATCAGTCGTTGATTGGGGGGTCAACTACAGAGCACTTAACGATCTCTTCACCATCTCACAGAACAGAAAAAGCTCCATCTTGTATGAAATAGGCGTACAGATGGTCGAAATCTACAATGAACAAGTGCGCGACTTGCTCAGGAATGAGACTACTCAGAAGAGATATCCTTATCATATTTATACCCCTCTTTATTTTCCCATTTTCAACAATTTATCTCGTCGTTTTCTTTAACTTTTCACACGCTCGGGATTTGGAGCACTACACAGCCAAACGGCTTAGCTGTACCTGATGCTAGTATGCACTCCGTTAAGTCAACAGCCGACGTTTTGGAGCTGATGAACATTGGCTTGATGAATCGTGCGGTGGGAGCTACTGCTTTGAATGAAAGGAGTAGCAGATCCCATAGGTTTGTTACTTGCTCATGCTTTGTGTTATTATTTTGTGTTTTTTTTAATCAGTTTCTTGTGTTCTTCAAATAGCACGACCTAAGTTTTGATTTGAATAAACCCTAAACCCTTGAGACAGTATCCTCACTGTTCATGTCCGAGGAACGGATATGGAAACCAACGCCATACTTCGTGGCTGTCTGCATTTGGTCGATCTTGCTGGGAGCGAAAGGGTCGACCGTTCTGAAGCAACGGGCGACAGATTAAGGGAAGCACAGCACATAAATAAGTCTCTCTCAGCTTTAGGGGATGTGATCTTTGCATTGGCACAGAAGAGCAATCACGTCCCTTACAGAAATAGCAAGCTAACGCAAGTTCTTCAGTGTTCTCTAGGTAATTTCAATCGTTCTTGAAATGTTTGTTCCCCCCCGAGATTTCAATTCCTCGGACAACTCATGGGCTTCTTTGTTTGTTTGTTTTTCTTTAAGGCGGCCAAGCGAAGACCCTTATGTTTGTGCAGCTTAATCCCGACGTAGAATCCTACTCAGAGACTATAAGCACACTCAAATTCGCAGAAAGGGTTTCTGGTGTTGAGTTGGGCGCTGCAAGAACCAACAAAGAGGGTCGGGGCGTCAGAGAACTAATGGAACAGGTCACACCACTACATTACATGATTCTGAAAGATGTTTTCTATTTCCATTTAAAAAAAAAAAGAACCCGCCTTTTTTCTGTCCTGTTTATGATCCATTTGTCGCAAATGGTATATGGTATCTGTACTATATTTGCTGATGAAATCTCGGGCTTTTCGATTATAGGTAGCCTCTCTAAAAGACGCTGTTTCACAAAGGGATGATGAAATTCATCGACTACGTTCAGTAAATGCAAATGGAAGGCATAGTGTGAGCTCACAGCATGGATCTGCCTCTCCAAGGAGACATTCTTCGATCGGCGCACAGCCAAGACAGAAGTTTTCTGGGGAAAAGAACTCCTCAACTTCTGATAGGGAAAACAGTTCCGAGTACAGTGATAAGCATTCCGAGGCTGGCTCGCACCAGTCGGCGGTGGCCGAAGATTTCAGGCGTCAACATGACTTCTTCAGATCACAAGATTTCAACGGTTCGAAACGTAATGAAGATAATGTAGACGTTGAGCTCTTAGGGATTGGAGAGAACGACTCTGATGAGAGGCTCAGCGATATTTCTGATGGTGTTCTTTCCATGGGGACTGAGACTGATGCTTCGACTAATAGTATTGTGGAGTACACGCTTTTTCCCGAGACTGGGAAATTGGACTCGGAAGCTACTAACGAAAGGCGAGTTCTTTGTTTTTTGAGAATGAAGCAAATTTTGTTTCTTTGTGTCTTAGTTCCAAAAGTAATCTGTTCGTATTTTTCTGCTTAATTTATGCAGGCCAAGCTTACCAGCTAAAATCCCGAGACCACCAGGGAAGCATGTCCAAGGGAAACCATCCTTTATGAGCAAAAGTTCGTCCAAAATTCCAAGTATGAATATACTCTCTTTCTTTTTTTTTTCAGGAATCTTGGGAATTCTATCAGAGATTTAATTACTCTTTCTTGTTATTAAAACTGAGGTAAGGTGGGAAGAGAGGTGCATCAAATAGCAGCAGCAATGGCAGCAGTTCTTCGGCTACTAAGCCGAGCAGAAGATGGCAGTAGTTTTTGGCAAATGGCAAGAAAAGGGAATCGATCGTTTCGTAATTCCAATTTCGTGCGAAATTATTAGGGCTCTGTTATTATTGTTATTATTAGGAATCTACTAACTCTCTGTCCTTGACATGGAAACAGCACTTCTGTAACAATTTAGAATTGTTGTAACAAGGGTTTGATTTTGTGCCTCCCTCTCAGCTCAGTACTTTGCAAAAGAAATTCCCGTGGTTTGCAAAGAAAGCTACGTTTATGGTTTTTTTTTCTTTTTTTTTCTTCTTTGTTATCTCTGCCATTACAATACAATCATGGGTTAGTGACGATGACGACAGATTAGAGTCATATTGACTTATATCGAATTATGAATTTGTTTCAACGTCAATGTTACAAAAGAATCTCCACCACGACATTTCCCCTCTCCTAAACTATCTATGTTTTGCAAATAGAGTTAGTTAAAGATGTTATATTATTACATCGGCCTTTGTCTAATACTTTATTATTACCTTCAGTTTTAGTGGCCAACTCAACACCATCAATCAAAGAACGGAAGAACAACACTGAAGAAAACCCACCTTGTGAAAAATATTAATCAAAAGACGAACTTTTAGAAAAAAAAAACGTCATCTTGGAGAAATGCAGTCTCGATCTTTTTCGAGCAGCAGTGCCATCTATTATATCTAACAAATTTATCATACATTTAAAAACTGTAAAAAAAAATTGCCGGGGATCGAAACCGGGTCACCCACGTGACAGGCGGGAATACTCACCACTATACTACTACGACTATTTTGATGATATATATATATATATATATATATATATATATATATATATATATATAGACATTTGTTAGTTTAATACAGTATTGGCAATCGAATTTTCGAACAATTTACAACCAATAATTAACTGATATTGCTTTGCTCTTATTAACCAAAAACGCGATGGCCAAATAATACTTCATTGAACGTCACGAAGCCATTTTGACGTGGTAATAAGTTCGTGCGCTTGCTTTTTTTGTTTTTTCAAATAATAATTTGGAAAAGAATTATCCACCATAAGAGGGATCAATATTATCAGGTAAATAAAGTTCTATGATCACTAAGTTCTATGATCACTTAAAATTTGGACTAGAGGGAAAACAGTTGACTTTAATATGGTCGAACTCAATTTTTTGTTTGCAACAATTAATCAAAGTGGAATATACCTCTTTGTTGTCATTCATGAACCTGTTCGTATTTCTCAGCAATATACCCCAGTTCGCCTAGAATGTAATAATAATATTCTTTTACATATTTCTATTTTTTTATATAAAATTCTTCCAATTATAATCGTATTTTCACCGGGAACTAATCTATAATGTTACCCCCGGGTTTCACCCCTAACGCGGCGAAATACCCAACTTACTTAACTGGCCATTACCAACCCCGACGCCTCCGATCCACTTGCCAGGCCCCCTCCTACTGATCGACTAATTCGAAGTCGGGAAGGTTTCCCTTCGGGGATGCACAGAAAAAGCCCGAAGGGAATCGTCTTATACTGACGCCCTAAGGGAGGATGTCCAGCGACATTAAGTCGGGGAAAGTTTCCTTCGGGCACACACTGGAGGAGCCCGAAGGGAGCTGCCCAGCGAAAGCCCCAGCTCGGTAGGCAAAAGATCCCGATCTGGCGTAGGGCAAGGACGCACGATCCTGGTGAGGTGTGCTCGGAGGAAATTCACCCGAGCTGAGAAGCATCAAATCCCCGAAAAACACTACTTAGCAGGAGCACCCGAAGCCCTTAGGGAGTCGTGGGGAAAATGCCCGAGGGTAGCTGCCCCACTCCCATAGATCGTGCGCTAATTCCGGCACGTACGCCCAAACATGGGAAGAACCGCTCAGGGTCGAGCTTAGGCGCGTCAAACGCGGGGAAAACCGCCACCACGTGCGGAGCGAGGGGCGTAACTGCCAAAGGATGGAAATATCCCTCCACAATCCAATAAATACCCCCAGGAATCTGAGGAGCCGGGTACGTTTTTCCGATAATAAGCCGTTACTCTGCCATTTTTTACACTACATTGCGCTACTTTGTCTACACTACCTTAAACGGAATTACCCTCTTGACTAAGGCAAGAGGGCAAACGACCCCCCAAAATTACCCTGTTTCCACAGTTTTCAGCCCAAGCGCACAGCGGGGTCCAGGCGGGGAAAGGCTCGTCAGTCCATTTCCGCGGTAGGTCCATTTTCGACGGCATCAATTTGGCGCCGTCTGTGGGAAACTATAGTTTCTCTCTAGTAGAAATTTAATATGGTGACTGTCAAAAACGACTAAGCACCGCCCAATGGTAATGGGCCAACCCTGACAGAAATCGCTGTCGTGATGGCTGCAACGATGCAAGAAATGAGGAGGATGGCAACCGACGTGGAGATACTCATGGCGGAAAGGAATCAAGGAAACCGCCAACCCGGGCGAAATGGAAGAAGAAACCGCCAACCTGGACCTAACGAAGGGGAGAATCATCAGCCCGGACAAATGAAGGAGAGAATCACCAGCCGAGATCCAACGAAGAACACGACGCCCAGTCTAACACAGTTGACCAAGTAGACGTAAACCGAACACTAGCCTTAGAATTCAGGGAAGTACGTGAAAACAAAAGGAGACGCACCGCACAACGAGCAGCCAAATTGGAGGACATGAAGGAGGAAATCCGCAAACTCAAGGACTTAGCAAACCCACCCGAGGCACCACTAGCCCCTCGGGCGTCGTCGTTCTCGCCCGACATACTTACAGCCGCTGCCAGGACATTTTTGCTGCTTCGAGATGGGAAAATACGATGGAATCGTACCTCCCGAAGACCATCTCGCTGCCTTCGAGGGAAACGCAGCCCTATATCAGCTAGACGATGCAATCAAGTGTCGTCTCTTCGTTACTACATTAATCAAAGGAGCCCAGCAATGATTTGCGCTATTGCTCCCAGGAGGGATTAAAAGTTTCCAAGACCTGACTAGCCTTTTCCTGAAGCACTTCTCGAGTAGCCGAAGGCGCCCATCCTCGGCCGTGAAGTTGCTAAACATCAGACAGGTCGAGGAAGAAAGCCTGCAAGACTATCTTCGGCGTTTCAACCAGATAAAGATGGAGGTACCCAACGCCGCACCCGAACTGCTCATCGGAGCATTCCATCACGGCCTTCGAGATGGGAAATTGTTCAGGTCCTTAGTCAAGAAATACCCGATGACAGTGGAAGAATTAGTTACTCGAGTGGAGAAGTATGTCCGAGTGGAAGAATCCCAAGCCAGGGAACCTGAGTATAAAAAACGGAAAAGCCCACTTCGGGATCGCAGAAGGAGGGAATGTCGGCACACTGTATCCCTCTGCGAGAGGCTGAAATCTTCCCCAAGGGAAGAGAAGACATTGCGCACACTGAATCTCTCTGCGAGAGGCAGCTCATTGTTCCCTTCGGGAACGTCGCGCACACTGTATCCCTTTGCGAGAGGCTGAAATCTTCCCCAAGGGAAGAGAAGACATTGCGCACATTGAATCCCTCTGCGAGAGGCAGCTCACTATTCCCTTCGGGAACGTCGCGTACACTGTATTCCTCTGCGAGAGGCTGAAAACTTCCCCAAGGGAAGAGAAGATATTGTGCACACCGAATCCCTCTGCGAGAGGCAGCTCACAATCTGCCCCTAGGATCCCTCCCTTAAAGTCCTTAAGTCTTTCTTTGGGTCCAGGGGGACGCCCCTGACCTTGGACAAGGGACTCTGCCATCGGTGTGAATTGAATTCTTGAGAACGTGATTGAAGGGAACGGTACCGAAAATGACATCGAATACTAGAAAGCAAACAAAATTGAGACCGAAAGGCTTAAACCCCCTTTTATCCGTAAATACGCCCTGAATATCACCAAGGCAGACAAGGCAGACAAGGAAGCGGGAAAATAATAAAGACTCAAACAAGACACCCTAGAAAGCAAACTGAAAGCTAAAGACTCCGACGCAGCTAATCCGCCCCAGCTGGACCGCTTCTCTTTGAGGGGTCGCTGTTATCGCCTAGCTCGAACTCATCCCAGAGATCCTTCGCTTTGGCCCTCTTTGGGGGTGAACGTCGAGGAGCCAAAGCCACGAACGCAGCCTCCGCATCCAGGAAATCGAAAGGATGGGCACTCTCCGGAAAACCATTAGCCCTGATTTGGGATAGACACCCTTGGAACCCGAAGTTAAAGTATAAGTTGGCCGCCTCGGTCACCTTCTCGACAGGGACTAGCTCCTGACTTCCTTGGAACTCCCGGTTACGGCGAATTTCCTCTACGAGTGGAGTTCCTGGCGAAGCTTGCCGACCTCGAATTGGGCCTTGGCCAATAAATTCTTCAAGCGACCCACTTCTTGAGCCTCCTCACTAACCTTCATAGTCATCTCCACGTTGCAATTCTGAGCTGAATCCGTCATTTTCTGCTGAATGCGGTACCGTCGAGCTCCTTCGCAAGACAGGGAATACGCCTGTGGCCAAAGACAAATTACCATGGATGAATTCGCCTGGAAATAAAAAGATAATCGTCATACCTGACTTAGGGCCAAAGCCCATTCCTTCCAAAAGCAACCATCGGATAAATCTTTAGCGAAACTCTTCTCCTCGGGGGTAAGGAAATTTAGCATATAAGACAGGGCAGAATCCCCATCCCTTTCCAACAGAAAGTGAGGACGGGGGGCGGGGCCCATGGCCTGAAAGGTGGAGAAGATGGTTTCACATGCTTGGACCGCCCCATCTCAACTCTGGGAATGGGCGACCCGCCTCGGGCATCATCGTCTGCCAGCCGGCGGGAAGAGGAGCCCTCGCCAAGAGCCCGACTTCGGGTGCTTGGAGCCCGGGACGCTATGAGGGGGGTTGAATCCAGTTCGTCGCCTGCCCACAAAGGGAACCGATTAAGAATGAAAGGACCAACACCATAGTAAAGGAATCAATGAACATGTGGTGCGAGGGAAGACAACTGCCTCAGGAGGAACACCAACTCTTGCACGGAAAAACGGCGGTCCCCGACCTGAGCCAAAAATTGCCGCAAGAGGTCGGGAGATTCACTGGGAACCTGGCATTGCTCCCTCCAACGCAGTAACACGAATCGGCGGTCTCGATGCTGAGACGAGGGACGTACGAAAAAGAACTTGTTCATCCATCCCTTAGTAGCAGTGAAATTATCGTAGAAGACCTCAGTGGAAGGCACAAAGGCCAATTTGCCGGCATCTCTCTCACACACACGGAAGAAGCTGACGATTAACTTAGTGGAAATGGGAAAGCTCACTAATCGCGCGACTGTGGACAAATCTAGTAGCAAACTACAAGAATTCGGAAAGATTTGGCCAGGAGATATGTCTAAAGCCTCACATAAATCTAAAAAAAAAGGGGGGATGGGAAACTTAAGGCCCATGTCTATTTGATCAGTGTAGAAGGTAAGGAAGCCGAAGGGAGGATCAGAAGCCACTTGCAAAGGACCGGAGACTAAGATTTCATAATCAGAGGGAACTCGGGCCTTTTCTAGATATTCCCCCAGAGACGAAGGACTGAGGGTAGACACCTTAGCCCGATGCCACGGAAGGTTAGCCCTAGCGCGTGCCTCCTCCGCCTCGGCGGACCGCTTGGCTAAATTCCGACGGTAGCTCTTATCATCACCATCTCCGCTGGGAAGGGGAGTTCTCACCCCAGCAGCGGGGTCCTGATGAACACTCGTGCCATAGAAAGGCTCAGGAGTAGCATCCAGGTTGAAAAAAGTTCGCCCAGCCATGGAAGAGGAACCAGATACACCCTTGCCCTTGGATGAAGCAAAGAAAGCCATGAGGACGCTAAAGGAGAGGGGACGCAAAAGAAAAATAAACAACAAACACACTAAAGAGCAAGAAAACAATGGACTGAATGAGGAGAGGAATAAGGCTGCCTATATATAGGAAAGTCTCAGGGTGTGAACGAAAAGCCAGGGAATTTAAATTCGAATCGAACCCAGTTCACGATATTCACACGAAAGGGAGACTAAGCTGTTGTCAGGAACAACGTTCGAATCGAAGGATTATGAGTAAAAATCGGGAGGCTCCAAATTAGGGTGACCTAGTCTTTTTGTAGAATATCAAGGATGACGCCATCCCAATCCCCCCGAGGCTAATAAGATAGGAGTCCTCGATAATGTATCGATAGGAAGTATGCAGGGTTTGCAAAGAAGACGGCCTTACTCCCGCTCCACTCGAAAATCGAGATGCCCCGACTCGGGACCTCACACTATGTCCGGTATGAAAAAGGGGAAATAAGGTATATAGCAGAGAGAATACAGTATGAAATAATGTAGGAAAAGTCCGAAGGCGACGCATTCGTTAATATGCCCCGATCCAATACACGAACAAAAAATAGAAACATGCATATATATAATATGGTCTGAGGTTACACCAGTAAACAGAAAAAATTAGAAGGGTAAAAAACAAGACAAATCTTCATTCGGCCGGCCTGGCCTCCACCCTCCTTCTCCTCCCCAGCAGCTTTCTCCACCCCATCGTTCCCCTCGGGCTCCGCGGTAGTCTCCTCGATCTCAACATCCTCTTCGGGGGTCTGGATGGTTTCCTCAGGCTCGGGATTCTCTTCCTCTACAACGCCCGCAACAACCTCCACCTCAGGCTCTTCAGACGCTGCTTCAGTTCGGGCATAGCAAATCGGCGCTTGGGGAGGGAGAGCAATGGCCCTAGGCTCTGGCTGGTAACCACCATCGGGCGTGCTTTGCAGGGCTTAGATGGCATCGAGGAAACCGAAGGGGTGATCGGACTGAGCATTACCATTCGCCCGAAGCTGGGAGACGCACCCCCAAAAGCCATAGTGGAAGAATTTGCGCATCCCTTTGGCAAAATCCTTCTTGGAAAAGTGGTCCGTCGCCAGCTCTGTTTCTAGAACTCTGTGAATCCCCTCCACCTCATCCCGAAGGATCTCAGCCCTTCTTTTCTCAGCCTCAGCTCGGGAGCATCTTTTTTCAACATCTTCGACTCTCCGATTAGCCTCCTCTAACTCCTTTCGGAGGCTCTCCTCCCGACCCCGACTTTTCGCGTTCTCCTGCTCGACCTCCTCAAGTTTTTGTTTCAGGACATCGTTGTTCCCTGAAACATGGACCCAACGCTTCATAGTGTAGGAGATTAGGACGAGGCCCTGTTTCAAAGCGGGTACAAAAATTAGTAAGGAGGTAATCCAGACAAGGAAGAAAGCATCGGGACATACATGTCCAAAAGCCCCAGAGATGGCGTCCCGAATTTCTGGGTCAGGGATATCACGAGAACTTCGCCGATTTTCCTCGCTGGGAAACTGCTGCAGATAGTTCCAACACTCACCCCGACCTGTCTGCTCAAAGAAGCGGGGTTGTTTACCCCGACCTAGGGCAATCAGATCACTCGAGGCCAGAGGTGGTGGAGTAGCTGAGGAGGTCCTGGATTGTTTCGAAGCCGCGCCAGGTGAAGAAGTGGACGCCCTCTTGCCTGTTGCCTTTTGGACCTCGAAGAGGAGGCCGGAGCTTTTCCTTCCCTTCGAGGCAGCAGGTTGAGGGGCAAGAGTCTGAGAGACTATCTGAACAGCGTCCTCTTCGTCCGAAGACAAAGTAGCGGCTACTGTGGCAATATCCATGCGCTGAGCTGCAAGATCAGAGTTTTAAAGCATTAGCACATTTCGCATGGAGAAATTCGAGCCTGTCAGGTTCGGGCAACGGATATATACCTAGATTTGGGGGCACCTCGGTCACTTTGGGGCTAAACCTAAATTGGAAAAGAAGGTCGTCCTTTATGAGTTCGGGAGCCCAAAAACGCTTCTCCCTGATTTTCGCCAGACGCCTCTGCTTGGCTTGAGGAACTTGAGGGGAGAGGGTTCTCGATAAACGTATCATCTTCCCAGGAGAAAGGAAGAAGTTGATTTTCAGGGCTGCCCTCAAGAGAGCGGAGGAAAAAGTATTTACTCATCCAGCCCTTGTGGGATGAGGGGTGGCCTTGGATAAGATCGGGATATCGAGGTGATGGGGAGAAAAAGAACTTCCCTTCTTCCCTCTTACTGATCCTCAAAAAGAAGTTGATCAGGGAAACGGAAGGAGAATACCCGAAGCTACTTAAAGAACAGTTAGGGAAATAAGATGACTAAAAGAATTAGGAGCTAGCTGACCAGGGGAGATGCCATAATATCTAAGGATATCTACAAGGAACTGGGGAAGGGGAAATCGAAGGCCCATGTCAATGTAATCCAAAAAA
The DNA here is from genome assembly GCA_027422505.1 of Craterostigma plantagineum. NCBI lineage: Eukaryota > Viridiplantae > Streptophyta > Magnoliopsida > Lamiales > Linderniaceae > Craterostigma > Craterostigma plantagineum. The sequence goes on along the minus strand of JAPQWV010000047.1, from coordinate 5,290,024 downwards.
TACGTCCCGAAGCCCTCGGGAGGGTCACTAGCAACGTCCGTTAGGGATGGCACCCTGACCTCGAATTGGTCAGACATGCCTGACTTGGCTCAGAGATGGGGAATTTGAGTAGAAGAAAAAGAGGACACCTTAACCTCATGCCAACGGAGAAATTCCCTCTCCTCCTCTTCACCCCTTCTTCGACTCGCGGCATTCTCCCGAATTGCCTCTACGTACTTAATCCACTCTCGCACCGCCTTACGATAAGCCAGCGCGTTGGGAAAGTTCCTCTCTAAAGGGGGAGGGTCTAAGTTGAGAAGGGGACGCCCTAAGGGAGCTTCGGGTTCAGGCTGGATTGCTAATTGCCTACCCTCCGAAGGGCCCTCACCCTCCGCGTAGTGTCATTAACCGTTCTACCCGGACTCCGATCAGAAAAACTGCCCGAGGACGAACTACCCGAAGAGGAACTACCCGAAGACATGCTTAATGAGAAAAAGAAGGAAGAAAGTAGAGAAAGGAAACTTACAAATACCTGCCGGAGCGAGAAGCTAAGTGAAATCGGGAGCTCGAGCGAGTTCGGCTAGAAGAGTGTAGAGAAGAAAATAAAAGCGAAAGTGGGGTATATATAGGCCCCAAGCTTATTGATTTGGGCCCTGGGATCTGGGTCGAATCGACGGATCGCGAAGACCCGCGTCGATCGTGGGAAAGGGCGCCAGAACTCCCGCGCAAACGTCCCATCAACAACAGCCAATGACGGGGCGACACGTGATGAAAAGGGCGAAGAAGCATAACAGCCGAAGAAAAACTCCCACCGATGCTAAAAGAAAAAAAAAACTCTCTCCACGAACCCCCCGACAAGCCTGCCACGAACTCGGATATTTCGCCGCTATTCGACCACGTCCAAAAATCACATACTCTTTTGGACTATTTGAGAGGGGGACTATTGTTACCCCCGGGTTTCACCCCTAACGCGGCGAAATACCCAACTTACTTAACTGGCCATTACCAACCCCGACGCCTCCGATCCACTTGCCAGGCCCCCTCCTACTGATCGACTAATTCGAAGTCGGGAAGGTTTCCCCTCGGGGATGCACAGAAAAAGCCCGAAGGGAATCGTCTTATACTAACACCCTAAGGGAGGATGTCCTGCGACATTAAGTCGGGGAAAGTTTCCTTCGGCACACACTGGAGGAGCCCGAAGGGAGCTGCCCAGCGAAAGCCCCAGCTGAGTAGGCAAAAGATCCCGACTGGCGTAGGGCAAGGACGCACGATCCTGGTGAGGTGTGCTCGGAGGAAATTCGCCCGAGCTGAGAAGCATCAAATCCCCGAAAAACACTATTTAGTAGGAGCACCCGAGGCCCTGAGGGAGTCGTGGGGAAAATGCCCGAGGGCAGCTGTCCCATTCCCATAGATCGTGCGCTAATTCCGGCACGTACGCCCAAACATGGGAAGAACCGCTCAGGGTTGAGCTTAGGCGCGTCAAACGCTGGGAAAACCGCCACAACGTGCGGAGCGAGGGGCGTAACTGTCAAAGGATGGAAATATCCCTCCACAATCCAATAAATACCCCCAGGAATCTGAGGAGCCGGGTACGTTTTTCCGATAATAAGCCGTTACTCTGCCATTTTTTACACTACATTGCGCTACTTTGTCTACACTACCTTAAACGGAATTACCCTCTTGACTAAGGCAAGAGGGCAAACGACCCCCCAAAATTACCCTGTTTCCACAGTTTTCAGCCCAAGCGCACGGCGGGGTTCAGGTGGGGAAAGGCTCGTCAGTCCATTTCCGCGGTAGGTCCATTTTCGACGGCATCATATAAAATTGAGAATTTCGACCTAAAACGAATTAGTGAAATATAAATTTTCATCTTTGATAACTTAATTGAGTCGGATGAGTTATTATCGGGATATGTGAATAGAAATCCCAGCATAATCAACAATTATATGTATCGTATCAACTCCACACTGACATCAATAATCGACGTGTTCAAGTTGTTTCGAATCCGTCACAATACATAGTTATCTATCGTAAAGAAACATTAATAATACCGTAAAGTACGACAAAATACGATATTATTTCTTTGGAAATTAACTTTCCTATGATCATCGTTCAATTCTTCCACTACTAACCGGCCTGGATGCAATGTTATACACTTGAATGATCAAAATGTTTCTTTCAATAACTTTGTAATATTGAATATAATAGAGGTTGTCGAAACCATAGTATCTTTATTTATATATTGACACGAATACATAAAGTTAAGAATCTAGGAGTTCACTCCGATGACAACGAATCAGTAGAGAAAGAAGCAAAATAGAGATTTGACCAAGACAAATAAGAACCTGACTTATAAACTATTCAAACACCCAAAACTAATGACTATGAACTTTTACACCAAACTAGTACTAAAAATTCAACTATATCGGCGACTACTATATCGGATCCGAGAATGGTGATATCTTAGGTTTTGATGCAAAAACATATTTTGGTCAAAACTCGATTAATCCCTACTGAAATCCTAATCTCCAATGATTGAGAATTTTTCAAGCTCAAAATGAGAATGAAAAATTCATCAATCGAAGGTAACCCAAGTCCCCAAATGAAAGAAAATAGCATAAAAGGGAAGAATACCATATGAAAGGACAAATAATTTCCCAAAATGGGGGACGGAGACGCTTATAGGGTCCTATATAAGATCATTTCCAACCGACGAACTCATTCTCAAAGTCAAATGCATTCTCAAACTCAAATTACAGTGATTATTCTTCAATCATTGAACTCATTTTCAAACTCGAAAGACTATTTTCGTAGTATTCAAATTACACACTTTTACAAACTACAAATATATTTTATAAAGTTAGAAATTAGGCTACTATATTATTTTAAATTGAGTTGATAAATATTTATCGGATTTAATTTTATTTTATATACTTTATTTAGTTTCTAATATTCACGGACAGATACCAACGCCAAATTAATTTCAAATATTTTTCTTGATCTTATTAATCAACAACAAAAGAGAAATTGATTAGGCTACGTCTCATTTACTCTTCCTAAGCCCACAATTCCTCTTCTATATATGTTTTGTATTTGTTATAGTTTTTATATGTGGTTCATTAATAACTAAAATAGATAAAGGGACTTTAATGCGATTATATGATCAAACACATCTTGTTTACAGTAAAAGCATATATCAGTCAAAATGATGAGAGATAAAGATTAAAATGCATCTTGAGTTTTGATATGGGGTTCGATTGGAGTACTTTTGTTAAGATCGGTTTGTGTGTTTAGACGGAAGGATGAATAAACACTCGATTATCTTATATTAGTTTTTCAGTTTTTATCTCGTTAAATGTCATAGTGGTGCTTGATATGTTAGTGTGTTGACTGGTGCGGAAGAAGTTTTGAACCAAGACCATATGTGAACTGATGTGTGTATGTTTTGCAGTACAAACAGAGTTTGTTTCTGAAAGTTCGGAGTTAAAATCTCCTACATCTCCCCTTCTTTCCGGTCATGATGGTATTCACTAGCCCTGTTTTACAACACTTATCGTACAAACTTCTTAGCTAGACCCACTCAATATATGTGAGATTCTTGTTGTGAGCATTGTGTATTCAACATATTAGTTTTGGAATATATCTTCGCCTAACATGTAAAAGCACCAACTGATATCGATGTGTCTTCAGTGGCACCAGCATGACCACTTCCACTCTTTTCTTCATTGGCTGATTGGTCAAGTTTCAACTTTCTATGCGATTCACTGCCACACATGAGGTGCCAAGTAAAAAAGGAATTAATTATGATATTTTGAACTATTTTTTCCATTATATTTCGTCAGTCTATTATTACTCTACAAAGAAGCGAAGCAATTGCTTCAATGAATAACGCAACTAGGAGAAACACCAATCCCAAAAGGCTAATTGTTCAAACTCAGACTCTTTACTAACTTCACAAATCACAAATACACAAAAACACTCTCTTGCATTTCTCTCATCTACTACAGCATCACTAGGCATCTCTACATCATCATTAGGCAGCATCTCGAGAAAACGATCTTGTCAACACAAATAAAAAACAGACCCATTTAGTTAGCTATATATAACTTGAATTCTTATTTTGGATGGGTGCAATTACTTACATGAACTGGATTGAAAGCCCGGAGGAGACCAGTCTCCACACCTATCCTCCCAGTGATGATCGCATGTTGTAATTCTCTAGCTGAACCGTTATGTTAGTGATGGTTGCTCCATCCTGCAAACCAAAGATAAGTAGGCCGGTAAGGCTGACTATCGTGTGTCGTCCTTGTACAAATAATAAATATAACTAACACACAGACAAAATGTGAGATATATATAAATATATATATATATATATATAGAGAGAGAGAGAGAGAGAGAGAGAGACAGACTAATACATAAAATGAGTGGGGATAGTTGGTAAGGTCAGCTCTGGATTCTTTCCAACGGCCGAAAGTATGGTGATCCCATAAGGACCGTCGTTTGCGAGTTGATACAGGACTTCAATTCCTAAAAATAACACAGTTTGAGTAGTAATCAACTATAAAGGAAGTAAAGAAAACCCTAGTTGGAGTAGTAATCAACTATAAAAGAAGTAAAGAAAAATACACTTTTAGCTCTATGCTCTAACTTTCCTTCGTTTACGTGCATATAAGCTGGACTCCCAAATATTTTAAGTTGGAGTAATCAGCATGAGTACCCGACCATATTTTCTCAAGAGTCTTGAATTTGATCGGTGACCACGATGAGCGGTTGACAGTATAACATGTTGCAGCTATAGCTTCAGCGCGAAATTATTTCTCAACCCAGCGTCGGAGACCATACATCGATCTCTCTTGAAGCGTCTCGTTCATGCTCTCGGCATCACCATTTTGCTGAGGCGTCATTCGAACAGTGTCATGCCGAGCAATTCCTTCATTTTTTGCAAAATTGAATTTGCTTCCGCAAAATTCTAAGCCATTATCTGTCCGCAACAATTGATTTGTTTTCCTGTCTGTTTCTCAATCAAGGCTTCCATTGTTTAAACGTTAGGAAACATCACTCTCTGTTTAAGAAAATAGACACAGACTTTCCTTGAAAAATCTCAATGAAATTCAACACATCTTGCACCACCTTTGCGCGGAACACGAGAAAGACCCCATACATCAGAATGAACTGTCCAAAGTACATCTCGTCATGTGGGCAGCTGGTGAATTGAAGCTGGCTCGTTTCTACTTCCCAAAAATACAATGTTAGCAAAAGTCCATCTTACCTACACTTTGATCGCAAAGTAGGCCCTGATTGCTTAAAATCGTCAAGCCTTTTTTCTCTCATGTGACCAAGTCGCATATGCCCTAATCCCATGGTATCAACATCGGGGGATGTCGCAATTGTGACGGAACCTGTAATAATAATTTCCTGCAAAATATATTAATTTTCAGACCTGCAAGCTTTCATCACGACAAGGACACCTCTAGCAATCTTCAAAACTCCACCTTCACCTAACAATCTGCACCATTGGTATTCAAGCGTGCTTAAAGAGATAATATTCTCTTCATATCTGGAACGTGTCTGACTTCTGTGAGGGGTCGAATGATTCCGTCGAACATTATGATCTGAATTGTACCTTTACCAACAACTTTACACGGAGCATCATTTCCCATTAAGACGTATCCACCATCGAAATCTTTATATGTGGAAAAACAGCTCGACTACGACTTACGTGGTAAGAACAACGCGAATCTAAGATCCACTCATTATTAGACCTAACAATATTTGCAGATACTACAAAATAGTTCCATCGCTCTCGTCTGCAGCTACACTAGGTTCAACGGGTATATTATATTTCTAATTAGTTATCTCATTATTTCTCAATTTGTAACAATCAGCTTTGATATGACCATTTTTCTTGCAAAAATTACATAATTTATTTCTGTACCTGGATTTTGACCTTCCTTTAGATCTGCTACTTTTAGCATCTCTATGTTCTGGTCTTTCGTGTGCCACCAGGCTTCTGTCTAGCTACCACTTGTTTTTCCTGTTATATCCATGTCTATCTGTTCGTTCGATTGTAAATGCAGATTTGACACTAGCATATGGTATCGTATCTTTCGATTGTAACGAGGGAAAGAAACATAACAATATTTATGGCCTGATCTCAGTCAGTCACTTTGACTTCTGCATTTGCCAAATCAATATGATAAAATCGAATTTATCAAGATGCGAGAGTATAGAAGTATCTTCGAACGTTTTCATACGGTAAAGCTTCTGCTTAAATATAGCCTATTCTCCTTAGTATTCATGTAGATAGCTTACATACCATATAATCCTGGTCGTCGTCTCCGTGACAACTTATTGTAAAACCTCGTAAGACAAATGTAATTAATAGCCAATCTGACTTTCCTGTCCAATTCATTAAACTGAGAGTCTTTGATTTTCGTCGGTTTCTTTTTTTCTCCTTCAAGCCCCACCTCACAACCATCTTAAATGAGTATGGCATCCGTCTTGAGACTCCACATTGCAAAGTTGACATTTCTATCGAACTTTTCAATTGACATGTTGGTCGTCATGGTGGCTAAAAAATAAATCGGGTTGGCTTTGATACCAATGTTAGGATATTTGAATTTGATAATATATTTGCCCGAAAACATGAAGATAATCGAGATTTACGTGGTTCGGTGCGTCCAGGGGCCGGAGGGTAGAACTTCTTTATTATGTGGAGATATTACATGCAGGTACACCTCGTAAGGATGGAGTGTAGAAAAGCAGCTACAATTATAGTGAGTAGAAATAGATAAACAGATATTTTGACTTCGAATCTATTCATCGACGAAGAAAATAACTGGAGAGGACTGAAGATCTGTATTGTGGGTAATGTTCCTTCTGTCTCGTATCATGCCTAATTATTGGAAAACATCAGTATCAATTTCTTATTTGAACATTAAAAAAAAATACTACAGCTCCTTCCTTTGACTGTGCCTTTTAGCAGCCTGCGTGCAGAAAAAATATTATGCGCACACCAAAGAATAATGCGCGCATCAAAACTCTGGTCTTCAAAATCCATTAAAAAACTGATATTGTCCCATAGCAAAGAAAAATTTGCAAAGGTCATTTTCAACAAAATCTATCATTACATGTCAAAACTCAATGGATTTGGATTTTACCAACTTAGATAGAGTGAAGAATTAAGCATTAAATTTAGAGTGAAGTCGGAGAAGATCCCAAGAAAAGAGAAAAAAAATATTTCGACGTCTGTATTATTCAAATTTATTTCATTCATCCGATATCCAATTTGGCAGTCGATAGTCTATAAATGTCTACGCAAAATGTTGATTCTACTTCTCAAATCAATTTGGACTTTAGCCGAAAGATGACTCTACATTTAAGAAAACCCAATAAAATGGATAACTAATCGGGCTATTTAATACAATGGGCACAGGCCCAAATCTCCAACATCATTTGTATATCTTTCATGTGAATTCAATACTCGCATTATAAGCACCTATTATACAAGAATCTTATACTTATTAAAAGTAAAATCTTTCACTTCTCATTGACCCCCTATAGCCAATCGTTGTGTGACACGTCAACGCTCAAAAGTACAATTACCATTTTGGGTATGAGGGTAGTGGGATTTACAGATGGTTATAGTAATACATTAATTGTATTGACAGGCATAAGTCTGATTTTGTTGTGTAATATTACTGTGTGTATCGTTGTGTCATTTTCTGGGTTTGCAGTATATTGAACTTGAAAAGTTTTGTAGAATTAAATGTTACTGATTGGTTTGTGATAGAGTTCTATAACCGTTTAAAATTTCTTTGATGAATCTTATCTTACTGTAACTCAACGGTTCGCCTTTAATGTATGCCACAAAACCGATTCATATAACGGAATTTATACATGTATTGTAGTTTCCCAAACCATTTGAAGAAATGAACGTTCTTTTTTAACTAAAACGTTTGAAGAAATGAACGTCTTTTATTAAACATTCAGTGAATCTTATCCTATTATAGTTCAAGGGTTTGGCTTATAATTATAATAATCAATTGTTTAATGTTGTCATTATATATATAGAATTGTATTAACACAGTTTATATTATTCCCGGCTATTATTAAATACATATAATTTATTTCATGATGGCTGCACCGAATAATCATTCCGTACTTAGTATTTTGAGTCCTGGGATGGGAAACAATACAATCATTGTTAGGCTGCTTCGTTACTGGAGCGCTATAAATTTTAGAAGAAATGGAGAGCTGATATTAGTTGGGTTAATGTTACTCGATGAAGAGGTGCCCAAAATTCATTTTATTATTATTTTATTAAAATTAATCTAATGTTATTTTTTTTGTTATAGGATACTCTTATCCAAGCTACAATCAATAGTTCGGTCATTCCAAAATTTGAAGGCCTACTTGAGGAAGGCTGCGTTTTTTCTATATCAAACTTTGATGTTGTAAAGGTAAGCAGTGAATGGGGTTTTTAATTAAATAATTAAAAAATATCAACCATTAAAAAAATAAACAACAAATGAAAATCATTAATAAAACAGACATTTTCGTCATCCAAGTGACGAGTTACTAACTCGTATCTTGGGAATACGAGTTACTTGTCCATGGTGGGCTGACATGGCATTTCAAGTAACTCGTCATCCCAAGTGACGAGTTACTCTTTTTTTTTTAATTTTAACTTATTTTATATTTATTAATTATATAATTCTCCAAATCATAATATCATCGTTATCACATGTAATTTTACATAATAAAAATCAATAAATGCATCTAATTTATTGTTTGTTTCGCGACGAGTAAAATGATATGCATATCTTATATTTTTTGGATATCGAAAATATTTAAGTATTTTTATAGTGAAGTTGCTGCTAACAGTATTGTTTAATATTTGTATTTTAGGTATATGTGAGGGGTATTTTCGGTAGCTCATAGAAGTCGATTAGTCATATATATATATATGATATGTATACGTGACGTATCTATATCAATCGTTCTGTTAGTCATAAAAGAATATATTTTTTTAAGAACTCGTTTCTTTCTCAATAACTTATAAAAATAATTAAATATTTTCGATATTCGAAAAATATCAAATCGAATTTTCGAACCGGACCGAAATTTTAGTTGTTTAACCCGGTATAGAACCTGAATCAAACAGTAAAACCGTTATCTTTTATATAATAAATATATATTTTATATATGAATTAATCAAATAATATGAAAAATGACATGTTTTTATGAACTTTTTTCGAACTATAGTTATATAAATTAAGGGGCAAATTAAATGAAAGTAAATTTCGTGGGTTTGTTATAGATTGATCGTATGTCAAGTATTAAATCTATGAGTTTGAGTCAAATTTGAATAAAAACAAAATATTGAGCTAATAGGTTAATTACAAAATATAAAAATTATGGTGTTGGATGGATTAGAACCAAGCCCATTAAGTAAAATACCCACAACTTAACTACTAGATCAAACAAATTTATTGGTTTTCCTATTTTGTATAATTTATCTAAACCATTTTTATTATTTTTTAAATTAAAAAAAGACCAATCGGACTTGATTTTTGACCGATCCGATCCCGTCTTGACAACCATGGAAAATATTAGACATTGATTCAATGTTTTTTCTGACATGGTAACATTTATGAATGAAGTTTGAACCGTTCAATGAGAGTACGTACGTCTTTTGACTCTTTTCTCGAGTTCGTCATATATTCTTATTTTTACATCAAAAGACAAAAGAACTTTCAAAAGCAAGACTCATCAGAAAAACCTCGCATTAAAGCTTCTCAAAGTACTACACGATAACATTACAACTACTTTGTGAAGAAAATCTTTACACTACTCACAAAGTCAAGCATAATAGTCAAAATGAATTTGTCAAATTGACATTAGATTATGCATATCACAATTTTTTTATCTAATCGATGTAAGATGCCCAACAAACCTCCGTGAAAAAAAAAAAGAATTCCACTTGGTATCCATGTGTTTTAGTTTTTTTCAACTGGTGCCCAAAGTTATTTTCAATTCCAGTAGGTACCCTTGTATTTAAGACTTTTCCAACTAGTATCCAAAGTATTTACCAGATGGTATCCCTGTGTTTAAGGCTTTTCCAACTGATATCCAAAGTGTTTTCAAGGTAAATACCCCTAACTTATAACGTCGTGATTTTAAATTACCAAAAACGAGATTTTTAGGTGTAACCTTTTTAATTGCTAATGAAATTCTAGAAATGACTAAAAACGGTTCTGACACCTAAAAGTCACATTTGTAGCTTTTTAAAATCACGACGTTATATGTTAGGGGTATCTACCTTGAAAACACATTGGACGCCAATTGAAAAAGCCTTAAAAACAGGGGTGCCAACTGTAATTGAAAAATACTTTGGGTACCAGTTGGAAAAGTCTTAAACACATGGGTACCTACCGGAATTGAAAATAACTTTAGGCACCAGCTGAAAAGCCTAAAACACAGGGGTACCAAATGGAATTCCCTAAAAAAATGTCTTCCATTAAAGGCAATCGTGTTTCTGTTATTTTCTATTTGAACGGATCGCATGATCTTAGATTATTAATTTCAAATTTTAATTTTAAATTCAAATATATTGTTTGGCAAATGTTAAGATCAAATTTCAGAGCTGGAGCTCGAGCTTGAACTCCATCATTCTATTATAACAATACAAAATAAAATAAAATAAAAATAATAAATAAAACAAGCTTGTTAGTCAGCTAATAAGCTCATAAAGCTCAAATTCATATAGCTCGTCACTGTAAATCAGTGAAAGCTAAAACTATCAAAACAGTGGAGTCCAAATCAAATTAATTAATATACATATAATAAATTTTATTCACTAGGGCCATTTTACGCAAATTATATAAAAATTGATATATTTTTAATATAAAATGATAACTGAAGAAATAATTCAGTGGGGTCAATACAAATGTGTTTCTCTAAACCATTTGGATAATGAAATAGAGTAACTGCTTTAGGTGTTGGTCACATCTTTTTGTCTGAATTATTTGACAGTATAGAGAGAAGTTTGTTGTTACATTATTATATCGTTTTGGACAATATTATTAGATTGCATGTTGATAAGATATGTTTGGATTATAGTTAACGAGATTAATTTGCAAGTGAAAATTTTGATAGTATAAGTATACGATTAATACACAAAAGTATTGAATAAAATTTCATACCATATCCCTCTCATATTTCTCTTAAACTATATTATCGTAATAATATTATAATATTAATATAACGCTTTATTATGATTAACAATAATATTATAATATTAATATAACGCTTTGTTATGATTAACAGTTTATAACAATAACGATTTAGAATCAAACTATTAATGGATCTTTAACTAAATGGATAGATTGAACTTGAGGACAAAAAGATGGTGGGCTTAGCTTAGGTGCATTGCACCAAACTACTGTTGTACTCCTACCTATGGTTTTCATTTCATCAAAATGTCTGCAAAGTCAACAGAGCATCAACTCAAAATTTACGAACCCCAATTTATATATCATCATACTTAGATCAAAGAACAGTTAATTAAAGAAGGCACTTAGTTTTAATTTACTTCAAAACAAAAGTTCTAACAATTTCTCTAACAATTTCTCCAATTCATGTATGTAGTAGCTTTTGTTGTCTTTTTACCTCCCTCCCCCTCTTTTCGCAAAAACACATTTCTCACTTTTCCCACATCCCAATTCTAGGGTTTTATAATCAACCCTTTTTTTTTCAGCTCTTCTTTACCCAAATGCTGTTGAGTGAGCTGAACTCGATCTTGGGAAAAAAAATTCAGGTTGTTGGGTAGCTGAGTAACAATTTTTTTTCCTGCAATTTCACGGAGTAAAAGGGGTTTTAATTCGTGCTGCTGGCTTTGAATCTGCATCTAGATTCTGCATTTTTTTGCTCTTGATCCCTTTCTGCAGTTGTTGGTGAGAGTTGATAGTGAATAATTTCTGAAATTCCTTCAAAGTTCAAACCCATGTTAAACCCTTCTCCAAAATCCAACATTTAGCAGCTTAATCGTCTTCGTTGTTAGGTTTTGTCTCTTTTTCCGCCCTCCGATTTGTAGATTCAGAGCAAGTGGTTAGAAAATTGAGTAAAGGGACTTGAGATCTATCTTTAGCTAGTTAATGCATGGACGGAAGAGAAGGTATGGCGTCTTCTTATTACATCCACAGAGGTGGAATGATTGGATCTACCAATATTAACAACCTAAGCATTCATGTCCATGGTGGTTCATCTTCATCCGCTGCTCAGCCAAGTGGGCTCCACATAACGCCTAATTTCCGACCACATCCTAGTCAGCACATCCCAGTTCAGTCGAGTGCTACCAATAGGGGCGGTGGCGTTAGCATAAGTTGCTCATCTTTCCATGTCGAAAACCCCTCGACTAATTATCCTCCTCATGAGTTAGTGTCTAGTGGTGGTGTTGGTGAATCTATGATGGTGAAGAAGAAGAGAGGTCGGCCAAGAAAGTATGGGCCCGATGGGACAAATGTGGCGTTGGGATTGTCACCTAATCCTCCGCCTAGGAAGGTAGCGGCGGCGGAGCCCACAAGCAGCTCCGGCGAGAAGGCTAGGCGAGGCCGGCCGCCAGGGACGGGATGGAAGCAGAAGCTTGCTCCTCTTGGTAAAAAAAGAAAAAAGAATTATCTTGCTTGAGTTAGTTTATCTTTCGATTTGTGTTGTTTGAGGATGAAAATGGAAGCTTTCTGCTTTAGTTGTAAAAGAAGGATTCAAGTGTTTGAATTGCAATGTAGTAAATTTCTCTTGAGAGACTTTTAACTTCATCTTCGTTACCAAACAAGTTGGGATCACTAATTTCATTACTTGTCCTAATTTTGTTCTTTTATCAGGTGAGTGGATGAATAGCTCGGCTGGGCTAGCCTTTTCGCCACATGTGTTGCACGTTGGAGTTGGAGAGGTATTCTTTAGTATTATTCTAACTTAACTCATCATAGTACCTCAATATCAAGATTCTCGAGGGGTGTAATAATACTTTTCTCTTAATAGAAGGAATGATATAATAATTAGCATAGATTCGATGCTGAATTGCAACCACAAATGGCAATAATTGCTCCTATCTTGCAGGATATTGCAGCAAAAATACTCGCATTCGCTCAACAGAGGCCGAGAGCTCTATGCATCATGTCAGCTAACGGGTCGATCTCTACAATAACACTGCGCCAGCCCTCGAATTCTAGCGCAACAGTCACTTACGAGGTTGTAATCAAAATGAGTACCATTTTTTTCGTTGCAATACGTCGATGTATGCATACTTTTGATGGAAATCCAAGTAAAGTCTCAGAAATTTCTCTAATATTCATTGGATGATAGATGAATTCATATTCAGAAAGTTTCCTTTTTCTTAAAATAGGGTCGTTTTGAGATAATGTGCTTGTCGGGTTCTTACCTTGTCTCTGAAAGTGGTGGCCCACGCAATCGAACGGGCGGTATAAACGTTTCTATATGCAGCCCAGATGGGCATATCATAGGAGGCGTACTAGGTGGTAGGCTTATTGCATCAAGCCCAGTTCAGGTAATAATTACATTCTCCTTACATTCTGTTATTCGATATATCTATGTTACTCGTTTTAATAAAATATGTTTAGATGTAATTACTCACTAATTATTTTCCGGGCAGGTGATTGCATGCAGCTTCGTACATGGCAACAACAATACTACGAATGCAAAGCCCAAATCTGACTCAGAAGCAAAAGATCAGAGTCAGGCATACGATGCACAAACTGGTAAGAATGGTCAAAGTCAAAATCTCAACTTAGCTACTCCTCAGCATGGAAGAGGCGCCTGGCCTATGATTTCACAGACCGAAGTTAGAAATCCTCACGCTGATATTGACCTGACTCGAGGATGATGACTACATAATTTAATCTGTTTATATGCTAAGGTTTGTTTGCTGTAATGTGACGTATGCTCGGGATTTTAGCTATTTATAATCAAGATTCCATTTCGACTGCGGATGGTAATTTGGTGCTGACTTTTGGTGTAAGAAGAAAAAGGAACTGCGTTTAGTAGGTAGGCTGTTGAGAGTGTTGTTGAAGGTGAGCGTAGTGAGTAGGCTATGGTTATTTAGGTTTGTTGTTAAGAGTTTGGTGAAAAATTGTGCTTCATGACATTAATTGCATATTTGGTTGTAATGAGCAGAACTGCATTTTAACTTTCATTGGATGGAAATTCATGTCGAAACTTTTTTTGATTCGTTTTCGATAGGCTAATGATTCAGACGATGTAAAAAAATCATTACAAAAAATCTGAATGTTATGGGCAAGAGATCCTTCACAGGAGCAGCAACAGCAGATTAAGAATCGCAAACGTCAAACGTTATTTATTCGATGCAAAGACGTCCCTACGATAAATGGGCGTTCTTGATTTAGTTCTTCTCAAGTAGTTTCTTGATGTCCTTCTGCAAAATGGAAACCGAAGATAAAGCGCCCATAAAAATACACGCTGTAAGAAAAACAAAGAAACTTGAAATTTGCCCAAAATCGACCTCTATGCTCAGAGGCTATGTAGTTGGTGCATAGCGATCGAGGACGTCCCTTCTTTATCAACCAAAAACTTGGGAGAAATTCCACTTAATGCCTTCATCAAAAAAGGCAGCCTTTCGCCGATTTCATGAACTTGTATATAGGAGCAGCATTGGGACCATTCACATCAACCTGGGCATTTCGGTAAGTTCGATAAAAATCGAGGGCTCCAACGTAAAAGATTCGAATAACATAAGCCCAAAACATCATATTTTAGCTTGCCTTGATCCTTATATTTGTCGTATAACTGTGTCAGTTCTGTGTAGTTTGAATTGGTTAGGCAACTGCTCAGCATTTACCACTTGCTTATCGAGTCATCAGCTATTACAAGAATTTTTTAGTAAAAATGGAGAAAGCGTATAATTGGGAGGCTACGTAGACTATCAATAATACGGCTTTGCCTTTGTAGATGCTCAAATTCACATCATTACCGTTAGAATCCTGACAGAGATGAAAACTCTCTCAGATGCAACAACAAACCAATAGAAAAGAAAACATGCCCATATATATATATATATATATAAAGAAAGAAAGAAGAATCATTGAAGATTGAAGATCGACCAATATCAATCGTGATTAGAATAATACACAAAAGAAGAACTGGGATTTGTAGTTCAGATAGATGAAGGTGATTACCTGAACAGTAAAATCATGGATTGACTGAGGCTCGCTCGATTGGCTGGCCATGTGATTAATATCTGCGGTCGCAACTCGCAAGCACGACAAAATCAGTAAATAAAAAGCTCGAATTAATTGATCAACAATGATAAGGAAAAATATGGCCTTCTTCGATATTAAAAAAAGAACCCAAAAATAGATTCGTTCACCTACTGTATTACAAGTTCGTTTTCTTTGTTTCGTGTTTATCCCCGAAAGTATCCCAAGTTGCAGAAGGGGCCATGGAGAGAATAGTCAACAAAGAACTGCTACCACTTTTGGGCGTAAATTCAAAGCATTCACAACCACCGACCCATTAAACCTATAGCCAACACGAGACAATATATAGTCATTCGTCTGTTTATTTTATGTCTATGTGAAGAATTGTAAGAACAAAAATGAGGCTGAAAGTGTACGCTGATCGAACATCCCAGCCCTCGCGCGCGGTTCTTGTCTTCTGCAAGTAATTTCCCTGTTCATCTTCTTTTTGTTCTTTTTTTCGAAAAGATCACTTTGATTTTCTGGGGTTTAGTACTTTGGACACATTTGTTTCTTTTTCTTTTTGTTTTGTTAATGAAGGGCGATTGGGATTGAATTTGAAGAGGTAAAGATCGACATCGTAAAGATGCAGCACTATTCCCCTGAATATGGAGGTAATAAGATGACTCTTGAAGCTTCCGTTTTTATTTCCGTGAAAAGTTTTACATTCTTGACAGCACCCTCTAATTACATCATGTGGTTGATTGTTCAGACATGTTTGAAGTAATCATCCACCGTTTTTTGTCGACTTTTGTGTACATTTGTAGAGAATTCAGTGTTGACATTCACGTTTCTTGATTGGGTTATATCTCATTTGTTTTATCATAAACAGAATAAACCCCATGAGACAAGTTCCAGCAATAGTCCATGGCGATTTCAAGCTTTTTGAGAGGTAACAAACCTTTTTAATCTGTAACTTCAAACTACATTTGATATGTCCAATTACCATCTAATCACAAGACTCAACCGAAACGAGATCAAGCAAAGCAATGATGATAAATCTATCTACATCTATCTACTTATCAAATTAACTTTTATTGCATATTTCTTCATCTGAGCTCTTCAGCCATGCAATACTCAAGTATCTAGCTACTGCATTTCCTGGAGTTACCGAGCATTGGTAATTTCGATTTTATTCGGATCTTTTTGTTATCTATTTCCCATGCATTATTATTACATCATGAACAAACTTAAAAAAGGCGATCATATCGTTTTGTGCCGTCAAAGGTATCCATCTGATGCCCAAAAAAGAGCTAAGATCGACTCCGTTCTTGATTGGCACCACACAAATTTACGTCGTGCTTCGGGTAAATTCCCATTCTTCGCATGCAATTTTTCTTATTAATATGAATTCATCGAGGATGGATTTTTATTTATTTATTTTTCGCTTTTTCAGTTGGGTATGTCTACAACAGCACAATCTCCATTGTATTCGGCGTCCCACTAAACCCTAGAGCAGCAAGAGAATACGAGAGCTTCTTATCGAAATCTCGAAACGATCGAAACCTTTTGGCTCGAGGATGGGCCTTTCATGCATGGAAACAATGAACCTTCCATTTCTGACATCGCATTGGTTTGCGAAGTCATGCAAATTGAGGTATATAAGCAAATTTCATGTTGCTATATATTTTTCATTTTTCTCATCTTCCAAAACTCTTTTTTTTTTATAAATAAATGCGAATTGAATTTTAGCTTGTGGAAGACAAAGATCGCCAACGCATATTAGGTCGTCACAAGAAGATAGTGAGGTGGATAGAGGAAATAAAAAAGGCGGTGAATCCTCATTTTCAAGAGATTCATTCGATTATGCCGATGACTAAGGAGATGGTAACGAAGCTTAAGGTTCAGGCGAACAAGCACAAGCGTTGAGACCATGATAATGCAATAAGATATATTTATATGATTGAAGGAAAAAGATAAAGAAGTGAAGGCTGAATTTGTTTCCGGGTAAACTAGGTTGTTTGTCTGTGTTTCTGCATGTTCTTATTCGAGCAAAATCACTATCTAATGGATTATTTTAATAAAATACGTTTGGGTTGATTAAAAAAGGAGACAAATCGAAACGTTCTCTCTTTCCCAGTAAAGGACTATGTCATCACCTTCGTCTTTTCATAGTATGTGTTAATGTTGACTAGCTCAGCTTTGACAATGTTGGACTAACATTTTAGCCAACATTGTTGTCTGTCAACATTCGATTTTATCTGTCATGCCCAAAACCGTTTAACCTTTTTTGTAGCTTTATTTACTGATATGCAGGACGTGGTAAAGTGCTGAAATAGGTCCAAACCGTGTGGAAAGCGTGTGGAGTTGCTTGAACGAACTTAGGAAGTGCAAGTACTATAAATAGAAGATTTGAAGATCAAAGGAGATCAAGTCAAGCAATTACCATAATTAGAAGATCTGAATATCAAGGAGAATCAGTCAATCAGTTTACCATAAATAGAAGATAAGAGATCGACCAATGAGATGAGAAGATCGAACTAAATATATACTATATTTAGGGAGATCTTCGAAGAGATATTTGAAGAGATATTCAAGGGATCTTTTTACCAATTCAAGATGGAGCCAAGACCTATAAATAAGAGTTATTTTCGAGCTGCAACTTATGACTTTCGAGAGAGCTTTCAAGGAGTAACTTTGAGCGAGATATTGAGCGAAAACGATGAGCGAAACACATATCGAGCTTGAGCGAGTTTTATATATTGCGAGAGTTGTCTTTTAGTCTACCTTTTCAGAGGTCGAAAGATCTTGTAGTTTGTAGAATCCTTTTTGATTCGTAGGTTTTGCTAGACGTGTTTTTGACTATCCTTTTTGATAGTTTGTAATCCATCTTTATAGTGGAGTTTTGCGCCTTGAGGCACGTAGCAAGTTATTTGACTTGCTGCACAGATTTACATCTCGTGTTCGTTTTAAGTTTCGTCACTAAGTAATTATATTCCGCTGTGCACCTGAATGTTAGGTTGAGTGTTACCTGACATTTTACCCAACATCTAGTCTATACTTAGTGTTTTACATCCATATCGAACGGGACCACTTCAAAGTGGTA
The DNA here is from genome assembly GCA_027422505.1 of Craterostigma plantagineum. Classification (NCBI taxonomy): domain Eukaryota; kingdom Viridiplantae; phylum Streptophyta; class Magnoliopsida; order Lamiales; family Linderniaceae; genus Craterostigma; species Craterostigma plantagineum. Next base: position 5,271,724 of record JAPQWV010000047.1, on the reverse strand, counting down.
TCAGAGCCTACGCTTGACGTTACTAAGCGCTGAAGATCATCTACAATGGATGTTTCAAGTTCAAATTACATCGGCAAAGTCCCTGTGCTAGACGGCTCCAACTACGCCTATTGGAAGGTTCGTGTTCGGCAGTGCATCAAGTCGATAGATGTGCGAGCGTGGGAGTCCGTGATCCATGGTTATTCTACACCAAAAACTGCCCCGGACGAAGATGGTGAAGTCTATGAAAAACCGGTCACTGAATGGAGTCTTCAAGAGAGAAACGCAGCCGAGTTCAATGATAAAGCCCTCAATGCCATCTTCTCTTCGGTGGACATTTTCATGTTCAAGATCATCCAAAACAGTACTACGGCAAACGATGCATGGGATTTACTACAGAGGTACTGTGAAGGCGATGCGAGTGTGAAGCAGACACGTCTAAGGCTACTCCTCAATCAATTCGAAAATCTCAGAATGAAGGACGATGAGGATGTTACCACATACTTCGGCAAAATTCTGACGATTTCAAGCGAGTGCGCCAGTCTTGGAGAGCCAATCGCGAATAAGGTATTAATTTCTAAAGCAATTCGTACGCTAAATCCAAAGTTTAATGTGAAGGTAGCTGCGGTCGAGGAAGCCCACAACTTGTCCACGATGGATCTCAACACGTTGATGAACATCATGAAAAACTATGAGACCAATCTCGAAGTACAACAAGATCTTCACGCGGCAAAAACCTTGCTCTAGTAAGTCAGCCATCCAAGGAGCAAACTGAGGTTGACCCCAATGATGAGGACGACATGGCCATGATTGAAGAAATTCACAAAGTTTCTACAGAAAAAGAATGTTGGGCAGAATGTTGGTCCAACATTCAAGAAGGGTCAGAATGTCAAAGGAGAACCTACGTCTGCTCCTCCATTCATCAAACGCAAACTAGATGGTAAGAAGAAGAATATCAGTTATGACTCGGTTAGATGCTACGAATGTCAAGGATGGGGCCATTTTGCCAACGAATGTGCAAACACACTTCGGAAACGTGGGAAATCGCTTTGGGTGGACCTATCCGATGATGAAGATGAAGAGCAGTCCCCAACACAGCACATGCAATCATCAGTGACGATCCAGTCATTCTCTGAGGGTGAAGACGATGAGGATCAACAAATCGGCTTCACTGCGGTAACAGATGTTGAGCCAACATCTGACTCAACATCTGAAAAACATATTATTTTTGATTATGATGACTCGAACTGTTTTGATGGGTATTTGAGTTCTGATGATGCAGATATAGGATGTTGCAAAGAAGTTCAAATGAAAGAAGCCTTTGAGTTGATGTCCGCACAATACGAAATAGAGAAGGCGAAAAATCAGCAACTCAAAGCCGCGGTGGAAATCCTGTCCGAGGAGAATGAGAAGAATGAAAAACTAATCGAAAGCTTGGTGGAAGGAATGAACAAGATGGAAGCCGTACTGACACGAAAAGACACGGAAATTGACAAGCTTCAAAGGCGAGTCGACGAGGCCGATGAGACCTTTAAGAAATTGAACAAGGGTAAATCGACCCTTGATGAGGTATTGTCTCTTGGTATTTTTGATAAGCAAGGCCTAGGTTTTAGTACTCAGCCTGTATGTGATAATCCAAAACCCGTGACGCATGCTCAGCCTAAGAGAGTTTTTGTTAAGTCTCACATCACGAGCGATGTTAGTGAGAATACGATAGTCAATACTAGTCCTAAGCATGCAACTACTACGACTAAGGATAGCTCATATATTTGCCATCATTGTAAGCAAACTGGTCATTTAAAACCGTTTTGCTGGAAATTGAAGAGGCAGATTTCTGCAAAGAAATCGATGTCGGCTGAAATGTCATCCAACATCCCGCTCAACATTGAGAAATCAGTGTTGAGTCGTGTGTCTGGAGAAACGTCAGCTGGCTCATCTTCAAGTTCTAGCAAACAGAATGATGTAGTGTCATCTAGGAATGTTTGGGTCGAGAAATCTGGTCATAAATGTCTTGTTGTGTACACCTCTTTGCGAGCTAACGTGGCAGGTTCATGGTACTTCGATAGCGGGTGTTCCCGACATATGACGGGTACCAAGGAATATCTCAGTGATTATACGCCATTAAGGAGTGGATCTGTGACGTTCGGAGGAGGCTCTAAAGGTCGGATTCTCGGCCGTGGCAGATTGAACGTGCCCGACTTTCCCAAGCTGAGCAATGAACTCCATGTTGACGGGCTTGTAGCGAATCTGATCAGCATTAGCCAGCTTTGCGACGACGATCTTGAGGTAAGGTTCAATAAGGAGTGTTGTGAAGTTTTTAACCGCGATTCTGTTCGAGTGATGGCAGGTAAAAGATCGAGTGACAATTGCTACCTAGTCGGCGATAAATCCAGTGTGAAGGACGTGTGCCAACTCTCTAAGGCCGGGGATGATGTGATCCTATGGTACTACAAACTGGGCCACGTCAACTATAGAACTTTGGAGCAACTTATCAAGCATGACGCAATCAGAGGCATTCCGAAGTTTAAGGAGTTTGGTAAGGTTATTTGTGAGTCGTGTTTGAAGGGTAAGCAAACACATGTTAGTCATAATGTTGACCAACAAGCTGCCCAACATTTTAAAACTGCTCACTGTTTTCAATTGATTCACATGGATTTGATGGGTCCGATGGAAGTAGATAGTATAGGAGGCAGGAAATACGCTTATGTGCTCGTGGATGACTTTTCTAGATATGCATGGATATTTTTTCTTAGGGAAAAATCAGAATCGTTCAATTTCTTTAAGAATTTTTGTGCGATGATTAGGAACATTTTCAGTGCATCTATCTTTCGTATTAGGTCTGATCATGGTAGAGAGTTTGAAAATCAGCACTTTGATGAGTTTTGTGATAAGAAAGGCATTGTGCATGAGTATTCATCTCCTAAGACACCCCAACAAAATGGGGTGGCCGAGAGGAAGAATAGGACTCTACAAGAAATGGCTCGTGTTATGTTACTTTCTAGGAATATTTCTAAGCGTTTTTGGGCTGAAGCATTGCATACTGCTTGTCACATATCGAATCGAGTGTTCTTTAGGCATGGTACTAAGAAAACGTCGTATGAGTTGTTGAATGGGAAGAAGCCTACGGTCAAATACTTTCATGTCTTTGGGTATTTCTGCTACATGTTGAATGATCGTGAGTATTTGACCAAGTTTGATTCGAAAAGTGATAAGTGTATTTTTCTAGGATACTCGTCTAATAGTCGTGCTTATCGTGTTTATAACTTGCGTTTGAAGTCTGTTCAAGAGTCCATTAATATTGTGTTTGATGATACTAATGACGCTAGCAGAGATGCTCCTCAAGTTGATATTACAGATCAATTCAAAGCTGTTCATGAAACAGAGGAGCTAACATAGGCGGAACTTGAGGACAATGTTGAGCCAACATCTGACTCAACATCTGTGCCAGAACAGAACATTGAGGCTGGACCCAGTGAAATGCGACGAGATCCGCCAGCTAAGATTCAGAAAGATCATCCCGCTGACCTTATTATTGGAGACGTGAATGAAGGAAGGAAAACCAGAGACAAACCGCGCAAGGATTATAAGTCTATGGTAAGAAACGTATGCATGAACACAGTATACGCTGAGGTACGTTTTAATTGTTTTGTTTCTGAGATAGAACCTAAGAATGTCCTTGAAGCTCTCAAGGATAATTTCTGGATTAATACGATGCAAGAGGAACTCTTGCAGTTTGAGAAAAACCAAGTATGGACCTTAGTCCCACGGCCGAAGGACATTAATGTCATAGGCACGAAGTGGATCTTTAAGAATAAATCTGATGAACTTGGTAGAGTTGTTAGGAACAAAGCACGTTTAGTAGCTCAGGGTTATACGCAAGTTGAGGGCATAGATTTTGATGAGACGTTCGCTCCCGTGGCTAGGTTAGAATCAATTAGGTTGTTATTAGCTATTGCATGTTGGCTTAACATCACGTTACACCAAATGGATGTTAAGGGTGCGTTTTTATATGGTTATATTGATAAAGATATCTATGTTGAACAGCCTAAGGGATTTGAGGATCCACATTTTCCTAACCATGTCATTAAGCTGCAGAAAGCTTTGTATGGACTAAAGCAAGCGCCTCGAGCTTGGTATGGTAGGTTGACTACATTTTTGCTTGAATTTGGATTCACTCGAGGTGAGGCAGACCGTACGCTGTTTGTGAAAAGAGTCGGTTCTGATCTTTTAATTGCTCAAGTTTACGTAGATGATATCGTTTTTGGCTCGAGCTCACAGTCCATGTTAGATCAGTTTGTGCAGGCGATGAACTCCACGTTCGAAATGAGCATGATTGGAGAGCTAACTTATTTTTTAGGCTTGCAGATTAAGCAAAGTAGTGACGGTATATTCATGTCTCAGGAGAAGTACGCGAAGAACATGGTGAAAAAGTTCGGACTCGACACAGCTAAGGTAATGAAAACTCCCATGGGGTCCTCACAAAAGGTTAGTAAAGACAATCTCGGACAGAATGTTGACCCAACATTATATCGATCCATGATAGGCAGTTTGCTTTATCTTTCAGCGAGTAGACCCGATATTATGTATAGCGTATGTGTCTGTACTAGATATCAATCTGAGCCTACGGTTTCCCATCTAAATGCTGTGAAGCGTATTCTTCGATATGTGAGTGGATCGTGTAGCCTAGGGTTATGGTTCTCTAAAGATACTAATATGAGTCTTGTAGGCTACAGCGATGCTGATTGGGCAGGTGACGAGGATGATCGCAAGAGCACAAGTGGCAGCTGTTTCTTCTTAGGTAACAATCTAGTTGCATGGTACAGTAAGAAACAGAATTGTGTGTCTTTATCTACTGTTGAGTCTGAGTATGTTGCTGCGGGTAGTTGCTTTACGCAATTAATATGGTTGAATAGCATGTTGTGTGACTATGGTTTAGAGTGCGAGTCAGTCCTCATGTATTGTGATAACCTTAGTGCCATCAACATATCTAGGAACCCTATCCAGCATTCACGCACAAAGCATATAGATATAAGGCATCATTTTCTGAGAGATATGGTCGAAAAAGAGTTAGTCTGCATTGAGCATATAGACACTAAGCATCAGTTAGCAGACATTTTCACGAAAGCATTGGATTTTGAAAGGTTCTCGGACCTGAAGAAATCCATAGGATTGCACATGTCAGGTTAAATGTTGGTCCAACATTTGGATCAACATAGCATATGTCAAATTTGATGGTTACTGCTTAAATGTTTGATTAAATATTCTGTTCTGTTTTCTTGTGAAATGACTTGATTCTATTCGACTGGTCCCTAAATAAATCCAATCCCTCTTTAAAGGCTCTTGGTAATACGTCCCTAGGTACACGGCATTCGCTGTGACGATGTACTTATTGCGACAAAAAGCCAATCCTTATTGTGTATAAGCATGCTCATAAACTCTCGGCTATCTTTAGGTATTTGGTAATAAGTTTCCTTAGGTACACGGCATTCGCGGTGACGATGTATACTATGCGACAAAAAACCGAACCACGAAGCTGAGGGTATAAGGGCAGTGCAAAAATTTGGTTTGTTATATGAGGTGAAAGGGTAATAAAGGGAACTGGTCTTGAGAAGGATTAAGCAGAAAGTCTAGGATTACGGATTCAGAATGTTGAGTCAAATGTTATGGCAACATGTGTGACTATCAGTTTGATATTGCTACATTTTATGCTTTCGTTTTATTTGTGTCTGTCTTTAGTACTGCATTTGGTAGACATATGTGTCTAGTTTAGAAATCTCTCAGAATTGCATTAGAACTCTCGAAGAACAGCTTGTTACATTTGTCTCAAGTGCTCATCATCGTCGCTCAAACGGTTAGTCTTGCTTGATTCTATCTTGACTTTTGACTTTGTGTCTTTCGGTTGAATCATGATCTGATGTGCTCATGTTTGCTTGCATGACTAATACGTCCACATACTATATTTTAGCTGCATGTTTACTTAGACAGTTGTGAACTGATTCGACCTTATCCTCTAAACTGTCTAAATTATATTTGAGTGGCTCGCTGACATTACTCTCTGCCCCTACGTTTCTGATATAATTCACGGGTTATACATTCTGTGCTCATATCAATTTTTTTGGATTTATCTTTGATTTCTTTATGCGAACTAACTTGTTTCTGAGTCTCAGAATGTTGGGCCAGATGTTACCTCAACATCTGCAAGTTGGCTAACATAGAAGTTCTCTGAGTCTTTTCTTTCTTCCCAAAAAGGGGGAGAAGGTTGTGCAGATAAAAAGGGGGAGATAAGGAAATTCAGGGGGAGCAGAATAAGGAGCCGAACAAATAGGGGGAGCTGACCAAGAAGGAGAAGCAGCCGAGAAAGCATCAGAAGGAAACTCCATACTCCATTGAGAAAGCTCTGATTCTTTCTATTTTGCATGCATACTTGATTTTTTCTCTGACTTTTACTATATGCATGCTGATTTGTTTCTTCGATATGTTTACATGTTTGCCTGCTTACATGCCGGATATTTTTATTTTGCAGATTTGCCTAAAGATCGTTTCTTTTTACATGCGTGACTTTATGGTTATTTTGTGCATGCTGATCTGGTTAATTTTGCTTGTGTGACTATGTGGTTTGCCGGCATGCATATGAACAGTTTAAATTGTGCAGATATTTAACTTAAGACCTCTTTATGGCTATGTACTATTTTCGTAGTACTTTGAATAGTTTAATCGATATTCTGTTTGCGTCTACTCTAACCATCTTTTAATGTTTTTGTGGTTGAATAGATTTTGCCTTTAGGGGGAGTTTTGGAACATTTAAATCTGCATGGGTTTTGGGAAAAAGATAAAAGGGGGAGATTGTTAATGTTGACTAGCTCAGCTTTGACAATGTTGGACTAACATTTCAGCCAACATTGTTGTCTGTCAACATTCGATTTTATCTTTCATGCCCAAAACCGTTTAACCTTTTTTGTAGCTTTATTTACTGATATGCAGGACGTGGTAAAGTGCTGAAATAGGTCCAAACCGTGTGGAAAGCGTGTGGAGTTGCTTGAACGAACTTAGGAAGTGCAAGTACTATAAATAGAAGATTTGAAGATCAAAGGAGATCAAGTCAAGCAATTACCATAATTAGAAGATCTGAATATCAAGGAGAATCAGTCAATCAGTTTACCATAAATAGAAGATAAGAGATCGACCAATGAGATGAGAAGATCGAACTAAATATATACTATATTTAGGGAGATCTTCGAAGAGATATTTGAAGAGATATTCAAGGGATCTTTTTACCAATTCAAGATGGAGCCAAGACCTATAAATAAGAGTTATTTTCGAGCTGAAACTTACGACTTTCGAGAGAGCTTTCAAGGAGTAACTTTGAGCGAGATATTGAGCGAAAACGATGAGCGAAACACATATCGAGCTTGAGCGAGTTTTATATATTGCGAGAGTTGTCTTTTAGTCTAGCTTTTCAGAGGTCGAAAGATCTTGTAGTTTGCAGAATCCTTTTTGATTCGTAGGTTTTGCTAGACGTGTTTTTGACTATCCTTTTTGATAGTTTGTAATCCATCTTTATAGTGGAGTTTTGCGCCTTGAGGCATGTAGCAAGTTATTTGACTTGCTGCACAGATTTACATCTCGTGTTCGTTTTAAGTTTCGTCACTAAGTAATTATATTCCGCTGTGCACCTGAATGTTAGGTTGAGTGTTACCTGACATTTTACCCAACATCTAGTCTATACTTAGTGTTTTACATCCATATCGAACGGGACCACTTCAGTATGTATCAAAGGGGTCGTAGAACCAAAACTAGGAAACGATAAGCATATTGATATTCTCCATAGAAGTTGTGAATTTTGGCATTTTTCTTTTTAAAGGTTTGAAGTTGTAGGTATGATACTATATATTGATGATGAAATATCGTTTTTTTTTTCTCGTTATTTTTTTTTCAACCCTGGGTAATCCTATACTCGACTGATTATAGCTTGTGCCACACATTTCGAGGATGAGATAAATCCTCCGAGTTCAGGCGAAGGGGTCTTATTCGCCGGCCCACAACGAAGTCAAAGATGCTATTGGGAGCAAGGTTTTAATAACCGGACCGGACCGGCCGGAAACCGGCGAACCGGCCGGAAATCCGGTCCGATTCCGGTCCGGTTGAGCTTATTTAAAAAAAAAGTAAATACAAAAAAATTACCGTATAAAAAAGATAAATGAATAAAGTTAGAGATTAATCGATGTAGTCTAGTGGTAGAGCCTTGGGCTTTTATACACGTGGGTTGGGTTCGAATCTTACAATCCGCATATAAGTTTTGTTTTAAAATTAATTAATGGACATGTTTTTTATTTTTATTCACTATTGACCCCAAATTTTCTAGTTTTAATTTCTGTAGTCCTTGGTATAATACAATTTACTTTATTTAATTTTGACCCTCAATTTTATAAAATTCTAATATAGAAAAAAGTTACTAAGTAAACATATATAACCTATATTATTTGGTTGATTCAATCATAAAAATATATTATATATATTTAAATATACCGGTTTGACACCGGTTTGATTCCGTTATACCGGTTAAACCATTAAACCTTAAACCACTAAAATTTCCGGTCCGGTTCGAAAACCCGGTTTCAGAACCATGATTGGGAGTCGAATCTCTGAACTCTGATTTGAAAATCCAAATGCTCGTACGTCCACTACGTCACCTTTTTGGGGAATTTTTTTTACCGTTCATTGTGGAACTATCTCGTGGATATTTAGTTGGACTGTGCAATAATAAGCTATAAATATTCGTTTAATCGGTTTTTATATAAATCGAGAATCGACCCATTTATAAAACCAAGAACATAAAAACCAGTCAGCTTAAAGAAAACTTTGAACTTTATAAAACGCTGAAATGAAGCATTGATGACATGTCAGTGGCACGTGGGGCGACGACGTGACGCTGATTTGATGCGCTGACGTATTGAAGGGAATTGATGTAACAATCAAGAGTTGTGACTATTCCTAAATTAACCACTCGGTCAATTATAAAACGTTGAAATGATTGCACTGATGACATGTCAGTGGCACGTGGGGCAACGACGTGACGTTGATTTGATGCGCTGACGTATTGAAGGGAATTGATGTAACAATCAAGAGTTGTGACTATTCCTAAACTAACCACTCGGTCAAAATAAGTCAACGGCCAAAAGTTTTTGTAGAATTTGGAGGTTGGCTCCGGTCAAAGAAAGTCACATGTCAAAAGGTTGTGACTTGTCGCAAATTTATCCAAATAACGTTTCGAAGCCGTCCGCAACACATCTTCTCATCACAAAGTAGCAGGAAATGCCAGAATATCAAGTAATTTGCTGGAATGTTTGTTTTGTTGTGCTACAATAACAAAAGACGAAAGTCATTTTATCTTGGCCATAACCCTACAAAGCACAATAATGGGAGCATTTTGTCTTACAGAAAGTGTTCCAAACACCACGTACCTCGTCATGTTTATGTTTGTATAATTTTAGCATCGATAAATACATAGAGTACGCTTAAAGAAAAATTCCATTTACACAACTCTATTAACCGGATCCTGTAGGGTTATATATGAAATGTCAAAAGAACAAAAAAGAAACGCTTTTCTTTACAAAGTTCAAAAATTAAAATGGTGCGTTTAGAAATTTGAGCACATAATATAACCACCAAATTCACCGTTATTAAAGATCATATAAAGGATTTTACCAATTGACTTTTAACACTTTGCTTGTAGTATTTATATCTTATCAAACACAAAAATAGAAAATCAAAATAATATTTGACTTTGGATAAATTGGAAATTAATTTAATACTAGTTGCAGTTGAGACGTCAAAATAAACTACATTTTTAATTCAACCCCACAACTCTCCTTACTGACTAAGGTCACCCAACTATCTGGGTTAGGGTTCGGTTAGGGCTAGGGCTCAGATATGTATAAATAAGAAGTTTGTGAAAGAAAATTCAACAGCCCTACATCAATCGAAGAGTATCACTATCTCTAACATCAATCTTCTCTTTACAGAGGAGCTGCTTTTCTGATAAGAAGGAGAATCGAAAATCAACGGTGAAGCACCGTTGCGCAAAATCAACGATAAACGTTGTCCAAAATCAACGAAAATACCGTTGCCCAAAGCCTCTAGGCTGATAACCTCCTTTATTATCAGATAAGATGAATATTACAGAAGGGTTTATGCCTATTTATATACTCTACTACGATACTAATAAAAGACGTGATTCTAGAGAATGAATAATAAATGCTAGGAAATCCTAATAATTAATAAGAAGATTTCCATTTATTTATAGAATAATAATCATAATAATTAATGATAAGAATCTCTTCCTCCCGCTCACGAAAAGTGGGCTCAAGCCCGACCCCACCTTCGGTAAACCAATATGGGCCTCGGCCCATGCCCCGCTCTCTATCAATTCCATTACCCTTCGAAACAACCTTGTCTTCAAGGTTGAAATCCGAGAACTGGCTCTGAAAGGAGATCTTACTCATCCAAGTAGCATCAACCCCGGGCTGCCCTACCGCCTCAAATTATGCTCATCTTCCATCCCCTTTTTACGTTCCTTCATCCATGCTAGCATCTCCTCGGGTTCCCACACCGACCCCATTGTCATCTCCAAAATCTCCAGCAATTCCGCCTCCACAGAATGGCTTCCCACCATGTTCGGGCACATCGCGAGTTCCCCTCGTAACTCCACTGGGTCGCCATCCCGCTCGAACTCGTGGTTAGAGTTTCTCAATTCGTGCAAACTTCACCCACCATAGCGAGCCATGTCACTCCCAGAATTACGTCAACCCCGCCCAAAGCGAACACATAACAGTCTACCTTAATAGCGCACCGCGAAAACGAGATAGGTAGCTGCTTACACACCCCTTCTGACTCATGTCTATGCTCGTCTCCTAACTGCACCCTGAATTTGCCCGTTTTATCCGAGTTAAGTCGAAGTAAGGAAACCAAGGATGAGGAAATAAAATTGTAGTTTGAGCCACTATCAATTAATATCATCACCGTGCGACCTCCCATGATGCCGCGTAACCTCATCGTGCGAGTGCTGGAAATTCCGGCCATGGAATAAACTAGAAGATTGCCACCTTCTTCATCTGAACACACTTGGTCTCTTTGAACTTCTTCATGCCCCGTCACCTCATAATACTCATACTGTTGGAGATCAAACTCCTTGTCCTCCTCAGCCAACATCACTCTCAGTTGTTTGAACGGACAATCATGCGTAGGTGTAAATGGTTTCTTACACTTAAAGCACAACCCCTTTGCTCTTAGGTCTTCTAATACCCTCGGTGGAAGCCGAGTTAATCTGGAGCGGGCGGTGGATTGTCCGGACAGCCCTGAATTCGTTCTGAGGGAATCCGTAGCCTGTTAGAGAAGCTCCCGTTCGAACCCCGTGCACTACCACCCACTGCTGCCGCATTACTCTCCCTGGACAGCCTCGAAGAATTGCCTGAATTCTTCCCGAACCACTGAAAGTCTGGCCCTCTCGCCCTCCACTGTGAAAAGACAAATTATCCTCAATATCCCTTGCTAGTTCCATTGTCGACTCCAAATGGCGAGGAAGACGCAATGATCCCCGGATTGAACCCTTCAACCCGTTCATGAAATAGCCCAAAAACAATGTGCACAGATAGTCCCCTAACTTGACCCGCCAATTGGATGAATACAGAGATGTAATTCTACATTGTGCCTGTTTGTTGGACTCCACACAGCCGCTCAAACTTGCTACCCTTAAATCTATCGAAACGTGCCACCAACGGCTGCGTGAACTCGTCCCACGAAATTCTAGGCTTTCGCGCTTTCATCCATGTCAACCATGGCAAGGCAGATCCGTCCATGGCAACTCCAGCTGCTGCAACCTTCTTTCCCGGTGGTGTGTTGTTCAATTCGAACTGTTGTTAGACTCGTGCTATCCACCCAATCGGATCTATCCCCTCAAACGATGGCAGAAGTGCCAAGGTAGCGCCCCCACGCACCTGATCGTCCGCGGACGGCGTCACCTTACCCGTGACGGACGCCTCTGTCTCATCCTCCGATGACTTCATAATCACCTTTGACAACCCAGCCAAGGACGCCGTGATTTCGGCCAATTGTGGACCTTGTGCGTCCAGCTTCTCCCTTATGTCGGCTTGATCGGTCTCCAACTTATCCAAACGATCGTTGTTTGATCTCGTCATTCCGGCGGAAACGGGATCCGGCAGGTCAGACCACTTGATAAGAACGAGAATCGAATATCAACGGTGAAGCACCGTTGCCCAAAATCAACGATAAATGTTGTCCAAAATCAACGATAAAATACCGTTGCCTAAAGCCTATAGGCTGATAACCTTCTTTATTATCAGATATGCATATTACAGAAGGGTTTATGCCTATTTATAGACTCTACTACGATAATAAAAGACTTGATTCTAGAGGATCAATAATAAATGCTAGGAAATCCTAATAATTAATAAGAAGATTTTCGTTTATTTATATAATAATAATAATCATAATAATTAATGATAAGAATCTCTTCCTCCCGCTCACGAAAAGTGGGCTCAAGCCCGTCCCCGCCTTCGGTAAACCAATATGGGCATCAGCCCATGCCCCGCTCTCTATCATTTTCCCAGTACCATCTTCAGATCGAACACGGATATTAGGTACATCAAACATAGGAAATCCATTTGCGTTTTATTTTAGAGTCGATCGATCATTATCTCTTGATACGTTGAGATTTCATTACTTAATTTTAGCTCGGTTTTCATATATGAGACGATGATGTTAGCTGAAAAAAGATTGATCCTGATATCAATGTGTCACATTAAGGTATCATCGGTTTAATTTCTCTCTAAGGAAATATTGATGCAAGAAAATTCAATGGCTAAAAGAACTACTTTTGCTCTACGTTGTAGGGCACGTGGAATATATGAATAAGATGTGGCTAAAAGATTGAGGTACTTTTTAGAAACTGAGTTTGCTCTAACGGTTATTTGGTAAGGACGAGATGTGTGATACCATTGTAGCTGAGTACAATGATATCAAACATCTCGTTAATATTGAGACAACACCCTAATAACTGAATGATGTAGTTTACTATTTCACGTTCTTATACATTATTTCATTTGTTTGTAGGTATTTGGTTGCACAAGTGGATATTTCTTTCAAAACATACTGATGCATCTTTTTATATTAAAAAGTGTATGCCTTTTGTCCAGTTTGGTGTCATCTTTTCAATTGAATTTGTTTGTAGATGTAATTATCAATTTCTAAATTTGTGCATCTATGTGAGTTTGTGTAAAGAAAAGGAAAATGTAATGGTATACATCAAATCATTGTATGTTAGGCTTTGTGTCATACCATTAAAAGTTTTATTTTCTTTCCACCTTGAATTCTGCATACCAAACATTCATGCTGTGAGTGGCAATAAAATAACTGGATTGCTATTCACCGCCCCCTTTTTCCTAGTCATCGCCCCCTAAAGGGCTGAAAAAAGACGATTTTGCCCTTTTGAATTTAAATTTCTATTTAAAGTCATTTTCCATACAACACTTTTGATACCGCAATCACACATCCAAATCAGAGTCAAACATAACCAAAAAAATCAAATCGCAATGAATCGTCTATTTGGGAAAGGGAAAGGTCAAAAGAAAGGGTTTATTGGCACGGATGGTAAGCAAATTCTCGTAAATTTCGCTCGTATGGACGTGAATTCTCGAACATCGATCGGATTCGATCGAAAAATTCGGCCCAGCCGAAGTAGAATTTCGGCCCACACAAGGGGTGACCGAACAACAATTTCGGTCACTCCTTGTGACGGCCGGAAATCAATTTCGGTCACCCTCTGAGGTGACCGAAATTTTTGCTCGGTCGTGGCTGTCCCAGCCGAATTTTTCATTCAGCTGGGACGGCTGCGGCCGAGACCAGATTTCGGCTCCTTTGGAGGTGGCCGAAATCTCTGTTCGGTCGGCTCTTATAGGAGCCGAAATTTCGTTTTGGCTCTGATTTTTTTTTCAGACTTGGAGAGGGAAGTCCACACCCCGGAGGATTCCATGGGCGACGGGATAAACTAGTGAGCATTCCGCGAAGGAGGACGATTTCCGACCAACGTGGAAGCCATTAACTGGGGAAAGGCGTCGCTATTGCTCTTGGTTTTGAGGTGATTATTTCGTCGCATAAAAATGCGGCACGAAAAAATTGATTAGATGTTCTCGCGGAGAACGTTATAGAGGCAAGGAGGAATTGGAGAGGCTGTCGAAGTCTAACAAGTGCAGGTGTCCGTTTGTAGTCATAGCCCAGCAAGATCCAGCTACTAGGGAATGGTACATTCGTACGGGCGCACCTGAGAATTCCATACACAATCACCCTCTGATACAGTATCCTGAGGGACACCGCCAGACGAGTGGGTTAAGCAGCCAGGCAAAGAAGGTGGTAGAGGAAATGTCTGCTGCGCAAGCGAAACCAACTCATATCCTCTCAGCGATGAGGGCTCGACATGCAGAAGATAACGCGACGATCTGGCATATATATAATTACAGAGATCGTTTGAAGAAGCAATATTCTGAGGGTCGAGACGTGGTGAGCCAGTTGATGCACCAGGCGACAGAGGCCAGATATTTTGTTGAAGCGCTGAGAGATGAGGAGACTAATGTGCTGACACATGTCTTTCTCGGACACCCGGAGTCACTCGCACTGGTGAGGACGTATCCTTGTTTTATTGGGATTGACTCGACGTACAAGACCAATAGATATAAGATGCCTCTAGTTGAGATTATAGGGATGACTCCCTGTAATCACAACTTTCTGTGTGGGTTTGCCGTCATGTAGGACGAGACGGAGAGAATTTACGGGTGGATGTTGCAGTCTATCAGGGATATTCTAGGGCCAAGTGTCCACCCGTCGGCGATTGTGACTGATCTTGAGTTGGGCCTTGTTCGACCGGTACATATGGTATTTTCGCATTCTCACCGTCTGCTGTGCGCGTGGCATATTTATAAAGATGTGGAGAACAAAGTTTATTGGTTGGGGGGAAGAGCAAAAAGACCGCAGCTCACTTCACGCACAAGTCCTGGAAAGCAGTCGTGGAAGCTCCGACGGTGGACGAATACGAGAAAGCAGTGAACGACATGCGTCTGCGTTGGCTAGCCGACTCAAAAATCGTTAAGTATGTTGAGCAGACGTGGTTGGTGCATAAGGAGAAGTTCGCCAGAGCTTGGACGAACCATGTGCTTCATTTCGGGAACACCACTACATGTCGTGTGGAGAGTGCTCACATCGAGCTGAAAGGATGGCTGAATTCGACCACTGGGTCTCTTGACACGGTATGGGTGAAGGTGCACGAGCAGATTCAGTACCAGTTGAATCGCATCAGAAAGGTAAATTAATTATTATTACGTGTCAAACGAAATTCTTATCTAATAATTTTTTATGTTGACGTGCAGACACTGGAGGAGTCCCGATCGAAACGACCTATTGGGATGTCAGGATTTCCATTCCTAACATGTGCTTGCGAGCTTCAGCAATGCGTGGACAATAACTACCCAGTTTCGGTAGAATGCTTGCACGACTTCTGGAGGACACTTACAATCGGCGAGGAGTAATTCCCGATATTTCTGATCAAGATCGCTTATACGACTTCGTGCGTGAGGCAGAAGGTCGCGATCCCGCCGTTATGCGTGGCATCCATCGAGTAGTTCACGAACATCTCTATCCCGAGGCCCAAGAGTGGAATGAGCCTGTTGTTAAGACGTCTGTAAAAGGTCGGCCAAAGAAAAGAGACTCGACGAAACGTGATCGAAGTGCTTGGGAGTACGCAATCCCAAAGGGGGACGCGGCGGAGGGCGCAGCAGTACCAGTCGTAGCAGCCAGGGTCGTAGCAGTCATGGCCGTACGTCATCTTCGTCTGCGAAGCGATCTCGTACTTCTACTACGGAGACAGGTACTACTATCTTTCACTCCTAAATTCATACGAACATGGATGCACCTCTAATCCTGTAAAATGCTTTGTACAGGTGAATCCAACTTCTTCCACAGCCGCTTGCAGTACCACGTAACATCAGTCATCCAACCGTATATAGTTAGTTATAAGGATGTGGTGGCTACGGCAACTGCAGATTTCGCACTATCGTCTCTCATATTTACAATGACGAGGACGAATGGGTCACCGTAAGGAATAACGTCGCGAACGAAATCGAGGCCCATTGGGATCGTTACTCGGCATTGTACTACGGTGAGTCATTGGAAATGCAGTTAGATCGTATACGCTGGGAAGGGGGCCTTGCTTGGCAAACCACTGGATGTTGACACCGTGCGATCTGTGGGCCGTGGCGACAATTTGGAACGCTGTAGTTATCCTCTACGGGTCGGCAATGGATCGACTTAACATGCATTCTACGACGATACTGCCACTGCGTGCCGTTCGGACTGCTAATGGACCGAACCGAACTATCGTCATAGCGCACCTTGGAGACGAGTACCATCATTATATTAGACTGAATTTTTGTCCAGACTTTCCTATGCCCGTCTTGCATCCGTATTGGTTCACGTATCGTGATCGTCGACTTGCTGGTTGGGAACTTAAATATCAAAACAGATTCGAACACAGGGTGGACCTCATGCGTAAGAATGGTCTATTGTAATTCCGTTTGTATTATTATTTTTTTTGTTATTTTTTTGTAATATTAATTATTTTGTTATAATTATTTTGTAATATTATTATTTGTTATTATTTTGTAATATTATTGTTTTTTGTTATAATTATTTTGTAATATTGTTATTTGTTATTATTTTGTAATATTATTTTTTGTTATTAATATTACATTGTTGTTATTATTTTGTAATATTAATTCTTTCTTATAATTATTTTGTAATATTATTATTTGTTATTATTTTTTTGTAATATTAATTTTTTTGTAATAATTATTTTGTAATATTATTATTATTTTTATTAATATTACATTGTTTTTATTATTTTGTAATATTAATTCTTTGTTATAATTATTTTGTAATATTATTATTTGTTATTATTTTTTTGTAATATTATTTTTTTTTGTAATAATTATTTCGTAATATTATTATTTTTTTATTAATATTACATTGTTGTTATTATTTTGAAATATTAATTCTTTGTTATAATTATTTTACAATATTATTATTGTTATTATTTTTTTGTAATATTAATTTTTTTGTACTAATTATTTTGTAATATTAATATTTTTTTATTAATATTACATTGTTGTTATTATTTTGTAATATTAATTCTTTGTTATAATTATTTTGCAATATTATTATTTGTTATTTGTTATAATTATTTTGTAATATTATTATTTGTTATTATTTTGTAATATTATTATTTTTTGTTATAATTATTTTGTAATATTTGTTATTATTTTGTAATATTAATATTCCAAACGTAAACAGTAGAGACATACAAATTTTGTAATAAAAAAGTGTCCGTTACATAAACAAAACATAAACAAAATAAAAGAACGTGGCATTGCGCCAACGGTCGTTCAGGTCGTCCAGCCTGTCTCTGTACTGCTCCGTATGCGTCGACCCCTCCAGCTGCATCGTAGCTAGCATATCGCTAGTCAAGGTGTACATCGAGCTGTACCACTGTACACAGAAATGATACATATAAAAAGTGATTAAACATACAAATGTAAAAAATCCAAATCACATTAAATTACGTACGTAGTCGACGTGGCTGCGCGGGGGTATGCCGCCCGATGAGGATCCGGACTCCAACGAAAACAGACGAGGATGAGAATGTCGCTCATACCAGTCCATGTACCCTTTGACGGTCTCACCAAGGTACTATGTGGACGCCCGATTGATGTACGAGAGGTTGAGGATGTACGCGTACGGGAACTGCCGCCAAGCAAATTCTGCTGCATCGCTAGAATGGTGCACCTTATACCTCGACGGGTCTGCTAGCATGACCGCCTTCTGTGGTGGACTCATCGGCGGCGGGATGTGCTGCACGTAACCAAGCTGGCGCAACACTCTCGAGGGTACGTAGGGCTCAACCATATCGCGATATCGAACCCAGCCTACGAAAAGAGTCCTCATGTTGTGCGCCGCGGATCGGGACCGTACGGCAACCAAGCAACCTGATAACAATTCACAGCTTTTACATAATGGTCGTCAAAGAAGAATATAAATTTTTAATATACCTCGCTCGCAGTCATCATGTCTAGCTGACGGCGGATCTCAATCAAACGGTGGACCGTCCGCTCGTACTGAGATACAGACCACATGCGTGATCGTGTCTGATCAGGCTCCACATGATGGGGTAGACGGTGTGGGCGGAAGCATGGGAAGTACTCGTAGATCCACGCCTGTAGTAACGACAGGCACCCAGCGAAACCCCTTGCATCCGCTCGGCTTGCGAGGTCAAGCTGGCGATAGAGGTAAGCAAGAGCGGCCGAACCGCACGAGTAATGACTGGCAGATGGCAGCGAGCGGTAGAACTCGTGCATGATGTCGGGCTTCACCCGGTTCCCGCTCTTGTCGACGAACAGCGTCGACCCCAATAGAATCCACAGCCAAGCGATGGCCTAGAACCCCGCCGGCCGACCCTCCCGCATCCTCTGCATCACGTCTTTCGACGCAATCCCACCGCCTCTCCAACCCCTCAGCACGTCTGCGGAGACGCCCATAATCTCCCTCGCCGCATCTGCTGGTCGCCGGCGTCTGTTGTGTCCGATACCGTCGTCCCGTCAATCGGGATACGCTGGATCTGCTCGACGTCGTGGAGCATGATCCTCATCTCCCCCCACGGCATGTGGAAGGTGTTCGTGTCGGGGTGCCAGCGCTCCACAAAAGCGCACAGAAGAGGCTGGTCCAAGTGACCCACCATGACATCTGTGAGGTGCCTAAGCCCTGTGCCATCGATCTCGCTCTGCGTCTCCGCGGGAATTGGTAGTACCACTGCTTAAGCGACCGAAGCACTAACGCCCCCTGCTCGCACTTCAGCAGGGGCCTCTCCTCCTCATCCATCTAGATGCGAGGCGCGATGTGCCCCAGGTAACTAGGGATCACCTCGCCATTTCTGGACCACCTGGCTGTGGCCCCTGCACCCTACAGCAATCGTCATCTACGACCCTGGAGCGCTTGCTCCCTATTTTATTTTTTACAAATACCCCAAAAATAAAAGTTAATTTTTTGTACGTATATTAAGACACGACATCGCAAGTCAGTTTATAATGGCGAAGGGAATTACCTGAGGAGACCGGTATCGCATCGTCGTCGAATGACTCAAACGATGCCGCATCGTAGGGCACCTCCTCATCCGCATGCGCCTCCTCATCCGCATGCAGATCGTAATCCGCATATACGGAATGAGAATCAGCCGCTCGCTGCCGCCTCAGCCGCTCGCTGCCGCCTCTCCTCCACCAGTTCCCTACTAACGGATGCATCAACGCCGCGCGCCAGCTGATCTGCTGCTCCCTCCGAGTAGGGACTCCCCACCCTTGGCCTGCAATTAGATATTTACTTAAAAAATAAAAAATTAAAAAAAGACTGAAACCTAATTTCGGCCGGAACATGACCCGACCGAAATTAATTTCGGTCGGATCCTCGGCGACCGAACATCGATTTCGGCCGGCGAAGTCACGACCGAAGCCGGATTTCGGTCGGATCTGTCACGACCGAATCACATTTCGGTCGGGACTTGGCCGGCCGAAATTTCGCTTCGACCGTGCCGTTTTTGGCCCTATTTTGCGTCCGATCGGCCTTTTTTCAGTCTATTTCGACCCGTTTTCGACAATCTATCTACGTACAAATGAATTTTACGACAATTTTCTTACCAATCGTGACGGCACCCCCTTTCCCTTTCCTTGTCGTCGATCCATTGCAATTTGCAAAATTCTCTGTTTTTTGTCTGATTTGGATGTGTGATTTGAAAAGTGTTGTGTGATAAAGGATTTTAAATACAAATTCTTACTTTTTATTATATTTTACCTTTTTACTTAATTTAAATAACATAGGGGCAAAAACGTCTTTTTTCAGCCCTTTAGGGGGCGGTAAATAGTAACTCTCTAGAATAAGCGGTATTGGATATGGTTCCCATATTAAATCCACGTTTCAAATATCATTCCTGCTAATTCATGGATTGGGGATCTAGCGGGAATTAGACTCCAATATTAATATAACTAAAAAATTTCTTGTGGCAAACAAAAAAACCTAATAACATCATTAAAGCCAGTAATAAACATAAGACAACATTAACGATATGACAAACTATAATACGGAAACAGTTACAATAAAAAACTTTCGAAAAGTTATATACTGTTGTTAGATATCTTTTAAGCTTCGTAACACAGGTCTTTTACGTAATGTTACATTATATATTATGATATATATATATATATATATATATATATATATATATATATATATATATATATATATATATATAAATGGAGAATCAGTGATCTATTCGAACAGGGTTGGAGTTGGAAATCACTAACTCTCCATTCTCATTTGCCACCCTTTAACTAAAAGACAAGTCCATGATAGCTTTATAAGCAAATCTTACAGTAGTATTATGAGTACAAATGTCTCAACCAAACAAGTTTATTTCATTCACGTATGACAAAGCAGAAAAAAAATAAAAGCCCGCAAATTTCAAATAAGAAAAAAAAAAGCACTCACAAATCTTTTTTCCTCGGAGCAGCATATATGTGATCATCATCATCATCATCATCGTCATCATCATCATCTATCACGAACTCGCACCATAAACACTAATCCTCTGTTGTATGGGTACTCTGCAACAAGGACACAAAGCCCTACCTTTCTTACCGTAACTCTCATTACAGCTCGTACATAAAACCTGATGAGCGCACGGAAGAAACACGATAGACACTTCATCTTTCTTGCAGAGCATGCATTCCTTCTCACATATAACCGAGGAATCATCAAGGTCGAAATCATTCCAAACCCTTTCTATGGCTTCTTTTTGTGGGTCCGCGCCATTTAGATTTTCTGCCGCCGATAAACCCTTTTTATGATTATCACTATCACTATTGTTATTACCATTAAAATGGAGTTCAACTTCAGTGGTCTGAGCAGACTCTTTGAGCCTTGTATATTCTTGTTCGAGGCGAAGGAGATCGTCTTTGTGGCGCTGGGAAGCTATCTCTATACTGAGACATAATGCCTCAAGCTTTCTCTTGTTGTTAGCTTCGCAAGCTTCTTTCAGGCGTCTCTCTTCCTCGAGCTGTAAAAGAATCTGCTCTTTAGCCTTCTGCTTTTTTCTCCATTTCGCCTTTTTACCATAAACGTTTTGACCCAAAAAAAAAAAAAAAAAAACGAAGATATCAAACCATGTATTAACGCAGAAAAGTATAAAGATAAAATAATGTACATTGTATCGTAAAGCATACCATAAACCCAATTAGTACATACCTCAGCCTCCTTCATGGCCTTTTCCACTTGAGCCAACTCCTTATTCAAATCCTCAATCTTCTGCTTCTCAGCTGCAATATCGTCCTGCATCTTAGTTTTCTGCTTCTCCCATGCCAAAAGCTTCTTAAGGCACTTCTTCTCTCTCTTTGCAATCTCTAGAGAGGTCTTCACAGATTCAGAAGCACTCAACTTAGATGCTTCCAACTCAGCTTTAAGCTCAGCGTTCTCAGCCTCGAGCCGTCGAATAGAAGAATTGATGCGGTCCACCTGGCCGCTAGCTGCCCTGAGTGCTTCCTCCACGTCTTTGACCTTAGCAACTGAGCCATCTTCGTCGATGTCCTTTCCCTTCTTCAAGCGCTGAGTCTCCTCTCTCTCCATTCTCAGCATCTTAAGTTCGCTCAGATCGTTGCTGAGTTTTCTTGCAGCTTTCATCGCCTTTTTGTGGGCCCAGTCCTTGCTTTCCTTCACCTGTTTCTCCAAATCCTTAATCTGACGTATCAACCCTAGGATCATCTCATCTGTCTGATCCATCGATCCCTGTTGTTCGCTGTTCTCATCGAGATTCAACTCCTCGAACTTGCTCATCACAGAGTTCACCACGTTTTGACTCACTACTTCCTTTGGTGGCTCGCCGTTCGCAATAGTGGAGCCACCTCCATTATTTCCACCATCGTTGGTTGAGTCCACAGCAGACAAAGAACTCGGACAATTCTGAGATTGCCCATTAAACTGCTTTGAGTTTGCCCTAAATCCAGCAGCAAACATAGCTACGTTTCTCCTTAGCACGCTCTTCATCGTCGGGGTAAGGTTAAACCTCTTTGGACATTCGATCTCCTTCTGAAGAGCGATTTCTGATGAATAAGACAAGAATCCGCTCAACTCTGACGTCCCACCATTACCAAAACCCCAACCGCCATGGAACCTACACAAAGCAGGGTTAACACCCATGGGGCTTTCGTTACTAACGACTGACTCTAAGTTTCCACCGACTCTTTCATTTGACGTTGACGAACTATCTTCCCCATTAGAGTTCCCACTCATAACGGGAATCTCCATTACACTCGCACGCCCTAAATGTAGATCGCTCATCAACAAACACCACATAGCATCACCTCTACTCAGCTGAGGCTTTAGGTGCTGCAACAAACATACCATCCCAGTAAGAGCATACTCTTCGACTTGCCTCAGATCAGTAAAACCCATCCCATATGCATCTCCTTCCTCATCGTTGTTTCCACTTCCATTTAAATAAGCCAAAGAGTTGTGCAAAACATTGGTCAACACATCCATGCCACCATAGAAATGCCCATTTCTTAAAACAGCCTTCAACGCCACGTCTTCATCGTAGCCCAATGCCACGAGCTTATCGACAGCTTCATTGTACAGAAATTCGAGATTTTTCAACAAGATTTCCTCCAACTGTTCCTCGGTGCAATAGCCCCAACCATTCTCGTCAAACACATAGCCTGGGGTTTGGCTCGAACCAGACGCACGCAGGGGATTTGACCTCGGAGTATTAACCATAGATGTTCGGCTATTGACTCCTTGTTTAGCAGTCACGGACTTATCTTCACTGCCGTTGGCGTTCGAATCTTCGGATTCGGGTCTGGGTAGTCGGGTCCGGCGATTGGCTCGGATGTGCTTGTCTCTAACTGTGCAGCCCATTCTCATTGATTCCAAGGCTTCAATCGATTAGTTAATTCTGTGCATTAAACAAGAAAAGGAGCCGGAAAAAACTCAAGAAATCAATCAACGAGGCGTACAAATAGACCATCAACTTAGGAAATTCATCACAGAAACTTACAAACGGATTGAAAAGGGAGGGATTTACAGGCTCCGATCAAGCGTTTAACACTGTACAACGCCGTTTGTTGATGATAGGGGAAAATAATCTTCGTCATACGGCAGCTATATATAAATTATTGTCTTCGTCGTAGAAAAGAAAAGAAAAAGATGAAAATGGAATGACAATTGGACAATGTGGACTCGGGTCCGAATTCGGGTCGGATTCTTGACATGATATTCATTCATAGACTTCATTCATATTAAAATATTTTTATAGCTTCAATATAACATCTATGGAGAGTGTTACTTCACCATTCTATAATCACGTTAACAATGTGCTTTCATACGAAATTTAAAGTTTGATATGTGACTATGGAAATGTTGGCATGGCAGCGGCAGCGGACCCGGTCGAATAACACTGTAGCTAATATTTGAGCAATTAAAGATAAATGGATACGAGATTTTTACGTGGAAAACCACCAAACAAATCGGGGTAAAAACCACGAGCAAAGAAGAAGAATTTAACTATGATGAACAACAAGAATTACAATATCTCAATTTATACAAGAGAAAACCCTCAATATCTATCTTTATAATTAGGAGAAAATACCTCACAAACTCTCTATTAGAATATGCGACGTGTAGAGACAATATTTAATCACTTATATCTCGATACGTATTGATCAAAATAATTATCAAATCAAATGATATACTGTTCCGTTCGTATAAGAGGTGTAAACGATTCAATCTCAGCTCATTTTTTAGGCTAAAGCTTGAGTTCGATTTTTTTTTAAAAGAAAATCGATTAATATAACAATTCGATCCAAATAAAACACTTAATGAAGTGAACATTTTGGAACTTCCCAACCGTAACGCAGAGGAACAAGAAACAAACTCGAGATGCATGCAACATTAAGATTTGCATCACAGAAAATGAGCAAATATATGTTATTTGAAATAGGAAATGAAAAAAAAAAGGACTAATCTTCTTACAATATGCATGTACATACGATACGACGAGCGAGCTTTATTCACTTGGCACTCTTGAGATTGCGTAGTTTCATGACGAGTTGCTGTCTTTCGCCTTCAACCTCGGCGAACCTCAGACTTATTTCCGAATATCTCATTTGCAAGTCCTTCAATTCATCTTCCATTGATGCATTGCACTCCTTCAACAGCGTCGTTTCGCGCCTTAGTTCTTCTATATCGTGCATATTGTCTCTGTAAATGGCAAAAATGCATCTCTTCATCCTTATTTTATCTGGAATTTAAGACAATATTATCTTCTACAAAGATCATACTTACCCAGTATTTGATACTGTATCACAAGTGTTATCATGATGGTCTCTCGCTTCTTCAGTCCCAACCTAACACGACAACATATAGCGTAAAATCCCACGTTAATAACAAAAACGCCTCATATTTATATAGCATACCTTTCATATTGTGTCCTGTGTAAAATGAATTTCGAGATTATAGTGAAGCAGAACGCCTCATATAGTCGTAAAGACAAACCTTTTCGATGTTATTTTCTCTTGAAGAGTCGCTGTAGTCAAGCAAAGCGACTCTCTCCTCTAACTGTTCGATTTTACTAGCGAGTTCCTTTTCCTTCTCTACGAAAGTAGCAGTTGATCTTTCGAGGGCAGCTTCCTTTGCCTTGATTAGATCCTGTAATAAAGCGAAATGTAACGTTTTCGCATGGCATGTAATAACAACTGTATTTAAGCTGAACCGAATTTTCTTTTTCTTTTTACCTCGAGTTGCTTGATTCTTTCCTTGAGATTCGTAGAATCTTTTGAACCACGTGCATGAATCTTACTATTTTTCGAACCTGATTTGATATCGAGATCTCTTCGATCTTTTACCTTCCTCTCAAGCCCAGTTATCATATCTTCCTTCTTCTTCAGATCGTTCTTTAACATGTGCAGTTGCTTCCTTAATTTCTCCTTCACAGCTTCCTCGTCTATCATCGATTGCTTTAACTCAGCATAGTGTGACCGAAGATCATCTAGTTCTCTCTGTAAATTTCCAACCGTTGCTTCTTTACCTTCCACTATACTCTTTATTACATTCAATTCCTTCTTAGACTCCTCGGATTCATTCATTGCCAGGACAACCCTTCTCTCAAGTTCAATCCTTTCATCATTCCTTTGCTTCAGCGCCAATTCCATTTCTTCGATCGACGCTCTCATTTGCTCAAACTCATTACCATCTTCGTTCTTCAGAGCATGTAACTCGATCTCACGCTTGAGAGAAGTAATTTCATTCGATAGAAGCCTTTCGTTTTCTTCAGAATACTTCCTCTGCTTTTTCAGCTCGTCCTCCCTGTTCTTGATTTCTAGCTGCAAACGCTCGATCTGATTCGTCATCGATCTCACCTTGCCAGAGAGATGATTCAATCTAGCCTCGTACCTTCCCTTTATCAGCTCTTTCTCCTTGGAAGATCTTCGAATGGTTTCTTCCAATTGATTCCTTCGCAAGCGAAGCTCATTCGATTCAGACAGAGCCCTAGAAGCTACTTGTTCGTTGGCTTCGAACGTGGACACCATCTGAATGGATAGCCTTTTTAGCTCACCCTGAAGCTTCTCTGCTGTGTTGGCATTTGTTCGCCTTGTCTGTCTAAGTAACTCCTCTGCTTTAATTGCTCTTTGTTCTTGCTCAACTTTGGACCTTGTAAGAGATTCAAGGTTAGCTTCAAAACCCAGCGACTGCTTTTCGAGTTCTTCCTCCAATTTCTTTACATGGGCTTCGAGCTCCTTTACTCTCAAGGATGCTTCCACAGCTTCTTTCGATCTTAACCTCAGATCGTTTTCGAGGCCATTGACTTGAATTTTCAGTTCACTTATTCTCACCGACGATTCATCGCACTCATTCGATCGTACCCTTACTTCGTTCTCCAATTTCTCAATCTGCATCTCTAACTCACGTGCAGAGGCATACGAAGATGAACATTCATACTGCATTTTTAACTGTTCTTGAATCTGATTTTGCTCCAACCTATAAGCCATGCTGTGATTTTCTTGCTTCATGATCTCGTAATCCAACGCAAGCTGTTCATTTTGCATCTCTAGCTCATCTCTATCTCGTTTGTACATCTCTATCTCACCGCGCAAATCCAAGATCTGCTGCTCTAACACAGAAGTCTCTTTAGTTTCGCCATGCTCCTTCACGAGCTCCTCCAAAGCCTTCTGCTCTTCATCATCTTTGATTTGGCCCATTCTTCCCCGTTCGATCAATTCATCATCATCATCATCATCATCATCATCATCATCATCATCATCATCATCATCATCATCATCATCATCATCATCATCATCATCACTTGTGTGGCTGAGATTTTCATTTCCTTTCTTTTGCAACATTTCATCAAGATCCTTTACAGCAAGAATCAGTTCGGAGTTTGATTCTTGAGTTTTATGCAGTTGAATCCTAAGATTTGCGCTGATTTCCTTTTCGTGGTTCAACTCCTCTCGGAGCTCTTCAACAATAGCCCAACAGTCACTTGCCTCAATGCTGCTTCTTACATTCACGTCCTCCCGGCGTTTCGATACAGACCTTAGCTTCTCGCATTCTAATTTCAAAGCATCTCTTTCCTCTTTGAAGCACACAACTTCAGTATACAGATCTTGGCCACGCTTACTTTCCTTTACAATCTGTTTTCTAAGGGTCTGAAGTTCGATCTCAGACATCTCAGCTTGTCTAGACAGTACAGCAAGTTCAGATTTCAGCTTCCCAATAGCTATATCTGAAGATTCTTCTAAAGTCTGCTTTAAGGGAGTTCCCATGGAGGAATCATCTGTACTTGGTTCAAGGGAGGAATCTTGAAGCCAGCCCCAATCAGATGATATTTTATGTCCTTCATAGATAGTTTTCTGCGTGTCAGATTTTGGCCCGTGACTACTAGTACTCCCATTTTTCTCAAAATTTATTTCGTTACCAGAGGCAGTACTCTCTGAACTCGACACCGTAATATCAGATGCACTCGAACCTCCACGTTTTATGATTGATTCAGTCATGTCTGAAACCGTCTCTTTAAGATAAACATCCTGCGTTTTACCGAAAGAGAAGAAAAAATGAGCTTCATGAAATGGAAAAGTATGACACAAATGACAGAAAAAGGAAGATTACATTCGCAGATTCAAGTTTTAAGGTTTCTTCAATGTCATTGTTGCCCAACTGAGACCTCGAGCTGTGATCTTTGTAATTTAACGTCACGTTCTCGAAATCATCAATCTCTCTGTCCCAAAGGAAGCATACAAGCGTATCATTTCATGAAAACTCAAGCACGTAGCTAATACCAAAAACAAATGGCACAAGCGTTTTAAATCCTTACCTCTGATCACCGGCCTCATGGATCCTTTGAATCGATACCTATGGAAATAAAATAAGAAATAGTTGAACAGCATAGACATCCATCAAGTATAAACTCAATAGCCAATGAACACGTAAATAACGTATATTATCAAATTACATGCAACACGGCGTGAACTTGCGAACTCTTCAGTGGAAGAGAAACCAATGTGACTTCTGTTGATTCGGCATAGGCTGAGAAGTCCATGGAAGCTTCTCCAACAACTCCGAGTTTTGATGATGATCCCTAAACAGTAAATAAAGAAAACAGTTTTTACAACGACCTATAGACGGGAATGGAGCCAGTCAACGACTAATCTGGTAAAATTTTAAGGCTGCACTAAATTTCATTTTAACGTACATTTCCAACAACAAAGTGGTAAATCTTCTCCTGAACTTTCCCAGATTTGGGCTCGCGGCTGAACTTAACAGTTTCATACAGAGGTTTCTGCCAGAAACAACTGCCTTCTCTTACCTTAGCCTTGTCTGATTTTGAGGTTGGCTTACCAATATCAGATGGAACAATCGAAACCACCAAGGGCTCGTCACCGCTGAAGGGTACCTAATGTTTTCAAATCGGTAAGTTTGAATGCTGCAAATTACATATAAGACAAAGAAAAAAAACTCCATTGTGAGTAGCTTGGGACTGAAGGAACCGTAGAAAGTGTTTTTATCCTCATCTACGCCATCATTCCAAACATCAATCGCATGCTCAAAACATATGATATTATAGGACAAAAGTTGAGAATGAGATAAATCCGACTATTGTAATTAACCTCGACCATAAACGCATTTAAACAAAATCACAATATTCGCAAACCAAAAGCACGCTTCTACCTGCGCAGCACGAAACTGCAGCTTGAAATCAACTTTGAATTTGTTCTTATCACTCCTCCACCGCGCCGACTTGAACATATTTGCTATTCTAACCTTTGCTTAACCGAACAACTCTTCTACATCAAAATTGTCAAAGAAGTAATGGGTCTGAAACGGACGGAGCCTCGCCGGATACTCGCCGGCGAAACCGGCATTTACCTATACAAGTCTCAAACGAGCCGAAATTCGATGGCAGGGGACGAGCTACAGATTACAAATCACCAACATTTTCACTTGTTGACCAGGTAGGTAGATCAACAACGCTGAAGTAAGCTACTCATTGCGCGACCTTCAGTTTCATTCCACTCGATGATCCTTGACGATATTGGTGAAGAATCAAGAGGAAACGAAACGTAATGCACTTCAAAATAGATATAACGAACAGATCATAAACCACTGCTCTGTTAGTGCCTTGTGCGATGCCTGCGTATGATCCTTTGCTCTAACGGTGCAATTCTCTCTCTCTCTCTCTCTCCCCCCGTTACGTTTTCCTTATGCGTCGTTGAGAATACTTTGTAGTTAATTTATTTTTGAGATTGTAGTAATATATCTCTGAAGTAGGCGTTGCGAGAAAGTGTAATAAACCCCGTTCTAACTAATAACTTATGGACGCTTGGGTATGTCATGTTTTTTAAAAAATTGAATATTTTAATAATATATTACAAACGTAAAAACTTGTATATGTTAGATACGTTTTTTAAGAATATTTAATATTATTAATTGATTGTTTGTGACAGTGTTTTGCTAAATTTAATAAATGTACAAAGATAGTGGGACGTCGAATAGTAAATATACAAAAGACAGGGAGACGGATGTAGTATTATATTGTTTATTATTTCATTTTGAATTTAATATTATTTTTTCCTCGTCGGTATGTTAATAATTAATTTATTGTGAAGCTTCTCTTGGTTTTTAAAATCTCCGACACTTGGATACGTATATTAGGTAGAATTGGATACGTATATTAGGTAGAAATTTTCTTTCAAATAAATTAGAGTGGTTGACAGGCAATGACGTAAATACCCTAATGCTTGCACGTCAGACTATCGAGCTATTACTATATGTTATTCGTGAATTTTATTAATTATTAGTAACGAACTTTCTTCAATCGTACAGAGTAACGGTATCACTTCCTTTTCAAGAATTAGGTGACTAATTATATATTATTTCCATGCACATTATAATATGCTTCGTATTGATTAAATAATATTACATCTCCGTATGTCAGTACTTTACAGTTTATACAATCATGTTCCCAGTATGCCAATACCTAAACCTAACGTTTGGTATTTGATTGTTACTTAGCCACAGTACTATTCCTATATTTTATTTCTCTCATAATCGCTTCAGAAAATTGAAGAGCAAACCGAATTCTTTATTACTAAATTTAACACCCTACATAATATCAATATATCTAACAATAGTTACAAAGGCAAACCTTTTTTTTTTCAATGAGAATACCTCAATAGTTGCATGATCATTCACTTAAAAGTTTAACTTATGAGAATTATATTATATTTATGCTTCTCTCATTATGCTGAATTATTTATCTAACTTCAGGATCGTGTCATCGTAAAAAATAAAAACCTTAGATTTGTTCAAAGTATAAATTGTATCTTCATCTTAATGACTTATATAGGCTCTCACATTTATTATTGAAAAGAGATGTATGTCACATACTATAATGCTAGTAGCTTTAATGAAACTTAGTCCTCATAACGTGACACTGTCCCACTTGAACATAAAAACATACATACGTACGATAAAATATTAAATACATTGATCAGATTAAGTACTTTATTAGAGAACTCCTTCCCATACGATTCGACTCGCTGCATAATTAATTAATCTACAACCCGCTATACTTATTAACTCATTATTAGATTGAAACAGCTAGCGTTTATAATAAATAATATATTTTGAATTAATTGAAATAATTAACTATTCTTCGGAGAAATTTAAATCATTAACTTTACTTGGCTTTAAAGAGGATCATGGGTTGATTGTGAGGTATTGTCACGAGTCCACGTGAACTCGAGCGTATGTGGTAGGATGTCACTATTTTTCAGAAGAAACGATAATATATATTCAAAACGTAATGAGCATATGATATTTAGTACGGAGTATTTAATGTAATGGGAAAACATAACACGTGGTTGCCCCACAAATTTGCTTATAAAAAATGTTAGAGAAAATAACAAAATATTTAGAAATATATTTGAGAAAAAGGGAAATCAAGTGTAATATTCTATTTCTAGAGCGTAATAATAGCTTTCTCTTTACTTCTCCATGAACGTAACTATCATCGAAGGATGTGATATATGTGCTAGTGTTCTACTAAATGTTTTCACCATCTTTCTATTAGGATTGAGAGGACACTCGATCGATCAACGTATTTACTCGTTCCTATCATTGAATTATGATTAAATTAAAGTTTACGCAACAATCTCATCCAAATTATGTGATGTATTTACTCGTTCCTACCATCGTAAGTTCACGTTTTTTCTATACCTTAACCCGAATAAGATTTCATTATAATACAAAAATAGGTTTTAAATACAGTATATGATAAAATAAACTTAAAATTCATTTCATTATTAAGATTTCAGAATACTTAGTGACCTAAATTTATGCTTCTCCAAGAATCATTTTACCTTAATAAATTTCACAAAAAATTTATTAACGTAAAACATGTTTTTTTTTCCAAGGGAAGAAAAGTAAATTTGTATGTTTCGGTTGGAAGTTCTTTTTCTTCTTACATCAAATAAAGGTAAAGTTAGCTAAGCAATTCCATTTACTGGTCATATTTTTTTGTCAAAGATAGTCTATTTATTCCTCCTTCAAGAACACATCGATATGACTTATAGCTGTAGATCTTGCTTAATAACTAATAAAGTTGGTATATAATATCCATCAAATATGAACCAAATTAAGAAAAGGAATACTTGAAAACTGAGTGTAATATCAACGTCAATGTAAACGTATCAAGATGAAACTCGAAACTAACTAAAAAAATGTTCATTCATCAAGTATCTTAGAAGACATTTGTGTCACGAGGCCATGATTACTTTAATTTGGGCACTTTCATCTTTTTGGGTCACATGATGGCGAGAATAAGATTGGCTTTGGTATATTATATGGTCACAAGTGTTCTAATATAAACTTGTCGAAGGGGTTACCTACTTAAAAGTTAAAAGAAAAAAGAAGAACGAAATATCAAAAAGAAAAAGAACAAAATTTTCGGGACCCATTTCACACACACAAAAGGAACATTTGTACATTTCACCAGTGAGGGAAGGGAAGGCTGATCAATTGTGGTTTTGTAGGATTTAAATAAGGAGTTTGGGTCTCAAGGGCATAGACTTGGTAACAAAAATAATTATAAGAGGTGATTGATCTGTATAATATTAATAAAATGACCTCGATCGAATGTCTTATTTGGATTTTGTAGGTATTTTTACCGACCAAATTCCAGCCCAAGCCCAAGCCCGTATAAGCTTGTGGGGTTTCACTCTAAAATCAATTGGCAATAGAGGGAGTGGACCCACAAGCTTATAAACCACTCAGAATTTTCCTTGCTTGACCGATGTGGGATGAGGTTTGACACCTAACAATAACTCAAGACCACACAATGGGCCTCCCCTTCAACGATAATAATCTTGTACTGCCATTCCTCTTCAACGAGACCCGCCGCCTGACCATCGTCAAGGTCAGGAAGACTTTCGACACAAGGTACCAATCATTTTACAAGGGCCGGGGATACACCATCCACACCGTATCTGGACTAGAATTCTCTCTATCTGAAGGAACCTCACGTGTTCGTCCACGCTTGCCGCACCAATTGTTGAACGTTCGATGAATTACAGATAGATTTTAATCAAGTGCGCAAATTTGAAACACAGAAAATACCAGCAATTTAACGTGGTTCGGATTGACCTTTCAAGATCGATCAGTCCTACATCCACGGGTGAAACACTCCGAATTTTATTGATCTGTCAAAGATTACAAGTACTCTCACTCACTTCTCGCTCTCAGAGATTACAGTGTTTCAGCGCGTTTTCTAAATCAAAGGAAAAATAAACAGATGAAGATGATGCTTGAAAATAAAAAAACGAACGCAGCTCTCTCTGTTTTTCTTCGTTTCCCAACTGTTCCTTTTTATACCAGCCCCATTCTCCAACTGATGTGCTTAGCAGGGTTGTACCTCGTGGCTTTTGGGTTGTACAAGAACTGTTGTAGAAACTAATAAATCACTGCTACTATCTGCAATTTATGCCAAGTGTCTTTAGTTAAAGAAATTGCACTTGTCAACAGCGCTTCTTCACCTTGGTTTTTGAATACAGAATAACGTCTTCAGTAGTAACCATATGAGCAAGTTTGAGCTGAATTTTAGAATTCAAATCAAACTTTGACTATACTTAACAATCTCCACCTCAGTCACAATCTCACCAGTCGTACTGCTTCAACCAGCATCTATCAAACAAATCCCTCTCAAGCAAAACTCAAACTTCTTACTCGAAATAGGCTTGGTGATCATATCTGAAAAATTCGAACCTGTGTGAATTTTCTGTAGAACTATCTCTCCTTTTGAGATCACATCTCTGATAAAGTGTAGTCACGTCAATATGCTTTGTTCTCTCGTTGAAAACATTGTTCTTGGCCAGCTGCAAAGCCCCAGAATTATCACAGAACAGATTTAATTCAGCCTGAAGCACACTAAGTTCATTCGAGAATCGAATCAGCCATATTGCTTCTTTCATGGCGTCTGTTGAAGCCATGTATTCCGCTTCAGTGGCTGATAAAGCCACTACCTTTTGTAGACTTGCCTTCCAACTAACGGCTGTCCCTAATGAGGTAAAGGCGTAGCCAGTTTGTAATTTTCTGGTATCGATACTACCAGCAAAATCAGAATCCACATAGCCCTTCAAAACTTGTTCCTCAGATGTGTTTGCTCCATATAATAGACCTCTGCTAGTAGTTCCCTTCACATATCTTAAAATCCACTTTAAAGCATACCAATGCCTTTTACAGGTATTAGATAAGAATCTGCTAACAACAGTAATCGAATGAGATAAATCTGGTCTAGTGCATACATCGCGTACATCAGAAATCCCACCAGAGTTGCGTATGGTATGCTTCTCATGAATTCTGCATCTTCTCTGCATTCTTCCTCAGTCGCAGCAGAAAGTTTAAAGTGACTGGCCAAGGGAGTAGATACTGGTTTCAGATCACCATAACCAAACTTTTCAATCACCTATCTAAGTAAGTTTCTTGTGACAGAAAGAGGTTATTCTCAGCTCTATTTCGTGTGATTTCCATGCCTAGTATCTTCTTCTCATTTCCAAAATCCTTCATCTCGAATTCTGCCTCAAGCTATCCTTCACCTGTTGAATTTCTGATATGCTTTTATAGGCAATAAGAATGTCAGCAACGTAGAGAAGTAAGTAAATAAAACCGCAAGGCTTGAATTCCCTAAAGTAGACACATGGGTTAAAACTGCTTCTGCTGAACATTTATTTCTGCATAAATGTATCGAATCGTACATTCCACTGTCTCGAGGATTGTTTAAGTCCATATAGGGACTTTTTCAGCAAGCAAACTAGCTCCTTCTTGCCTTTATTCTCGTACCCTTCGGGTTGTGTCATAAGAATTGTTTCTTCAGGTTCTCCGTGCAAGAACGCCGTCTTAACGTCCATTTGTTCCAGCTCGAGGTCATTCCTTGCTACCAAGGATAGTATGAACCGTATAGACCTATACTTCACGACGGGGGAGAATACTTCATTGCAGTCTATACATTCCCTTTGTGTGAAACCACGAGCCACTAGTCTTGCTTTGAACCTTATAAGATCTCCTTCAACTTTCTTCTTGAAAATCCATTTACAGGTTATGAGCTTCTTTCCTTCTAGTTTTTCAATAAAATCCCATGTGTGGTTTCTCTGTAGCGAATCCATCTCTTTATCCATGGCTTTAAGCCATTGTCTTCTCTCACTTCCAGAAACAGCCTCTGCATAGTTCGTGGCTCCTCAGATACAAAATCTTCCCTTGCCATGAAAACACATGCCAACAAATCATCTTGTCCAAATCTTCTAGGTGGTCGAATCACGCTCCTCTCTCTGTCTCTTGTGAGGTCATAAGAGCTTATATCTCCTTGTTCTAGAGCCTCGTCATCACATTCTGTATCAGTCTCTTGAACGGCGCCTTGGACTTGGTCAGACTCCACCTCAATCTGCAATGGTTTTATCACTAGAATTTGCCTCAGAAAATTCTGTTTCTGAAATTTCAGCACTTTTGCATAGCCCATCTCAGCTTCATTAAAGTTACATCTCGACTGATCATGATCTTCTTATAACCCGGTTCCAAACACCAAAGTCTGTAGCCTTTTATACCATCCGGATAACCTAAAAACATGCATTTTACTGCTCTTGAATCCAGCTTATCATTCTTGATATGTGCATAAGCTAAACACCCGAACACCTTGAGCTGTGTATCTGATGGTCTTCCATCCCATACTTCATCTGGAGCCTTTAAACCTAAAGCTGTAGAGGGACACTTATTGATCAAATATGAAGCCGTGGTCATAGCTTCTGCCCAGAAAATTCTATGAAGTTTTGCAGAAATCAACATGCACCTCACACGTTCCAGAAGTGTCCTATTAAATCTTTCACCTAAACCATTCTATTGAGGTGTGTTTTACCACTGTCTTGTGTCTCTGAATTCCTTCTTGCTTACAGAAAGCCTCAAATTCATTTGAACAATATTCCAAACCATTGTCCGTTAGCAGCTTTTTAATCTTTCTTCCTGTTTGATTTTCAACCAGCACCTTCCACTCTTTGAATATCTGGAATGCCTCAGATTTGTTCCTTAGAGCATATATCCAGAGTTTCCTCTAATGATCATAAGCTAGACTCATAAAATACCTTGCCCCTGACTGTGATGCAGTTCGAGAAGGCCCCCACACGTCTGAATGCACATAGTCTAAAACATGCTCAGCTTTAAACTTATTCGTTCCAAACTTAACTCTACATGCTTTTCCCGTCACACATGTTTCACAGAGTTAAGCTCTGTTATTTTATCTTTGCCTAACATCCCTGCTTCGAGAGTTCTTGGAGCCCTTTTTCACTCACATGAGCAAGTCTTTTATGGCACAACGCAACCATATCATCACTACTTTCCGTGGAATTCAATGATCCAAACTGGTTACTTTGCCTGTCAAGATGTAAATTCCAGCTTTCTTAATTCCTTTCATGACCATCATGGCACCCTTCATTACCTTCACAGATCCACTCTCAATCTTACTCAAGTATCCTTCATCATCTAGAACACCTAACGAAATAAGATTTCTCTTAAGCTGTGGAATAAATCTTACTTGGTTTAAGACGACCTGAACCCATTCTGCAGCTGAAGTCGAATAGTGGTAATTCCTTTCACTTGACACTGATGACTATCTCCAAGCGGAACGTCTCCACTGTGTTGATCATTGAAGTCTTGAAACCAAGATCTGTGATGAGTCATATGATACGAGCATCCAGAATCAAGCACCCAAGATGCATCAGTACTCTTTTCAGCAACCATTAGAGCTTAAAGCAGATTCATATCCATCACTGGCCACTGATGCTTCACTTGTACACCTTTCTTTTTGGTTATAGTGTTTGCTTCGCTGAGGGCAATTTCTTCTTATGTGACCTTCTTGGTGACAGTGATAACATTTAGTCTTTACCCTGGATTTCGATCTTGAAACATGCCTTCCTTTCTTAGACATTTTCTTTTCAGGCCTTCCTTTGATACTTAAGCTGTCTCCTTGTGTAATCATTCGATCTTCATCCTTTCTTGCATTAAGTTGCCTTCAGCTTAAGGCGGCCTGCACATCTTCGAGTTTTAGTGCGTCTCTTCCGTACAACAATGTCTCTTTGAATGTGTTATATCCTTTAGGCAGTGCACACAGCAACAATAAAGCCTTGCCTTCGTCTTCAATTGTCACTTCTGCATTTTCTAGATCAAGAACCAGCCTGTTGAAAACATCAAGTTGTTCATCAAGACTTCTATCCTTATGCATCCGAAACGAGTAAAGAGCTTGCTTGAGGTAGAGTCTCTTGGGCAAGAGTCTTCACCATGCATAATTTGTTCCATAAGCCATCAGGAGTTGTCTCTTTCGAAACAGTTCGCAGCACTTGATCCCCCAAACTCAAGATTATTGAACTGTGAGCTTTTTCTAATATTTTATTCTTCTTGGTCTCATTCAGCGTAGCAAGTAATTTGTCTTTTCCTTCAATAGTTAGTGCAAGACCGTGTTGTACCAGCATTGCCTTCATCTTCAGCCTCCATAAACCAAAATCGTTTGAGCCATTGAACTTCTCCATTTCGTATTTTGCAGATCCAGCCATATCTTTCAAGAACAGAATTCTTCTTCAGTCGATCGAATTCTCCACGCTCACTGCACCATGTCGGGAATTTTATCGACCAAATTCCAGTCCAAGCCCAAGCCCGTATAAGCTTCTGGGGTTCCACTCTAAAATCAATTGGCAATAGAGGGAGTGGACCCACAAGCTTATAAACCACTCCTAATTTTCCTTGCTTGACCAATGTGGGATGAGGTTTGACACCCAACAGATTTGAAGCCCGTTGGATAAGTATTGGTACTTGAAGTTGGATCACATCGAAGACAACATTGTAGCTCCGCACACAATCTTGTGAAATCTCGGAGTTTGCATACTTGCCTACTTTCTATTTTATTAAGGGAGAAAACCTTAGAATTAGACCTGTCAAAATGGAGGGCCGGGCCGGGTTGGCCCACTGCCCGCCAAAGTCCGCCACTTGGCGGGGCGGGCTGGCTCGCCATCTGGCAGGCTTGCCTGCTTAGAAAATTCTTAATTTTTGTTTATTTTTATTTTATAATTTAATTTATTAATTAGTTTTAGTTAATTAAGGTATTTTTTAATAAATTATGGATAAGCAACGTACTAATTATATATTTATAAATATATGTGTCACTATTTATGGTATAATTAATGAATCATTAACTATAAAACTGATATATTTAGATATCATATTAACATATACAATTTAAAAAAACTGGTGGGCCGGCCCGCTCCGTCCCGCCAAGCCCGCGGCCCGTGCGGGCTGGCCCGTTCGGGACGGGCCTAAAATATCGCAGCGTTACCCGCCGGGGGGGGGGGGGGGGGAGCCCGTGGGCCACGGGCCGAATTGACGGGGCTACTTAGAATAAGCCTCTCCCAATTTGGTATGTCAATTTTAATTTGTAATTTAGTCCTCGAAATTTTAATTTATTTTAATTATATTCTTATAAATTACTTTTTTTTATTTTACATATTTGAAAACATTCATTTTAAATAATACATATTATAAATCAACTTTTTTACTATAATATTATATATTTATGTAAGAGGCACACTCACACATTAGGCACACGCACACATTCGAGTGTGCTAACATACTAGTATTTATTAGTTCTGAATGTGTGAAAAAAATAAATTCGGAATAATTTATAAGTTCAATTAAAAATAAAATCCGAACAGTGGGTTGTGTTATTAACCAAAGCTGTTGAGCCAGAATTTTCGGCCCATCTACGTCTGACGCGTAAGCTCAATGTACGGATTCTGTGTTGTTATTAACTGAAAAAACAGTTGGGCCAAATATTATCATGCTACACTGTTCCGCCGGAGACACCAAAAAAGAAAAAGAAAAGAATTGTAGCATAAGAGGACATAAATAAATAAAAAGCTTACATCATTCGAAGTATCATATTAGATCTTCTTAACATCGATGAGATGTTTGATATCATAGCAAAGTGCTTTGCAATGTTATCATACACGAAGACAGTATTGCCCCGCCGCCTATAATGGCTCCGAAGCTCGAAAACAGACGATTTATTATGTTCTCCGTTAGTGGCCGTTAGGATAATATAATTCTTATTATTTAATTAAGTTTTAATTACTTAGTAGTTTAAATTTGAATTTAAACAAGATTTAGTTTAGACATTTTAGGAGTCGGTTGAGATATATTTGAACATTAGATTTGTTCACCCTAATATATATATATATATATATATATATATATGACTAAGTTTATGTTTAGTAAAGATGCGAACGTAAGAACTAACCAGCACGCTAAGTCGTCGATGCCACTGACGCCATTGCCAATCAATAAACGTAGCACGCAGATAAAACCATATCATCGGTGACCAATAATAGCAGTACAAAGTTAAAAATCACACCACGGCAGTTTTCACATCGATCAAATACCAGTAGCTACAGCGATTAAAGAGGGAAGACACGATTTTTCCAATCCAGAAAGATTCAGTTGATGTCCTCATCGTCGAAATCGTCCCGAAACGTGTTGAAGAAATCCGAATCGGCGAGGCGGGGCACGTCCAAGATAGGTCCCTCGCCGAATAGATCCAACGAAGAGTTTGCATCGTCAACTTCCATTGCCACCGTGCTGCCGCTATATTCCTCCCTCTCGCCGAAGGAATCCATCGTCGTCTGTCGTAGTTTCGATTGGGACTGAGTGGAGATTGCCATAGATATGTTTGCTGCGAAGAGAACCATGTAAGGTAATGTCTCAGTAAGAATTGAGTGTAGGGATGACAATTTTTTTGGACCCTGACATACCCATAAGACTCTGCCCATTAATTATGGGTATGGGTCTTTAAATTAAACTTACTGGGTATGGGTAAGATCCAGACCCAATTAAATTAATTCGGATCTTAAATGGGTATTACCCATTTACGAAAATCATTTAAACTAAAGTCCGAACTTACTTCTTATCTATGTCCGATTGTGGCGTGGTATAGTGGGCTTGTTTAGCTATACATGTTAGGATACACACAGATAGTAATTATTACGTGCTGCTGTGCATTTAAATGGAGTTTCGTTTCTTTTATATATACAGATTGTGTATGTATATTTATTTTTCTCTTTCTTTTATTTCTAGTTAATTAACGAGGGTTTAAAGAAGATGTTTAACGGTTAATTGAAATGAAGGCCATAGACAAAAAAAAACGTCAACAAGGCTATTTTTTTAATATTGACTGAGTCAAGGGCCATTTTTTTAAAAGACCCAAAAATAAATGCTAAACAAGCCAAGGAAGAATATGTTAGCGAAACCCAACAACAATTCATCCGTGGAGAAAATAGAATTCATGGGTTGTGGCATATCTTCCACAGGTCAATGAATATGGAACGCCAATTCCTAACCTAAGCGAACGGCATGAAAACAACAAAATTCCGTACCTTTTAGCTGATGCTAATCGAAGCTTTTAGTGGTGGCGGAGGGGTTTTCACGATAGAATAGATATATAAGCCCTAGAAAGGTATTGACAAATAAATATGCCACTGCAGTGGGCTTTACACGGCCCACATAGGCCCATACATTTATTTTACTTTTTCTTTTTTGGGTAAAATGCATATAATCCCCTCGTGGTTTCACCGAAATGCACATAAACCCCCGTAGTTTTTATGTCACGGTACTCCCTCGTGGTTTAACTAATATTGCACCGTACTCCCGGGCAGCCCGAAATTGGATTACACGCGCTCTTACTGCAGGTGGGTTAAGCTTGGACCATATTATTTACTGTTAAATGATCAGAATAACCCCAACTATTCACCTTCTTTTCAAATGATAACCCCGGGGCAGCAGTTTTTGCTCGAAATTGGATTATACGCGCTTAAATGACGATATTATTTACTGTTAAATGAGCAGAAGAACCCGAACTATTACCTTCTGGTCATTTAACAGTAAGTAAATTATCCAAGCTAAATCTACCTACAGTAAGAGCGCGTGTAATCCAATTTCGGGCAAAAACTGCTGCCCGAGGGGTATGGTGCAACATTACTTATACCCTTCTTTTATGTTCATTTTGTGTATTCAAATTAGCCTTACATCATGCATGCACTTACGACTGACTGACTACCTCGTTTTCTTTTTTAATGTACGATTTTATTTGACGCCGTTTAAAACAGTAAACAATTAAAGCCTGCAAAAATCTTATGTCTGTCAATAATCAAATCAAAATTTTGCAAAATCATCAAAACTTTATTTACTTGGATCGACTCGACCATGGATGAGGAGACCTGACGAAGACTATGATTTCTTGTTCAAAGTCGTCGTCCTAATAGGCGATTCAGTTGTTGGAAAATCCAACTTGCAATCGAGGTTTACAAGGAATGAGTTCTTCTGTCTGGAGTCTAAATCCACAATTGGCGTGGAATTCGCCACGTTTTCCATTTAGTTTTTTTTTGCCGTTGAGGTGTGGCGTTCCTTTGTTTGGTTGGATGTTGGACGGGGAAGAGCTTTTCGTCAACAAGGAGGATGGGCCGTTCAAGGATGTGGCTGAGCTTTGGGACGTCGAAGTCTGAGGATGTAACTATGTGAGTTCACTGCTGTATTTGTGTGTGATAAAAATGTGTTGAAAAATAAATAAAACGGAGAGAGACTTATGAGCATGCTATTAGTGAATCAAGACTTGAGAGCATTGTCATGAGAGACTCGCATGTTGTAATGTAATAAAATCAAATTTTCAAGCAAAAAAAAAAGAAAAAAAAAGAGTGGGATAGATAAAAAAAAAGAGTAAAACAAACGGGAGTTGGTCCAAGTGGTAAGCGGCATGGTATCGCTTAAGCAAGGTCTCGGGTTCGAATCCTTGTGTATGCAGCAATCCCCTTTGGAAGCCTCACCTGCCATTACCAGGTATGCGACGCGGGGCGAACCGGATTAGTCGGGCAACTCGGAACCGGTCGGGTATCCAAAAAAAGAGTAAAAAAAAGTATCGAAAAGAAAAGAAAAAAGAAAAAAAGAGAAAAAAAATACATATTAGAATTATTATCTTGACTTTTTAGTAATAGTTTTTAGTGCGTTTTTAGTTTCCATTGAAGTCGTATTTTGTTGTTATTGGGTATAAATAGGGAAGCGATCTAGTAACTACCTGCTTGACTATTTTAGCCCACTTATCCCATATTTCACACCCTTATTACCCTGAGCCCCATTACAACCTTGATAAAAACCTTTTGATTCATTCACAATATCTATTATGTGAATATTATGTGATATAGTTGCAAGCTTAGAATAATACCTTTCTATGTTGTGCATTGAGCGTTATATACAGATCTAGTTTTACACTTCGAGCGACTTGAGCGATCCATGTGAGAGTTGTTACGTGATACGTGGTAGGATCACAGGAATGTTTATGTGCCTAATATGATTGCGAATCATTTATATCTCATGGTTAGGGGTGAGCGCGGTGCGGTTTGGGCAGTTTTTATCGAAAATTTAACCCGACCCAATGTATTGCGATTTTGTAAAATATACCCCAAATCCGATCATAAAAATCTTAACTCGATAGATTGCGGTTTGCTTATGTACGGTTGGGTTGGGGCGGTTTTTGCGGTTTTAATTTATATTTATCATAACGAAA
Organism: Craterostigma plantagineum; assembly: GCA_027422505.1. NCBI lineage: Eukaryota > Viridiplantae > Streptophyta > Magnoliopsida > Lamiales > Linderniaceae > Craterostigma > Craterostigma plantagineum. The sequence goes on along the minus strand of JAPQWV010000047.1, from coordinate 5,229,900 downwards.
AGTAAGATAATATTCTAAAGTATAGATAGAGCAAAAAGGTAATCATTAACCTATTTACAAATATAAAAGTTTATATACAAAAATGTGATTATCAACGGACACGTTCAGATAATCACTTCTCAGTCTCATATCTAAATACCTATCATACGAAAGTTGATCAGAAATTTGTAAGTTTTAATAACAGATTATGATACTCAACATAGCGAAAAAGTCTCAATAGCATACGAGCTGAAAATAATAGCAATAATGTCGGGCTACATCGTAACCTCAGATAACGAAAACTAGAACATATTTTATATATCGACAAAAGCATCAAAATAAACATGTTCATAATAGAGATAAATGAGATAGGAGAACGTGTCGAATATGTGGGCGGGCCGTGTTTTGCTCGCCTCGTCCCTCGGTGACCGTTGTCTGCTGTCTGTCAATCTCCAAGGTCGAGGTTGCTCCGCTCAAGTTCGCTGCTCCATCCGACGCCGCTGCTAGAGTGTGGGAGCTCATGCTTAATGGGATATATGGTGGGTGTTTCGTTGAGCCTTTTCGTCGAACAAGTGGTATGCGTCAGAGGCTGGTGCAGCTGTGGTGTTTAGCTGGTTTTCGTCTGAAGGTGTATGGCCGCGGACGTGGTCGGATGTAAGGGCAGCGGTATGTTTGGCTGGAGTGCTCCTTAGCGTTCCGAATAAGGGTAATGAATGAGCAGCTACGTGTTGGTTGGAAGCTCAGTAACGTGTGAGATGAGAGGTTGATGCATCAGTTGTGTGCTTGAGGTTTTTGACGTGGGTGAAAGGTGAATCAGATGTGATGGTATGTGTTGAAGTGGTAAGGTGTGTGCTTAGTGATGTGGATGAAAGCTAAGTTCTCCTCTGTTGTACGGAAGCTCTTGTGCTTATCTCCTCTTTGGTGTCAGAGAGTTCATCCGTATATATCAAGCTTCTCCCTCCTCTTGCTTCGTTCTCTTATTTTTAATAATCCATCGAGCCCAACAGAGAAGTAAACGAGCCGCCTTTTGCAGTCCTTATTTCATGCGTCTATGTCTTCAAAATCTCATTTTTTTCAGCAACGAATCCGAACTATGCAGCCATAAGATATATCTCCTTACATTTTCTTCTCTTGAGCCGCGTGCGGATGTATATAATTAAGAATACCTTTTGCGACGTATGAAATAATACTGCTTAGCACTTATTTGTCAAAGCAACTCATTGTCCATGGCTCCATCTTTCTTTTATTGATAATTATATTACCTCCCTGATAAGATATTATGCAAGTCTGATTTTTATTTCTTTGGCTAGCTATCTTTTTCGATCTTCTCATTTTTTTTTTCTGTTCATTACGCTCTAATACCTGCCAATATGAACTAAACTCATAAATATGTGATTTTGGAGGAAATTTCGATAAAATAATGGTCAATAACCCATGTTCACGCGAATAAGATGACGTAAAATCGTAAGTTATCATTGGACTAGCGTACGAACAGAAATTTTGTGTTTTTTTTATGCTTGCTTAGCCTTTCATTTCTAGATCTATCTTGAATGATGGGAATTGATTGCATTTTATCAGTTGGATTATTAACTGATCATTCATTGACGGCTGGCTAGCTGAAGTCTATTTGATTGATGTGAATACTGTCAGTCACTGCTCGGAGTATAACTGCCGATAGAAGGAAGGGCTTCCCTGATCCCTTGTTGCTTGGGTTGTTTTCCTATTCCTGCACTATTGTTTCAACACCAGAAAATAGGATCTTACTTTGTGAATTATTTGATCACATGAAATATGGCCACAACAGCCATATGTTAGCTTGCCCATTCTTATTGCAGCCAACATTTGTGAATCAAGACCTGTTGAATAGCTTCGTGCTTTCTTGTATACTGACAGGCAAGAAACGTTACCGGGCTATAACAAGTGCTTACTACCGACCGTGGTGCTTTGGGCGCTCTACTTTTGTATGACGTCACAAAGCCAACTACTTCCGAGAACGTGAGCGTTGGTTGGAAGGAGTTGAGAGACCATGCTGACGCAAACATCGTTATCATGCTCATCGGAAACAAGACTGATCTCAATTAAGCATCTTAAAGTTGTTGCCACAGAAGATGCTCAAAGTTTTGCAGAAAGAGAAGGGCTAACTTCGGCCCTTGAAAGCCAGCAATGTCGAGAAAGCATTTCAGACAGAGATATATCGCATCTTTAGTAAGAAATCACTCGCTTCAAGCGAGCCTCAGGGTCCCGGGATCAAAGAATGGACGACTCTTGTTGTTGGCTCAACACAAAGAAGACGTGTTGCGCGGCCTCTTAGTGGTTCAATTTTTATGAACATCGTGGATCTTCTTCTTTCAAGTTTTCCCTTATATGCATATTGATATGGATTTTTTTTTCCGGTTATTACAATGAATATCAAGACTTCTGCAGTTTCTGAGGCTTTTTGTGAATGAATGATGATTAATGAGGATGTGTTTTTCTGGATTGATTGCTTAGTATATTGCATACTTAATGTTGACCTTTTTGGTCCATATATGTTAGAGAGTTTTGATGAACGATGTAATTGTAATGACATTAGGTCTATAAAATAAGCAATTCGATTTGGGAAAAATAAAATGTCTAAATTCATGATAATGTTCAACCATGTATTGCAAATGAGATAAAAATTGTTAAAGTGTTGAATATTTGAATTGCGTGTGATTTTGTGATGATTTGATGGAACTATGTGATCGCGTGTTATAGACAGTCCATGAGATAGGATATATCGTTCTGTGCTATATATGGAAATAATGCATGAGATATCCTACTGAGCTATATATGGAAAATATGCTGTTTATATATGGAAAGTGATATATCCGTTGATACCAGTTTATTCCTGGACGAAAATCATATGCACGATCCTTGCTTGCCTTGCACTGAATTAAATGTGAAATATTAAATTGATATTTTTCCTTGTGCTGATTGGATTATTATATTTAGGAAAGATTTGATTTGATTGACCTTATGGATAAGATGCTATTATATGATATGTGCTATAAACGGATGTGATCTCTGAAATAAGGAAAGTTGTGCCATGATGTGATAAATCGATTTATGTAAGCTCTGATCTGATTCTTGTGCTAAACATGGTAAATATATTGATTAAATACTATGAGCTGTACATGGAAAACGTGCTTATGCCTTGCTATCTTATGTGCCATACTTGGAAAGTAAATCTAAAGTTACTCGTTACTAGGAACTGATAGCAGGGAATCACTTATGGAAAATGTCGATATGGAAAATATATGCGAAATGGTTGAAATTGCTTGAGTACGAAAATTGAGCTTTATATGGAATATAATCATGCTTTAATGTGCTATATGACCGTTGTGACGATTTATTAGAAGCATGATTTATATGGTATGATTGACTCGAAAGCTACATGGAAAACTATGCTTGATTTGGTGATTATTGTTTGATATGACTTTCCATGTGAAGTGCTATTAGAAAAGGATTTATATGAGCTGCACTTCAGACTTTCGAAGTACAGAAACAGAACACACTGAATTTGCGAATTTAAGCCTACGAGAGATTTTTGAGCAGAGAGATACTAAGAGATTCCTGAGCCATTCACTTGCGATAGCTTTCTGCCTTACTGAGCGTTAACTTGCCTATCCATCACTGAGCGAGTGATTTATCTGATATTCCATCATCCCCTGCCATATATTCTGTCTTCGGACGTGTTGTCTTCGGATGTGAGCAATACCAAGGAGGCAAGGTCGACGTTTACGCACACGTGAAGGGAAGGACAAGTCCGGGGGCCATTCGGTAGCGAGCTGTGTCTGACGGGATCAAGGAGATTCCAAGGAACGAAACTCGGCGTGTGGTAACCTAGTAGTGTCTAGTGTTCGACTTGTTTCGGTTGTGTATTGGGCTAACCAATCAGTTTTGTATCCAGCTACGGTGCATTATAGTGATTGGTTAAACTCTTGGGAAGCAAATCCCAAGGAGAGGAGTAAACCCCAGTTGGGGATATAACCTCTATAAAAATCCTGTCTCTCATTTACGTTTCAGTTATTTCGTTATCACTGTGAGACAGACCCGACGCACATCCGACGATACTAGGATATATCATGCATACTCTTCACAAATATTAGTAGGCATACCTAAGTCACCATACTTAGCATTTGTGAAAAGAAGCATAAAATTTTATAAGCCTAATTCACCCCCCTCTTAGGCACATTTATATCTTCATTTGGTATCAGAGCGGGTTACTCAAACGACGGGCCTAACAAGCCTGAGTTAAAGATCTAATGGCTTCTTCGAGTTTTGATGTGTTTGCAGAGGGACAATCCCATTCCAGGCCACCACTCTTCGACGGGACAAACTACGCTATATGGAAGAATCGCATGAAGGAATTCCTGATCGCTACAGACTACGACCTGTGGGATATCATCGCAACAGGACCTTGCATTCCCAAAAATGAAGATGGAACTCCAAGGAAAGGCCCTGATTACAATGTAGCAGACAAGCGAGGAATCTCCTTAAATGCCAAAGCTAAGAACATGATAGCCTGCGCACTCACAAGAGAAGAGTACAATCGTGTGAGCTCATGCGAATCTGCCAAGAACATGTGGGACATGCTTCAAGTTACACATGAAGGAACCACTCGAGTTGTGCAAGAAAGGATAGCCCTCTTAACTCACCAATACGAGCTGTTCAAGATGGAGGACAACGAGACCATAAGCCACATGTATGCCAGATTCATGAACATCATTAATCAAATGTTCTCGTTGGGAAAGAAAATAGAAGATGGTGAGAAGGTGCGAAAAATCCTGAGATCTCTTCCTAGAGAATGGAATCCCAAAGTGACCGCCATCTACGAAGCAAAGGACTTGGACGAACTTTCAGTGTCAGAATTGATCGGACCTCTGACCACCTACGAGATGACTCAGACCTCCATCAAGGAAAAACCACCAGTTCGAAATCAACCAAACATCGCCTTTAATACCGAACAAGAACACGACTCTGAAGGCGAAGAAGAATCTGAGGAGGACCTAATGGAGCAGATTGCCATACTGACTAGAAAGTTTGAAAAGTTTCGGATGAGAAGAAAGTTCAAGGGAAACTCGAAATTCCAACCTAGGAACAAGGGAATATCGTCATCCGGAAACAATGTACAGAAATGCTTCAAGTGCAACAAGCCAGGCCACTTTGCCTCAAACTGCCCGATGGAAAATGGTGACAAAAAGATAAAGAAGCAGAAGGCCATGGTCACAAACTGGGAAGAAGCCGGGAGCGAAGAAGAGGAAGATCTCGCCTACATGGCCGCGGATGATGATCAGGTATCGGATTCATCCACTATTAAGAAAATATTATTTCTGAATGAATTATATGCTAGGCAAGATGAATCTCATGATAACGCTTCCTCAGCCCTTGAAGTAGATGAAAAAGAAGAGATGTTTGAAATAATTCAAAATGCAGAAAGAAGGATTAAATCACTCAACTCACAAGTGAAGGGTCTAATTAGACAACGAGATGAAGTAGCTAGAGAGAAACATCAAAGGGATCTAGAAAATGAGCGCCTGAAAGCCGAGCTAGAGACTCTTAAGAAAGAAAAAACTTTGTGTAATTGCGAGCAATTTAGGAAGCAAAAGAGTATATCTAGAGACATGTCCGCCCTTAAGGATTTCCTAGATGAAAAATCTCGTACTAATGTTAGATTTCTTGAAGGACAACAAAATCTTGATATGTTACTCAGTATTCCCGCACAAATCGGGAAAACAGGATTAGGATATTCCACAACACATGAACATGCTGCACCTGCACAAAATGTTAGGAAACCTAAATGTTTTTCATGTGGTCGTCTTGGTCATTATGCTAACCATTGTTTCTTGAAGAAAGCTGATAAATCTAGATATGTCTGGAGACCTAAGAAAGTTCCTGAAGTTTCTAACTCTGGCCAGCCTGTGTCTGAGAGATCACAGCCTGTGACACATGATATACCACTTGTTAACAGGAATTATTTTGCTGCTAACCGTTTAGGACCCAATCAAAATTGGGCACCTCAGAAAAGAACTGATTCATGCAGGTACAAAGAAGAAAATCCAGTAAGACGAACAAGTGGTACCTCGAAAGTGGGTGTTCCCACCATATGACAGGTGATATCAGTAAGTTTGTGTCGGTGAAAGCGTATGACGGAGGATATGTCTCTTACGCCGACAACACAAAAGCGAAGGTTATAGGTGTTGGAACTGTCGGTAACACTTTACATACTACTATAGATGACGTATGGTTAGTTAAGAATCTAGAACATAATCTCATTAATATTAGTCAACTATGTGATAAAGGTCATACGGTCACGTTTGAAAACGATAAGTGCATTGTTAGAAATGAAAATAAGGTATTGTTTAGTGCATCTAGGGATAGAAATATTTACTGTATTACTCTGGATGATATTACTGACCAGAATGTCAAGTGTTTAGCAGTGACACAGGATAACACCTGGATATGGCACAGACGCTTAGGACATGCCAATATGGAACTACTGTCTCACCTGACGAGTAATGCACTGGTACGAGGTATTCCCGACATAAAGTTCGTCAAGGACAAAACATGCAAGGCGTGCCAAATGGGCAAGCAGACCAAGACATCGTTCAAAGCAAAGAATGTGATATCCACATCCAGACCTCTGGAACTGCTACATCTCGACCTTTTTGGCCCTGTTCAGACGATGTCTCTGCGAGGTAAAAGATATGCCTTTGTCATCGTTGATGATTACTCTAGGTATACATGGGTGATATTCCTTGCACATAAGAATGAGGCATTAGATAACTTTGCGTCGCTAGTAAAGAGACTTGAAAATGAAAAAGAAACCAACTTATGTAGGATACGAAGTGATAACGGGCTGGAATTTGATAGTAAGTCGTTTGCATCATTCTGTGATCAGTATGGATATAGTCATAATTTCTCTGCTCCTATAACCCCCCAACAGAACGGTGTTGTTGAACGTAAAAACAGGGTATTACAGGAAATGGCTAGATCTATGTTACATGAGTATGATATTCCTAAACAGTTCTGGGCGGAAGCCGTTAGTACAGCTTGTTACGTGTCTAACCGTATCGTCCTTAGGCCGATATTAAAGAAGACTTCTTATGAAATCTGGCATGGTAGAACTCCAAATATAGGTTACTTTCATGTGTTCGGATGTAAATGTTTTATCTTGAACGATAGAGATAAGAGAGGAAAATTTGACTCTAAGGTTGATGAAGGGATATTCCTTGGTTACAGTCTTACGTCTAAGGCATATCGTGTTTACAATAAAAGAAAGCTGACTGTTCAGGAATCCATACATGTTACCTTTGATGAGATGCCTAACGCAGATGCTACTGATGAGGAAGGTATAGATTTGCCTTGTGCAGAATTGCAGGATATCAAAGACAGTGAGGAAGATATTCCTAAAGATGAAAATGCTGAAACAGTGGAACCAGAAGCTGGAGAGCTGCAACCTAGAAAATGGAAACATGCTTCTAGTCATCCAACAGATCAAGTGATAGGAAATATCAGATCAGGAATCAAAACTCGAGCAACTGTACGAAATCAAGATACGGAGGAATCTCATGATGTACTGCTCTCACTGATGGAACCAAAGATAGTCCATGAAGCCCTGGAAGATATATCGTGGGTCTCTGCCATGGAAGATTAGTTATCTCAGTTCGAAAAGAGCGAAGTGTGGACACTCGTAAAACGACCAGACGATAAATCCATCATAGGAACCAAATGGGTCTTCCGCAACAAACTCGACGAACACGGTAATGTCACAAGAAACAAAGCGAGGTTAGTTGCAAAAGGTTATTCCCAGGAGGAAGGTATTGATTTCGATGAAACTTTTGCACCGGTAGCTAGACTAGAATCTATACGTGTCTTACTTGCATATGCATGCTTTAAACGTTTTAAACTTTTTCAAATGGACGTAAAAAGTGTATTTTAAATGGTTTTATAAATGAGGAGGTTTTTGTAGAACAACCACCGGGCTTTGCTAGGGAAGATTTTCCAAATCATGTTTTTAAATTAAATAAAGCATTATATGGTTTAAAGCAGGCTCCTAGGGCATGGTATGAAAGGCTAAGTAAGTTTCTGATTGACATAGGATTTTCGACTGGAACTATTGATAACACGCTGTTTATTAAGTATGAAGGTGATCACATGATACTGGTCCAAATTTACGTTGATGATATCATATTTGGAAGTACTAATATCCTTCTCTGCGAGGAATTTTCTAAGTCTATGCAGAAGGAATTTGAGATGAGCTTAATGGGTGAGCTGAACTACTTCCTCGGGTTGCAAATAAAGCAGCTTGACAATGGAACCTTCGTATCCCAGACAAAATACAGTAGGGAATTGCTGACTAAATTCGGGATGAGTGATTCCAAAGCGATTTCCACCCCTATGCATCAGACCACCAAAATAGACATGGATGAGTCAGGTACACCGGTTGATCAAACACAATATCGAGGTATGATCGGAAGCCTTCTTTACTTAACTGCTAGTCGCCCTGATATCATGTTTGCTGTTGGTATGTGTTCGAGATATCAGTCTGACCCTAGGGAATCTCACTTGACCGCAGTCAAGCGGATATTTAGATATATCAAGGGTACGGTCAATTTTGGTCTGTGGTACTCTTATACGGATGACTTCCCATTAATGGGATACTCCGACGCCGATTATGCCGGCTGTAGGGAAGATAGGAAAAGAACCAGTGGAACTTGCCAATTACTTGGGAATTCCTTGGTAACTTGGTCTAGTAGAAAGCAAAATGCTGTCGCCCTCTCCACAACCGAAGCTGAATATATGGCCTTAGGAAATTGTTGTCAACAAGTTCTCTGGATGAAACAAACCCTTAGTGATTTCGGGCTAAGTTATGACAAAATTCCTATTAGGTGTGATAGCACTAGTGCCATTAGTATTACTAAGAATCCCGTGCATCACTCTCGTACTAAGCATATTGAGGTAAAGCATCATTTCATACGAGACCATGTTCAAAAGGGGAATATCAGTGTGGAATTCGTAGGAACAAATGATCAGCTTGCTGATATCTTCACGAAACCCTTAATTGAGGCAAGATTCTGCGATATCCGGAATCGATTGGGAATTCTCGAGCTAAATGAGGTTAGTAAATCTGCCTGATTCTATTATTTACTCAAGGTTATTCTATTTTAGATAGAGATTCATAGTTATCATATCTTAAGATATTCAACCCCTAGAATATTTCCGTGGATCTTATAGATCCTTCCCTAAGTATGATTCTCGTATTTTAGGAAGAAATTCGTAGATAGACATTCCTTCAGCCATCCAGTTTATTTTAGGAATATCCGATCTCCTGGATCTGCTCTTGAATGTGATCAGGTTATTTTAGGAAGGAATTCGTAGATATCATCTCAGCCGTTCAGTTATCTTAGGAAACCCAATTATTTAAACTATATTCCTTTCAGCCCAGTCAAATCCCTTCCATAATTATGAGATCCTGTCAAATCAGCCCGATATATCTGACAGTTTTCCACTTTCCAACTTCAAAATTTCAAAATTCAAATTTCAAATCCATCCTTATCCATTCCAAGAATAAACCGACTCCACTCCTTTAAAAGATCAGAACCGTTCCTCAACCTTCATCATTCAATCATCCTCTTCACTCCTCGACATTCAAACATTCATCAATGGCCAAAACTTCTAAAGCTGTCAACCCTGAATCATCAAGCCGCAAACGTAAGGAACCCATGTCTGACACTGATGAAACTCCGCTCAAATCACCTTCCAAATCACCAAAACCAGCCTCGCCTTCTGCTCGTAAAACTCGTTCCAAAGCCAAATCTTCCGAAAAGATCTCAAGTCCTTCCAAGATCGCCAAGAAGAAGAAGAAGACCAAGAAATCCAAGACACCCGAACCCGAAAAACCTGCCTCAAGCTCCGAAATTCCTGAAGAAGTTCCTGAGGATACCCAGGAATCGCCCTCGCGATCCCCAATTCCAATCGAAACCCAGAAATCACCTTCACCTCCACCAACGTCTCCTGAAAAACAGCCCTCACCACTTGATAAGACCTCGCCACCTCAGCCATCAAGTTCAAAATCCTTTGCCATCCCGCCTATCGATCTGACCAAACCTAGTGAGATCCCGGTTGAACTACTTTTTCTGGAAGAAAGTAACCGCACCACCTACAAAAGCTTCCTCAAAAGAGATATCGCTCGTGGTCGCGGAGTTGCCTTCGACAAACTGCCCCCTGGGAACGTGATCACCTGGCTTACAGATTTTGGATGGGAGCATTTCCTGAGCCTCAACACACCCCACTTCCCTGAAGTAGTCAAACTGTTCTATGCTAATCTCGACTACGACGAGTTCGAAGGGCATGTTAACATCCGTTCCTATGTTCTCGGCCATAAGATCGAGTGGACCACTCAAAAGATGAATGCTATGCTGGGAGTTGCTGATGAGGGAGTTCGGCACTATGATATGAATGACTGGTGCCACGCCGATGAGTTTGATCTCGGTAATGTCTTTCATACACTCTGGAATACCCGCACGAAACCTCGATTCTCTGACGGTGAAGCACTGAACCAACTCCCTATCGACTACTTCTTCCTGCACAAGCTTCTCAACATGACTCTCTGGAGTGCCAAAATTGGTAGCGGCGGCCACTCGACGACGATGAACTTCATGAGCACCTTTGCGGTCTACATGGTATCCCAAAACCTCAAGTTCAACCTCGGATATGTCATCATGAAGCACATGATCCAGGCCTACGAAAGCAGAGACAAAGCGCTGCCTTATGGCATGCTACTCACTCACTTGTTTGAGTGCGAAGGCATTGTGTTGCCGCCTGGTTGGGAAGACAAATCCGTCCACATAGTGGACCAAGTGACCTTGAAGCGCATGGGGATTCACTATACAAAAAGCCAAGGTTGGTTCAAGGCCAAGGAAGTCAGGTCAGTAGATAGCGCCCAAAAGCGAGCTGCTGCGAAGGGAAAGGCAAAAGTGAAAAGCGACGATGATGAGGATTACGAAGATGAGCTCAGCGTCGGGAAGACGGGAATAGCCGTGTTGCGCCGTGATATCTCCGATATCAAAGCTGACAATCAGAAGCGATTCCGCAAGATCAAAGAACAGTATACCGAAATGTCGCTGAAACTCTCCAAGCTCACCAAGCTCGTCAAGCAATCCCTTCCAAAACCCGCTGTTTCCGACTCCTCTTCAAGCCAGTAGGCTGCCTCTCTCATTCCATTCTGCTCTTAGTTGCCACTAGGATATTCCAGTATCGTTCAGTTTTTAGGTTTCCCTCCCGCCTTTTTGATAATGAAGGGGGAGTAGTAAGGTAAGTTTAGGCGTTTAGCGTCTAAGTGTTTTAGTGCTAAGTGATGTATAGGGAGGCTCGTTGAACCCTAATATAATATTTTGCTGCTATCATGATATATCTCCTATGCTTAACATTTTCTTTGCTCTGATCTTCGGATATATCATATGCTGATCTCATACTCTGATGCTTAACTGTGCGATTTGACTTGCGTAAAACTTCTTGATAAGTGCTAAGTGCCTGCTGCGATGAACATGATTACTTGAACCATGCTTGGAAAATGCGCACTTAGGCAGGGGGAGCACACTCACGGGTAATTTCGAAATTCCTGTACTTAAGATATAACATAGAAATTAATAAGGAATATCCGCATTTAGACAGGGGGAGCAAAATTAGTTCAAAGATATATCTTAGCATGTCTTAGAGATAACTGCACATAGGCAGGGGGAGCAAATGGGTATCACATGTGATTAGGAAATATCGTATGCTCTGCTTTGTGACTATGGAACACTTAGACATATGCGCTAGGACTTGCATAATCGAATATGCTTACTTGCTTCCGTGCTGCATCAATTACATGTCATCATCAAAAAGGGGGAGAATGTTGACCTTTTTGGTCCATATATGTTAGAGAGTTTTGATGAACGATGTAATTGTAATGACATTAGGTCTATAAAATAAGCAATTCGATTTGGGAAAAATAAAATGTCTAAATTCATGATAATGTTCAACCATGTATTGCAAATGAGATGAAAATTGTTAAAGTGTTGAATATTTGAATTGCGTGTGATTTTGTGATAATTTGATGGAACTATGTGATCGCGTGTTATAGACAGTCCATGAGATAGGATATATCGTTCTGTGCTATATATGGAAATAATGCATGAGATATCCTACTGAGCTATATATGGAAAATATGCTGTTTATATATGGAAAGTGATATATCCGTTGATACCAGTTTATTCCTGGACGAAAATCATATGCACGATCCTTGCTTGCCTTGCACTGAATTAAATGTGAAATATTAAATTGATATCTTTCCTTGTGCTGATTGGATTATTATATTTAGGAAAGATTTGATTTGATTGACCTTATGGATAAGATGCTATTATATGATATGTGCTATAAACGGATGTGATCTCTGAAATAAGGAAAGTTGTGCCATGATGTGATAAATCGATTTATGTAAGCTCTGATCTGATTCTTGTGCTAAACATGGTAAATATATTGATTAAATGCTATGAGCTGTACATGGAAAACGTGCTTATGCGTTGCTATCTTATGTGCCATACTTGGAAAGTAAATCTAAAGTTACTCGTTACTAGGAACTGATAACAGGGAATCACTTATGGAAAATGTCGATATGGAAAATATATGCGAAATGGTTGAAATTGCTTGAGTACGAAAATTGAGCTTTATATGGAATATAATCATGCTTTAATGTGCTATATGACCGTTGTGACGATTTATTAGAAGCATGATTTATATGGTATGATTGACTCGAAAGCTACATGGAAACTATGCTTGATTTGGTGATTATTGTTTGATATGACTTTCCATGTGAAGTGCTATTAGAAAAGGATTTATATGAGCTGCACTTCAGACTTTCGAAGTACAGAAACAGAACACACTGAATTTGCGAATTTAAGCCTACGAGAGAATTTTGAGCAGAGAGATACTAAGAGATTCCTGAGCCATTCACTTGCGATAGCTTTCTGCCTTACTGAGCGTTAACTTGCCTATCCATCACTGAGCGAGTGATTTATCTGATATTCCATCATCCCCTGCCATATATTCTGTCTTCGGACGTGTTGTCTTCGGACGTGAGCAATACCAAGGAGGCAAGGTCGACGTTTACGCACACGTGAAGGAAAGGACAAGTCCGGGGGCCCTTCGATAGCGAGCTGTGTCTGACGGGATCAAGGAGATTCCAAGGAACGAAACTCGGCGTGTGGTAACCTAGTAGTGTCTAGTGTTCGACTTGTTTCGGTTGTGTATTGGGCTAACCAATCAGTTTTGTATCCAGCTACGGTGCATTATAGTGATTGGTTAAACTCTTGGGAAGCAAATCCCAAGGAGAGGAGTAAACCCCAGTTGGGGATATAACCTCTATAAAAATCCTGTCTCTCATTTACGTTTCAGTTATTTCGTTATCACTGTGAGACAGACCCGACGCACATCCGACGATACTAGGATATATCAGGCATACTCATCACAAATATTAGTAGGCATACCTAAGTCACCATACTTAGCATTTGTGAAAAGAAGCATAAAATTTTATAAGCCTAATTCACCCCCCCTCTTAGGCACATTTATATCTTCACTTAATATGAGTGAAATGAAGTATCCATTGCTCGTGCAATAAAACAAGCTCAGAATTCAGCGAGAGTGAGTAGGAACTTGGTCACTAATATTTATACGAAGGTACTACAAACATACAACACCAAATCAGACTTTAACCGCAGCAGTGCTCTTCTGCTCAATCGGCTGTCCCTTAATCTGAATAGTGCTCGTGGACTTAATGTTAGCAGCTTGCTGTCCCACTCTACACACACACACACACACACTTCAGTTGGATGCACTAAAGTACAAAATGAAGATAGACGGAACAACAAAGACCTAGTTTTATGAATCAAAGACCATGGATGAGTTTTTGGCATATTAAAAGTCGAAGTTTTCAAAGGCATAAAACATGGAATGCGCCCAAAAGTTGGATCGTTAAGAACTGTGTCCTGCCTCTTCTTAATCTCGGTGGCCATAGTTAAGAAAGCCTGCTCCACATTGATAGCATCTTTAGCACTAGTCTCTAGAAATGGAATGCCAAGCTCATCAGCAAATACCTGAATAAATGTTGTTTGATAACTTTAGAACAAAAGATGACGAATTCTTTGAAAGCTGAAAAGTAATCTATATATAATTTATTGCAACTTTATTTACCTTCTTTTTATTGTCGTAAATGAGCAATATTGGAATTTAACATGCAAATATACATTAAAAAGATACATTTGCTTTCTCCGAGTCCACGATTTTGCTTTCGACCAAATCACATTTGTTCCCCACCAGAAGCTTGCAGACACTATCACTGGCGTACCAAATCACATCGTGCACAATCTGTTCCAATTTGTACAACATGAGGTCGGTCAATCATTAAACATTTCTTACAATGATCCCATGAGCTCCACGATAACAACTGCTGGTGATGGTCCTGAACCGCTCTTGGCCAGCGGTATCGCACCAATTGGTCCAACCAAGTGGCGAACATAATGTCGGGTCGGCTAGACGTCAGGTAGAAAAGAGATCAATAATGCTCAGATAGGTCGTGATGTTGACTACTTCCAGAAGGATCAGGGTCCAATTTTCAGCTTGTTGACAAAGGAGTACTCATGGGTGTGCTATTATCTTGATTAAAACCTCTTCAAAATATCCCTTATGTATTCGGTTTGACTGATGAAAATCCCATTCTTGAGTTGCTTGACTTGTAATCCAAGAAAAAATTGTAGTTCGCCAATCAAGCCATCTCACACTAAGGCTTCATCAGATCACTGATTTTCTGACAGAGTCGTGTGGCATTGTCGAGCCGAAGATAATGTCGTATACGTAGACTTGGACGACCATAAAGTCTGTGCCTTGCTTTTTGATGAACAGTCGATTATCCCTCGTACGAAGCCTGATTTCACCAAAAATTCAGTCACGCATAGCAAGCACGATGGACTTGTTTTAGTCCATTGAGGGCATTGTCCAATCGATACACGCAATCAGTATGCTCTTCATTTATGACTCCTTAAGGTTGAGCGACATAGACTTTCTCCTTTAAAACGCCGTTGAGAGAGGCAGTTTTAGGTCCATTTGATGGACCTTGAAGTCTTCATGAGCCGCGTTCGCGAGGAAGTGTCGGATAGCTTCGATAGCGGCAACGGGGGCATACGTCTCGTCGTAGTCAATATGTTCCTATTGGTTAGACATGGGAACCGGTTGGACCCGTTCCAGTTCCGTACCGGGTCTACCGGTTGCGGACCAAAAATACCGGTTTCGGTTCCGGACCAAAAATACCGGTTCCAGTGCCATCTGGTATTGTACCGGACCGGTTCCAGTTCTGGGACTAAAATCCCGGAACCATTTCGGAACCGGTCATAGATCCATTGGATCTTATTGGTTTCGAACCAGTTCCATACCGGTTCATCAATTAATTTATTTTAATTTATTTTTCTGTTACCTAAAAACATACAAACGAAAGAAGGAAAAAAAGAAAAAAAAACAAAGAAAATAAAACAAACATAAAAATAATAAAATTAAAATTCTATTATACATATTTAGGGATAGTGATGATGATGATGAAAAATTCCATTTTTACTAATATACCTAAAAAGTTACCAAAAAATACAAAAGAAGCAAGAAAAAAATACAAAAAAAAGAAAAACAAATACAAAAAAAAGAAAGAAAAAACATAAAAATAAACTACTAAAAATACTACATTACATCCTTATTAAGTAAAACACACGACGTCGCCTCCTCATCGTCTTCAGAACTTGAAGCTTGGAACTCTTCGATCGCATTTTCCACTCGATTCTTGGATCGGCGTTGAACCAATCCTTAAGCAACGTAAGCATCACAAGAGAACTTTGCTTAAGGTTCGTTCGCCTATCTCCAATAATACGATCGGATGTTAAAAATGCGGATTCTGAAGCGACACGTGACGCTTGCACGGCTAGAACATCTCGAGCGATAGCCGCTAGCATCGGGTAAAGAGATGCGTTCGACATCCACCACTGGAGAATGTCAAATCCTTCCGATGTTTGGAAGTTGTGACTCAAATAAAGCTGAATTTCATTTGAGTTCGCAGGTCCGGTCGTTTTTCCTTTCGACTTTTGCATCTTCAATCGCCTAATAACATCCATCGGGCCACGGCCACCGCTAGAGGACTCCGTAGCTCCCTCGGACGCATGCTCGTCGCCGAACCACCACGATCCTGAGAACTATAAAAAGCAAAACGTTCTTGGAGAGACCGCATAATTGACGTTTTTTCATCGTCAACGCTCTTTCCAAGAAACGTCTCGTAATACTCGAAAAAAATATCGAAAGTGTCACTACCACAACTCGGGTCGAGTAAAGCCGCCAAGCCGTGGACAATTGGGATATTTTCCAGTACTTCTTGAACGTTTGCTCCATGTTCTCAATGAAATGGCGCAAACTTTCATTATAACGATATTTAATAAATTTATAGCACATGCTAAAAAATAAAGGAATAAATAATGGCGATGTCGGATAATGAACGCAGGAAAATTTCTCCGTTGCTTCCTTGAATACCGCAAGTAGTGACACACATAAATCGCAAATTTCCCAATCAACATCTAGTAATAGAAGTGATGGATCGGAAGTCATACCAACTCCGTTGTTGTTCCAAAAAATGGGTGACTAAATCCTTATAACGCATAAATATGCTAAGAAGGTGATATAAGGAGTTCCACCTAGTCGGTACTGGTAAGGGAAACTTCTTATATCTAAGCCCATTCGTCTCGACCGTTTTTTTCCACGAATGACCGAGACGTCGTTCACGTAGTTGTTTACCAATGAATTTAAATTTTTCTGTTAAACGACCTAATACTTCATCGAATGCACATTTGACACATAAGTTAGTCACATGGCAAGCACACCTACATGAAGCAATCTACCGTTCAAAGGCACGCTAAGATGGGAACGAAGGAAATCCATAGCCACGTTATTAGAGCTTGCATTGTCCAACGTGGTAGACATAATCTTATCTTGAATGCCATACTTATTCGCCACATTCAAGACATACATCGCAATAGTATGTCCCGTGCGACGAGTCTAGTGGATCTAGCGAAAGAGTTCTCTTTTACATAGTTCAAGTCTCATCTATCCAATGGCATGTCACAACTAGATACGATTGGGAAGTAACGATCGTCCAAATATCAGTAATTAAACTAACCCTACACGATATGTTTGATAAATGTACTATTTAGTTCGATCTATATTCTTCGAAGGTTTCTAACACATACTTCCTAAGTGTCTTATGACCTACTTAATGGAATCTGAGTTGTATCGAACCTGTGAAGTTGATAAACCCTTCATTTTCTACAATACAAAATGGTTCTCCACATTGGACCACAAATTTAACTAGCGCCATCTTTGAAACCTCCCTAGTGATAACGAAATTCCTACCGTTATGCACGTCTATTTGTTGTTGTGTTCCCTCAGTACATATGGGTTCTAACATTACCGAATCAAATTCGTGAAAACCGGTTAAATGTTTTCTCATAGATCTCGTACACCCTGGTTACCACCACCTCTATATTGATATTCCTGACGACATATTTTACAATAAGCTTTACCTTTGTTGGGGTTGCCGAGTTCAAATTCGAGGTCGAAATGGTTCCAAACCTTCGAGTGTTTCGTCCGGGTGCGTGATGTCGTCGTGGCCATGGTGGATTCTTGGCTCAGACCGGTTTCGTGTCGTCCTCCATCGCCTTCCGTCTCCTCGACCTCTTCGTTGTCGGGATCGATCTCGCCGGACGTATCGGACATACCTGCACGAAGATAACCAAAAACATCATCGTTCGGGTGCAAACTTGATGCCATGTTAGTGTGTGCGTGTGTGTATGTTTCGTGTGTGTGTATTTCGAGTGTGTGTATGTGTGTATTTTCATATAATACGAGAGCGATTGCGAGATTAGAGAGAGTTCGGGAGATCAGATGTGAAAAATGATGAAATATGATGTGGTATTTGTAGTGTTTTCGTTAGGGACTAGGGCCAACATGCAAAAAAATAATTAAAATGTCGTTACATAGCCGTTGAAGGCTGCTGTATAGCCGTTACTTATTTTATTTTTTTTACCGTTACTGATTCTCGGATCCGGTTCCAGAACCAGAACCGATACCGGTAACGACCAGTTCCGTTTTTCCGGAATCAATCCGGTAACGGTTTCTAACAGGGTAGTTGTATCCTTTAGCAACCATTCGTGATTTGTTCCTTAATATATCACCGTCTTCGTTCTATTTATTTTTGAATACCAGTTCAGTTCCGATAATTGTCGTGCAGTGCGGTCGAGCAACTAAAGTATCGGAACATTCTCAACTGTTTGGGCTTATTTAATTTTCACCGTTTTTGTTTACTGTAGGCCCAAAAGTTGTTTGTTATTTATTCGTGCTTACCGCGTTTTAATTTAAATTGCTATACCTAGGCTTGTCAATGGGGTGGGATGGGGTTTTACCCCCGTTGGCAGGGACGGGGAGAGAATGTGATTATGGTCTCCGTTAGGGTTGCAAACGAATCGAATCGAGTCGAATAACAAAATTCTATTCATATTCGGATGACGATCGAATACAAATATTCGAATAATTAATTGAACCTTAAAATATATTCTTATTCAAATTGGAATATATTCTCGAATAATTGAATTGAATATCGATATTCGTATTCAAAGTGATCTTTTATTTCCTATTTAATAAAATATAAACAATACTTTTTACTTAAAATACATATTGAATTATAATAAATTATATTTAGCATATTGAATTATAATATATTATTTTTAACTGTTTTATTGAAATCATATATTTTATATAAATATATGTTGAATTATACTATATTTTATTGAAATTATTCGAATCGAGTTATTCGATAAATATTCAAATTGAATATTATGATACTTTATTCGTATTTAAAGATTATTCGATAAAAAAAACTAATTTTATTCGAATTAGTATTTTAATATTCGAATTCGAATCTTGGATTTTCGAATCGAATCGCGAATCAAAGAAAAAATCCGATTCATTTGCAACCGTAGTCCAATCCCGTTCTCCTTCATGAATAATATTCAAGTTATGCCTAAAATAATATAAATAATATTTTTTATAGAAATTTACATTTATATTATAAAATGATATTTTAATAATATTGTTTACCCAATTTGTAATAATATAAATAAATAATATTATATTATTTAAATATAATTTAAGTAATATATCTAATTTATATTATAATATAAATCAGTTCTAAAACAAAATTGTTGGGAGCACATAATTGACAGAATTAAATACACGATTAAATAAAACACCGGGTTATTTTCAGCTGTTTATCATAGGGTGTTTGTGCTTACATTTTTAAACAACTAGGTTATACACATTGCATCCTACATTATAATACGTTATCGATTTTTTTTTTCACTAAGGGTTCGTCTCGTACGCGGAAAAGAAAAGGAAAATAATTGATACGTCATTGGATCATTATGCTTTGAGTATCGTACCACAACACACTTTCTTTTTCCACATCGAATTCCGCATACCAAACGCACCCTAATACAAGTTGAATGTCCGTACAGAAAAGCCAAAACGAACAGAAAAATGGATGTTACTCCGCAGCCTAGCGGTGGTTGTCCACAAAAAGCAAATGGATGGCTCAACGGCATTCTCAGAACACTGATAGCGTTCAAAACGTTGGAACTTCATGACATTCTGAATAAGGCAATAATAAGAGACTAAGAGCAAAGCAGAAACTCCTCCAACGACAAAAATCGATCAGGTCGTTGAAGACTGACTTACAAGAAAGTCGTCGGCCTCATAAAACGCTGATTGCCTCAATCCACTTGGTACAACTCAAATGCTCGACGAAAGGTTAAAGGGATATTCTTCACAAAAGGAGAAGCCGAAGATTGAAGCAGCGGTGAGATAAGTCTGCTGATGATTCCTTCTTGTCCGTCTTAGTGCGCTTGAGAAACTTCCCATTAGCGAAAGCAGAAACTCCTCCAAAATCGATATTCGATTAAACCGCTGAAAAGGGAAAACTAGATGACTTAAAAGGGGTCGTCGACTTCATCAAATTGATGCAGCCCGAGAAAGAAATGGTAGATATCGGAAGCAGATTCATTCTTCCTGGCATTTTGGGCTCTACGCCGATTGCCTCATCAGTTCGTACAGCTCAAAGGATTGTCAGCGCTCGACGAACGGAAGCAACGGTGATGATAACCTTAAATTGTTGGATAAGCTCAATCATAATAAAAAATAAAATTAGAATAAAAAACACACGCATGAAGTAGGAAGCCAACCAAGGAAGACCAAGGGAAAATAAAGAAGAAAAAAAGAAGTCAAGAAAGGTGCTAGAGCCGAAAAATAAGATACAAGTGATTAATTAGTTTGTGTGTTCACATCATTTGTCTTTCTCTTATCAAATATGTATATATAGGTGCATGCATTGTATCATATAGGTGTGGCAGAGAAGGCATGAAAGTGTGCCATGTGAGTTAATAAAAAAGAGAGTAAGTAAAAGAAAGAAAAGGCTCGTTGCCTAATGCTTAGTTGTGTTTCTGCTTGTATCGGCATATAAAAAAATGCTTTCTTCCTTTCAAACACTTGATCTTCCACATCTTAAAACGATAAAATGGTATCAGAGCTGATGGTGTCAATGGAGACGGCAGAGCCAATGGTGATGCTGAAAATACCAGGTGTTGGAATGTCACTCCTGCCAAAACTCACCGAAAGTAATTATGTACGGTGGAGCGTCAAAACGAAAGCTTTGCTTGAATCGCAAGGTTTATGGAAAATATCGAAGATGGATATACCCTACCTGATACGACTGGGTATACAAGGTCGCAAAGGAAGACGTTGCGAGCCGCCGCCATAGAAAATAGTCTCGCACAAACCAAGTTCGGCCAAGTTCGGCCACAAAAACATGGCGAACTTGAGACGATCAAAGAGGACGGTGATATCGAGTTTTTTTAGGACAAGAAGAAAATAGAGAGGCAAGAGGACCTCAAGATAAAAGGCGAATGCGTACGAGAAGACGTACCTCGCGGCATGGAGAGGAAGCGTGATAGAGACTACGCTGATGAGCCTAAGCAGGTGGAGGAAACGAAAAAGATGAACCACCAGTTATGGCAGAGACGAGAAAAGAAGAAGGCGAATCATCAAAGATGAAAGCCGATGACGATGAAGAGGAAGAAAAGCATCCAAAGACCGAGGAGCCCGTGGAAGAAGAAAAGAAAAAAAGGAGCTCCAAACAAAGAGGAGCTCGAGAAAGATGGGGCATATGAGGAAACGCCACCACCACAACTTCCTAAGAAAGTCGAGGAAATCAGCGTGAAGGCATTAGGGAATGCTCAGGAGACAAAGAACAAGATCGACGACACCATGCACACGTCGTCAAACGAAGCTAAAGATAATACCCACGAGGTGAATGAGAAAGCCATTGAGACACACGAGACAGCGTCCGAAAAAGGCGATGGGGCGGTTAAACAACCAAGCATGCTGAAAAGCTCAGCGAGGAGAGACCCAAGAGCACAACGAGATGGTCGCGTATGAAGCCATGACGGAAACCCTGCAGCTGACTGGCGAAGAAGTCAGTAGACAGAAGATCGGGGAACCGAATGAGGTCAGCCCTAAAGTGATGGAGCGCGTTAACGAAGAAAAGATACGTCAGAAAGAAAAGGAGGTGAAAGAGTGGATCGAGGCGAGGAACAACCTCGAAAAATACATGAACAACTTGAAAAATCAAAGCAACGACAAGTACAAGCTCGCCGAAAAATTAGAAGCGGACGAGAACGACGAGATCGCAACGACAACCAAGGAGACCCTCGAGGCGATAGACGACAATATGAAAGAAAAAGAAAGCGACGAGAACTGCAGAAAAGTCGCAGAGGAGGTCACTAATAAAAGCGATGAGCTCGTGAACAGCGAGACGGAGAAGTACACGGTCATCACCATGGAGGAGATTAGCGAGGAGTATGAAGGATTCGACACGCCCGATAATGGCATAGAAGTTAATATTCATTGTACGAGTTCAGATGATGAGGAGATGTCTGAATTGAAGAACATGTTAGAAGAAGCGAGCTAAAAGGCGAAGGTGGTCAAAGAAGGAAAGTTGACGGTCGAGCAAGATCAAAGAAGCAGACGGGCAACGAAAGAACGTATTGAAGGTAAAAAGGCATATAAAGCAGCTTGAGAAGTAAGTATTGAAGCGCAGTGTTCGACGGAACTTAAAGACGCCAAGTGGCGAGCCGTAACATATGATACACCAAGGGTGATATACCAAGATTCCAGCTTAGCAAAGCTATATGGAACAAGTTTACCATTCCTAAGCATGCTTTTATGTTATGGATAGTAGTGCAGAAAAGGTTATTAACATATGACAGAAAAACGGCATGGGGTGTGGTGGTTGCTAATAAAAGCTGTAGATTATGTGGGCTGGTTGATGAATCACTAGATCATCTGTATTTTGACTGTCAGTTCAGCCAGCAGATAGTCCAAGGAGTTGCTGCTTGGCTAAACCTGAATGCACCGTTTTTATCATTTCCGGACATGGTTAGTTGGTTGTTAAGAGAAGGGGCAAAAAAGAGGCTACCAGCACGCATCAGCTGCGCTTGTTATGCGGCTATGGTCTATCATGTTTGGAGGGAAAGAAACAGACGAGTCCATGCAAATTGTCCATAATATCGCTCAAGAGATGAAATGGAGGATTCGAAATATCTGTCACATGAAGAATGCCAATGGCACAGAGATGGTTGATCGAGTATGCTTATACCCATTTTATAATTGATTTGTACAGGGGTTGTGAACAAATGTAAGATTCCAAAATGGGTTCGTGGTAAATGAATACAAATCATATTACCAAACATATGATACACGAAAAAGAGTTAAGTTTAAGGAGGCTGAAAGACCGAAAGAAGATTGAGCTTAAGGGAGGAATTTGTTGGATAAGCTCAATCAGAATAAAAAAATAACATTTAAATAAAAAACACGCGCATGAAGTAGGAAGCCAACCAAGGAAGACCAAAGGGAAAGTAAAGAAGAAAAAAGAAGTCAAGAAAGGATGCTAGAGCCAAAAAATAAGATACACGTGATTAATTAGTTTGTGTGTTCACATCATTTATCTTTCTCTTATCATATATGTATATATAGGTGCATGCATTGTATAATATAGGTGTTGGAGAGAAGGCATGAAAGTGTGCCGTGTGAGTTAATAAAAAAGAGAGTAAGTAAAAGAAAGAAAAGGCTCGTTGCCTAATGCTTAGTTGTGTTTCTGCTTGTATCGGTATATAAAAAAAAGCCTTCTTCCTTTCAAACTCGATGTTCCACATCTTAAAACAACATAAATAACATTGATATCGGGATCAGTCTTTTCATGGAGAAGGAAATGCAGTAGTTTGTACGGTGAAGTTAGTCGCGGCAACAACGGTAGGTTCAGACATGGCGGTTGAAATGCTCTATTCATGAAAGAAAACGCATTGTGTATCATTGAACTTATACTACCTATTATAAATGATTTATGTTCAATATTATGACATTATTCATTAATAAAAACGTTCAAAAGAAATAAAATAGAAAAAAGTAATACAAAAAAAATATAGTTAGCGGGTTGGCCCACTAGCCCACCAACCCGCTGTGAGGCAAGATGACTACTAGCTTAGTAGCCCGTTTAGAAGCGGGCCGAAACGAGCCAGTCCGCTTGGGTCGTTGGTAGAGGCGGGACGGGCCAGCCCGTTTGACAAATCTAGTTTCATTTTCTTTTTCTTTCATCACCAAGTTCCATAGACCAAACACACTCTAAATGTTTATTTCACGCCAAGTCTTTTTATAACGTTTTGTCTTGAAAAATATGACATTTCTTTGTTGTGTTTATATCAATAAGATGAGAGTAAGCTTAAGCTCACCCGTTAGTTCTTGGAGCTTCCCTTGTAAATGATAGAGTTGTATACTTAGGGAAATACATAGTGAGTGGTGCTTATTGTAAACTTGTTTGTTCATGACATCACATTCAACGATGTTGGCGCTAGCAAACACAATCTCACATAGATAAAATAATTATGACATGCATATAAACTGTGAGTACTCCTTGTCTATTACCGATTGAGTTTTATAGTGCACCCCGTATTATGAACTTGTACTTTAGATTTTCTGGGATGAATTCGATCACAACAATTGGTGTTGTGGGTGTGGATCAAGAAATAGAAACAAAAGAATTGAAGTTAAATTTCAATGTGGATGACGTGTCTCCAAGCCTTACAATGATTCTTGCTCAGTAGAGCGTGCAAATTGTGTTGATTGCTCGATTAAGAGCAGGTTAATCTGGTCCGCTATTTGGCTTAGTCTTGTGTTTGAGGGGGGTATCGAACTCAACTGCACGTCAGATAGATAAGATAATTTGAAAATCATATAAGCTTGTAGTCTTTATATCCAGTTGTTGTACCTCACAACGGGCTTTTGAGATTGATTCGATGGGTTTTTATATTTTAAAATTAAGACAAAAAAAAAAACTAACAATTTAAGAACAATCCGCGTTAGTCTTTCTTTATCAACCATATCTTCCCTACTTATGCAAGAAGAGATTAGATATCCATGCATTGGGAAAATGCGACAGTTTAACTCTAGATGAGAAAGATGATGTTATCAGTGTAATAAAGTTAGAACAGCTGTCGATATGTTTCAGAAAAGGAGCTATACTTCCTTCTAACCGTAGACGAGTTGGTGAGTTCGAATACTGTGACTGCCGTTTGTGAGATTTGAGATAGATCACCTGAAGGGATCATTAGTCTTGCTAAAAGCCGTGATTGTCCCATAGCCGATGTCGAGGTAGTTCAGCTCCGTTTTAGCCTAAACTTAATCGAACTGTGAGGATTATAGTAGCATTGTGTGGAGATACCTACCTGGAGAAAAACCCATAAATTGTATAACGATTATAGTAATATTACAAAGATAATTAGAGAGATAAAAATATCTTTTAATCAATAATTTCGATATGATTTCACCAACCCAAATCACGTATTTGTACACAATATCACAAATTATATCTATAAATCAAAGTATTCCATCAACTATCTAAATTACATAATATCATATCTCTCATAGAAAAAAAATAATCACATCTAACTTTCTCAACCTTCATTGTTAATTTAATAGCAATGTTCTACATAATCACCATTATAATAAACATCCATATGATTTAATATTTCATAATATATATCAAAACGTAAAGGCAAACTATTAATCATACAAAGAATACAATACAAATAGGCCTTTATATATAATATATGAATATAACATGTCACCCATGCATTAACCAAAGTACCCAAGAATAATAGTTGCTAAAACTTCCAATCAAGAAAATAAGCATCAATACAATTGATTACTTGATAAAACAAAAACAATCCTACCCTACGAAGCCTCGTCATCGTTCCGACGGGGAGGAGCTTCATCGGAGTTACAACAGTATTAGCTTCTTCAGATGATTCCCCGGGCTGGGGCTCAACAGCCATGGCTTCGGCGCCGACTTTCTTGAGGGAGGCGGCCTTTGTTAGGAGCGAGTAGCTTCCCTTCTCTTTGAATAGTTGGTTAAAATGTGGTTTGCAGTACAGAATTCCATCCAACGCAGCGTAGTTCGACGGTGTGAGGAAGCAACCGCCGTGGGCGCATCTGAAACACGACTTGTGGTAGAATTGACCCTCCACCGTCACCTACAAACACACGCAATATCATCTTCTATTTCTTAACATTGGGGCGAACGCCCTTTTTAGTTCCTAATTTTTGGGATATGAGCGTTTTTGTTGACATATTCCGAAATGTCACTTTTAGTCCCCCTACGATTTGTACTATTTTGATTATCAGATTAATTCAAACAGTTAGTTTTGATAGAATTATGTGCTCAGCCAGCAAATATTATAGGTCGGGCTGCGCCAGTTCGAAAATAAAAAACGGGTCAAATGACTGAATTACGACCCGACACGTAAATTTGACTTGCGCAGCACGTATTCCGTTCAAACTAATAATTAAATAAATCGAAGGACCAAACTGAGATATCTTGCTAACATTTGGGACTAATAGTTACATCTCGCGCAACATGGAGGGCGATGCACATACCACAAAAAGTGGAGATGGCGTTATCCCCTCTTGGGTGTAAGCCGTCTTTTTGCAGACAGCACATCCCGAGAAAAATGCGGATGCTTTACTCGGAGTCCTATTCTATAATCGAACCTACGCTAATTAAATAACGAAATGGCATATACATTCATCGTTTATTAAAATTACATGGTAGGAAGTAGTTACCAGTTCTCCTTGCTTCCCAGCTGATCACCAGGGGAATGAAAAATTGAATCAAATTGTCTTCACTTAGGATTATATTGTTGTATTTGAAGTGGTCCTGTTCGATATGGATGTCAAATCACTAAGTTGTAAACTGATGTTGGACGTGATGTTGGACTAACACTCTCACTCACTCAGAAACGCACAGCGGAAATATAAAGTACTTAGTGACGAAACTTAAACTAGCACGATATGTAAATCTGTGCAGCAAGTCAAATAACTTGCTGCGTGCCTCAAGGCGCAAAACTCCACTAGAAAGATGGATTACAAACTATCAAAAAGGATAGTCAAAAACACGTCTAGCAAAACCTACGAATCAGAAAGGATTCTGCAAACTACAAATCTTTCGACCTTCGAAAAGCTAGACTAAAAGACAACTCTCGCAATATATAAAACTCGCTCAAGCTCGATATGTGTTTCGCTCATCGTTTTCGCTCAATATGTCGCTCAAAGTTACTCCTTGAAATCTCTCTCGAAAGTCGTACTTTGCAGCTCGAAAATAACTCTTATTTAAAGGTCTTGGCTCCATCTTGAATTGGTAAAAAGATCCCTTGAATATCTCTTCAAATATCTCTTCGAAGATCACCCTAAATATAGTATATATTTAGTTCGATCTTCTCATCTCATTAGTCGATCTCTTATCTTCTATTTATGGTAAACTGATTGACTGATTCCCCTTGATATTCAGATCTTCTAATTATGGTAATTGCTTGACTTGATCTCCTTTGATCTTCAAATCTTCTATTTATAGTAATTGCACCTAAATTCATTCAAGCAACTCCACACGGTTTGGACCCATTTCAGCACTTTACCACGTCCTGCATATCATTAAATAAAGCTACAAATAAGGTTAAACGGTTTTGGGCATGAAAGATAAAATCGAATGTTGACAGACAACAATGTTGGCTGAAATGTTAGCCCAACATTGTCAAAGCTGAGCTAGTCAACATTAACAGTATTGTATTTTCCCATGAAAAAATTAGATTATTACATGGAATCTTTTTCGAAGTAGCTCCCAGTTTCCCTGAATAGCTGTTCGAAGTGAGGCATGCAATACAACTTTTTCCACAGTTGAGTAACTGCTCATCTATTCATCAAATATATCTATATGAACGTTAAAAATTAATATGTAATACTTGGATTCCATTGTGTTGAACGGTGTTAATGTTGACTAGCTCAGCTTTGACAATGTTGGGCTAACATTTCAGCCAACATTGTTGTCTGTCAACATTCGATTTTATCTTTCATGCCCAAAACCGTTTAACCTTATTTGTAGCTTTATTTAATGATATGCAGGACGTGGTAAAGTGCTGAAATGGGTCCAAACCGTGTGGAGTTGCTTGAATGAATTTAGGTGCAATTACTATAAATAGAAGATTTGAAGATCAAAGGAGATCAAGTCAAGCAATTACCATAATTAGAAGATCTGAATATCAAGGGGAATCAGTCAATCAGTTTACCATAAATAGAAGATAAGAGATCGACTAATGAGATGAGAAGATCGAACTAAATATATACTATATTTAGGGTGATCTTCGAAGAGATATTTGAAGAGATATTCAAGGGATCTTTTTACCAATTCAAGATGGAGCCAAGACCTTTAAATAAGAGTTATTTTCGAGCTGCGAAGTACGACTTTCGAGAGAGCTTTCAAGGAGTAACTTTGAGCGAGATATTGAGCGAAAACGATGAGCGAAACACATATCGAGTTTGAGCGAGTTTTATATATTGCTAGAGTTGTCTTTTAGTCTAGCTTTTCAAAGGTCGAAAGATCTTGTTGTTTGCAGAATCCTTTCTGATTCGTAGGTTTTGCTAGAGGTGTTTTTGACTATCCTTTTTGATAGTTTGTAATCCATTTTTATAGTGGAGTTTTGCGCCTTGAGGCACGCAGCAAGTTATTTGACTTGCTGCACAGATTTACATATCATGTTAGTTTAAGTTTCGTCACTAAGTACTTTATATTTTCGCTGTGCGTTTCTGAGTGAGTGAGAGTGTTAGTCCAACATCACGCCCAACATCAGTTTACAACTTAGTGATTTTACATCCATATCGAACGGGACCACTTCAAAGTGGTATCAGAGCCTACGCTTGACGTTACTAAGCGCTGAAGATCATCTACAATGGATGTTTCAAGTTCAAATTACATCGGCAAAGTCCCTGTGCTAGACGGCTCCAATTACGCCTATTGGAAGGTTCGTGTTCGGCAGTGCATCAAGTCGATAGATGTGCGAGCGTGGGAGTCCGTGATCCATGGTTACTCTATACCAAAAACTGCCCCGGACGAAGATGGTGAAATCTATGAAAAATCGGTCACTGAATGGAGTCTTCAAGAGAGAAACGCAGCCGAGTTCAATGATAAAGCCCTCAATGCCATCTTTTCTTCGGTGGACATTTTCATGTTCAAGATCATACAAAACAGTACTACGGCAAACGATGCATGGGATTTACTACAGAGGTACTGTGAAGGCGATGCGAGTGTGAAGCAGACGCGTCTAAGGCTGCTCCTCAATCAATTCGAAAATCTCAGAATGAAGGACGATGAGGATGTTACCACATACTTCGGCAAAATTATGACGATTTCAAGCGAGTGCGCCATTCTTGGAGAGCCAATCGCGAATAAGGTATTAATTTCTAAAGCAATTCATACGCTAAATCCAAAGTTTAATGTGAAGGTAGCTGCGGTCGAGGAAGCCCACAACTTGTCCACGATGGATCTCAACACGTTGATGAATATCATGAAAAACTATGAGACCAATCTCGAAGTACAACAAAGAGCTTCACGCGGCAAAAACCTTGCTCTAGTAAGTCAGCCATCCAAGGAGCAAACTGAGGTTGACCCCAATGATGAGGACGACATGGCCATGATAGTGAAGAAATTCACAAAGTTTCTACAGAAGAAGAATGTTGGGCAGAATGTTGGTCCAACATTCAGGAAGGGTCAGAATGTCAAAGGAGAACCTACGTCTACTCCTCCATTCATCAAACGCAAACCAGATGGTAAGAAGAAGAATATCAGCTATGACTCGGTTAGATGCTATGGAAGTCAAGGATGGGGCCATTTTGCCAAAGAATGTGCAAACACACTTCGGAAATGCGGGAATCGCTTTGGGTGGACCTATCCGATGATGAAGATGAAGAGCAGTCCCCAACACTGCACATGCAATCATCAGTGACGATCCAGTCATTCTCTGAGGGTGAAGACGATGAGGATCAACAAATCGGCTTCACTGCGGTAACAGATGTTGAGCCAACATCTGACTCAACATCTGAAAAACATATTATTTTTGATTATGATGACTCGAACTGTTTTGATGGGTATTTGAGTTATGATGATGCAGATACAGGATGTTGCGAAGAAGTTCAAATGAAAGAAGCCTTTGAGTTGATGTCCGCACAATACGAAATAGAGAAGGCGAAAAATCAGCAACTCAAAGCCGCGGTGGAAGTCCTGTCCGAGGAGAATGAGAAGAATGAAAAACTGATCGAAAGCTTGGTGGAAGGAATGAACAAGATGGAAGCCGTACTGACACGAAAGGACAAGGAAATTGACATGCTGCAAAGGCGAGTCGACGAGGCTGATGAGACCTTTAAGAAATTGAACAAGGGTAAATCGACCCTTGATGAGGTATTGTCTCTTGGTATTTTTGATAAGCAAGGCCTAGGTTTTAGTAATCAGCCTGTATGTGATAATCCAAAGCCCGTGTCGCATGCTCAGCCTAAGAGAGTTTTTGTTAAGTCTCATGTCACAAGCGATGTTAGTGGAAATACGATAGTCAATACTAGTCCTAAGCATGCTACTACTAAGTCTAAGGATAGCTCATATATTTGCCATCATTGTAAGCAAACTGGTCATTTAAAACCGTTTTGCTGGAAATTGAAGAGGGAGATTTCTGCAAAGAAATCGATGTCGGCCGAACTGTCATCCAACATCCCGCTCAACATTGAGAAATGAGTGTTGAGTCGTGTGTCTGGAGAAACGTCAGCTGGTTCATCTTCAAGGTCTAGCAAACAGAATGCTGTAGTGTCATCTAGGAATGTTTGGGTCGAGAAATCTGGTCATAAATGTCTTGTTGTGTACACCTCTTTGCGAGCTAACGTGACAGGTTCATGGTACTTCGATAGCGGGTGTTCCCGACATATGACGGGTACCAAGGAATATCTCAGTGATTATACGCCTTTAAGGAGCGGATCTGTAACGTTCGGAGGAGGCTCTAAAGGTCGGATTCTCGGCCGTGGCAGATTGAACGTGCCCGACTTTCCCAAGCTGAGCAATGTACTCCATGTTGACGGACTTGTAGCGAATCTGATCAGCATTAGTCAGCTTTGCGACGACGATCTTGAGGTAAGATTCAATAAGGAGTGTTGTGAAGTTTTTAACCGCGATTCTGTTCGAGTGATGGCAGGTAAAAGATCGAGTGACAATTGCTACCTAGTCGGCGACAAATCCAGTGTGAAGGACGTGTGCCAACTCTCTAAGGCCGGGGATGATGTGATCCTATGGCACTACAAATTGGGCCACGTCAACTACAGAACTTTGGAGCAACTTATCAAGCATGACGCAATCAGAGGCATTCCGAAGTATAAGGAGTTTGGTAAGGTTATTTGTGAGTCGTGTTTGAAGGGTAAGCAAACACATGTTAGTCATAATGTTGACCAACAAGATGCCCAACATTTTAAAACTGCTCACTGTTTTCAATTGATTCACATGGATTTGATGGGTCCGATGGAAGTAGATAGTATAGGAGGCAGGAAATACGCTTATGTGCTCGTGGATGACTTTTCTAGATATGCATGGATATTTTTTCTTAGGGAAAAATCAGAATCGTTCGATTTCTTTAAGAATTTTTGTGCGATGATTAGGAACAATTTCAGTGCATCTATCTTTCGTATTAAGTCTGATCTTGGTATAGAGTTTGAAAATCAGTACTTTGATGAGTTTTGTGATAAGAAAGGCATTGTGCATGAGTATTCATCTCCTAAGACACCCCAACAAAATGGGGTGGCCGAGAGGAAGAATAGGACTCTACAAGAAATGGCTCGTGTTATGTTACTTTCTAGGAATATTTCTAAGCGTTTTTGGGCTGAAGCATTGCATACTGCTTGTCACATATCGAATCGAGTGTTCTTTAGGCATGGTACTAAGAAAACGTCGTATGAGTTGTTGAATGGGAAGAAGCCTACGGTCAAATACTTTCATGTCTTTGGGTGTTTCTGCTACATGTTGAATGATCGTGAGTATTTGA
The DNA here is from genome assembly GCA_027422505.1 of Craterostigma plantagineum. NCBI lineage: Eukaryota > Viridiplantae > Streptophyta > Magnoliopsida > Lamiales > Linderniaceae > Craterostigma > Craterostigma plantagineum. Next base: position 5,198,275 of record JAPQWV010000047.1, on the reverse strand, counting down.
CCAAGTTTGATTCGAAAAATGATAAGTGTATTTTTCTAGGATACTCGTCTAATAGTCGTGCTTATCGTGTTTATAACTTGCGTTTGAAGTCTGTTCAAGAGTCCATTAATATTGTGTTTGATGATACTAATGACGCTAGCAGAGATGCTCCTCAAGTTGATATTACAGATCAATTCAAAGCTGTTCATGAAACAGAGGAGCTAACAGAGACGGAACCTGAGGACAATGTTGAGCCAACATCTGACTCAACATCTGTGCCAGAACAGAACATTGAGGCTGGACCCAGTGAAATGCGACGAGATCCGCCAGCTAAGATTCAGAAAGATCATCCCACTAACCTTATTATTGGAGACGTGAATGAAGGAAGGAAAACCAGAGACAAACCGCGTAAGGATTATAAGTCTATGGTAAGAAACGTATGCATGAACACAGTATACGCTGAGGTACGTTTTAATTGTTTTGTTTCTGAGATAGAACCTAAGAATGTTCTTGAAGCTCTCAAGGATAATTTCTGGATTAATGCGATGCAAGAGGAACTCTTGCAGTTTGAGAAAAACCAAGTATGGACCTTAGTCCCACGGCCGAAGGACATTAATGTCATAGGCACGAAGTGGATCTTTAAGAATAAATCTGATGAACTTGGTAGATATAACAACCCGACTTTCTAACTACGTATTTTGGCGAATTTTCGCAGCGTAAGCAGCGGAAAGCCCATTTAATTAATTTTTTTTAAACACAATTATTCATAGGGCCGAAGCCCAAAAGTCTAAATCCGAACATATAAACTAAATTGACGATTTTACGAAACACACTCTTATTAGTTGAGCCGAAGCCCCAAATGTAAAAATCCAAGTCAATGGGCCTGAAGCCCAAAAAATAAAAACCCGAATCGTAAGCTAAGTCGCTCCACAGGTCTCGTCCCATGTACTGCGCCGCCCTCAAAAGTCCGTGGAGGCACCGCCATCAGCTGCCTAGTCGCGACGTGTCTCGACGTTCGACTCGTCAATACCTACACACGTAAACCCTGAGCTATTGCCCAGTAGGTGAAAATATGCATGAATGCACGTGCTCTCACATCCCCATCCCGACACATCTCACAACATGTACGCTCGACACTTTTCTCATATCTCATCTCATCACATCACATCACATCAGGGCCCGAGGCTTAGGTACTAAAGGCAACACTCGCGCGCAGGGGTCCGTAGCTCGGGAGGCCCCACTCCCCACAAGGGTTAGTAGCTCGGGAGGCCCACTCCCCACATCTCAATCATATAGTGCGCCTTAGTCCTAACCTCAACTCATACCATTCGACAACCATCACTCGGTCATAAACTACCCCACTCATCAACACTATACAATGTCACCGTGACTCCGGACGGTCCTCTCTCCCAGAACCACGTGTATGCATATGTCGTGCAAATAAAATGCAACATATCACAGCGTAACAATTATAATGCAACGTATCGGCCCGAGGTATTAGCTCGGCCCGGTCTCGAAAAGCCTCACACACCAAATAATTCGGGCCTGGAGTCCCCGTTCCGATTTGATCGGCCCGAAACCTCAACCACCGAACTCCCCTCTAAATTACACTAAGAGTTCCAAAATTTAATTTCTTTCACTTTAAAAACCTAAATTTCATAAGTGGTCCCTAATTTAAATTTGCATTGTAAAACACTAACACCTGAGTTTCAAAATATCACTTGAATTCCTTATTTAAAAATATTTTTCCGAACTTCCATTTAAAAATCCCAAATTTTAAAATTTCGCTTAAGACCCAAAAACTTTCTCAATTTTACAAATGTGCTCCGGGTTAAAAACACTTTCGAAATTTTTCATAATTTTAAATCTGCCCAACAGTGTTGAAATTTATTTAAAAGTATTTCCCTGCCCAAATTTTACATCTCAGCCCCCAGGTTTTGTAATATTTCTATTAAGTCCCTAAACTTTAGAAAAATTATTTTTATGACCCGAATATTTTTCCGAGGTTTTTAAATCTGCCCCGACAGTGAAATTTCTTCAAAAATATCTCTCTGCCCGAATTTACATCTCGCCCCCCCTTCCCCCAGATTTTGTAAAATTTCAGCTATGTCCCTAAACTTTAGAAAAATTGCATTTATGACCCAAATGATTTTTCGAGTTTCAAATCCGCCCCAAGAGTTGTAAATTTCTTTAGAAATCTCCTCGGTTCGAATTTCACATTTCAGACCCGGGTTTTTAAAACTTTTCAATCTAGTCCCCGAATTTTTAAAATTACACAGAGGACCCCAATTATTTCTTCCGAATTTCAAATCCCCCAAAAGCTTTATATTTCTTTATAAATATCTTCCTTGTCGGATTTTACAACACAGACTCCCGGGTTTTGTAAAATTTCGATTAAGTCACAAAATTTTTAAAGAAAACTATATTATACGGTTATTTGCGACAGTTTCGTATTTCTCAATAATCACGGGGTAAACGATGCCCGATGGACCTGAAAAGTTAACCACAGCTAACTCACCCGCAAATCTTAAATATGTCCAAAGGGATTTTAAATCCGAGTTCTGGATTGTGAGATACGAATTTTTGAACCTCTTGGCCGAAATGGATCAAGAAAACCCTAGAAATAAAAAAACCCTTAATTCGCAATAATATCTAAATCTTTCCAAATCTAATCAATCTTGTCCTCAAAAACTCCTTATTCTACTTTCTACCCTAACTTCTTAAGTCCCTCAAGAATCTAAATTTACGAAATAAAACATGTAAGTACATGTACGACAATTATGCAATAAACACACATAATACGTATGGATCGAAAAGAAATCATGCAACACGTAAAATCACGGACTCAAAAAGACGGGTTTACGCGTGAGTTGATCTTCACCTACCTCATTTCCGTAATCCCGAGACCCTAGAGTTTTGATCCCGATCTTTCCGAAGATTTTTCTCCTCCTCCCTTTCTTTTCTTCTCTTCTCTTCTTCCCTCCTTTTTCTTTCTTTTTTTCTTTTTCTCCCTTTCTTTCCCTCTCTTTTTTTTTTTCTTTTTTTTTTCTCTCTTTTTCCTTCTTTCCTCTCTTCTCTCCCTGACGTCTTCTCCCTCTCTCTCTTTGTTTCTTTTCTTTTTCTTTCTTTTTTCCTCACTCTTTCTTTACTTTATTTATTATTATTGTGTCTTTATGAGATGTGTATTAGGTGTAGTCTTTTGTTTTTATTTCATAATGCACATTTGGTTTTTGGTTGTATTAGGTGTTTTCTTGTCCTCTCTTTTTTTCTTTAATTTGTTAGTGGTTATTTTTTTTATTGTTCTTATTTATTTTTATTCTACCAAACTCACATGGAGGTGTCATTATTATTATTTTTTTATTTTGTTTTCGTCCTCTTTTATTTAATTAATTTTATTATTATTATTATTATTATTATTTTTTATTGGGCAAAATCCCAACCTTTTATTCATCTCATAAACCTAGGCCATTATTTTCTTTATTTGGCCCATAATTAATTTTTCGGTCCATTTATAACTTTATTTATTTACTTATTTATTTTTTTTATTTGGGCTTTCATTTATTTCTTTCGGCCCATTTAAATTTTTCGGGCCCAATTGTAAATTTTGGCCCGATTCGAATCTTTTCTTGTTCGAAACTTGATTTCGCCCATTTTGAATATTTTTTTGAAGTAATCCCGTATAAATTTTGCGGGTATTACAGTAGAGTTGTTAGGAACAAAGCACGTTTAGTAGCTCAGGGTTATACGCAAGTTGAGGGCATAGATTTTGATGAGACGTTCGCTCCCGTGGCTAGGTTAGAATCAATTAGGTTGTTATTAGCTATTGCATGTTGGCTTAACATCACGTCACACCAAATGGATGTTAAGGGTGCGTTTTTATATGGGTATATTGATAAAGATATCTATGTTGAACAGCCTAAGGGATTTGAGGATCCACATTTTCCTAACCATGTCTTTAAGCTGCAGAAAGCTTTGTATGGACTAAAGCAAGCGCCTCGAGCTTGGTATGGTAGGTTGACTACATTTTTGCTTGAATTTGGATACACTCGAGGTGAGGCAGACCGTACGCTGTTTGTGAAAAGAGTCGGTTCTGATCTTTTAATTGCTCAAGTTTACGTAGATGATATCGTTTTTGGCTCGAGCTCACAGTCCATGTTAGATCAGTTTGTGCAGGCGATGAACTCCACGTTCGAAATGAGCATGATTGGAGAGCTAACTTATTTTTTAGGCTTGCAGATTAAGCAAAGTAGTGACGGTATATTCATGTCTCAGGAGAAGTACGCGAAGAACATGGTGAAAAAGTTCGGACTCGACACAGCTAAGGTAATGAAAACTCCCATGGGGTCCTCACAAAAGGTTAGTAAAGACAATGTCGGACAGAATGTTGACCCAACATTATATCGATCCATGATAGGCAGTTTGCTTTATCTTTCAGCGAGTAGACCCGATATTATGTATAGCGTATGTGTCTGTGCTAGATATCAATCTGAGCCTAAGGTTTCCCATCTTAATGCTGTGAAGCGTATTATTCGATATGTGAGTGGATCGTGTAGCCTAGGGTTATGGTTCTCTAAAGATACTAATATGAGTCTTGTAGGCTACAGCGATGCTGATTGGGCAGGTGACGAGGATGATCTCAAGAGCACAAGTGGCGGCTGTTTCTTCTTAGGTAACAATCTAGTTGCATGGTACAGTAAGAAACAGAATTGTGTGTCTTTATCTACTGCTGAGTCTGAGTATGTTGCTGCGGGTAGTTGTTGTACGAAATTAATATGGTTGAATAGCATGTTGTGTGACTATGGTTTAGAGTGCGAGTCAGTCCTCATGTATTGTGATAACCTTAGTGCCATCAACATATCTAGGACCCTATCCAGCATTCACGCACAAAGCATATAGATATAAGGCATCATTTTCTGAGAGATATGGTCGAAAAAGAGTTAGTCCGCATTGAGCATATAGACACTAAGCATCAGTTAGCAGACATTTTCACGAAAGCATTGGATTTTGAAAGGTTCTCGGACCTGAAGAAATCCATAGGATTGCACATGTCAGGTTAAATGTTGGTCCAACATTTGGATCAACATAGCATATGTCAAATTTGATGGTTACTGCTTAAATGTTTGATTAAATATTCTGTTCTGTTTTCTTGTGAAATGACTTGATTCTATTCGACTGGTCCCTAAATGAACCCAATCCCTCTTTAAAGGCTCTTGGTAATACGTCCCTAGGTACACGGCATTCGCTGTGACGATGTACTTATTGCGACGAAAAGCCAATCCTTATTGTGTATAAGCATGCTCATAAACTCTCGGCTATCTTTAGGTATTTGGTAATAAGTTTCCTTAGGTACACGGCATTCGCGGTGACGATGTATACTATGCGACAAAAAAAACCGAACCACGAAGCTGAGGGTATAAGGGCAGTGCAAAAATTTGGTTTGTTATATGAGGTGAAAGGGTAATAAAGGGAACTGGTGTTGAGAAGGATTAAGCAGAAAAGTCTAGGATTACGGATTCAGAATGTTGAGTCAAATGTTAGGGCAACATGTGTGACTATCAGTTTAATATTGCTACATTTTATGCTTTCGTTTTATTTGTGTCTGTCTTTAGTACTGCATTTGGTAGACATATGTGTCTAGTTTAGAAATCTCTCAGAATTGCATTAGAACTCTCGAAGAACAGCTTGTTACATTTGTCTCAAGTGCTCATCATCGTCGCTCAAACGATTAGTCTTGCTTGATTCTATCTTGACTTTTGACTTTGTGTCTTTGGGTTGAATCATGATCTGATGTGCTCATATTTGCTCGCATGACTAATACGTCCACATACTATATTTTAGCTCCATGTTTACTTAGACAGTTGTGACCTGATTCGACCTTATCCTCTAAACTGTCTAAATTATATTTGAGTGGCTCGCTGACATTACTCTCTGCCCCTACGTTTCTGATATAATTCACGGGTTATACATTCTGTGCTCATATCAATTTCTTTTGAATTTATCCTTGATTTCTTTATGCGAACTAACTTGTTTCTGAGTCTCAGAATGTTGGGCCAGATGTTACCTCAACATCTGCAAGTTGGCTAACAGAGAAGTTCTCTGAGTCTTTTCTTCCTTCCCAAAAAGGGGAAGAAGGTTGTGTAGATAAAAAGGGGGAGATAAGGAAATTCAGGGAGAGCAGAATAAGGAGCCGAACAAACAGGGGGAGTTGACCAAGAAGGAGAAGCAGCCGAGAAAGCATCAGAAGGAAACTCCATACTCCATTGAGAGTGAAGCTCTGATTCTTTCTATTTTGCATGCATACTTGATTTTTTCTCTGACTTTTACTATATGCATGCTGATTTGCTTCTCCGATATGTCTACATGATTGCCTGCTTACATGCCGGATATTTTTATTTTGCAGATTCGCCTAAAGATCGTTTCTTTTGCGTGACTTTATGGTTATTTTGTGCATGCTGATCTGGTTATTCTGCTTGTGTGACTATGTGGCTTGTCGGCATGCGTATGAACAGTTTACATTGTGCAGATGTTTAACTTAAGACCTCTTTATGGCTATGTACTATTTTTGTAGTACTTTGAATAGTTCAATCGCTATTCTGTTTGCGTCTACTCTAACAATCTTTTAATGTTTTTGTGGTTGAATAGATTTTGCCTTCAGGGGGAGTTTTGGACTTTTAAATCTGCACGGGTTTTGGGAAGAAAGATAAAAAGGGGGAGACTGTTAATGTTGACTAGCTCAGCTTTGACAATGTTGGGCTAACATTTCAGCCAACATTGTTGTCTGTCAACATTCGATTTTATCTTTCATGCCCAAAACCGTTTGACCTTATTTGTAGCTTTATTTAATGATATGCAGGACGTGGTAAAGTGCTGAAATGGGTCCAAACCGTGTGGAGTTGCTTGAATGAATTTAGGAAGTGCAATTACTATAAATAGAAGATTTGAAGATCAAAGGAGATCAAGTCAAGCAATTACTATAATTAGAAGATCTGAATATCAATGGGAATCACTCAATCAGTTTACCATAAATAGAAGATAAGAGATCGACCAATGAGATGAGAAGATCGAACTAAATATATACTATATTTAGGGAGATCTTCGAAGAGATATTTGAAGAGATATTCAAGGGATCTTTTTACCAATTCAAGATGGAGCCAAGACCTTTAAATAAGAGTTATTTTCGAGCTGCAAAGTACGACTTTCGAGAGAGCTTTCAAGGAGTAACTTTGAGCGAGATATTGAGCGAAAACGATGAGCGAAACACATATCGAGTTTGAGCGAGTTTTATATATTGCGAGAGTTGTCTTTTAGTCTAGCTTTTTAAAGGTCGAAAGATCTTGTAGTTTGCAGAATCCTTTCTGATTCGTAGGTTTTGCTAGACGTGTTTTTGACTATCTTTTTTGATAGTTTGTAATCCATCTTTATAGTGGAGTTTTGCGCCTTGAGGCACGCAGCAAGTATTTGACTTGCTGCACAGATTTACATATCGTGTTAGTTTTTCGTCACTAAGTACTTTATATTTCCGCTGTGCGTTTCTGAGTGAGTGAGAGTGTTAGTCTAACATCACGCCCAACATCAGTTTACAACTTAGTGATTTACATCCATATCGAACGGGACCACTTCAAACGGAATTATGGATATTGAAAAAATGAAAAGAGCAAAATAACATAAATCTCTTTAATTACGCATTCGTGCAATTCATCGTACGTATTGTTAGAAAACTAACATATGTAAGAATACTTAACAACCTACTGCAATGACTGCATTTGAAGCAAGTCTTGTGATATGGCGTCCCGTCAGCAGAAATCATTTAAGGAAAATGCACAGTTTTATCACAACGTATTATCTGCGGTTTTCACCCCTAACGCGGCAAAATACCCGAACCGGCCATAACCAACTCGAACACCTTCGTACCGCCTGCCAAAATACCCCTACTAATGACCTGAGGACGGGAAGAACTCCCCTCGGGGTATTTTGATCAATAAACCCCTCAAAGAGATCTGAACTCGGGTTACAGTGTTCAAAGTCCAATATTCCAATCGCTGGACTACGAGACATAGGGGTGGTGTCTCCTCGAGGATATACAGAAGGGAAGAAAAGCCCGAAGCTCTAAGGGGAGGCCACACACAGGAATCACCCGAAGGGAATTGCCTCACACGAAAAACTCGAAGCTCCAAGGGGAGGCCACACACAGGAATCGCCCGAGGGGAATTATGCCATACCAACGCCCTAGGAGAGAAGATCTAGCGATGTGAGATCGTGGCTTCCGACAACCTTGCGCACGTGATCACCAAGACGTGGAAGAAACTGCCGGGAGACGCCAAACATGGGGAATAACTGTCGAATACCAAGCAGATCCCTCACCGCACTGTAAATACTCCAGATCCCCACAGTCCAGGTACGGTTTTTCCGATAACAAGCCGTTACTCTGCTGTTTTTTACACTACACTGCACTGCATTCTTTTGTTTACACCACCTGAAAAGGAAGTACCCTCTTGACCACGGCAAGAGGGCAAACGACCCCCCATAACTTACCCTGTTTCAGCGATTTCCGACCGAGACGCGTGGCGAAGTACGGCGGGAAAAGGCCCGTTAGCTTTTTTTCGTGGTAGGTCAATTTTCGGCGGCATCAATTTGGCCGTCTGTGGGAAACTCTAGTTTCTCTCGTAGAAATTTAATATGGTGCTGTCGAAAACGACCAAGCACCGCCCAATGGTAATGGGCCGACCCTGTCCGACCTCGCTGTCTTGATGGCTGCAACGGTGCAAGAAATGAGGAGGATGGAAGCAGACGTCGGAATACTCATGGCGGAAAGAGATCGAGAAAACCGCCAGCCCGGACCGAATGGAAGGGAAAACCGTCAACCTGGACCGAATGGAGGAGAGGATCACCAACCCGGGCCAAACGGGGAGCATGACGCCCAATCTAACACAGTCGAGCAGCGGGGTGAAAATCGAACATTGGCATCAAAGTTTAGGGAGGTACGCGAGAATAAAAGAAGACCCACCGCACAACAAACGACCGAACTAGAAGACATGAGAGAGGAGATCCGCAAACTCAAGGACTTAGCAAACCCGCCAGAAGCACCATTAATTCCTCGAACATCGCCATTCTCGCCCGAAGTACTATCAGCCACCTTACCAGGACAGTTTCGCTGCTTCGAGATGGGGAAATACGACGTGATCGGACCCCTCGAGGAGCACCTTGCCGTCTTCGATGGAAATACAGCCATATACCAGCTATGCGACGCTGGCAAGTGTCGCCTTTTTGTCACTATGTTAACTAAGGGAGCTCAGCAGTGGTTCGCGTTATTACCCCCGGGAGGGATTACGAGTTTTCAAGACCTTACCCGCCAATTCCTAAAACACTTCTCGAGCAGCCGAAGACGCCCGTCTTCGGCCGTAAAATTACTGAACATAAGACAAGTCGAGGAAGAGAGTCTGCGTGATTACCTTCGGCGTTTCAACCAAGTAAAGATGGAAGTGCCGAACGCCGCACCCCAGCTGCTCATTGGGGCATTCCATCATGGCCTCCGTGATGGGGAGTTGTTCATATCATAGTAAAGAAGTACCCGACGACAGTGGAGGAGTTGGTGACCCGAGTCGAGAAGTACGTCCGGATAGAATAATTTCATGCTAGAGAACCCGAATACAAGAGGCGAAGAAGCCCTGCGCGAGACCCGAGAAAGAGCCCGTCCAGAGACCAACCCCCAGGCCTTTTCCTCGGAGGGACGATCGCCTAGTACCGGCCCCGACGATGCCCCGGGCGAATCATTCTAGGCTGCGGGTCAACAAGGTCCGAGCCCTGGAGATATGCAATGAGTACGATTTCCTTCGCCGACCCCTTTATCCGATCTCAGATACCTACTGCAACTACCATCACAAATTTGGACACACGACTGAGGGATGCTTCCAGTTGGGTAGGGAGTTGGACAAGTTAATTGCGTCGAACACCAAAGTGCGGGCAAAGTTAACTGGAGGCGAAGACGGATTCGGAACAAAGCCGCGATATCCCGTAACTGGGAATCGTTCCAATGCCCGACCGGATCACCAACCCCCTAACAATAGGGAAAGACCAAGGAGGACGCCAGAGAGAGAAGAAAGAAGAGGGCGAGGCCAGATGAGGATGGCACCCGTAGACATCACAACAATAGGGAACAACGGAGATCTATAGTAGGGAAAATTCCACCTCGACGGATTAACATAATCTCGGGAGGCCCCACTGCGGGTGATTCCAATAGAGCGAGTGATCGAGCGGATCGAGTAATAAAAATAAAACGAATATCGACAAACCTACGCTCAACAGGCAAGTGTACCTATCGAAATAGTATAGAAGTGGCAATCGAACCCAAAGGAACTATATACTATAGGAAACCGTCGTTTAAATATTCTAATAAATATTTTGGTTTGTTGAGATGGTAAATAACAATAATTAGAAACACAACTTAGTAAAATGGAGCGGAGAAGAAAACCCTGATGGAAACAAACATATTTGAGCTTCGAATCCCGCTAGCTCGACCAAAACATATATCAAGTACACGAAAGCAACGCTATTATTAGACCGTGGAGATTCCTACAACATGCGTACGAATTCATACGACTGACGAAACTGCGCCTTATCATACGAGACTCGCAAACAACTAATCAACGCATTACGTAGCCGGGCAAGCTTCCCTAACTACCTAACTGAGGATCGCATTAAAATCACGGTGAATCCCGCTATTAGATTTGACTCTAATCCGGCGGGATAGTTCAACCTATCTCTAGCGATGAGTTTATTCCGCTCGTTTACGAGTGGTCTAATCGTTCGCCCCTCTCTCGAGCGTAGCGTACGATTCCCAACTACGTTAACTTAATCACATAGACATGATCGAGTTAACTAGACAATTTCAATCACATAGACATAATCAATTTCATATGCTTCATAAACGAGTCATAATAATAGAAAACATCAAATACATGTAAACATACGATCGATCGCACTAGGGTTCATCTCATCTCAAATACACAATATTTAGCTACTCATAGTGATCACAGCAAAACACGTAATTAACACCGAAGATATCATAAATGCTTCCCTGAATTCGGCTTCGAAGTTAATCCCGTCCTTCACTGAGTACTTCTATCGAGCACGCGGTGAGCGAACTAAATATGTGTATGGGAGGTGTTCTTGGGTTTTAATGAGGCAACGTGTTTGTACGTATATGAGCTTAGTTGTGTACCTTTTTACCTCACGTTCCTCTCCTTCTCTTCTCATTATGTTGCTCTTTATATAGAGGTTCATTTCTCCTTCCTTCATTGTCTTTCTTGAGCCTTTTCTTCAACGTGAGTTCCAAGGAGAAGAATTTTGAAAGATCTTTAGCCTCCAAAGTCTTAATTGCAGCCCCCCAAAAACTGATTTCATGTCTGTTATTAAGTTGAATGGCTTGTTTTATGCAGAGAATTGGTCCCAACTCTTACGTGCGTGATCTTTCCTTTGACAAATGTGGCATAACCTTGACTATAACATGGTAAAGGGGACGTTCACGGCCTTGTTTATGTACATTCATGGCCATGACAACATAAAACCTGAATAAAAACACGTCTCTGCCCGTGTTCACGGCTTGGAGGCTTCATGTTCACGGCCGTGACTAGTTCGGGCTTAAAAATCGACTCTCTGCCCGAATTCACGGCCTCCAGCACCCCATACGGCCATGAATGGTCCTTCACGGCCTGGTTTGTTCATGTTCATGGCCGTGACATCATCGAGCAAGAAAATGGCATTCTGGTAGCATTCACGGCCTCCTGCGTAAAAGTCACGGCCGTGACTCCTTTTCTGCAAAACAATAGCAAGTTAAAAAATTCATATCTTTCGATCTAGACATCGGATTTAAAATCCCTTTGGGCAGAATCAAGATTCACGAGTCCTCTATATATGGGTAAAATTTCAGGTCCATCGTACATCGTTTACCCTGTGATCATTGAGATATACAAGACTATCACAAAACTGCCGTAAAACGTTTGATTTTGTTGTGAAACCATATTATAGCGCATAAATAATCCAAACGGCTTCACTTATCATGCAAACGACTTAATTTTAACATATATAAACGTAAGAAAATACGTTTATCAGCGAGGAAGGCCGGAGTCCGTCGCCTAGAGAACTACGAAATTAAATCAGGGAGGAAACGGACAGGACCGTGATCAGCTTTGCACCAAAGGACTTCCATGGAGGGGATGACTCCCATGAGGACGCCTTAGTAATTAGGGATGAGGTCGCTAATCACGATGTTGGGAGAGTATTCGTCGATAACGGAAGCTCCGTCAACATAATCTACAAGAGGGCACTTGATCAAATGGATTCCTACCCCATGGACAGAGTGGAGACCGCCCCCTTCGGCTTCACGGGACATTGCATCGATGCGGTGGGGATTTTACATCTCCCACTTACCCTCGGCGAAGGAGAACTGAGAAAGACTCGGATAGCGCCTTTCGGATTATACAATATTACCCGGAAGGAAACTGCTGAGGAGGAGACGAGGAAGTAATAGTCAAGCCTCTCCAAGGGGCGATCAAAATTTCCAAAGATTTGCCTCGGGACCTGAAGGAGGACCTTATCAAGCTACTAAAGAGAAACTCGGACGTGTTCGTCTGGACATCCGAAGACATGGTGGGGATCGACAGAGGGATAATTGAACACAAGCTAAATGTCTCCAAACCACCCGACCCATCTTCCAAAAAAGAAGGTATTTTAGCTCGGAAAAAGACATCGAAGTCAAGCGACAGGTAGAGGAGTTGCTAGAAGCAAGGCACATTAGAGAAGTCCAGTTCCCCGCCTGGCTCTCAAATGTGGTTCTTGTCCCAAAATCTTCGGGCAAGTGGCGCATGTGTGTGTACTTCAGGAACTTGAATGAAGCGTGCCCTAAGGATTGCTACCCCTTACCCCGAATAGACCAGCTGGTAGACTCCACTTCGGGACATGAGCTACTCTGCTTCCTCGACGCCTTCGAGGGATACAACCAGATTCTCTTAGCCAAGGAAGATCAGGAGAAGACAAGCTTTATCACCGCCGGAGGGACATTCTGCTACACTGTCATGCCCTTCGGGCTAAAAAATGCCGACGCCACGTACCAGAGACTAGGATAAAATCTTCAAAGATCAGATAGGGAGGAACGTAGAAGTATATATGGACAATATTTTGATAAAATCCCAAGAGCAATGATGCTTCCTAGCCGATGTGCAAGAGACCCTCTCGACATCTCGAAGGTACAACCTCAAGATGAACCCTAGCAAGTGCACCTTTGGAGTCCGATCGGGAAAGTTCCTGGGGTACATGGTGACGGGGAGGGGAATCGAGGCCAGTCCTTAGAAAGTTAAGGCGTTATTGGAGATGACCCCCCCTAAGTACTTGAACGAGGTGCGGAGGCTGACGGGCCGCATAACCACCCTTTTCGGTTTCATATCCCGATCTGCGGACCGAGGTTTGTCTTTCTTCAAAGTGCTGCGCAAAGTCCAGAACTTCGTGTGGACTGCCGAATGCGAGAAGGCGTTCCAGGACTTGAAGGAATATTTGGAAGAATTACCGACGCTCAATAAGCCCTTACTTGGGGAAGAACTGACGGTCTACCTGGCTGCCACACCTCGGGCAGTCAGCTCAGTATTGGTACGAGAAGAACAAAAAGTGCAGAGGCCAATTCACTTCGTAAGCCATGCCCTGAAAGGCACGGCGATAAGATATACCAATTGCGAGAAATTGCTGCTAGCTCTGCTTATCACAGCCCGAAAACTACGCCCATATTTTCTATCGCATCCCATAGTAGTGCTGACCAATCAGCAGATTGGGAAGATCGCCACCAGACCCGACATCTCAGGAAGGGCCGTAAAGTGGGGCTACGGAGCTAGGGGATACGATATCCAGTACCGACCTCGGACGGTGATCAAAGCTTAGGCGTTAGCAGACTTTATGGTGGAGCTAGTGGGGGATTTCCCGAATCAAATGTCGAAAATGTTCGTAGATGGGTCTTCATGCAGCTCTGGAAACGGGGTCAGGATACTACTCATATCCCCGTGGGGAAAAGAAACCAACCTGGCACTCAGGCTCGACTTTAAAGCCTCAAACAACGAGACAGAGTACGAGGCACTATTCGTGGGGCTTCGAGCGGCTCGTCGGATGAGAATCACTCGCCTAACATTACATTCGGACTCCCAACTCGTTGTTCAATAGCTGGGAGGGAACTTCGCGATCAAGGGGGAAAACTTGGAAAACTACGTTAAGGCCTTCGAGGAGATTAAAGGCTGCTTCGAGGAATTAAAGATCGTCTTCATAACTCGGGCAGAAAATGTGAATGCCGACCAAATGACCAAATGGCTGACCGAGGAAAAGGAAAGACTCAGTGCGTCTGGCAAATCGAGGACCAGATTGTGCCCGACCCGAATATTCCCCCAGGGGATTGGAGTTACGAAATTTATCAGTACCTAACCCGCCAACTCTTACCCGAGGACAAATCTCTAGCTCGAGAGCTGAGAAGGGCTCAACGATTCACCCTAATGGACAAAATTCTGTTTAAAAGATCTTATGTCGGACCTCTGCTTCGATGCGTGTCCAAGGAAGAAGGTGAATACGTCCTTCGAGAAATACATGAAGGTATTTGCGGAAGCCACATCGAAAGTCGAGCGCTGACGAGAAAAATGCTCTTAGCTGGCTTCTTTTGGTCGACGACGAAGGGAACGCGGTGAAGTTAGTCCGTGGACGCTTTAATTGTCAGAAGCACGCCAGCCTCAAAAGAATGCCCGCGAGGCCATGAAATCAGAAACCTCACCTTGCCTATTCGACCAGTGGGGTTTAGATATTGTCGGTCCTTTCCTAGGAAATGTGGCGCAGAGGAAGTTTTTGCTGGTTGTTGTGGACTACTTGTTGAAGTGGGTGGAGGCCGAAGCCCTGGTGAAAATCACCGAGATGGCAATCATGGCCTTCATATGGAGAAACATAGTATGCCGCTACGGGATTCCTAGGAGACTAATCTCTGACAACGGGAGACAATTCAGCGGGAAGAAGCTAAAGGACTGGTGCGAGCAACTCGCGATGGAGCAAGTCTTCACTTCAGTGGCGTACCCCCAGAGCAATGGACAGGTGGAGGTCACCAACCGCACCATCGTTCAAGGACTAAAGGCCTGACTAGAAGGATTAGAAAAATCTTGGTTCAACGAGCACCAAAGGGTCATCTGGTCATATTGGACAACTCCACGAGAAGGAACGAATGACTTCAGTATGGTTTACGGAAGTGTAGTTCTGCCTGCAGAAATCGGCATGGAAAGCGCCCGAATCCTAACACATCCCCAAGACAACAACCGACTCCGAGTGCGGACTAAGAAGTACGAAATGGGAGACTTGATAATGAAAGAGATCCTCAACCAGGAGGGAAAGAAGAAGTTGGAGCCTAAGTTCGAGGTCCCTTACTGTGTCGCCAAGAAACTGGGTGAGGCCTCCTACTATCTCGAATGCCGAAGGGAAGCAACTCGACCCGCCCTGGAATGCTCGCAAGCTTCGGAAGTATTATCCCTAGAGGGGGGTGCCCTTATTATGCACACTTACATTTTCTAATAAAGGTTTAGCACTGTTTGTCCAAGCCTGCTTTCTTATTACTTGGATGTAAGCCATACACTATTATTAATGCAATTCCTTTTCTTTCTATACGAGGGTGATTCGGGCAAACACTTAAAACAAATAAAAAGACACGCACGGCTAGAAGAATTATTCCCCAAGTGACACAATGTTTAACCCCCAGGGCGAAACTATCCCCTTCGGGCAAAAATTGAGTGCGCACATTGAATCCCTATGCGAGAGCCGGAAATCTTCCCCTAGGGAAGCGAAGATCGTGCGCACATTGAATCCCTCTACGGGAGACAGCTCACTGTTCCCTTCGGGAATGTCGCGCACATTGAATCTGATAAGTTATGATTTTACATCGATATTATACCCGTAAACTTGCATTTTCGGTTGCTATTTGTCTGAATTGCTTAGAGTACACTACGTTTACGTTTGGATTATATATATTATAAATATCATAGCAAAATGGACTTAAAATTAAAAATATGATTACTTTAGAAACACTATGAACCTCAGGGATTTCTTTGCAATATTTTATTATTATTAGGGACAACTCTACTTTTTCTTTAGTAGGGAACGACACCCGTGGAGAAGTAACAAAAAGAAAGGAAAGTATTGTTCACATGTCTTCTCACCAAGGTTACATGCTCCATGGACCCCATATGTTGCTTGGCACTTTATGAAACATGCGTAGGATTTCACGCATCAAAACCAGGAAGAAATGATATCACACCTCACACTACCAATTAAGTCTTTGACTTACTAACATCTTAATATTTAAAGTACTTCATGCACACACAGAGAGAGGGAACGAAGGATGGGTATATATAGCTAAGGCATTAGACAAAACAGACGAGCTTTGATTATTTTCTCCCACGCACACTAAGCAAGGTTACTCTCACGAACAAACTACGCACACACCTCACAATTCCTTTCCGCTAACTGACGAAGCAAATCAGGCGGCGTGCGACTGAAGACTCCAAGGAATACGACGCGACTACCTCATCGAGATAGAGAAGTTTTTATTTTCGTGTATCCTATAATGTTTATGTTGAATACTTTGTCCTTGCCGTTTATTAATACGTGCGCTTAAAAATAGTGTGGTTAAGGTCATATTAGGCCGGTTTATGATTTCGTATTAATGTTACTCGTATTTTGTTTAATCGTATGAGTTAAGTTACGTGTTCTATATTTGAGTTTAATGCTTGCGTATGCTTGATCAACATATGCTTGATTCTTGATTGGTTTATGAGACTGAAAAAGTGATTAGACCGGTTAGAACAATAAATATAGTGCACCACGACGTAAAACCGACCGGAGATGGAATTCGGTTTCGTTCGTGTGGTTTTCGAGACCTTATGCGCTAAAAGCGTCTAAGCTCGGGGAAATTCATAAAACCGAATGCGTGCGGGGTAACTACAGTTATATAGGAATATAGTTGATTGGTTCACTTTCGCATAGGGTTGCTAGTTACGTGAATAACGGGTAGCATGTACGTTAGGAATTTCTACCTTAACTCGATTCATATTGATTAAATATATACGATTACATGCAGACGTAGGATTAATCTGTGCCGAATATGTGCTTTAACCACGCTTGTCGTTAATTGATAAAAAAAATCGTTATCTTTATTTGCGTTTTTCTTAAAATCATCTTAAAGAATTTAATATGTAATATATATATATATATATATATATATTTTAAAAATCGCTTCAGTCTAAATTAAATTTCGGATTAATATCTTAGAACTAATCGAGCTGTCCTCGTGGATCGATACTCGGATTTAATTGCTAGTATTCGAGCTTGTCAAGTTTTTGGCGCCGTTGCCGGGGACAGAGGTATCATTAATTTTAAGCTTATATCCGAGTTTAATTTATTATTATATTTTTATAAATCTTTACTCGCATTATTATTGTTGTTATATATTTTTTTTTCTCTCGTAGTAGAAGCGTTACTAATATTATTTTCATTATAATATCATTATTTTATTTTTATTGTAGCGCTATTATTATTATTACTATTATTATTATTTTTTCTTACGTCACATATATATATATATATATATATATATCTAAAAAATATTATTATTATTATTATCATTATTATTATTATTATTATTATTATTATTACTATTTTACGGCATTTATTTACGTTGATTTGAAAACCTTTGCAGAAATATTATTCGGTGCATGACACGAAGCTCAACTAAGGAACCACTGCTATTTGACGCGGAAATAGAAGCGACGTGCCGACGTAACAACCGAAATCATAGACGGAAGATGGAGGATCAAGAACAAGACCACCACGAGCAACACGATCGCGAGATGGTTGCTCAACGACCCAGTCTGCTAAGTAGAGCACTTCCAGGCTATTTTGATGATAACGATCCAATCCTCATTCCCGAAGGACCACACAACCAGTTCGAGATAAAACCGGTTACTATACAAATGGTCACCGGCGCAGTACAATTCCACGGGCTGACAAATGAGGATGCGAATTCACATCTTCTGAAATTTTCTCAGATTTGCAAAACTATTAAGTACCCTGGCGTTTCCAAAGAAGTGATACGACTAACGTTTTTTCCATTCTCTTTGTCAGGAAAGGCATCAGAATGGTTCTCATCCTTGCCACACGCTTCTATTACCAGTTGGGAAGAATTGACGGAATGTTTTCTGGGAAAGTACTACCCATTGTCAAGAACTAGCGAGATTCCAAGCCAACTTGTCAACTTTAAGCAAGAGGGTGGCGAAACTCTAAGCGATGCTTGGGCTAGATACAAGAGTCTCCTAAGACAGTGCCCAAACCACAGCATACCCTTGAGCGTTCAAATGCAATCGTTCTTTCTGGGGCTTAGTACACAAAATAAGCGGATCGTCGATGGAGGATGCGCACGGAATTTTATGGAGTTAGCCGACCAAGACGCATTCCAAGCCATAGAACGGATTGCAGCCTACCCCGCGAGATACACGGAGCAAGATTTGGACCGACATAATGCCGGCGTGCATGAGCTAAGTGGATCCATGGAGGCACAAGTAGAGGCCATTTACCGAATGTTGGACTCAATGAAAGGAAAAGAGCCCGAGACAGTTCATCACATCCAAAACAGATCAAGGAACACATACTCTAACACATACAATCCCAGCTGGAGAGATCATCCAAATCTATCTTATGGTAACTCAAATTACTTAAAGCCATCAAATTCTCAAAATCATCAAGAACAGGTACCATTTCAAAAACATCACGGGCAACATGATGCCATTCCGTCGAAACAAAAAGCAACTTGGGAGGAAGCATTGGAGAAAGTAGCTGAACTACAAGCATCGCAAACCAATTTGCATGCCGACTTGAGTCGTCGAACAGATGATCGATTTCAGAAGTTGGAAGCTAAAGTAGACACAAATTTCCAGGATATAAACGCATCAATACAGAATCTGGTGAAAACAGTAGGACAACTTGCAAACACGGTGTCCGAACGCAAACAAGGCACACTTCCGAGTGCACCGAGAAGAATCCAAGAGAGTATGCAAAAGCCATCAAGCTAAGGAGTGGGAAGACACTCGAGTCAATTCCAGAGACTAAGAAGGCGGAAGAAGAAATCAAAACAGATGACGATAAGAACACATCCACAATCACTGACAATGATGTCTCCGACCAAACCAAAATTAATCCGTCATCCGAAAAGAAGGCCGAGCCGCTACCATCGATAAAGATTCGACCACCATTCGCAGCCGCACTACGAAAGGGGAAACCTGATAAGCAATTTGAGCGTTTTATAAATATCTTTAAGAAACTTGAGATAAATATTCCTTTTGTTGAAGCCCTTTTGCAGATTCCGAAGTACGCAAAGTTCATGAAGGAGCTATTATCGAATCGGAACAAGTTAGAAGAACATGGTACGATAGCCCTCAATGAAGAATGTTCGGCCGTACTACAAAGGAAGCTGCCACCAAAAATCAAAGATAGGGGAAGTTTCTCTATCCCTTGCTCGATAGGCTCGCATTCATTTCTAATGTTTTGTGCGATTTAGGTGCAAGCAATAACCTGTTACCTTTTTCTCTTCTTAAGAAGCTAGGTGTTGGCGAACCGAAGCCTACATCCATGATACTACAGCTAGCGGATAGGTCCATCACATACCCACGAGGAATCGTAGAGGACGTGCTAGTAAAGGTGGGAGAACACTACTTCCCAGCTGATTTTAAGTATTAGACATGGAGGAGGATACGGATATGCCATTGATACTTGGGAGACCATTTTTAAACACGGCAAGAGCTTTAATCGACGTCGGTAATGGTAAACTTATTCTACAAGTAGGGGACGAGAAGGTAGAGTTTGACGTTTACAAGGCAATGAAACACCCTACGGATGATCATTCATGTTCCTTTATTGATAGTATTGACTTATATGCTTTTGAGCTTTCAAAGCTTTCAGGAACAAGGATGAGTTAGAGCATGTCTAACCGGAGAATCTGTCGATAATCGAGAAGATATGGAGTATGTCATGGCAAGCCTAGACGCTAATACTCCTCACCGAAAGACAGTTAGACCAAGAATTGAGCCAATCAATCGACCATTAGGACAACAACCACGACCATCAATCGAAGAACCTCCGAATTTGGATTTAAAACACTTACCTGATCATCTTAAGTATGTTTTTCTTGGCACCTCTGATACT
This sequence comes from Craterostigma plantagineum, assembly GCA_027422505.1. Classification (NCBI taxonomy): domain Eukaryota; kingdom Viridiplantae; phylum Streptophyta; class Magnoliopsida; order Lamiales; family Linderniaceae; genus Craterostigma; species Craterostigma plantagineum. The sequence goes on along the minus strand of JAPQWV010000047.1, from coordinate 5,178,043 downwards.
TTACCAGTGATTATTTCTTCCTCACTAACAGGTCTCATGGAAGAAAAACTTTTAAGAGTGCTAAGAGAGCATAAGCGAGCGTTCGCATGGAAGGTGGCCGATATAAAAGGAATAAGCCCGACAATCTGCATGCACAAGATATTAATGGAGGATTCATATAAACCAGTCGTACAACCGCAAAGGAGTCTGAATCCAACTATGCAAGAAGTGGTGAAAAAGGAGGTAATCAAGCTTTTGGACGCAGGTATTATTTATCCAATTTCTGATAGTGCATGGGTTAGTCCAACACAAGTCGTTCCTAAAAACGGTGGTATGACCGTTATTAAGAATGCTTCAAATGAATTGATTCCAACTAGGACTGTTACGGGATGGCGTGTTTGCATAGACTATAGGAAATTAAATGATGCCACCCGTAAAGATCATTTTCCTCTCCCTTTTATTGATCAAATGTTAGAAAGGCTAGCTGGACATGAATTTTATTGCTTCCTAGATGGCTATTCTGGTTATAATCAGATTTCTGTAGCGCCCGAGGATAAAAAACTACTTTTACTTGTCCTTACAGTACTTTTGCTTATAGACGCATGCCATTTGGATTATGTAATGCCCCAGCTACATTTCAGAGATGCATGCTAGCTATTTTTCATGATGTTGTAGAAAAGTTTATGGAAATTTTCATGGATGATTTTTCTGTATTTGGTTGTTCATTTGACGTATGCCTCGATAACCTAGCTTTTGTGCTTAAACGATGTGAAGAGACTAACCTTGTATTGAATTGGGAAAACTGTCATTTTATGGTACAAGAAGGAATAGTTCTCGGACATAAGGTATCGCACAAGGGAATCGAGGTAGATCGGGCCAAAATAGATGCAATCGAGCAGTTACCACCACCCACTTCGGTAAAGGCAGTTCGTAGTTTCTTGGGACATGCAGGATTCTATCGACGTTTCATTAAGGACTTCTCAAAAATAGCTAAGCCGTTATCTAATTTGCTTGTTAAAGATGTTGTTTTTAACTTTACTGATGAGTGCTTGCAAACTTTTCAAACATTAAAGGAGAAACTCACCACCGCCCCCGTAATTGTCGCACCGGATTGGACTTTACCATTTATATTGATGTGCGATGCAAGCGATGGTGCAGTCGGCGCTGTTTTGGGACAACGCAAGGGTAAGATATTTCAGACCATCTACTACGCCAGCAAAACCCTAGACGATACACAAAGAAACTATGCTACCACCGAGAAGGAGCTACTAGCTGTGGTATTTGCTATTGATAAATTTCATTCTTACCTTGTGTTGAATAAGGTAATCGTATACACTGATCATGCTGCAATTAGACACTTATTCGCTAAGAAAGATACAAAGCCTAGGTTGATTCGTTGGATTTTACTGCTTCAAGAATTTGACTTAGAGATACGTGATAATAAATGTGTCGAAAATGTGATAGCTGATCATCTATCTAGGTTAGACGCTTCACATAAGCAGGATAATGAAGTACAAATTGAAGAGTATTTTCCTGATGAACAATTGTATGCACTACTCGGTACGTCTTTACCTTGGTATGCGGATTTTGCGAATTATGCTGCTACAGGTGATATTCCGACAGGCTTGACTTTTCATCAGAAGAAGAAATTTCTTTCTGATGCAAAGCATTACCTATGGGACGATCCATTCTTGTCCAAAATCTGCTCAGATCAGGTAATCCGACGATGGCCCGCCGAAGAGGTAAATTCCGTCCTAACTCATTGTCATTCCGGTTTGACGGGTGGAAATCACGGGCCAACTAGAACCGCATTTAAACTGCTTCAATCAGGTTTATTCTGGCCCACTTTATTTAAAGATGCTCATGCTTATGTGGCTTCTTGTGATTTTTGGAAAACATGAGATGCCTTTGAATGTTATGTTAGAAGTTGAGCTATTTGATATTTGGGGTATTGACTTTATGGGGCCGTTTCCTACTTCATGCTCTAATAAATATATTCTCGTTGCGGTAGATTATGTGTCTAAGTGGGTCGAGGCTGAAGCATGTAGAACTAATGATGCACGTGTAGTTATTTGCTTTCTTAAGAAAAATATATTTACGCGCTTTGGTACACCAAGTGCAATAGTTAGTGATGTGGGTACTCATTTTTGCAATAAGTTGTTTGCTAATTTATTGTCAAAATATGGTGTCAAACATAAAGTGTCAACCCCGTATCTCCCTCAGACCAGTGGACAGGTAGAAGTTCTAATAGGGAGCTCAAACAAATTTTAGAAAAGACGGTGAATGCCTCCAGGAAGGATTGGTCTTTAAAGTTAGATGATGCATTATGGGCATATCGCACAGCATTTAAAACACCGAGAGGAACTTCACCTTTTAAATTACTTTACGGAAAAGCATGTCATTTACCTGTTGAGTTAGAACATCGGGCATATTGGGCTGTTAAGAAACTTAATTTTGACTCTATCGAGGCAGGTAAAAACAGGTTACTCCAGCTGAATGAGATGGAAGAATTTCGGCAAAATGCATACGAGAACGCAAAACTTTACAAAGAGCGAACGAAGAAATGGCATGATAAGCGAATTTTACAAAGGGAGTTCAAAGTGGGAGATGAAAACTAAAAACTAAGTGGTGTGGACCCTATTTGGTAGAGAAAGTATTCCCATCGGGAGCCGTAAAGATCCGCATTAACGAAAATGACTCGCAAACAGTCAATGGACAATGCCTGAAATTATACAACGACCGGGACTTTGGAGAAACAACCATGGTGTATCTTGTGGAACCCGTTATTGATAACACTATTGCTTTGAGTCGTTTTATGTCTTTCAGGGACATCCTGTCTGGAGACAATACCAGCAAGCTGAAGGACCTCCAAGACACCAAAGCAAGTCCAAATACCGATCTACCTTGATCGGATAAAGAGTCGAGCTAACGACTATAAAAACAGCGCTTCTTGGGAGGCAACCCAAGTATTATCTACGCATCACTATTTTTATTTTGGTATTGGAGCATTATATTTATTATACCGCATCTTATTAAGTGTGTGTTGATTTTGAATTTAAAAAAAAATTCGTATCACGGTGTCGTCTAGTTATGTTTTCTCGCAGGCTCAAAATCAGTTTGGGGGTAGTCCATGCAGAGGTAGCTCATCTACGGTGGACCAACAATGACTTCTTCATGTCCCGCACTACATCGATCGAGACATTATTCAGGGCAGTGTCACTTAAACTCTCTTTTTGCTTTAATTTATACATTGAGGACAATGTGATAATTAGTTTGGGGGTGGGGTGACACATGCTAGAGTTTATATGATATCGATATTTGGTTTATTAATTGGTTTAACTGATCAGGTTATGATTTGAACGTCACTTGTGAAATCTCATGTCGATGATGAAAATTTTTAGAATTTTTCAGGTGTCGAGATAAGATTTAGCTAAATGTATGTAAAGCCTTGCATGTTACGTGTTTTGATATTAGCATTCTGATCACATTGATTGCTTCAGAAAAATAGTACGTATCATGAGACACAAACCCAGTAAAATAGTGAGTTTTTGAGCCGATAAAGATTTTTAGAGCAACTCCTTGCTGCATTTGTTTTTCATGAGTGCCACGCATAGTCTGAATATTTTCGAACTTTCTTTGTTATGCATGCCAAATCACTATGGATTTTTGTGTACGAAATGATAAAGGCGCTTAGGATGAGTCACTGGCCTAAATATCTCCACACCCGACATAGTTATCAATTAGTGAGCCCCTTGAGCCTTATTAGCCTTATTTATTGATTTGGAGCCACGATATTTAGCCACGCTATCCCATTATTTTATCATTCATTCTCAAACCATTGTCAGCATGTTAACTTACTAATCGTTTTAGAGTATTGAGTCTATTATATTAGAGGAAAGACGATTATGGCACGTTATCTATGGTTGCGGTAGTCTATTTTATTTATTTGAAAAAAAAGAAAGAAAAAAAGAGAGATTGAAAAAAAAAACAAAAAAAAAAGTATCGAAAAAAAAGAAAAAAAAAGAGAAAAAATATATAGTAGAAAACAAAAATACATTATTTGAAAAAAAAGAGAGGTTACAATATATTTTTAGAATTATTGTCTTGAGTTCTTAATTTTAGTTTTAAGTCATACGAGTTTCCGCTATATGAGTCGTATTTTGTTGGTATAGAGCGTAGACGGGGAAAGCGATTTTTAGTGACTAACATGCTTGACTATATCACCCCACTTATCCCATATGTCACACTCTTATTACCACAAGCCCCATTACAACCTTGGTCAATACCTTTTGATTCGTGCACGAGATTCGCTATGTGAATATGATGTGATATATTTGCAAGCTTAGGGTAATATCGTTCTATGTTGTGAGTTGAGCGCTTTTATACAGATCCCATTAAACACGTCGAGCGACCTGAGCGATCCATGTGAGAGTTGTAACTTGATACGTGCTAGGATCTGGAAATGTTTTCGTGCTACGATATGATTGTGAACTATCATTTCATGTATCCTGCTTAGCTGGATCATTCATTAGTTGATGATGATCTCGACTGACTGTGCTTTTCATTTTCTGAGTATAAACATGACCATTCACTTAGTGACATTATAAAATCCTAACTTGATTTAGTTTATTCCGCTTTTATGATCGAGGGCGATCGGAGCTAGTTTGGGGGTTGTTGATAAGTTATGATTTTTACATCGATATTATACCCGTAAACTTGCATTTTCGGTTGCTATTTGTCTGAATTGCTTAGAATACACTACGTTTACGTTTGGATTATATATTTTATAAATATCATAGCAAAATGGACTTACAATGAAAAATATGATTACTTTAGAAACACTATGAACCTCAGGGATTTCTTTGCAATATTCTATCATTATTAGGGACAACTCTACTTTTTCTTTTGTAGGGAACGACACCCGTGGAGAAGTAACAAAAAGAAAGGAAAGTATTGTTCACATGTCTTCTCACCAAGGCTACATGCTCCATGGACCCCATACGTTGCTTGGCACTTTATGAAACATGCGTAGGATTTCACGCATCAAAACCAGGAAGAAATGATACCACACTTCACACTACCACTTAAGTCTTTGACTTACTAATTTCTTATATTTAAAGTACGTCATGCACACACAGAGAGAGGGAACGAAGGATGGGTATATATAGCTAAGGCATTAGACAAAACAGACGAGCTCTGATTATTTTCTCCCACGCACACACTAAGCAAGGTTACTCTCACGAACAAACTACGCACACACCTCACAAATCCTTTCCGCTAACTGACGAAGCAAATCAGGCGGCGTGCGACTGAAGACTCCAAGGAATACGACGCGACTACCTCATCGAGATAGAGAAGTTTTTATTTTCGTGTATCCTATAATGTTTATGTTGAATACTTTGTCCTTGCCGTTTATTAATATGTGCGCTTAAAAATATAGTGTGGTTAAGGCCATATTAGGCCGGTTTATAATTTCGTATTAATGTTACTCGTATTTTGTTTAATCGTATGAGTTAAGTTACGTGTTCTATATTTGAGTTTAATGCTTGCGTATGCTTGATCAACATATGCTTGATTCTTGATTGGTTTATGAGACTGAAAAAGTGATTAGACCGGTTAGAACAATAAATATAGTACGACGTAAAACCGACCGGAGATGGAATTCGGTTTCGTTCGTGTGATTTTCGAGACCTTTGTCGCTAAAAGCGTCTAAGCTCGGGGAAATTCATAAAACCGAATGCGTGCGAGGTAACTACAGTCATATAGGAATATAGTTGATTGGTTCACTTTCGCATAGGGTTGCTAGTTACGTGAATAACGGGTAGCACGTACGTTAGGAATTTCTACCTTAACTCGATTCGTATTGGTTAAATATATACGATTGCATGCAGACGTAGGATTAATCTGTGCCGAATATGTGCTTTAACCACGCTTGTCGTTAATTGATAAAAAAAATCGTTATCTTTATTTTCGTTTTTCTTAAAATCATCTTAAAGAATTTAATAAGCAATATATATATATATATATATTAATATATATTTAAAAATCGCTTCAGTCTAAATTAAATTTCGGATTAATATCTTAGAACTAATCGAGCTGTCCTCGTGGAACGATACTCGGATTTACGTCCGTTTTATACTACTTGCACGACCTAGTATACTTGCTAGTATTCGAGCGTGTCAGAATCCCTCTACGAGAAGCTGAAATCTTCCCCTACGGAAGCGAAGATCGCGCGCACATTGAATCTCTCCGCGAGAGGCAGCACACAATTCGCTTCTGAAGCATCTCTTGCGATCCCCAAGGCTCACCTCGGGCTCAGGGGGACGCCCCTGACCCGAGATAAGAGTCCTTGTTGTTGGCATGATCCGACCCTCAGAAGGTGATGGTTTGAGACAACAAAGAAAGCATTGAACACATAAATTAGGGAAGACATAAACTCCTTTATTTATAAACACACCTATGAGCATTATCAGGGCAAACAAGGCAGAATGACGGGAAACGGAAAACATCTACGGGAAAAAAGGAAAAAGCGACAGACTCAGACAAGACCCTAAAAGGCAAATAGCAAACGAATTTATCCAACAAGCTAAGTTTCTCCAGTTGGGCCGCTACCCTGAGAAGCATTGCCACCATGGCCTAACTCGAACTCGTCCCAGAGTCTTTTTCCCTTCGCCTTCTTCGGAGGTGAACGACGAGGGACCAGAGCCAGAAAAGCCGCCTCTGGGTCCAGAAAATCAAAGGGATGAGCGCTCTCCGGGAAGCCGTTAGCTCTGATCTGGGACAAGCATCCCTGAAACCCGAAGTTGAAATACAGGTTGGCCGCCTCAGATACCTTCTCAGCAGGGATGAGCTTCTGGCTTGCCTGGGACTCCCGACTGCGGCAGATCTCTCTCCGAATAAAGCTCTTGGCGGAGCTTGCCAACCTCGAATTGGGCCCTGGTGAGCAAGTTATTCAAGCGACCCACCTCCCGAGCCTTCTCGCTGACCTTCATAGTCATCAGTTCCGAGTCGAGTCCGTCATCTCTATTGGATACGGTTTCGTTGGGCTCCCTTACTGGACAGAGAATACAGCTGTATACAAAGCGAAACGATTACGGACCTATCTACCCAAAGCTGAAGATAACTGTCGTACCTGACTCAGGGTCAGAGCCCACTCTTTCCAAAAACGACCATCGGATAACTCCTTAGCAAAGCTCTTCTCCTCTGGAGTGAGGAAATTCAGCATAGAGGACAAGGCGGAGTCCCCGTCCCTTTCCAATAGGAAATGAGGATGAAGGGTGGACCTGGGCGCGAGAAGAACTGACTCAACGGTTGGAGGGTGGGGAGAAGACGGTTTCACGTGCTTGGATCGCCCTGCCCCAGATCGGGGAGTCGAGGCATCATCCTGAGCAGCTTCAACGGCCGGTCGATGGGTAGAAGGACCCTCGCCAAAAGGCCAACCTCGAGTATTTTGGCATGGAGAGCCATGACTGGGATGGAACCCACTCTCTCACCTATCGGAATGAGAAATCAACTAAGGGCAGAAGAGCCAACATTAAAACAAAGGAATCAACGAACCTATGGCCCGAGGAAAGATAACTGCCTCAGGCGGAGGGCCCGACACCAACTCCTGCACCGAAAACTGACGCACCCCAATCTGAGCCAAGAATCACAGCAAGAGGTCGGGAGACTCACTGGGGACTTGACACTGCTCCCTTCAACGCAGCAAGGAGAACCGACGATCCCGGTGCGGAAGTGAAGGACGCACGAAGAAGAACTTGTTCATCATTCCTTGGTGGCAGTGAAGGTGTCGCAAAAGACATCAATGGAAGGCACAAAGCCAGTTTGCCTGCATCCCTCTCGCACACATGGAAGAAGATGACGATCAATTCAGTGGAGATAGGGAAGTTTACCCGCCGTGCGACCGCCGCCAAAGCTAATAGCAAACTACACGAATTTGGAAAGATCTGACCAGAAGAGATATCTAGGGCCTCGCAGAGATCCAAAAGAAAGGAGGGAATGGGGAACCTAAAGCCCATGGCTATTTGGTCAGTATAAAAGGTAAGAAAACCGTTAGGAGGGGCAGAAGCCACCTGCAAAGGACAAGGCAGCAAGACTTCATAGTCAGGAGGAATTCGGGCCTTTTCAAGATATTCTCCCAAGGACGAAGGGCTGAGGGTAGACACTTTAGCCCGACGCCAAGGAAGTTAGCGCAAACTTCCTCCGCCTCAGCGGACCATTTAGCCAAGTTTCTGCGATAGTTCTTGTCATCACCATCTCCGCTAGGGAGCGGCGTTCGCACCCCAACAGCGGGATCTTGCTGGACATTCGTGCCGGAGAAAGGTCCAGGAGTGCCGTCCAGGTCGAAGAAAGTTCGCCCAGCCATAGAAGAAGTACCAGCGATGTTCTTGCCTTTCGAAGAAGCGAATGAAGCCATAAGGATGTTGAAGGAAAGGAACGTAGAAATACTGAAGTACTGAAAAATATGAAAAGAGTGAATGGAAGGGATCAAAAGACACCCTGCATATATATAAAAAAATTCCCTAACTTGGACGAAAGGTCAGGTAGTTCAAATTTGAAAGGCAAGCGTCCGAGTTCAACTTGGTCCACGATATTCGTGGGTCGTTCAAACGTTAACATCGACTAAGAAAAGGCCAAGTCCCACATCAACCAAGTCAAGGTGAGATTCTTGAGCGAAAAAATAGGAAAGTCGCGAGTAAATCAACTAAGTCCCCATTAATTTCGGATAAGTCGGGAACGAGTTAATCGGAGTCGGGGAAACAAGAATAGTCGGCGACAAAACGGGCAAAAACCCTAGGACAGGGGGTCGAGAAATGGCAAGTCGAGGAAAACCCCACGCTAATTCGCTCGATATAAATAAGGGGAAAATTATAAGAAATAAATTAGTAAGACTGACAAAAGAATCCGGGAAGAAGAACAGGTCCCGAGCTAAAAAATCCCGAAAACGCGTAACTTGTGGCATGCAGCACTTATAGGGAAAAGCTGTACAACTCGAGTTGGGGAAAAATAAGAAACATAAAGGAAAGGGCCGAAGGCCAAATATACAGATATTATGTCCCGAAGAGCTATATTCTAACACATAAAAAGAAAACAAGTCTTACGTCGTTACATCCCCAAACAAGAAAAGGGAAAAATTCTTCATTCGGCCGAACCGGCCTGATCACCTCCACCAACCCCCTTCTCCCCGGCGGCAACTTCCTCGACCTCATCATCCCCTACGGGATCCTCAGCAGTCTCCTCGATCTCAACGTTCCCCTCTGGGGTCCCGGCCGCTCCAGCACCTTCTAGGTTTTCTTCTTCCATAGTCTCCTCGACATTCTCCGCCTCATCAACTTTGGGCTCTTTAGCCACTTTTTCTAGGATAGGGGGAGTCGGCGCTCTACGTGGAGGAACCTCAACTCGGGGTCGGGCTTATAGCCACCTTCTAGGACATTCTGTAGAGCTTGGCAGGCATTGAGGAAGCTGAAGGGGTGTGCGAAACGATCATACCCATTCTCTCAAAGTTGGGAGAGACATCCGTAGAAGCCGTATTGGAAGTACTGACGCATCCCCTTAAATCCTTCTTCGAGTAGTGGTCCTCCGCCAACTGGACTTCGAGGGCTCGTCGGACGGCCTCCACATCAGCCCGAAGGATGTCAGACCTTCTTTTCTCAGCCTCAGCCCGAGAAAGCTGGTGCCTCATTTCCTTCAGTTGCTTCTTGAGGAGTTCCTCCCGACGCTGACCTTGGGTCTTTTCCTCCCATGGCTTCGACCTTTTTCTCCAACTCGTAACTCCCGGAGAGGTGGACCCAACGCTTCATGGCGTCAAAAATGAGAACGAGGCCCTGCACAAGGAAGAACCAGGTAAGCCCGCTAATAATGAAAACTGAGAAAGGAAACGGCGAAGGTGTCCGAGGTTACCTGCCCAAAAGTCACGGAGATCGCATCCCATATCTCGGGGTTAAAAATGCTGTGGGAAGAGCGTTTGGTTTCTTCAGCAAGTTCCAGCATTCGCCACAGGCCGTCTCCTCGAAGAAATGAGGCTTCTTGGCTCAGCCTAGGGCCACGAGCTCCCCTGGAGCGGGAAGAGGAGAAGACGCAAAAGGAGTCTTGGATTTTTTTTTTCAGGAGGGGCCGGCAGAAGACGCAGCAGGCCTTTTTCCCGCCACCTTCTTATGTCGGGAGGAAGAAGCCGGGGCCTTGCCCTTCCCTTTCGATCGGGAAGGCTGAGTTGGAGGAGTCTGGAAGAGCACTTGGACGTCACCTCCCTCGCCGAGGAGTGCATTGCCGCGACCATAGCGATATCCATGCGATGAGCTACGAAAACGAAAGTATCAGAACACTTACTTGGCATAGGGGCTCAAGTCCTACGAGGTTTGGGGAATGCGCATATACCTAGGGATTCGGGCACCGGGGTCACCTTGTGACTAAATTCGAATAGGAAAAGGAGGTCGTCTTTTATAAGTTCGGGAGCCCAAAAACGTCTCTCCCCGACATTTGAAAAAAAAGCCTCTGCTTGTCTCGAGGAACCTGGGAGAATGGGGTCCTCAATTGACATGTCGTCCTCCCATGTAAAAGGAAGCAACTGGTTTTCGGGGCTGCCTTCGGGAGAGCGAACGAAAAATACTTTCTCATCCAACCTTTGTTGGATGACGGGTGACCTTGAATGAGATCGGGATATCGAGGCGAGGGGGAAAAGAAGAATTTGCACTGTTCTCTTTTACTTATCCTCAGGAAAGAGGTAAGTAGAGGTACGATAGGTGAGAAACCGAAGCTGCTTAGAAGGACTGCTACGGAAATAAAATGACTAAAAGAATTGGGAGCCAGTTGGCCAAGGGAAATACCATAGTATTTGAAGACATCTACCAAAAATTAGGGAAGAGGGAATCTGAGACTCATATCTACCTGATCGAGAAATTAGGTACCAAAGCCGCCAGGGGGATCGCTAGCGCCATTGGTCAAGGAAGGCACCCTGACCTCAAACTGGTCAGACATACCCGACTTTGCCCGGAGGTGAGGGATTTGTGTAGAGGTGAAAGTGGACACCTTGACTTCGTGCCAGCAGAGGAACTCCTCCTCCTCCTCCTTCTCAGCCCTTTCTCGGCTCGCGGCCCTCTCCCGAGTCGTTTCTACGTGCCTTATCCATTCCCTCACCGCCGCGCGATAGACACGATTGTTGGGAAAGTTCATTTCAAAGAGGGAGGACCTAGGTTAAGAAGAGGGCGGCCTAAGGGGGCCACCGGTTCGGGCTGGACCACTAACTCCCTATATCCCGAGGTGCCATCACCCCCAACGTCAACATCGCTAACCGTTCTACCCGAACTCCGGTCAGTAGGACTACCCGAAGAGGAGCTACTTGAAGAAGAACTACCCGAAGATCTACTCAAAGACATAGCAAAAGAAAGAAAGGAGAAAGGAGTAAAAGAGTGAAAACTTACTAGTACCTAGGAGCTGGAGCAAGGAGTTAGGAGGGATCTTGAGCTCGGGCGAATTTCGGGAGTGAGAAAGTGTAAAGAAGGAAAAGCGAGGGGTGGGGTATATATAGGCCCCAGCTGACTGATCCGGGCCCTTGGATCTGAGCCGAATCGACGGATCGTTATGACCCGCGCCGATCGTGGGAAAGGGTGCCAGAACTCCCGTCCAAACGTCCCATCGACAGCAGCAAATTAGTGGGCGACACGTGGCTATGGAAGCAAGCCGATACTCCAGGGGAAGGAAACCCAAGAGGGACTACCGCCAACTCGGGTATTTTACCGCTACCATACCACGTCCAAAATGCACACACTCTTTTGGACTATTGGAAATGGGAACTATTGTTATCCTCGGTTTTCACCCCTAACGTGGCAAAATACCCGAACCGACCATAACCAACTGGGACACCTTCGTACCGCCTGCCAAAATACCCCTACTGACTGAATGACCTGAGGACGGGAAGAACTCCCCTCAGGGTATTTTGATCAATAAACTCCTCAAAGAGATTCGAACTCGGGTTACAGTGTTCAGAGTCCAGTATTCCAATCGCTGGACTACGAGACATAGGGGTGGTGTCTCCTCGAGGATATACAGAAGGGAAGAAAATCCCGAAGCTCTAAGGGGAGGCCACACACAGGAATCACCCGAAGGGAATTGCCCCACACGAAAACCCGAAGGTCCAAAGGGAGGCCACACACAGGAATCACCCGAGGGGAATTAAGCCATACCAACGCCCTAGGAGAGGAGATCTAGCGATGTTAGATCGTGGCTTCCGACAACCTCGCGCACGTGATCACCAAGACGTGGAATAAACCGCCGGGGGAAGCCAAACGTGGGGAATAACTGTCGAATACCAAGCAGATCCCTCACCGCAGTATAAATACTCCAGAAATCCCCACAGTACAAGTACGATTTTTTCGATAACAAGCCGTTACTCTGCCATTTTTTACACTACACTGCACTGCATTCTTTTGTTTACGCCACCTGGATAGGAAATACCGTCTTGACCACGACAAGAGGGCAAACGAACCCCATAACTTACCCTGTTTCAGCGATTTTCGGCCGAGACGCGCGGCGAAGTACGGCGGGAGAAGGCCGGTTAGCTGTTTTTTGCGGTAGGTCAATTTTCGGCGGCATCATTTGCATTTTTGGGTCGTCCCATAAAAAGCCATTTCTTCCCCCACAAAATAAATTGAAAACTATAAATAAAACAAAATACAATTCAATGGTCTTTGATCGGATCTCATTCACGTTTTTGGTTCTTTGTTTATAATCTGGTTCGCATTTTGTGGGAACTTGCTGAAGGAAAAATAGAAACAATTTCCTTTTTCTCTACTTTTATCTGGGATCAATGCTTAAGATAGTAAGATAATTACATGTTGAAAATTGAAGTTATAAGCAATGGGTGGAAATGATTCATTCCCTCAGCCTAATATTAAGGATGAACAGAAGAATTATTTGTATTTCCGTGTATTTAAAATGTACTTATATTGTTGGGAATGGTTTGTTTGTTGGGGCAATTTGATGTCAGGCCCCAACATGAGTTTCATTTAGGTTTCAATCCATGTCAGAAAATATTTAAAGGACCGGATACACTTAAGTGTTTATCAATACTACTTCATGGACCCGTAGTACCACTTCAGGGACCCGTAGTACCACTTCAGGGACCTGTAGTACCACTTCAGGGACCTGCACTATCACTTCATGGTTCGGCCAATTCATCATTCTGCATTACCACTTCATCGTTCTGCAGTACCACTTCATTGCGGTAAAAACACAAATCGATAGTCCGATACAAGTTCATATACAATGTATAACACTTGTGTAAATTTTAGGTCCTTATCTCTAAATTTTATAAAATCGGGTCTTTAACCATAAAAATTTTCTGACAGGGGCTTGAAACCTAACGTAAAACATCTTTTGGGGCCTAAAATTTAATTAGAACTTGTTTGTTTAGAGGCGAGTGAGTAAACACAAGATATGTTGTGAACTGATGTTTGTGAGTAGATGTAACAAACGTTATTTTTGATTATGGAGTACGTCTCTCATTCTTCCACTTAAGAATGATTTAACTGAAAGACTTCAGCTTATAAGGTGATTTGTACAATCGAGGTAGCTAGATGCCTCCAACTAGACTTCTAGTATTTCATGCAACCGCTTTTTTACAATGAGTTACTTCAACTGTTTTTTACCGTCAATTGGTTGGACACAAATCCTCAACAACTAGTTGGATTCAAACAATTGAACTCTACCCATTTCTGCGTGTTCGTTGTAAGAACTTGTTTTCAAATTTCCGATGCGTAAAAAATTCTTATCTTCAGTGAAATTCAAGTATTTCCAGTTGAGGATGTGAAAATGACCCGCAGGCAAAATATCTCCACATTTAATCTTCATATGTTGGGGGATTTAGGATCAATCCCAGATTATTGACAAGTCGTTAAACATAAATTAAGGACAGAGGAATTTTTATGTGGTTCGGATCGATATGAATCCTACGTCCACGGTAGAACGTTTCTCTTGTATTGATCGTTTTAGAGATTACACACTCGCTCTCTTAATCTTATCCCTTGATTACAAGATCAAAACCCACAGAGCATTCTCTCTATTTTTTCTCTCGATACATGATTATTTTCTCACCTGAAGAATGATCTCAATTCTAATGTTAAGCAACGTGAAGTGGTAGTTTTCTCCACCTTCTATCACATTGAGAGTTTCTTCATCATGTTTTGTCCACTCAGCAACAAAACCAACTTTTTGTTATTATCTTTGAGTCCTTCTTTTTATTGGGCTGTGAATCTTTAAAATCATAGTTATCTTCGAATTGTCTTCTGCCCACTAATTGTGATTCCCAATGTGCATCTGACTTTGGTTTTGCTTTTTCTGAAATGAGATAAAGTCCAAGCTAAACAGCTCTTTAACAACTACTTGCGCATCTTCAAGGTTTGTAATTTGTCTATGTCTTAATTTGTATTCAAATTCTGGTTGTATGTATAAGCTTCAAATCCTTGAATTAAATCTTGTAATGAACTGATGATCGAATTTGTTGTCCTCGCTGACCGTTGAGAAACTGATATGCTTCAAAGTCGAGTTGCATCAGGTGAAAAAACCATGGGGATTGTGAGGACTTCTAAGCTTCGTAACTTCGCAAGAAGCTAATTATAATACACTAGTCGGTCACAAGAAGCTTCGTAACCGATATGCATTTAATGATGACTATACCAAATTGGTGGAATATTTTGGGCTACTTCAGAATTAAGTCCTAACTATATAAGTGAAAAGTGCGGCCGTTTCGGTGAGAACACTTAGGAATCGGAGATATAGTCCACAGCCGAAACGGACACAATGTGAGAATCGAAAAGAGATCAGATTCATCACTATGTGTATACTGTTGTCTTGGTTTACACAAACAGCTGACAGTTCAAGACATCACGTTCACTATGCAGCGCATAAATCTGATAATATTTCACTAGGGAAGGTTCAAAGCCACAAGCTACCTATCCCGATGCAGTGATGGGTCGTCAGAGCTTTCTCACAAGAGTCAGCATGCATAACATGCGGGGGTTTGTTAGGTTATAAGCCTAAATGTGCATTGGGCCCAAGTGTGGGTAATAAACCCACTTAATAAAAGTTGAAACGGATTTAATTAAATCGAGCCATCCGTCGTCGAATCGAAGAAGATTACGTATCTACGTACTAGTAATACGAATTCAAACATTCGGATTAATAGTTTTGGTGTTGACATAACTTAACTAACAGTGGCTCAAGACATGAAACCGGAGATTCAAAATATCGGTCTACACTAAGGAACGAACTCTACACTGGAAAGACCGAATTGAACTTAGTACGAGGAACTCGATCTATCGGTCAAGCACAATATAAACTAACGAAGTACTGGAAATAGATTGACCGACTTTGGACAGACTGAATACACAAAGACAAGGGTGTACTAAGACAAAAAGAAAAATTCAGACAGACATTCAATGCAAGGCTGCCAACCTAGAGGGAAGCAGAGGTCAACTAGCGCAAATAAGGAATGAAGCAAAAGTGGCAGGATAAACCGCAGCAAAGACCGGACAGACCCATTTTGGGAAAGTCAATTAATGCACTGTGCAGAGTGAAGAGTTTATTTCACAACGGCTTCTAATTCAACCTCAGCTATAAAAGGAAGAATACAAGCTGAAGACACACACTTCACGCAATCTAAGCCATCAGCAACGACCTTCAAGCAATTCTAAAGAGAGAAATCAAAAGTGAAGTCAAAGACATAACCATTCGTAGTTTATGTTCTTTTCTCCAACGGACTGTAAAAAAAAGCTGTTGAAGTAGGTGGATTGTTATATACGACTACCTAAGTGATTCACTAGATTAAACTGTGGTCACCTGGGTAGGTTGTACTGTGCTCTGTATAATTGAAGATCTAGTGAACCTTCCTCTTGAGGAAGAATGGGAGACGTAGGAGAGTTTAACTCCGAACTTCCATAGACAACTCGGTTTCTCACACACATACACACATGTCATCTCATATCGGTTACAATCGCTCAGTATCATCTTTCACATTAATACTGACCGGTCACTGATTGAATACCAGTCTACGCACAAACCAAATGAATAATCGAAAAAGAGCCAAGTGTTAATTCACCCCCTCTAAACGTGCTAACCGATCTTAACAAGTGGTATCAGAGCGGGTTATTCAATCATCAACCGATAAAAATGAATACCTCTAGCAAGTTACCTATGTTCTCCCGGGAAAACTTCATGGAATGGAAAGTCCGTATGATGACTCATCTAGCGGCCCAAAACGAAGATATGTGGGACGTAATCACAGATGGACCTCCAACGCTGACGAAGATCAACCACAAGAGGGCAAAAAGAAACTGATGAATCTAGACAATGTGGCCAAGGACATGCTGTTCGAAACACTGGATACCGGAACATTCAGACAAGTCATGCTGTGCAAAACCGCAAAGGAGGTCTGGACGAAACTCTGTCAAATTTGTGAAGGGAACGAATCCACAAGAGAAAATAAGCTTATAGTAGCCATTCAAAAATACGATGGGGTAAAGATGAATCCGGGAGAATCAATGACTGACTTCGAGAGCCGATTCATGAACATCACCAATGATCTCATTGCTCTTGGAAGAACATTGGAAAACCGAGATGTTGCCATCAAAATCATGAAAGCTCTTCCTCGTGAGTGGGATGTAAAGTCCATGGCCATGAGAGAATCAATCTCAGCAAGATACTGGTTCACGATCTCTTTGCTGATCTCAAGGCCTATGAATTTGAGCTACAAACGAGGATGGAAGAAAACTGGTTGCACACCGGTCAAGAAGAACGACAATCTTCAGAACAACATGATCGATAATAAGACAAGGCTAGAATTTAAGGAACACACCGGACCGTTTGCATTCTCATCACGCACTAGGAGTACCGGATGGATCAGGTTTGTTCAAGCTAGCTCTTCACAAACTAGTGACACCGACAAAACACCTAAACCCCCAGTTAGAACTAAAAAAGGATATCAACCTAAAATGAAATCGTCAAGGGTTGCTGCTGCTCAAATTAGGCCAATACTAAATAAGCATGAACACATGGGGAATCAAGGGTATTATTATGAGCATAAGAACAGGGGTAGGCAATACCAGGCAAAAAAATAGGAATGACTAGATCTAGAAATATTAAATATCTAATAGACCCAAGTATTGGACGAACTACGAGAGTCACCCAGATCTGGATACCTAAGAACCTAATCCATTCCGGACCCAAGTAAGATTGGTACCAATATATATCTATATATATATACTTTTCTCTTGCAGGTATATATTGAGGAGTTAAATCAATCCGTATGGTATCTAGACAGTGGATGTTGTCAGCACATGACCGGAAATGAAAGATTGCTGAAGCAGTTAAAGCCACATACCGGTCCGATCATCATCTTCGGAGACAACGGTAAAAGTAAAACAATTGGGAAGGGAGTGATCACTCACAGGAATCTCACCCTAA
This sequence comes from Craterostigma plantagineum, assembly GCA_027422505.1. Taxonomy (NCBI): domain Eukaryota; kingdom Viridiplantae; phylum Streptophyta; class Magnoliopsida; order Lamiales; family Linderniaceae; genus Craterostigma; species Craterostigma plantagineum. The sequence continues at coordinate 5,160,610 of JAPQWV010000047.1, read as the reverse complement.
AGGATGTACACTTAGTATAAAACCTTCACTATAATCTAATTAGCGTCAGTGAGCTATGTCAAAATAACTATCTAGTTTCTTTCCAAAGAGACAAGTGTTATGTGAAAGATCAAACTGAGCACATACTGTTAACTGGTTATAGAACCGGTGGCACGTAAGTCCAATGGGGAGATCAGTCGGTATCTACACAAACATGTCTTATTGCTCATAACTCCAAAAGCTGGCTATGGCACAACCGCCTGAACCATCTTATCTTTAAAACTATCTCCACCCTTAGGAAAATAGCCTAGTCAATGGTTTACCTAACTTTACATTTTCAAATGATAAACCCGCATGCCATTTAGGTAAACAAATTAGATCAACTTTCAAAATTAAATAGAATATCGAGTCAAATCAGTGTCTAGATTTACTCCACATGGATCTCTTTGGACCCATACCGATGATCAGTCTTTGTTGGGCTAAGTATACATTTGTAGTAGTTGATGACTTTTCAAGGTTTACTTGGGTTGTATTTTTAAAGACTAAAGACCAAACTCCACTTAGTTTAATGAAACTTTTCAAGAGAATGCATAATGACCAAAGTAATAATATAAACCGAATTCGAAGTGACAGAGGTACAAAATTCGTGAATTCTATGCTAATCGATTTTCTTGAGAACCATGGTATCCGCCATGAGTTATCTGCCGCTAGGACACCACAGCAAAATGGCGTAGCTGAAAGGAGAAACCGAACTCTCAAGGAAGCAGCAAGAACAATGTTAGCAGATGCAGACATTTCGCACAAGTTCTAGAGCAATCAATACTGCATGCTATACTCAGAATCGGTCAATGATCTGCAAGAAACAGGGCAAAATGCCGTACGAAGTATGGACCGGAAATATTCCCTCAGTAGGTTATTCAGAAGCTTCGACAGCAAGTGTTTCATCCACAACAATGGGAAAAATCAGCTATCAGCGTTTGATGCAAGGCCAGAAAAAAGGGATTTTTCTTGGATATTCATCAGTCAGCAAAGCTTACCGAGTCTTCAACATTAAGACTCTATCTATTGAAGAATCAGCACATGTGGTCTTTGAAGAATCAGAAACCGATGATCAAACTCCCAATAACATTAGTCGCTTAAGTAGCCAACTGGAGAAATTTCATCTTGAAGACGATATGATGAAGAAAGGGATCATCAGGTTTCAAAGCACACTAAAATATCGCTCATGGAGGAAATCGATACTCTGGTTAATCCTGCAGAGATATCGGTGGAACCAAACAACTATTGCGATGCTGATCATGAGGTCATCCCTAAAAATGGGATCAATACTGATACTCAAGACATACCGGAGGAATTAACTGAGGGGAACGCATCAAATGGAATCGTACAAAGCTGAACCATCCTTAACAACGAATCATAGGAGATCCTACATCACCTATGAAAACAAGACGGCAAACTAACCCAATCTATTCAGTCATGCGTTCATATCTCAGATACAACCGACAAAAGTCAATGAAGCCCTCAAGAATGACAACTGGATACAAGCCATGCAAGAAGACAGTTTGAGCGTAGCCAAGTTTGGTCTCTCGTTCCAAGACCAGCTCGAATTGTGATTGGTACAAAATGGGTATTCAAGAACAAGCTAAATGAAGATAGACTTGTTACTCGGAACAAGGCCAGATTGGTTGCTGAAGGATACCGGCAGGAAGAAGGAATTGACTATGATGAAACCTTCGCACCGGTTGCAAGACTTGAAGCCATACGGATAGTTTTAGCATATGCAACACACAAGGACTTCAAGGTATTTCAAATGGATGTTAAGAGTGCATTTCTGAATGGAACGATATCTGAAGAAGTATATCTCGCTCAACCACCCGGTTTTGAAAATCATGAACATCCTAATCATGTCTACCGGTTTAAAAAGGCTATCTATGGATTGAATCAAGCACCAATAGCCTGGTACGAAACACTCTCAAAGTTCCTAGCCAACCACAACTTCACCATTAGAGGAGTGGATAAACTATATTCAGATTTACAAAGGGTGATCATCTACTGATTGTTCAGATCTATGTAGACGGCATTATTTTCGACTCAATCGATGCTAAGTTGTGTAAACGGTTTTCAAAAATAATGCAAGATCGGTTTGACATGAGCATGATGGGCGAACTTACCTTCTTTTTGGGACTTCAAGTAAGGCAGATGGAGTATGGGATATTTATCAATCAAGCCAAGTATACAAAAGGAACTACTGAAAAAGTTCGGGATGGAGAATTGTTCTCAAGCAACAGCACCAATGAGTTCCTCAATCATATTAGACAAGGATGAAAATGGAACCCCAGTTGAAGTTACCAAATACCGGGGATGAATTGGTTCATTACTCTATCTCACATCTAGCAGACCGGACATTATGTATAGCGTTTGCCTATGTGCTCGGTTCCAGTCTGATCCGAAGGAAAGTCACTTCACAGCAGCAAAGCGAATGCTGAAATACTTAAAAGGCAATCAATGTTGGACTATGGTATCCTAAAGACTCAAGTTTGTCTTTGCATGGTTATACTGATGCTGACTATGCCGGTTGCAAGATTAATAGAAGGAGCACTAGTGGCACATGTCAGTTCCTCTATGATCGGTTGATTTCCTAGTTCAGCAGAAGCAAACTTCGATAGCCACATCAACAGCAGAAGCAGAATACTTGGCGGCTAGGAGTTGCTGCTCTCAGGTTTTGTGATACAGCATCAACGAGAAGACTATGGCATCAAGGAAACTGATACCCCTATATTCTGTGATGATACGAGTGCAATTTCAATCACCCAGAATCCGGTATTCCATTCAAGGACCAAACACATTGAAATCCGACGTCACTTTATACGAGATCATGTGCTGAAGAAAAATATCAGATTGGAACACATCTCAACCGACCTACAAGTAGTAGACATATTGACCAAAGCGCTACCGGAAGCTAAGTTCATTTTCTTTCGAAATGCTCTAGGTTTATTAGATTTATCCTAAGAAACCTAAGCATGGAGTCAGGGGGAACACTGTTATATCAAATTGATTGATATAATTGGTTGCCTAGACAGTACAACAAACCGTGCAACTTGATGATCGTGGTAAACCTCCTTATAAAACAGTCACTTCTTTCATATCTGTCAAAATACACCAATCATGTCTGTTTCGACTAAAACTGACCTTAGTCACAAATCCTTTCTAAATACCTAATTTCTCTTCTCTCATTCTCTTGTTCTGAAACGGGTTACTCTCTAACATAAAACCGGCAATTCTTTCTCAGAATGGTATTGATACTGAAATACTTCCCATTGCCTGACCAATGACTGACCGAAATCATTTAATAAATACACGTCATCAATTGCACACATTCTGTCGTAGTACTTCTTCAGGAATATTAGCGGGCACTGTACAAATCAACAGAGATATGTGGTACTGCATTTAATGATGTGAGAGGAAGGCTAAATGACAAGACGTCTTGTGCATTGATGCGAAAACACGCTTTATCCCGCTCAACTTGTTTTCGTGATCAATTGAAGAGTTCCCATCATTATCTTCAACTCACCAAAGCAGAAATCTATACCTCCCAAATTCCTCCATAATCCTCTTCTATGCTCAACAGAAATCAGAAAGCAATGGCCCCCGCTCACAACGACCTTACCAGAAGCCGCACTGCAAATCAACTTCGACAACAGCATGGACACCCCCCATGAGGGTTTTATCCCCACCCTTGAAGCCCTAAATATGACCGGGCTCCGCACCTTTCTTCATTGCACCTCTGAGTTCTACCCGGACGTGCTGCATCAGTTCTTCGCCACCGTTCTCGTCGTTGGCGATCATCTGCAGTGTCTCATCAATGGTATGCGGATTGAAATTACCGAGACCTATTTCGCAGAGCTATTTAACCTGCCGAGTACTGAGCAACCATTATCAACGTCTCAGATGATGTCAAGGAATCAATGAAGGCTACGATGTCCTTGACGGAAAAATCATTCAAGGATTCAGATAAGCGAGTGGTTCTGAAACCGGAATTTCGTCTGCTTCATGTTTTGGTGGCGAAGTCTGTTTTGGGAAAAGCTGGTTCCTTTGACATGCTGACTGGCAAAAAGATTCAAGCCATGGTTGCCACCATGACCAACATGGAGATCAACTGGGCTTCATTGATCTTCTCTGTACTAAAGGCAATACTGCCAGTTCATGAGAGGCAGTTCAAGAACTTTGCTCCTCAACTCTCCTTTCTCCTCAGACACAAGGTTGCTGATGTCGGGTCGGTACAACTGTTGGGGAGTGTCAGATAGTCACGGCTGAGTTTATCCACCAAATGGTAAAAATGACTGAGCCCACAAATAAACCGACCAAAAGAAAGGCGTCTGCAGAATCTAATGCTCCACAGCCGTCCAAACACACACATCTGTTCGTCCCAAGCAACCGGTCGCACCTACCCCAACAAAGAAGAAAAGGGGTGACAAGAAACTAGTCTCCTCGAAACCGGCAAAGAAACAATTGGTTCTGGTATCTTTTTCTGACGATGAAGTACCGCTTACAGTGGTGCTCAAGAAACCGCGAAGCACGGCCCCAAGAAGAAGGCAGCAACCGGACATAATACCGCTGCTCTGCCCTCCAAATCTAAAGATACCCTAGCAAGTACTGCTAACCAGCCCTCACTCTCTATTCAGGAACCGACTCCACCATCGCAACTCCATCCTGGTCAACCACAAGTACAAATAACTGATGCATCTCCAATCTCAAGGCCAACCGATCACGTGGTTCAAACCGTCCCAAGACAAGGCGGTATGGTAATAAAGGAATCAGCACGGCCGTGCCGGTTGACAAAGGCAAGGGAAAATCTATGGCCATCTCTGAGTCTCCTGAGTCCATCGATAAATCGCCTGGAATCTCATCAGAGAAGAGATTGATGAGAATATCGTGACCGACCTTCAAGACTTCGAGGACTGGCTAGACATTCGGTATACCTCACTCAGTCGGAAAGTTTCCACTGCTCGGTTGACAAAGGCCAGGAAGATCGAGGCCAAGATCATCAAGCTACTGGGAATCTAATCCATCCAAGTCCTACTGAGCGCTCAGGAACTCCTCGGTCTCCATCTCAAAATGGATCAGATGCAGCACTACATTGATCAGCAAAGGCAGAATATCCAACCGACGAGACCTGATGCGGTTCACGATCTTCAAGTCCTGATGAGATTGGAGGCTGAGATGCACAACATGGAGGTCTATTACGCAACTGCTCTACAGGATTCAGCCGGGTCTCTCTTCATCCTCAGTTACTGTTTCAACCTCTTCTCCGACACCAGTTGTCTCTACCACCACAACGGCCCTTGACGTCGCACCGGTTTCTTCTTTGTCAAATCTGACAAACAGCTCATCTCCCACCAGTCTAGAACTGGCAACCAGACCAGTTCTTCGCTCAACTCCTGAACCGTAGGTTTCATTACCGGCTATGGTGGTTCCTCCACTGTTCTTCCGCCAACCAATTCTAGACTTTTCCCTGCCTAATTTGGCAGATGTGTCCATTCCATTCGAAATCCCAGTTTTCAATCCACAGCCCCTGCTTCTCACTTTTTATAGTGCTTTTGCATCGATGGACGCTGACCCGTAACCCTCTACCTATGCTGCAACCCAACAAGGTACTTCAGTAACTGCTGTAGTAACTGAGTCGGTTATTATATCAGCAGATCCCCAACCAGTACAGGTTTCGGCTCCAGGCATCTCTCAAGCAGCTCCAGCACCTTCACGCCCATCAGACGAACCTCCTAAGACCTCTCCCGTTCCGCTTGAAATCATGGTGGAACAAAATTGGTCTCTTTGGTGAAGCAAACCTTCAGAAAAATGTCTATGCTCACCATGAAAAATGACAGTGACCGGCAGCATAAAAATGAGAAGTTCAAAGCTCTCTTGAACGATTTAGCCGGTCTTCGCTTTTTTTGCTCAGACCTGGAGGTCATCAAAGCTCAACTGGCTGAGCTGACCAAACATATAGCTAGTCAGTCTGCTCAAACTCCGGTTATTGCCAAAAAGGAGGAAAGTAGTGGCACAAGCAGAAAACACCACCCTAGCCCTACCTCACCTGATTCTCAGAAGTTCATCTAACATATATATCTCAAAGTGGATGACCCAAAAAGAGCAGCACTCGAAGCCATACTAATACCGGATGAAGTGTTAAGCAAACATACGTCTAGTATTCCAGTTAGTGAAGCCGGTCCGGTTGAAGTGCAGTATGACGGCAGTAGTCTAAGGCACTTGGCCTGTGGTCTTACAAAGGACCAACTGGCAGATCTTACAGGATTGCATGATATAAAGGAAAGTGCGTACAAGGACGTCATCAAGCTAAAGGAGATGGAGTAGTGTGTAGTTTGTATCAAATTTTTTTGATATGAATGAAAACTGGTTTTCTGCTGTTGAGTTTTGTCAATCACCAAAAAGGGGAAATTGCTAGTAATACGAATTCAAACATTCGGATTAATAGTTTTTGTGTTGACATAACTTAACTAACAGTGGCATAAGACATGAAACCGGAGATTCAAAATATCGGTCTACACTAAGGAATGAACTCTACAGTGGAAAAACCGAATTGAACTTAGTACAAAGAACTCGATCGATCGGTCAAGCACAATATAAACTAACGAAGTACTGGAAATAGACCGAATTTGGATAGGCTGGATACACAAAGACAAGGGCGTACTAAGACAAAAAGAAAAATTCAGAGAGACATTCAATGCAAGGCTGCCAACCAAGATGGAAACAGAGGTCAACTAGCGCAAATAAGGAATGAAGCAAAAGTGGCAGGATAAACCGCAGCAAAGACCAGACATATCCATTTTGGGAAAGTCAATTAATGCACTGTGCAGAGTGATCAGTTTATCTCACAACGGCTTCTAATCCAAACCTCAGCTATAAAATGACTGTAAAAAGTTGTTGAAGTAGGTGGATTGTTATATACGACTGCCTAGGTGATTCACTAGAGCTGTGCTCAGATGGGTAGGTTGTACTATGCTCTGTATAACTGATGATCTAATGAATCTTCCTCTTGAGGAAGAAGGGAGACGTAGCAGAGTATAACTCTGAACTTTCATAAACAACTCAGTTTCTCAGACACACATATCTCATCTCATATCGGTTACAAGCGCTCAGTATCATCTTCCGCATTAATACTGATCGGTCACCTATTGAATACCAGTCTCCGCAAAAACCAATTAAATAATCGAAAAAGAGCTAAGCGTTTATTCACCCCCTCTAAATGCGCTAATCGATCCTAACACTACGTTTCGAGGTGAATCTAAGGAATATTAATATGCTCTGATTTCGGGTGAATGAGAAATTAATTTTCAAATTTAGCCAAATAAAATTATTAAAGTGTATAATGTTATGAAGTGTTGGGAATTTGTCCCACATTGGGTAGACACTAAGAAAACCTTCACTATAAACATAGAAACCCTTGTGCGTTTATTCAAGGGCTTGCCTAGTGGATGAGCTTAAGTGGGCTTGAACAACTTATGGGGGTTTTGGCCCGAAGCATAGCCCAAGTGCGAGGAGCTTAAACTTATGCTCTGGGGAAGCGGTGTCAACGGTGATGTCACCGGTGACGTGGCGGTCCCGGATGACGTCGCAAGTGAAGCTGGCGTGTCGGATGACACGTGCAGATAAAGACGAGTGGTGCTGACACGACGGTGCATGTGCTGGGTGATGTGGCTGAACCCGTTGGGATCCGCTGGGTCGCGTCGGTTTGACGAATGGTGCCGCCCACTCTGTCTGGTCTGAACGTTGGGCTGAATAGGAGCAATGACTGTTTGAACCCTAAGGCTGCGACTATTCGCACTTTGTTCCCTGGTCAAACGCTCAACTACAGGCAGAATTAGCCAAAAGATGCACCCGAGAGATATTGTAGATTCATCGGATAATTTTGTTACGGAGTGCGATGATAAAAAATTCCTGAGTCATTGTATCTTCGGGACATATTGCAACAACCTGAGACACTGAAATACGGGACAATATCGTCTTACGGAAAGCGCACGATGTACGTGCCTCGACTTCCCCTTCTTAGCCGAAACTCTATTCGAGTTTTACGAGCGCCACTGACCAGACGCCTAACATCATATCCGACATATTGTTAGATGGCCGAACGGGAAGACGTGATTAAATAATGGGTAAGTCCATTTGCACCCCTTTTTTATATTTACACCCCTTAATTAATGTCTAAGTACGCTATCAAATATTTACCAATTTATAAATATAATTATTTTAGACCATTGGGTAAAATAAGTAAATTAGTATTGTGAATAACTCATGCAACTATTATTCAAAATAATAATAAATATTTATTGTTGAATTCATGTGATGAACATATTTCAAGTGTATGGGATGTGAAAAGGGGGGTGCGGAAAACTATGGTGTAAATAGTATAACCCTTAAATAATTTGGTTTTAATAAGGATTATTACTGAATTATGTCGAATAAATGTACCGTCTACGGTTGTTTAGAATTGATGCTAATGTAATGATATATTATTGCCAATAAATTCGAATAACCTGAAGATTTATTTCCCATCATTTCTAGATAGAATTGACGCTATGTTGTAATGATTCTATTACTCAATGAAAACTCCATCTTGAATCGTGAGAGAAGTACATATCTTGTTTATTTAATTGGAGATATATAATAACCGTAAGTAGTGATAATCACACATTCAAATTTAACTTAAAGTTTATCCATTCATATACTTCAGATTAAATATCATTACATCAATAAAACGATGTATATAACATGTCCTTGCCTATTTTACCGAACAATTATGCTCGCAATAACACAATTTATAATTAACACCAGGGTAAACATCACAGTGTGCCTTGGAAAAAGAGTTGCATATTCAGCAGAGCACTCTTCGGAACATTGTTGTGCTGTCAAAGTAAGCCCACATGCCCCCAATATGCTTACACATGATATAATTGGTGGAGGTTTTGCTACGTCATTTGTCGAATTTTTCACCATCTTACCATCTGCGTAATATATATATATATATATATATATATATATATATATATATATATATATATATTATATATATATATATTATATATTGATGCGGACCGCGTAAAACGACTTTTTGAAACGGCGACTAAAGCGGTTGTTCTTCCCTCGTAACTTCCTTGGCGCGAGTGTCTCGCTCCCCGGCCACTATCCTTGTCGAGCCTAACACCAAAAACTCAGAAAAAACGTCAAAAGGGGGCCGGAGTGGGTGCCGGCGTATCCCCTCCGATGCTTAAGTCAGAAAATGGGTGAAAAATAGGTGTTTGGGCTAGTGAATCAGTTTTTGATCGTGTAGTGTGCGTACCTGAGAAATGAGCTTACTGCAACTATTTATACCAACCTTATCTTACTTCGCCCTGACCTAGTCTTCCACCCAGGCCCACGTTTATTTGCGAACCTCACGGATGGAACGTGGCCCTCTCCACGACCCCACGTTCTCATCTCCTCATCTTCCTTTTAACTTCCCTCGTGACCTTGTCTCCATCGGGCGGCAGCACCCCATCGAGTTATTTCTCCTGCTCGGCCTCTTGACCTACTCACGGAATCGCGACCACCCGACCAGGCCTCAGTTCCTCGGTCTTCCCTCCTCGGGCAATTCATCTTCGGGCGCTTTCTCTTCTCTGATCTTCTCGGGCACTTCGTCCCGACCCGACTGACTATCCTTCCGGGTAGTCCCCCTTTGTATTTGACCGCCCCGAACAGGCTACTTCCCTCTCGAGCCACTCCCCACTCCCTCGAGGTGCCTCTTCGCGCCTTGCTCGTGGATTATTTTGCCTTTAACGCTATTTTACCGTTAGCTAGAAATCCCGTGGGTAACATATACATATATATATATATATTTACTATTGATAATCGTGATTTTTTGAGAATCATCTGTATTAATAAGTTATTACCAAATGACTTTGAAGTAATGTTGTCTGATGATGATGATGATGATGATGATGATGATGATGATGATGATGATGATGATGATGATGACAAGCTTTCGCTTGTGCCTTCACTTGGTGGAGGGCTTTGGTGAAGACTGTGAACCCTAGCATTTGCCACTTCTGCATTGATATGTAAATAAATATGAGTTTCCAAGAGCAAGATTAGAGAATAATATTTTATTAAAGTTATGCTAGATAAATAATTTACCTGTTGCCAAAATGAAAGCAAGAAAATGCAAACGCTCGTGGGTGTCATGTTATTGCTACTACTATATTGTCAGTTTTGATATAGACATCCTAAATCATGAATACTCCTTAGGTTATATATTGCAGTGCTCTCAGTGTATTCACATGTAATTTATAATTATAAATTTTTTTTTATTATTGGATGAACCTGATCCAGGAGTCAATACCACTGAGGAGGGGGTTCCAAATGCTGAGGAGTGGCTTACTGTGGGGAACAAAAAGAAAGGCCAGAAAGTGTCTGATGGCATCCAAAACCCTTCCAAGCAGAGGGGCTCAGGGTTGCCGCATGGGTAAGGCTGCACTATGGAATGTCAGGGGCCTTAACAGGCCTAATAAGCAGAAGGAGGTTGCTCTTTTCTGCAGGAAGTTCGCTTTAGAGTTGTTTTGTCTTGTGGAAACTAAAATAAAACAAGAAAAGATACAGAACTGTATGAGGTCTATGTTTGAAGGATGGGAAGTTGTGACAAATCTGGCCTGTGATCCTAATGGGAGAATGGTCCTGGTATGGAAGAGTGCTAGCTATGATGTGGGTGTTGTGCACATGACTGACCAGCTTATCCATACTGAAGTTAGCTACAAGGGAGGGAGATTCTACATGACCTGTGTGTATGCTAGGAATACTCTTAGGGAAAGGGTCCAATTGTGGCATGATTTATGTTCTCTTCATCCTACTGTTAACCTCCCTTGGATTGTGTGGGGGGATTTTAACAGCATTCTTAGGGTGGATGATCGAATTGGGGGAAACCAAGTACAAGTGAGGGAGGTAGAGGACTTTAAAGCATGTGTGGATTTCTGTGCTTTTGAGAGTATGAGGTGGAAAGGGTGTAGATATACGTGGTCTAATAAGCAACAAGAGGGTGCTAGGGTATGGAGCAAACTGGACTGGGTGTTCATTAATGGTGCGTGGATTCAAAAACATGTGGAGGTGGAAGCAAATTTTCTCACGGAAGGGATGTCTGATCACTCTCCTATACTTATATCTAATAGGCTTGGGACTCCTTCTCGTGCTAAAGCTTTTAAATTTTTTAACATTGGGCTTTGGCTCCTCAGTTTTTAGGGACTGTTAAGGAGCATTGGGATCATCCTTTTGAGGGCTCCAAGATGTGGTGTGTAGTTCAGAAGCTTCAGCTGCTTAGGAGGCCTTTGATGCTCCTAAACAAAAGTGTGTTCCCGGACATTGTAAATAGGACTGAGCAACAAAGGAGCAAACTTGCAGAAATACAAGGGAGAGTACATGATGACCCTTTAAATGCTGCACTTCTTAGAGAGGAACATGAGGCTGCCCAGGAATTTGAGTTCCTAAGTGTGGCCTCCTCCAAGTACCTTGCCCAAAAAGCTAAGGCTGAATGGCTGGAGCATGGAGATCATAATTCCAAGTTCTTCCATGCGGCTATAAAGCACAGAATATACAGAAACAGGATCACCTACTTACAGGCTGTGGATTCTGGGATGGTGATTGACAATCCTGGTGCTGTTATTGACCAGTTTCTGGAGCATTACAATTTGATACTTGGTCAGAGTGGTGCCTTGTCTGAGCATGTGCAGGATGAAGTGGTGAAGCTTGGTCCTTGTTTGACTGTAGAGGAGCAGTTAGGGTTGCTTCGACCTTTCACTGGTAAGGATGTAAAAGAGGCCATGTGGTCTATGAATGAGCATAAAGCCCCTGGCCCGGATGGATATAGCAGTGGGTTTTTCAAGAGTGCATGGCCAGTGGTCGGAGAGGAGGTCACTGCAGCTATCCTTGAATTTTTTCAAAATGGCCGAATGCTCAAGCAACTCAATAGTACCATACTTGCTATGGTGCCTAAGAAGACCATCCTTCCACTGTCATTGATTTTAGGCCAATTGCTTGTTGCAACATTTTGTACAAATGTATCTCCAAGATGCTTTGCTCGAGATTGAAAGAGGTGCTCCCTACTCTAGTGCATGAGAGTCAGAGTGCATTTGTTCAAGGCCGTTCCATCATCCACAATATATTGGTTAGTCAAGAATTGATAAGACATTATAAGAGGAAAAACACTTCACCTAGGTGTGTGATGAAGATTGATTTGAGAAAAGCTTATGACTCGGTAAGTTGGACTTTCTTGGAGAGTTTGCTACATAAACTGCATTTTCCTCCCAAGTTCCTTGGATGGATTATGCAAGGTGTAACCACTGTTAGCTATGCTATCTCCCTAAATAGGGGCACTCATGGGAGAATTATAGGCAAGAGGGGCTTAAGGCAAGGAGACCCCCTCTCACCTCTCCTTTTTGTGCTGGTGATGGAGTACCTCACTAGGAATTTGCAAATGGCATCTTGCTCTGATTGCTTCAGGTTCCATCCTATGTGTAAGAGATCGAAGCTTATCAATTTGTGTTTTGCAGATGATTTATTGATATTTTGCAAAGCCACATTGGGTTCTGTCCAAGCTGTGATGAGGGCATTGTCCCATTTCTCTGCTGTGTCTGGGCTGTGCGCCAACACGAGCAAGTCTAACCTATATGTTGCTGGGATTTCAGAAGCAAAGGAGTTGGAGTTGCAAAAGCTGACGGGGTTTGTGGTTGGTGAGTATCCCATGAGGTATTTGGGGGTTCCTCTTTCTCCTTTAAAGTGGAGTAAGATTGATTGTCAAATGCTAGTGGATAAAATAGTGACGAGAGTCAGGAGTTGGACTGCTCGGGCTTTATCATATGCTGGGAGGATTACGCTCATTAATGCTGTGCTGTCCTCTATGTATAATTACTGGGGAACCATATTTTTTCTTCCCAAAGGAGTGATCAAAGAGGTGGACAAGGTGTGTAAGAAGTTTCTGTGGGGAGAGACTGAAAAGGGAAAAGCTGTGCCTTTGGTTAATTAGGAGAAAGTTTGTCTACCCAAGACTCAAGGTGGGCTGAGCATTAAAAACTGCTATGTATGGAATCTCGCAAGCATTGGTAAGCAAATATGGCACTTGGCTTTGAAAACAGATGTTCTTTGGGTGAAGTGGTTGCATGAAATCTATGTGAAAGATGAGAGCTTCTGGGATTATGTACCACCCGCGGACTGCAGTTGGCATTGGAGGAAGCTGCATAAGTATAAGGTGATGTTTAAAGATGGATATGTGGGGAATATATGGAGGTTTTCTGCAGATGGCTGCTACACCCTTGCTTCAGGGTACGCGTTTCTCACGGCTGCTGCTCCTAAATGCCGTGTGAGCTCGGCTGTTTGGAATCGATATAATGTTCCAAAAGCACAGCTTTATCCTCTGGTTGGTGGCTCAAAAACGTGTGCTTACCAGGGATAGGATCTTGGCATGGGGAGTTCAGGTGCTTAACCGGGAGTGTGTGCTATGTGAATGTGAGGTGGAATCTGTAGAGCATTTGTTCTTTGACTGCTCCTTTAGCAGGACTGTTTTGAGGTTGGTAGAGCTGTGGTTGGAGATTGGGGTGTTTCCAAAACAGTTTGGGGATTGGCGAAGGTGGATGATCTGCTTGGGGAAGAGAAAGCATATGCGGGATAGGCTTTTGCTAGCATGGAACGCGGCAGTGGTGTATCATATTTGGGCGGAGAGGAATGGTCGGATGCATGGAGGCCCCAAACTGGATGCTGAGGGATTATTTCGAAGGATTGCTAGTGTGATGCGTGTGAGAATCTCAGTCTGTTGCCGTGCAAGGGTCAATAGCTCGGCGAGTATGATTTATCATCAGTCTACACGCTTTAGAGCGTAGCCTTTGATAGGTTGGAGGAATGGTGTGGTGATATGTAAAAAACTTGTTTGTGTGGTAATGAAGCTTATTCGTACCAAAAAAAAAATTATTTTATTACAAGTTCTTACTTTTATTTCTGGAAAATTGCAGTCAATGCCAAAACATCCTGGGAATTCTTGTATAATTGAAGAATGTCACCTTGTTGATTATCGTAATTCTTACTGATATTAAATAATTATTAGCTTTCTAAAGTTAGTGTCCAGTCAAATTTCGAGAAATAGGGAGTCAAAGTAATAATTTATACTATAGAAACTCCATAAATTAATAGATATAGGAATACTGAAAGATGTTAATCCAAGATATATTAATTTAATTTATAAACAAATATCAAACTTCTACTTAATTATTGTACCATAAATATACATCTCACGTAACTTAGGTTCACTTTACCCTAAACATGTGGGAAACGGCCAGCTCCTTTGGATTTCTGACACGTGTTCAAAATTTAAATTTTGATGACGTGTCAAAAATCTAACGAAAATCATTTTTGTTATGTGATGCGTCTAATTCTTGTGCTGTAAGTGAAAATGATGATGTCTTGCTTAGGTGTGTTCAAAGTTTGAATAAAATCTGAAAATTAGGTAGAATCGTAATGTTCGGATTTTTCGGTGCGGTTAATTCAGTTTTTTGGGCGATTTCGGTTTTAGATTTAGAAATTTTCAGTTTCCTAGTCGGATTTCCGTTTTCCAATAAACAACCCAGTAACCGAAATATTTTTAGTTATATATATTATTTATGTTGTGTAAATAGCTTTAACTTTAAAACTTAGTTTAGTTTAGTGATATATTTTAAATAGGCAAAAAAAGTGCTTGAACTATACCACAGTCTAACTGTTGGTCCTCAAACCTTTAAATGTGTCGTTTTGATTTTTTGCAAAACCCCTCATTTTCGTTCCTTTGACATAAAGAACAAGTAAAAGAACTAAAATGGAACACTGCAAAGTTCAGAAATCGAAACGGCACATTTAAAAGTTTAAGTACGAACAATTAGATTGTTTTTTATATATACATGATATTGTGTAAAAATTGATATAAAATTCATATTCGATCACCACAAGATTTTTTAACTTCTTTTATTTAAAAAAGTATCTCAACCCAATAACACTGTAATCGTCTATGCCTCTTGAAAACAAACAAGTTAAAGCATATGTAAAAACAAAGTTAATTGTTGTTATTCAAACTTTGAAAAATTTCGTTGTGATTGTGTGGGTATGCTCATGAAAATAACAAAAGAAAAAATCGTGAAATCGAAATTGAACTTTATGTTGAAGGTTTACTATAGCATGTTTGTAACATAAATTGTAATTATTCGTGCTCAAACTTTTAAATGTGCCGTTTTGTTTATTGAACTTTGCAAAAGTATTCCATTTTTTATTCTTTTACATGTTCTTTAGGCAAATTAACTAAAAAGTAACAGAATTTGCAAAGTTCGGGAACCAAAACGGCACATTAAAAAATTTGAGCACGGAAAATGAATCCGTCGTATAGTTCAAGCACAAATTTGCCATGTACTCTTTAAATATCTAGTCCAATTATATTCATACTTAACCCAACAAAACAAATATATTTGTTTATTGAAAATAATAAAGTAACTTATAACGAAAGGCATAAATGTAAATTATTTCTTCATTAAATACCTTATATAGTTATATTTTCTCATTAAAAGTAATTTACAAAACGGAATCTATCAATCAGATTAATTAAATATCTTCACTAAATAATTGTTATTCAACGAAAAATTGAAAGAGACCAAATTAAAACAATTCGATTATTGGATTAAACATATGTAAAATTGAAAACCGAGAATCCGCTCCGAAATACTAGAAAACTTTGCGCTCCGTTTGGTTTACGGATTTCGACGTGGAAAAGAAAAGAAAAGTGGAATGGTACGACACATGAAGCGTAATGTACAATGATTTACTGCGTATGACCACAATTTTCTTTTCTATTCCCCATCGAATTCCGCGGACCAAACGCAGTGGCGAACCGTCTAATAAAGATCCCTAGTCTTGCTAAGGCTTTTTCAACACAAAATCATTCCACACCACATATCTATATAGAAAATAGAAAGTCTAGCTTATCTGTCTATGTTCCCTCCACCCTTATCGCGAAGCTCGTGATGTGGCACAGAAATTAGGCAGGCTAAAAATAACTAAGATAAGCAAAAAATTAGCTCATGATAATTATTAAGAGAATTTAGTAAGAAATATGAGTTTCGTTGAAATATAAGGTTAGATTGTGAATGAAGACTCTTAGGACCTCCGACAGATTTTAGGGACCTCCAAAAGACTTTAGAGAACTAGCATCCACCTTAGGGAAGTGTTTTGGGACCTATTATGCTAAGCAGGTCCTGTCGTCCTGAGGAATCGTCATAAGAAAGCTATACTGAAGCCTGAAAGGACGTCTGACTGCGCCTGACAAAGCTATTCTAACAGTACTGCACCACACGATGTCCCAGAAGGTCTTGTCTCCAGGAATCTTGGGACGCATGCCAGAACAGCTGCAGGAAGCTCCTATATAAAGGGGACTTCGCCACTTCAACGATTCATTTTCATTTTCACCATTCAAAACACTTAGAAAATACCCTCTCTCTACAAAAAGACGTCCTTAGGTATTTTAGTAAGTGTTCTTGAGAAAAAGCGAGAGATATAGGTAGTTTTGAGTGTGTAAGTCTCCAAGATATAGTGAAAACCAGTTTCAGAGCGCCCGTGGACGTAAGATCTTCAAAGATCTGAACCACGTAATTCCTGATGTTATTTCGTTTACGTCCAAAGAGGTCTCAAACACGTCCCAAACAAGTCGCAAACACGTCCCTTTCACGTCCCGAACACATCCCTTTACGTCCCTTATGAACAAGCACCTTACGCACGTCCTAACACTTTGAGATATTAAACCTACCACTATATAAATTTCCCGAACCACATAAAATTTCTTTGATTAGGATAGCCCCATATCAGCTCGTTACACAATGCTTCCCATTGGAGCAAAGGGTGACGAGCTTAGAAAGGATACAATTCGTTTTTCTTTTTAGTTTAGATAGAATAAACCAATCTCTCAATCCTCACCTTATTATCTTGCAATATAGCACTTCAATCGATTCTTTATTATGTTTCTTGTGTTCAAGGAATCACTTTCTAGCATTAAAACATATTTCTTAATAAATAGAAAATCAAAATATGTTAACACAAACAAAGATCTATTTTTCCAACCCATAGCCCAACGACTTTATATTTTCGATAAAGCATCGAAAATCCAACGAGTTGGGATGGTGCTCCCACATGGATAGGAAATAATTAATCCACAAATAGATCAAACGCAAGACTTAATGAAAAATTAGTTTCAGTTTAAGCCACCTGCGTTGCACGGGTTATTTTTAAGAGATTTTTTTAGTTTACTAGATCTATTGTTATTGGAAAGACCCTAGATCCGCGATGGGATTATTTTATAGTGGACCCGAACCCGCCCATTTATTCCATAGTGGACCTGAGACCCGTCCATTTATTTTATAGTGGATCCGAGAACCGCCCAATTACACGACTGCTTTAATAACAGTCGTGCAAAAATAGGACAAACCCTAAATAAATGTTAATCATAGATTATAAAATTAGAAACATAATTATGTAGAACTTCAAATAAAGAAATCAGAATAAATATTCCAATGCATACTCTTTACACCCGCAAGAAACTGGACGAATGTACAAAAACTATTGCACGACTGTTATTGAAACAATCGTGTAATTTAGGAAACAGGAGGTGAACGATGCAGTAGTGCATTATAACAATATACATCAGTAGTAGTGCATTATGTTCTTATTACATACCGTTAGTTAAGTATCTCTCACCTAATTGTTGTAGATTCATACTCATTACACTCGCAAGAAACTGCACGACTGTACGAAACTATTGCGCGACTGTTATTGAAACAGTCGTGGAACGACGCAGTAGTGCATTATAACAGTATATAACAGTACTATTAAGTTCTTATTACATACCTTCAGTTAAGCAATCTCCCACCTAATTGTTGTAGAATTCATGGTAAACAATGTTGACTATTGCATCATCTTGAAGTTTATTTTTTTGTCCCACATTCTATATGAGTCCAACACCAAAATGCTCTCATTGGCCAGGTTTTGTCACACAGATCAATCTTTTTGGTGTGTAATATAAAATTATTGCAGGATTATCCATAGCTTTTTATAAAATAGTAATGAAAATCATATTCTACAGTCTCTCAGTCGTATAGTCTTTCAGTCTTACAATGTCTAAGTAGTGCAGTTGATAAATGTGCATCGTATGTTTTACAATGTTTAAGTATTAGTTGTGCAGTCTTATAGTCGTATAATGTTTAAAGTAGTGGAGACCAATGTTCAAACAGCTTGAGATTTGATCAATTTGAGGTTTGACTCTGGGGCGATTGTTACACTAAGTAGTCTTTTAGTTGCCGTCTTACAAAGCTAATTTTATCATAACCTAATATAATGTCAACCCGTGAAGCAGTCTTATAACATTGTTATTAACAACAACTTCAACTTTTTATTATATAGAATAATAGTAGATCAATGGAGGAGTCTTGCAATATTGATGCTAAAAGAATTCTTACCAATCTCCGATTCCTTAGCTTGAAGGTGGGTAGAGTGGACTTGAGTTCTCTTCCTCATACTTCGACACGTTGAAGATCAAAGAGCCGAGATGCAAAACAGAGTAATGAAGTTATATGTTTATATGACAATATCTTGATCCCATAACTATTTACTCAATATACATTTCCCATATAAAACTATTGCATTATACATTACAAATAATTTTATTTTGCGTTCACCATAATAATATTTCAGTCGTGTATTGTGAAGAATGCCAACATTCAGATATATCAGTAATGCAAATTAAATGTTTCTAATGAATGTCAGTCGCTGAATAAAGTTATAAGAGTCATAAGGTGTAATGCATTATACAATATAAATAATCATAATTTTGCATGATACATGAGAAATTATTTTTAATTGATGTCATAATAATAGTTATGTCGTGTATTGTAGAGAATGTCCGATATATTTGTTATATGTGTAACTATATAAAAAATATTGCATTATAAATTAATTATATTTACTTGATCTGGTCTGGCCATAATAATTTTTCAGTCATGTATTGTGAAGAATGTCAACATTCAGATGCTCGTATCAGTAGTGCAAATTAAATGTCCACTACGCTGAGTATTAGCTGAAGAAAATATAAAGATTATGTATCTGAATTTCAAAAGCCATCATCTTTTGCTTGTTAAAATAAGCATTCTAGCGTATTTGATACAACATGCCATTAACTCAGTAAATGTATCAATAAAAAAAAGGCAAATTAAAATGGTAAAGACTAACAAAGTAATCGAAACAGATGCATGTGCTTTAGATGATTGATATTGGTAAGCTCATCGAGAAATAATCTTGGCCCTTATTTCTCTCCCTAGAATAACACTCGGCTGCAATCTCCAAATGTACGGCCATCGTAGGTGGATCAGTAAAATAAATTTTGACGCGTCACTTTAACAACAAAATTCTGTATATTTTTCTTCAGCGAGTACTTAGCCACATTTTCCCCACTAACCAAGGCTCCGAATGGAGAGAAAGTGCTATACAGTGTAAGTGATAAGCAAAAGATGAAAAACTAAATAAAAGGCCAATCTATATTCATATCTTCCTATTTGGGCAGTATCAAGGTAGACAAATCAGGAATTCATAATGTGAATAATCCTCAGCAATCTGTATCATTCAGAACTGATATATTGAGTGGGAACAACTGCTCGTTACACGATTTAAAGCAGCCCATGGAGATTAGAAAGAAAAGAATAGATTGAAACTGTAAAACACATACCCAACCGAACCATCATTAGTGCTTATCTGTCTCTTCCTTTTAAGTTTCTTGGGAAGCTTCGAACGCACTAAATCTCGCCAAAGCTGCTTTCCAAGTTCAACCACTCCTCTAAAAGCATTGGCCTTTCCTCTTTCAACTTGGGCGCTGATGTTCTAAAGTACCCAAGGGCTCTTTCAAACAGCTGACGAATGGATAGATGAGTAAAAACAAAGAGGTTGGAATACTTAAGCTAACATTGCTGCGAGTTAAATTGAAAAGTAATAGGAAAGAAAATGGGGAGGTTTAATTCTTACCTCTGGCGCGTGTTAGGCATTTCTTCCTCTGTTGGTCGTCTGTTTCACGTGAATCGCGGTTCTCCAAGTTCTCTTCCATGGCAGAAGCCTCAAACTTGATCTTCAGCTGCTGGGAAGAAGATGACTTGTTCGATTCCCTCTCGGACAACCTCTCCTCTAGCTTGGCCTTGCTGAAGCTCAAACAGGCGTGTATTCTCGAATCGCCGAGGTCGCGTTTGAGGAAGGAGAGGTTCGAGTGTGACCCTTCAATTCTATCGACTATTAACTATTAAGTAATTAAATACTCTTTAAGTCTGTATAGTTTCCTTATTAACTGGGTACATGAATGTATGTGTAAGACCGAGCTTCATAATGAATACAAATGTAATTATAAAAGATAACAAAATGGTATACGTTTGTTTGCAATTTATATATATAAAGATTAATGTAAAATGGCATGTAGTAATTCCATTCACATATAGGGCTAAAATAGTCATTATTTTTACTATTTTTATAATACCATAAAAACCCTCACATAATGATCATGGGATTGTTCAAAGGGGAGTGGCATTTTTCGTAATAAATTCCATATATAAGCCTAAGTCTGAAGTCCTTATCAAACTTTTGTATAGTATAGATTAAGATAAGGACAATTTTTCACGAACCTTCATGGGCCATTAATTAATAGATTACATGTGGTATACAAAAAGCGTAAATATGTATTGCCTTATAACTTTAGCTGAGTTATCAATTTGCTACTGTTAGGATCGGTCAGCGTGTTTAGAGGGGGTGAATAAAAACTTGTTAGTTTTTCGGATCTAAACCGGTTAAGATTTCATACCAGTGCTCGATAATCTTTTGTGTAACTTGTGCGAAAGCAAATCGGTCGGTTACTGTTGGCCCTTTTATTACCAAACAATGATCAAAAGAAAGGATTAATGTGTAAACCGTGAAGAATACCTTGAGTGCGTGTTAGTGTGTGTATTTCTATGGAAAAGTACAAGGTGGCTTACCTTTTGATTTCTTTTGATAAACCCTAATTAGGGTAAGTTGGGGCTTTATATACCACAAGTATTTGGTATAGTAAAGCCCAGTCCCAAACTCTTACTAATTATTCCAAGTCACCCCATACTACAACAACCCATTACATAAACACATATTAACCCAAGATTACATAAATTAAAGGATGCTACAATATATTCCTAACAATCTCCCCCTTAGCATCCTTTTCGCTTTGGTGTCCTTGGTGTCCTCTTCTTCTTGGGTTTCTTCTTGAGTCCAAGTCCGAACTTGTATGATCGTATCATTCTTCGTAATGATATTTTATCTGAGATGATGTTGATCAGCTTCTCGTAGTTCTCCTGGACTTCTGCTACTTCGAACCTTAGCTGCTCCAGAATCCTTCCGAGTTTGCTTCGAATGATCAGCAGCGTTCCATCGCTGAATTTGGCAATCTCGGATGTTTTCATCAGCCTCTTTTCTCCCTTCTAGTTGATGTAGACCACTGATGGATCGTAGTCTTCATTAATTATGTGGCTTTCACCAAGACTTGGGTCGGGGACTTCGAAGGATGGATTCGTGAGATTCACCATCTTCATGTTGCTTTCTACCGCCATTTGAATGTCGTGAGTCGTTGAATTTGATTTGGCGCATCATGAATCACTTAAGAGTGACGTATCCCACCTTTAAGTCTGGATTCTGAAGTGTTCCAAGAAATCTGAAGCTTCTCATTATCTGATCAACGTCTTCACCTATGATGTAGGAGAGATCGCCTTCAGTCAGTTCCTCGACTGTTCAATCTTCTCACTGCACTTTGTAGAAGGATATTCATAGAAGACAAGACGACCTCGCCGTACCCCCAAGACTTTGCTGATTCTGGCTTTTTCTTTCTCTTCTCTTCTAAGAGTATCAACATTAGTATCTTTTCCTCTCCACACAAGCCCTCTACGAAGAGAGAGTAGGTATCGTACAGCGGTTGGTCTTGGGAGATGAGTTAGGCCTCTCAGGTCAAGCTCGTCTAACTTCTTGATCCTATCTTCCTTCCTCCAGATTCTTCTCCGTATCTCTTCTTGATATGGAGCGTTCACTTTGACATTTTCCCACGGTGGCTTCTGTTCTCCTATCTTCGACTTCTAGGGGCACTCATCATCGACAACAACGTGTTTGAGAAGCTCAAGAAGTTCTGGAATGTCAGCTTCGTAGTCTTCACCTTCCTCGAGTTCATCATCGTCGATAAGGGCCAGGCTAACATTTTCCTTCATGAGGAAGTATCTGGCAATCCAATAAGCCCTTGCCAAGGCTGGATGCATCGGCTTTGTTAACCAGTCATCGTTGAAGATGTATTTTTCTATCATTGTGTGTGGGTTGTAAAGTGTTTCGAGAAATATGATTGGTTCATTTGACTAAAGGGATAGGATGGGAGAGGATGGAGATATCAGAGGGCTGCTTTGGCTTATGGGAGGAGGAAGAGATAAGCTCATAGCTGGTGAGGAGGGCTGTTGGGTTGTTTTAGTAGTAGTTCGGGTAGATTTTTTTGTTTGTGTGGGTGCAGGTGATTTTGCTCTGGTTGGTGTTTTGGTGGATGTTGATGATAGCTGCTGTCGAAGCTGAGCCGCTGGTGTGGGTTGCTTCTCCCCCTCGGGACGACTCCCACCGTCCGAGTCGTCATGTCGTTGAGTTGATGGTTGGGCCTCGCCTCAGCAGGTGAACGGAAGCTCAAGACGTCTAAGAACCTCCGCTTCATACTCCGTGAGATTTGGTGCAGTGCGAAGTCTGGCGATGAGGACGTCAATGAGTTCTGTGATGGAAACGTTCCATTGGCCTCCGTCAGGGTCATCGGAGGGGTCCTGACTGGGACGTTCTTCTTCAGTGACGGGGGCTTTGCCTTTGTCTCATGTCGAAGTCCCAAGTTCATTGCACATTTGGGTCATGATGGAATCTTCGAGACCTTTTGCGAATTCTGCAAGGTGGTCATTCAGCCTGGCCTCCGTCACGAACGGGGAAAATAACCTGGCGGAGTCACGAAGATGTTCCGTCGTCACAACATCAGTAGAAGGTACTGATGTGCTGCCTGTTTGCACAGGACTTGAAGAACCGGGGCCACTCAGGCTCACCGTTGACATCAATGCTGAGACCGGCTCAGATCGATGGCCCAAGTCCGTAGCTGCTGTGAGGTTGACTATGTTGGGTCTTCCGCTCTGTTCCGTACTAGACTTTAGTACAGAGACATTGTGGAGCATTCTGTCTAGATCACTAAGATCTAGAGGTGCAGAAACTAGAGTAAGTGTCCTAGAAAATGGGAAAATTATGGATGGTGAGGGCACTAGACTAGTCGTGATCAAGGAAGGTGCAGTCTGAGGCTTATGACTGCTTAGTTCATCTACCTCCTCCGAGCGAGGTGGTGATGGATGACGTGGCACCTCGTGTGTATGTGAAACAATCATCTGTTGGGAGATGATTGGTGGCTAGGGAGGGTAGTTTGCGCGATTGGACCCGATGTCGCGACTTCTACTTGGGGGAAGACAAAGTCATCCCCTGCACCTATTGGCTCGGTCCGGTTTATTTGTGGACTAGTGGACTGAGGAGTACGGTCGTGTTTCAGTTTAGTATGCCGTTCCTTTTGACTGCTTCTGTCATCCCATTTGGATTTTCTCTTTCGTTTGGCTTTGGGGATGAAGAGCTTCCTAGACCTACATTTGGCTGTGAGGGTTGGCTTGTCCCGGGGTTAGGTTCAACTGGGATGTGTTGACCATGGGAACATCATCAAGGTAGTTGGCTCATAGGTATTTGAGAAGCTTCGGCTCAGTTGGATCGAGGAGTCGAAGTAGATGGTCTGGTGTGATAATGGCCTCCTGATCAAGCTTGCTTTTTGTTGATTGAAGTTTGGTGAGCTTTGGAGCTTGATAGCCTTCAGTTCTGGGTCGGCGCTCTATTTCTGGATGAAGATCCACGAGGTGTTGGACGATGACAGGGAGCCACCGTAGGCAAGGAAGAACTGGCTTCGTGGATCCGAGACCTCGCCTTCGTAGTTGATCACGGATGTCCGTCCAGATCAGTTGGGCGACATCATAATTCTTCTTGAAGACGATCCCATGGAAGATTAGCATGATGTTGCGGTTGCATTTGTCAGACCCTGCGTGCTTCGGCGAGAGAAATTTGTTGACGATCAGAATAGGGTCCGCCAAGGTCTAGGGATGTCTTTGGCAGTGAAGTCAGGGAGGTGAATAGAGTTTTGGGCCTTTGGTTTGTGGCCCATGAATAGGAAGTCCCTGATCAGGTCATCGTTGGAGGGATGGGAATCATATAGTAGTGAGTATGGTAGGTTCAGTATGGAGCGAAGAATGGTTTGGTAAAAACAACTATGGTGTTGTCGATTTTAGTGGAAAGACGAGTTGTTTTTGGGTTATTTGTTGGGTTATGAAGGGTGGACCAAATTTGTTGGACATAGACTTCTGGGATAACCTCCGTGATATTTAGGGCTGTTTTCAGAGGGTGGTTTGCTAGAATTTTGATAATAATAGGATCTGGGCACGAGGTGTTGTCAAAGTCAAGTTGAAGGTTGTTGGGTGTTCTCTGTGCCCAGTCCTTTGAAGCAAAAATCTCATCAATCTGTCGCGCCATTATAATATATCTGTAATATAATATCAAAGGATTAGTAGGATCCAACCATTACAACGCTTGGAAAGAGAATGTAATGTACGAGTCAAAGGCAACTGTTGTAATACATTAGGACTTAGAGAACTTTTGACAAAATTTTGAATAGCTAGGACTTAGAGAAATTTTGACAAAATTTTGAATAGCTAGGACTTAGAGAAATTTTGACAAGATTTTGAATAACATTCGGCGACATTGGAAAAATCAGTTCGGCCAAGTAATTCAAAGCATAGTTTCGATCGAAAGACCTGAATGGTGCGAAATTAAATCAAGTTTCAATTAATAGACAGTTTCGCTAGATTGTAATGCGAAATTGAATTTTTTGTTAGATTCGGGCGAATGTAATCAATCGGGCAATTCAAATTATAGTGCTTATATTTCGGTTTCGATCGAAACTGCAGAATAGTATGATTTAAATCATGTTAGAATAAAAAGCCAGTTTCGGGCGGAAGTCCTAAGTCGAACGATTTAAACCTTAGTAAAATTATAAAATCCAGTTTCGGTCGAAAGTGGTGGAATCGCTCGATAACTCTCAGAATAATTAAAAAAAACAGCCGACTATGTGGTGAAATCGAAGCATGAGTATCGGGCGAATGAAATCTGCATCGAAACGCAGTTTGAAAGCGATTCGAGCGATTTCACTCAAACCCTAAACATGCCAATCCTACAAAAAAAAGGAAAAAAAATCAGTTTAGAACTGCAGAAAGAAGGTTATTCCTTACCAATAGTGAGTTTGAAGCTGCCATAATAATAAAAAAACAGAGTTTGTGTGGGACGGTGATGAGATTTGTGTGCGATTGTAGAGAGATTTTGAAAGTGGATTTGGGAGAATCGATGAGGAAAGACAGAGTTTCGGGCGAAACATTATATATATAGGAAGAGTTTCGCCCGAAACGAGTCTCAGTTTCGCCGATAAAAAAATTACAAAGGGATAAAAATTTACGTTTCGATCGATTCGATTTAGTTTCGGGCGATTATCAGTTTCGCCGTGGAAACTATAAAATGATTTAGAACTTTTAGTTTCGATCGAAACGAGTTTCGGGCGATAGCCAGTTTCGCCGAGAAAATATTTTAAATATTTGAATATTTTAGTTTCGATTGAATTTAAATGAATTTCGGGCGATACTCAGTTTCCCCGTGTGAAATTATAAAATGTTTATAATTTCTGTTTCGATCGAATCGAAATAGTTTCACCGTGTAAAATCATAAAAGGATTTAGAACTATCAGTTTCGACAGAAGCGATTTATATTTTAAATAAGGGGAATATTTCAATTTTGATCGAATTTGAAGAAGTTTCGCCGAGAAAATTTTTGACTTAAGACTATTCCACGAGTTTACTGTACATTTCAATTTGAAGGAAAATTTGACGAAAAATCATAGAAGTTCCCCCTTAATTTTTGCAAGGTGTTCAAAAAACTCCCCCTAAATTAGTGCATAATTTATATAGACTCCCCCTAGATCCATGCATAATTTTTTATAAGACTCCCCCTAGATATGATAGTAGGATTTTCAATATACACATGTAACATATAGAGCAGAAGTAAGTGACTTGTTTACACAATACCAAGTTCATGTAGGGACAATCGATCATGTCTTATAGTTCAACATGCCTAACCTAGATACCAAGAATTGGAATCGCTTTTCATCCAATGCTTTAGTGAATAAGTCAGCAAGTTGAAGACTGTGTGAACAAAATGCATTTCGATTGTACCTTGTTCTACATGTTCCTTGATAAAGTGATATCTAATATCTATATGTTTTGTGCGTGAGTGATGTACTGGATTACTAGTTATAGCAATAGCACTTTTTGAGTCACTAAAAATGGGAATACGATTTAACGTTATGCCAAACTCTCATAGATGGGTTCTCATCCACAAAATTTGCGAACAACAACTCGCAGCAGCGACATATTCTGCCTCTGCTGTCGAAGTTGAGACACAATTTTGTTTTCGAGACGACCAGCTTACGAGTTTACCCCCGAGAAATTGAGCGGCTCCAGCTTGCATCCCGCGTAATCGGCGTCCATGTATCCTACGAGTTCGAAGTTTGACTCCATTGGGTACCATAGATCTAGATTTTGAGTTCCCTTGAGGTATTTGAAAATTCTCTTGACGGCGAGCATGTGAGACTCCTTTGGATCAGCTTGAAAGCGAGCACAAAGACACGTGGCGAACATGATGTCAGGTCGACTCGATGTGAGGTAAAGCAAGGATCCTATCATGCCTCGATAAGTCGTTTGGTTAACAGATTTTCCTGATGAATCTGCATCAAGTTTGCATGAGGTGGACATGGGAGTGCTGACAACATTTGAGTTGTCCAAGTTGTACTTCTTGAGTATGTCGTGAATGCACTTGGATTGACTGATGAGGATTCCATCATGAAGCTGCTTAACCTGAAGGCCTAAGAAGAAGCTTAGTTCGCCCATCATACTCATTTCAAATTTCTGTTTCATTAGGTCTCCGAAGTTCCTGCACATTCTTGAGTCCGTTGAGCCAAAGATGATGTCGTCGACGTAAATCTGTACCGGCATAATGTCAGAGCCGTCCTTCTTGATGAAGAGAGTCGTATCGACCTTCCCTTTGGTGAAGTCGGAGGAGCTGAGAAAATCTGAAAGGACCTCGTACCAGGCTCTGGGAGCTTGTTTAAGTCCATAGAGAGCTTTATCGAGTCTGTAAACGTGGTCTGGGAGTATTGACAAAACCTTCAGGCTGAGATACAAAAACTTCTTCCTTCAGAATTCCGTTGAGGAATGCAGTATTGACATCCATCTGGAAGACTGTGAAGTTCTTGTGTGCAGTGAAAGCTAAGAAAATCCCGATGGCTTCAATTCTTGGGACTGGAGCATATGTCTCATCATAATCGATACCTTCCTGTTGATTGTATCCTTTTGCAACCAGCCTGCCTTTATTTCGTATAACAACTCCTTGCTCGTCCTTTTTGTTCTTAAACACCCATTTAGTTCCTATGATAGTTTTCCCAGGCGGTCTAGGTACTATGTTCCAGACTTTCAACCTCTCAAACTGATTGATTTCCTCCTGCACTGCGATTATCCAATCTGGGTCAGCGAGTGCTTCAGCTACTTTGCTGGGTTCCTTTTGACTGAAGCAGGAATATATGCTTTCATTTATCGTTGATGCTCGAGTTGTTACACCAGTGGAAGGGTCCCCAATTATTGTGAGTTTGGGTGTGCTCGAGTCCACTTTCTTGTATTCGGTTATGATGATCCAGCTGCATTTGTATCATGTATTGCTTCTTCATTTTGAGCAGCCTGATGTTCTGTTTCTTCTCCAGGTTGAGGCAGTACTGACTCTCCCGAAGAAATTCTATTGTCGAATCAGAGTGCTGAAATGTTTCAGTGGCTGAGCTGGAGATGATCTTAGTATTAGTTGGGAGTTCACCGTTGTCGTCAATATGATGATTTTCCATCGTAGGAAGGGAATCGTTATTGCTAGTCTCTGCAGAAACATTATTTCCTGGTGCTACATAAGATGTTGGAACCGTGGGTTAAGATGTTGGAACCGTGGGTGGCGACGGCCTAGAGAAGAGATCCTCGAATAAGAGATCGAGTTCCAC
Organism: Craterostigma plantagineum; assembly: GCA_027422505.1. Lineage (NCBI taxonomy): Eukaryota > Viridiplantae > Streptophyta > Magnoliopsida > Lamiales > Linderniaceae > Craterostigma > Craterostigma plantagineum. The sequence goes on along the minus strand of JAPQWV010000047.1, from coordinate 5,132,322 downwards.
GTCACTCAATATATTGGATTTTGAAGTTTCGCCCACGGAAGAAGTGTGGTTGATCCTTTGTCAATTCTCGTAGAAGTCCGGGTTCTGGACTGATTTGTGCAGAAGCTACTTGGTCTACTTCATCAAACGTTACGTTAATGCTTTCCATAACCGATCTTTTCTCCTTGAGGTATACTCGATAGGCTTTGGATGCTGTCGAGTAACCCACCAGTATCCCTACAAACGCTTTTGGGTCGAGTTTGCCTCTATCTTCATGATCGTTTGCTACGTAGCACTTGCATCAAAAGACTCTCAGGAAAGAGGCATCCGTCACTCTGCGATTTATCAACTCGTAGGGAGTCCTATTGAACCTCTTGTGAAGGGAGCCACGATTTTGAGTGAAACAGGTTGTGTTCATTGCTTCGGCCCATAAGAAATGAGGTAGTCCAGAGTGAATAACGAGTGTACGAGTTGCTTCAACTAAGGTTCTGTTCTTGGGCTCGACTACACCGTTTTGTTGATGTGTTTTTGCCGCTGCGAACGGTTGGGTGATTCCAAGTGATGCATAGAAGTCACTGAGCTTTTTGTTTTAAATTCTGTCCCATTGTCAGTTCTGATGATTTGGACACTTGGTTGGTAGAGGTTTTGTGCGGTTTTGATAAACTCAATGATTAGACCTGGAGTTTCGTCCTTGGTTCTGAGAAATTTGGTCCATGTGTAGCGCGAGAAATCATCCACAATAACCAACACATATCTTCGCCCATTGATGGTCTGAGTGCACATAGGTAAACACAAATCTATATGAATGAGTTCGAGAGGTTTGGAAGTTGAGGCTATGTGTTTGGTCCGGTGAGATGTTTTCCTTATCTTTCCCATTTCACATGCCGAGCAGAGATGCTCTTTGTGATATCTGAACAAGGGAAGTCCTTTGACCAAGTTTTCTGATCGTAATTTGTTAAGGTCTTTGAAATTGAGATGTGAGAGTCGCTGATGCCAGAGATCGTTCTGATGTAGAGAAGCACGTGAGATGAGGCACGTCGGTCGGACAGTTTTGAGATCAATGGAGTAGAGATTTGTCTTTCTGTGGCCAGTGAGTAGCTCTCTTCCATTGTTGTCTGTGACACTACATTTGTTGGTCTCGAAGTTCACCTTGTAGCCTTTGTCACAGAAACGTCCAATGCTGAATAAATTGTAGCTCAGTCCTTCGGCGTAGGAGACCCCTTTGATGGTCAGCCTGTCATGGATGAGATCACCCGTTCCTAACATGGGTGCGGATTGGTCGTTTCCGAAGTAGACCTTTCCGAGAAATCCCTCAGAGAAGTTGCTCAACAGCTCTTTGTTTCCAGTCATGTGTGAGGAGCAACCTGAATCTAAGTACCACACATGACGGACCTGCAAAAAGAATCAAGTAAGCTTAGGTACCCATTTATAGATGGGCCCTTCTTTGATAACAGGTGTAGAAGCTAACATATTTGTTGCTAGATTTAATTCTTTGGTGGATTTGTTGGATAGCTGGTTTAAGAACCCACGCATGACAATTTCCTATGAGATGTAGTTGGGATTTTGGGATCCAAATTTGTTTTTGCCTTAATTTCTTGTTCTGCTTGGTCTTGAAGGTGGTGTGTTTCTTTATCTTAGATTTGATAGTATGATTGGTGAGCGTAGAAGATATGTCCTTATAATGACCGCTATGCGACGTTGAAGCGTTTTTGCTGAAATGATTGTCATGAGGATGGGAAAATACATCATTGTTTACATGACAATATTTCGATTTTTGGGCATAAAATAACGAAACACGATCTGCGACATTACAAGAAGTCACTTTTGGAAATGCAAAAGATTTGGGAACTTGAGAAGAAAGGTTTGAGACTGGTCTCTTCTTATCAGGGGTTGATGTTTTTTTGCTGCGCCAGATCGAACCTTCTTTGCTTCCTCAGATCTCACGCCTTTGCCTGTGGATACATGTGATACAAAGTTAGTGTCGGATAAAGGAATTTTCTTCGTAGTTTGCTTGCATTTATATGTAGAGGACTCTAGAACAGGACGGGAGGTGGAGGGTCTGTAAGCGTCAGGGAAGTTTTCAAGAGTATAAATTTTGCTTAACAAAATAGTTCTCTCTTCTTCGTGAGCTTTCTTTTCTGATTCTAGGGAGGCTGTCAACTCGCTGATTTTGCGAATAATCTCTGGAATATAGATAGACGAATAAATGGGTTTAGCCTCCTCGTCAATGCTTTCCTGAGTTTCAGGTCCAAATGGTGACATATAATCATCAGAGAGTGGAATCACTCTAGTTTTATAGCTATCATTGAGTTCTGTGTAGTCACACTCGATTTGGGCCCATTCTTTATTCCTCCATTCCGTTCATCAGATTCAGTCACCTCAATTGATCCTATGAAGGGCCTTAGTTGCTGAAGGCTCAACCCAAAACGTTTCATGCTGTACAGAGAATGTACTTTATCTTTTTCAGGGTTAGTGGTGGGTTCAAATCCCAATCCTTTGAGGGGATCATAGAATTCTACATGAGTAGGTTGGCTAAGAAAGATGGTTCGTTCATATTGACCTCTTTTGGTGTTAATGTCCTCTAACTCTTTGACTTTCTTGTATAGACGAACGCGTTCGTTGGTGATTAGTTCATATTGAGACAATACGTTTACTCGTTCTTCTTTGCTATCTTTCAAGTTTCTACAGATATCACTAATTTGTTTTTCCTTCCTTTCTATAAGATCTTCTAAAGTCTTCACTTTAGTTTCAGACAAGGTTAAAAATTCTTGGAAAATAGCTATCTCTTCCTGTTGTTTGTTTAGTAAGGCATAATTTTTGTCAAAAGAGCTTTGGAGTTCTGAGTAATCCTTATGGTGCATGGAGAGTTCGGCTATCCTACGTTCAAGATTGACAAAATCATTTAGAGATGGAGTGTATACCTCCAGGTCCGATGAAGAGAAATCCGTCCTGTCTGACCCTATAGCTGGCTCGTCCTCGTCTGAATCATCATCATTGCTTTTCACCATGAAGGCTATTTCATCTTCCTCCTCGTCAGACGTGTCCTCCAGCCATTCCTCTTCCTCGACAACCAAGACAATTCCCGCCCCCTTGCGTTGTGAGAGCTGAAAATTTTTCTTGTAGTATTCAGTGTTTTTCTTCTTAGGTCTGAAGCATTCAGATGCAAAGTGTCCCGATTTCCCACAGTTGAAGCACTTCTTTAATACTTCAGATTTCTTAGTTTCAGCCTCTTCAGGGGCAACGAACTTCTGTTTCCCGCCCGAGGTTCGTTGTTTGTTGAAGGAAGATGATGATTTCTTGGCGCTCATCTTATTGACCGTCTCTGAGATAATAGCCAGTTTCTTTCTGATTGATTTGAGTTCGTCCTCAGATTCTTGGGTAGATTCAGCGTTGTCAGAAGTGTCGGATTGTACAGCATGTTTTCTTTTGGAAGTTCTCGAGCTTCTGTTGCTTGACTTAGAGGTCACGAGTGCAATTGGTTCCATGTCGACATTTGTTTCCTTCGTTCTTGATTTCTTTGACATACTTGGAGTATTGTGAGAGGTTATCGTGTAAGGAGTGAATGTCCATAGCATCCAGATCTTTGTTCTGTTGCTTAACCAGAACTGCAATCCGTCCCCACTCAGGTTGAAGTGTGGAAAGGAACTTGATGTTGTGTTCGAGGATGGAGCCTTGGATGTTGATCTTTCTCATCTCGTTGATGATGGTCAGGAAACGAAGGTAAACATCTCGAAGTTCTTCCCCCTCCTTAGCTTTGAAGGAGTCATAGGCAGTGACGATGCTGGACTTCCTAGAAAGATTGCTAACTTCTGTCCCAACTATCATTTGCATACTTCATCCCAGATTTCCTTTGCAGTGACCATTGCGTCGACTTGCTTGTAGACATCATTTGGTAGGGCCTGAAGTACGTAGTGTCGAGCAAGCTTGTCCGCTCTGGCGCGTGCTCTCTCAGCATCATTGTATCGACTAGGGTCCTTAGGATTCTACTCTCTGGTGGCAGGAACCGCATCGGGTTGAGCAGGGATGATGGTCCAAAATTGAGCAGGTCCCTCAAAAATGGAGGAAAGCATGTCGTTTGCGAGGTCTACATCCTTGATTTCGATGAAGTTGATGAATCGTTGCTTCCATATGCCGTACTCTCCCCATCTTAGTAGTGGTACACGGTTGCAGATCCAATAGCAAGACCGTCCATGTTTTTGTTTGGTAATAATCGCTAACGCGAAATAGATCTGCGAAATGAATTGATTTAGTTTCGAATGAAAAATAGTCAAGTTTGAACAATTTCTGAGTGTTGAGCCAGTGTAAGTAAATTCATTAATGAATTCTGCCGTACTTTAAATTTGGATGATTTTGTGTAAGACTTGAGGATCGGACGATTGGAGTTCCATGAAATTGAGATTTTGTCAACTCAATTTTTTTTGTGATTGATCGATTCTATTCCTATAGAAGTAAGCTCGGCGAGTTTGATATAAGTGTTGATAATCGGGCGATAGAGATTCCAAGATAATAACATCGGGCGATGGAAAATTCAATTTGGAGTTCTAGAATCGAGCTAAAGAGTTTGAATTAGGCTAGTTTTGGGCGATTCTCACTTGGAGCGATTTTAATTTGAAAATTTTTGTATCGGCCGATAGAAGTGTTCGATTTTCGGGCAATTTTGGTCCAATTAGATTGAGTTTCGATCGACTGAATTGAAAGTGGCTAATCGGGCGATTGAGTATCGGGCGATGCACTAAAATGAACAGTAATCGCCGAGATATTAGTCGATCGAAACAAGGAAATTGGTACTGTAGCCTTTCGGGCGAGACACGAGTCGGCCGATTGAGCGAAAATGATTGAAAATTGCCGAAATTTCAATCGGGCAAAACTTCTCACAGTGATTTGGTTTCGATCGAAACCTTCAAATTTGATGGTACTGTTCTATAGCCTACCCGAAAGTGATGAACGGTTCAGCAAAAATCAGATTTTCAGACTCGTTTTGCTTAAATCTTACTCAAACTTGACGGAAATCGACGTGAAAGACCATAAATGTACTCATTATCAGTTTTCTAATGTCTTAGGCGAAAGAATCACTGAAACGATTTGAAAACACACAAAAACGGTGAAAATGAGTTTTCAAGCAAAAAACTTCTTCAAATCACGTTGGAATCGAGCTATACTGGATTCAAATCGAAGATGTTGATCCTAGTTAGGCTCTGATACCACTTGTTGGCCCTTTTATTACCAAACAAGGATCAAAAGAAAGCATCTAATGTGTAAACCGTGAAGAACACCTTGAGTGCGTGTTAGTGTGTGTATTTCTATGGAAAAGTACAATGTGGCTTACCTTTTGATTTCTTTTGATAAACCCTAATTAGGGTAAGTTGGGGCTTTATATACCACAAGTATTTGGTATATTAAAGCCCAGTCCCAAATTCTTACTAATTATTCCAAGTCATCCCAAACTACAACAACCCATTTCATAAACACGTATTAACCCAAGATTACATAAATTAAAGGATGCTACAATATATTCCTAACAGATACGAACCGAACCGGATGTGAGATGTGATGTGTGTGTGTTTTGTCAAAGACACGGAATTTGTTTCTAGAAGATCGGAGCAATTTCCTACTTCTCCCCTTCTTCCTCGCAAGGAAGGTATCACTAGAAGCCTCGGTTGACAACCTTGTTGTACAACCTCCTTAGCTAGACTGACTCGATACAACCCTCACGACTATATTACGCTAACTAAACTCCTAGTCCACACCTAGACAACTTTTTACAGTCCATCTCTTTCAAGAGCTTTTTACAGTCCCTTGATAACCGTTTTCGGTTAAGTACAGTGATGGCACCTAATTCTTTTCTCGCTAAAGAACTTAACGTTTTGAAAGTTTGAGCTGATTCTATCGTTCTAAAATTCGTAGTTGGTGAAATAGTTGTCTTCAGCTCGCGTCCCCCTTATTTATGGTTGAGGTTGAAGTTGAAGTTATTGTGAGATAGCTCTTGTGCACCATACAGAGCATTACTTGACTTTACCCAAAATGGTTTTGTCCGGTCTTCACAGTAGTCGCGCTGTGCCTTTTGCTTTATTCCTTATTCGGCTTGGCTTGACTTCAACTTGGCTCTAGCTGGCGCTGGAAAAACAAATTCACCACATTTTACCAACACATCTTCAACCAATACTTCGGGATAAATAATGGACCTATTTGCTAATTGAATGCAAATATCAGTGCACTTAAGAGGTCCCATACTCATCTCATTGAACAATGATAATGGCACAACATTGATAGAAGCTCCTTCTAACATGGCATTATTTATTTTTCTCGTCCCTATAGTGACCGAGATAGCAAACATACCTGGATCCTTACATTTTTAAGGAGGTTTTCTTTGAAGAACAGCGGAAACATTGTCACTTACTAGGATTTTTCCTTCGGCTTTATGTTTCCTTTTGTTCAATCACATCTCCTTTAAAAATTTTGCGTAGTGTGGGATTTGCTTGATAGCATCCAAAAGTGGAATGCTGATCTCGACTTTGCTAAAGGTCTCCATTATACTCTTTTCCTCTTCTTCTTGTTTTACCCTAGCAAACCTTCCAGTAAAAGGTGGAGGAATAACAATATTAGGTTTATCGATATTAGAGTTATTACTTACCTTCTTTTCCTTTCTGAAGAGTCATTATACTTACATTTTCTCTTGGGTAGTTCTCGACTTGGGCTAGCAATTTTCCCTTCTCAGTCTGTATTTGACTCAATTGTGTGGCCAACTGTGATACTTGCCTTTCCTAATTTTGCACGCTCGAGCTCGTTTCGTTAATGCTCGGTCGAGTTTCCTGTTGAAAAATGGCAGTACTAGTTGCTAAATCCTTAACAATATCTTCCAAAGACATACGTAGCTTTGATGGTGCGGCTTGTTGAGGAGGATTTGGTGGCCTTGGAGCTTGCTGCATGAAACCTGGCGGTCGATTACCATAACTCAGATTTGGATGGTCACGCCATCCGGGATTGTATTGACTTGAGTATGGTTCATAGCGTTTTTGAGATGGTCCTGTGTACCCTCCAATTGCATTGGCTTGCTTGCTAGGATCAAACTGAAGTGAAGGAAAATTCGTTGTTGCACCTCCAGCAAATGTACATACATATACCACAAGCCTTTACCTGACTCGTTTTTCCAATCATAAGTTTTCCACAAGAGACGTTAGCGAATCTAATTTTTACTCAAATGAAGTAGTACTTACCTCGTTCATCCTTTGTTGGCCTACTTCTTGACGTGTTCCAAATTGTTGCGCATTTATAGCCATGCTTGAGATTAGCCGACGTGCTTCGTCTGTCGTTTTATCGACCAGCGCTCCTCCACTTGCTGCATCAATCATGTTTCTCTCCAAGGGTAGCAATCCTTCGTAGAAATATTGGATAAGTGCTAACTCTGAAATTTGGTGATATGGATAGCTTGCACAACCGCTTGAATCTCTCCAAATATTCGTGTAGAGTTTCTCCGGTCCATTGTCGATCCTGTAGATCTCCTTACGAATGTTCGCGGCACGAGATGCAGGAAAATTTTTTGCAAGGAATTGCTTTTTAAGTTCAGCCCACGTAGTAATCGAACCTGATGGTAAGTAGTATAACCAATCTTTTGCATGATCCGCCGGCGAGAACGGAAATGCAAGAAGACTTATCTGATCTTCCGTGACCCCGTTGGCTTCATGGTTGAGCAAACCATGTGAATCTCCTTTACGTGCTTGTCCGGATCCTCACCCGCGTTACCATGAAAAGTAGGAAGTAAATGAATTAACCCTGATTTTAACTCGAAAGGTGTTTGAAGAATAGGAATTCAATGCAAAGTTGTCGTAGATTAACATCCGGCGTAGCCATATCTCTCAATGTAAGACGGAGTGGTAATTGTTGTCCGCTTTCCTCCATGTCGCTTGCAGAAAATTCCTGTTCGGATTCCGTGTTGGATATTGACGTAGTCGAATTCTTTTGCTTATTGCCTTTCGATTCGCCCTCGCGGTCCTCTCGATTTCTGGATCAAATATTAGTATACATGTTCGAGAAGATCGGGCATAAACTAGAACAAAAAATCGAATTAAAACTAGAAGTAAATCAATAGACACCACCTTCCCGGCAACGGCGCCGAAATTTGGTCGCGTCGAAAATGGCCAAAAATAAATTAATCACCTTATTCACTAAATACGAGTATAGCGACAGTAGGGATCGTCTCCACATGGAAAATGGTTGATTTGTTTCTATTTCAAACTCGATTAATAATAATAATGATAATAATAATAATAGTAGTAATAATAATAATAGTAATAATAATAGTAATAATATTACTAATATTATTAACGGGAGTTTTGATGATAAAGTTTTTAGCGCAATATTGAACGAGAAAAAATATCGAAACTAACAACGATAATATAATAGTCGAAGGAATTATTGTCCACCTAAATTTAATTAACTGATCATCGAGTTACAAAATATTATATCAGCGCAAGCAATCGGTTATAGTTATCGACGAATGCCTAATAACCAATCTTTTCTTACTTTCTTGGTAATTAAGAGACGCTCTATAATTACTTCGCTAATCGAAAAATAATCTCCGGGACGCCCTGCAAGATATAGAATTTCGACAACGTTAAATACGAAAAGGACCCGATTATTGGCTAACAAACTCGGACGCCGGTTTGATAAAATCAAATCATTTAAACTTGCGATATAACTTACACATACCGTAGGTAGAGAAGTTTAATATTGTTTGCTAGTTATTAGAACACACAAACAATTACAGATTTGCTGTTCTAATTAGTTATGGATTCGCCTAAATTTTTAAACATTGGCCACTATTTAATCGACCTAAGCTCATCGATAAAATTAATTCAAAGCTAAACGAATACTTACGCTTTCAATAGTAGGCTCGTTTAATCTCACAGTTTCAACAAAAGTAGGCATCGAATAATCCTTGGACTATAGAAAATTTAGCCGCTAAACTTACTATCGAAAACGCAACTAAAACTAATTAACTATAATGGCATATCGAAATGGATGTAATTGAACTTACAACCGTGTTTATTTCAGCTTGTTCTTCTTGATGAAGCATGTAGTCGCACCACCAGAAAGTATGCGAATTAATTCGACGAACCCCATATGTGAAAGAAAATGAAGGTTTCGAACTCTCAAAATGATAATTTGATAATCATAATATAGGGGACCAAACTTTGACTAAATTCGTTGAGAAGTCTATGATGACAAGACCAGCACTAAGTATCAAACAACGAACAGACAAGTAAAAGAAAAGTATTTTTGTGTGGCTAAGCCTTGCTACTGTAGGACGAACTCGAGTTGCTTCTAGGACTCGATCTCTCCAACTTCCTCTCCTCCTTCTTTTGATCTTTCATGGGTTGTGTATTTATAGAGCTTGAGAGACCTTTTGCGAATGCATCTTCGACTATCCCTTTCATTCCTCGATCTCTCTTTTCAACTTGAAAATCTTGTGGCCGTCTTAATAATTTGCTTTAGTCTCCAAAATCCTTTTCTTTCAGCAACAAACCCATACATCGAACAGCCCAAGATCAATTATGTGTATCTCTTTTCTTGTTTTTCTCTTCCTCGAGCAGTGTGTGAGTTCGACTCCTTGTGTGAAAGTGATATTAATTCTTGCTACATCTCTCATCTACGTATGTGGCTCGGTGATTGTAGGCTCCACCACTTCTAAAGATGCTTCGGTTTAAGATAGAGTTCGACACATTTGGGCTTCGATCATTGCAAATGGATAGGACCTCGATAATTGTTCTTTATTAAATCAAATATAAAATAATAATTTGGCATAATATATGCTAAACTTTGAAGTAGAAGAAGCTTAAATATTACACAAATGATCACTCTGGTCGGCTCATTTCCTTCGCAAATCTGGCAGAGTTTGGCCACACCTCCTTCGCGGTGGAGCACATCATAACCTGCCTAAAAATTCCCATGTCCAATGGTCTGAACATGGAGTCCTTGGCAATGTCGTCAGATTTGCCTTTCTCCTCTCTGTTGCTGTCAACTCGCTCCTATCCTTGAGAACTTCTTGCGGCTCATCGGGATGTGCCGCATGTCATGAGTTCACCTTCATGAAAACAAGCGGTCTCATGGTTATCACATCTAGCATCTCATCGTCTTGAGCGCAGAGATGTGTCATCATCCTAATCTTCCATTCAAGGAAGTTTTCCCTGCTAAACATGTGCAGCTTATTGGATGATGTCATTGTTAGTCTAATATTAAGCTACACATTCCGATACCACTTGTTAGGATCGGTTATTCGCGAAAGCTTTCGCCGCGTTCGCGAAATTGCCCGATCGGACGCCCGAAGCCCGGTCTCTCTCTCACAGGAATCACCCCACGAACAGTAGATCGGCCCGCGAAACATGAAATCGGCCCGCATTGTCTCAGAGCTTGCGAAAAGCTCAAGCCCGCGAAAATCCGAACACTGGCCCGCGAAAACGTGTTTCATCGCGAAACACTCTGGGCCCGTGAAACACTTTCGCGACCCGAAATCAAATTCGACCGACTCTCACTATTTAATCGAAAAATCTCCTCACTCATAATTCACGAAACAAGTCCCGCCCGCGAAAACTTAAAACCGCCCGAAATTAACTCAACACTTCGTGAAAGCTACCGTACTTACAAAAGATCTGAATTTCAGGCAAAAACTTCACGAACCATGAACAAATACTAATTTCTGGAAATTTCATCAGACAACACATCTTCCAAATTTAACATAAACACATAAGCAGATTATAGAACTCATATATTGAGCTTAAATACGCATCATAACACATCAAGGATACCATGAAACACCAAAAATTCGAAATAAAAGGTTTTCAAACCCGGAAGACCTTTCTTCCAAATTCTAAGATTTTAAAAACTTGAACACCGGTTGTTGATGGTAGAATCACCTACCTAGGGTTGGCAACGTGGCGGGGCGGGGGCGGGGACCTAATCCCTGTCCCCGCCGCGCGAGGCTTTCGGGGATAAAATTGTCCTCGTCCCCGTCCCCGTCGATCCCCGCGGGGATCGGATTCTCTGCAGGGATTCAATTTCTTTAAAAAAAATAATATTTTAAATATAATATATAAATTTAATTATATTTTCGTTATAAATTTTATATAAATTATAGTTTTATGTATTATTTGTATTAATTTAATATTATTTAAACTATATTTAATATTATTTAACTTATAATTTAATATTATATATATTATAATATATATATATATATAGAAGGCGGGGCGGGGCGGGGATCCCCGTGGGAAAAAATCTTTCCCAGTCCCCGCCCCGCGGGGATAAAAACTCAGAGATTCCCCGCCACGTTCGGGGCGAATCCCCACCCCACTGCCATCCCTACACCTACCTATCCTTCAAGCTAAGTTTGATAATTGTTGTGGAGTTGAACTAGCCGAAAATCCTTGTTCTTGATTTCTCCCTTCGCTTCTCTTTTCTCTCTTCTGGTTGTTACTTATTCTTCGGTGCTCTGTGTTTCTTAAAGTCTGGTTCACTTAAATAAAATACAAGACTAACGTAGAATAATTAATTCAACACAATAAATAACTAACAATCTCACCCTTTGTGTTCAATTTGCAATTCAGCGCTGGTGTACGCGAAAGCGTTTGCATGCGTGTTCTTCAATCGCATCCTCCATTGTCTGGTCTTATTGCCTCTTTTTGAAAGATCTTTCAAGCTCACCGTCTCTTGAACTTTTCTTCTCTTAAGTATTCAAAGATGCTTGTTGGATCGTCTCTCTTGTGTTCGATCTCTCCCCGGGATAGTCACCACTCCCCATACGTTTGTTCAGTCTTTTGTTGGGATTGAGGAATTCTCTTTAAATTTTGAGAGACATACACGAGTCGAATCTGCTCTTTAGGTGTTCCAGCTCTTCTTCACTTGTCGCAACTCCCCCTACATTTGTCCAACCTTGCGTTGGGATTGGGAGTTTTCTTTAAACTCGAAGAGCTGTACACGAGTCGGCAGCTTTGATTTTTTAAGTCCATGCTGAAGTTGTTGGCCGTATCTTGTCATTTGAGTCTGATCTCTCCGTTCGATTGTAGCACAACTCCCCCTACGTTTGTTCAACATTGCGTTGTGATTAGGGTGTTTCTTTAAAATCGGAGAGTCGTACATGAGGCGACAACTTCAATTGTTGGACTCTGTGGTCTTCGCTTGATTCTTTGACGATGCTTGAGATTTGGCATTTTCTTATTTGTATTGCACTTTCGTCGCCCATTTTGCTCTAGTACTCCTCCCCCTCATGAAGATCGAGCTAGGGAGAACGTACGCGATGGGTCAAAATGGAGCATCGTCTTTTGGCAGATTGCAAGGTCGGGACAAGATAGTGGAGTTGATTGGTGCTCACGATTACTCCTCTTCTTGGTGTCTGACTCGTCATCTTCAAAGGAAGTTGTCTGGTTCGGCCTCGAAGAAGCTTATCTGGATCCAGAAGAAATTGCGTGGGGTGCATTTTCGAAACATTTGCCTGGGCTCCTTCAGATTTTTCCATCAATTGCATGAGAGCCCGTCTTCAGAGTGGTATGCGCGACGGAAATGGTGGGTGCTCAGATTGGGTAATAACCTGACGGAGCCACAAAAGCAATCCTTTGACACGACTTCAGAGATAATATCTGAAACGTGGCCTGTGAGGACATGGTTTATAACACAGGGACCACATAGGCATCCCGTTAACATCAATCTAGGAGCGTAGCTCATAGGCGATGGCCTAAAACCGTTGTTGTTTTGATGTTGCAACTGCAGGACTTCCTTCGGATCATCGAAACATCTCTTAGAATTACATATCTACGAAAGTTCTGATCTGGTCATAAAGTTCAGATTGCAAAAGGTGTATGTGTCCTAACAAATTATAAAACATTTAGGTAGTGAGGACACCTAGACTCGATGTGTTCAAGAAAGTTCAATGGTGTGGGGCTGACTACCACTAAGTTCTATATCTCCCGCTTCCAAGTGCAGCGGTGATAGATTAGGTGGCTCTCCGTGATTTTATGAAATATCGGTTTATTGGGAGATCGATGAGTGGGTAAGGCTCCATTGTGCATGCGCCATTGGACCAAATGAGGCGACTTCTACCCGGGAGCTGATAACAATCAGCTCCTGCACCTATATGGGATGGCCCGAATGTTTTGTGAGGTGAGGGATTTTTGTATCTTTCGCTCTTCGATCTTGTCATGAATTGCCAATGTGGCTTTTATGAACTTGAAATTGTCACTAACACTCGGCTACGTTCCGGGGTTAGGTTCAGTTTGGTCTGACTGAACCATTGGAACTTAGAATCCATGTGTCCGTTAATTTTGGTGAGTACTACTTGATCAGCTAGTTGATATCATCTTCGTGATAGTGTATGGTTGTCATTCCTTTTGGAATTCTTGAACTCTTGGGAGATGGAAATGCCTGAGAGGGTTTGTCTTGGGAGATGGAAATGCCTGAGAGGGTTTGTCTTTCTCTCTTTTTTTTTCGTTCTCATTTTTTGGATATATAAATAGATATATACATTTATGTTCATGGGTTAAAGTAAGTTTCTCCCTCTCAAATCGTGCACATCTACTCCCCCCTAAAGTTGTACTATCCCCTCCTCAATATGGAGTGATACTCACCCACAATGCATGCACGTTTGAAAATGTAAGTTCTCTTCCAATTAATTAAGCGTGAACGTATTTATTTATTTTCGAAGCAGATGCAAACTAAAGAACAATTGTTCTTTAAAAATGCATCAAAATGTACGTTTTCGATCGCTCTAAGTTAGAATAGGTATTTGGCGCTTCAGCTCATATGCATACAGAAAATTTAAGCTCGAAAATTGTTTAAGATGCATAGGAGGGTTTTTAGTCATTTCAGTTCATATGCATGCTAAAATTTGAAATTTAAAGTTCTTTTAAGCATGCATAGCTATTATGTATCCTTTAGTTTCAAAGTAGGTATATAGTCTTTTCAATTCGATATGCATGCCAAAGTTTAACTATGGAATGCATATATAGAATTTACCCACGTTTGGTTGCTCGCATCGCTAAACAGTCGTGTCTGGGGAGCAATCCGAGATGCCATACACGCTGGATGTGCTCACAGTGGATACCAGTCATGTTTGTGGAGCAGTCAAGAGATACCAACCATGCTGGGATATCTGCAAAACATTATCACGACTTTGGTACCCATTTTTGGATGTGTCCTCCCTTATTAGCAGACAACGGGTTAAGCACGTAAGGTGTCAAATCTTATCCTAAATCGTCCATTAATGTAGCTTTAGGTACCCACTTAGGACTAATTTGACACGGGTATGACATTTCAGCACTGGTGAACATGTTATTCGAAGAAGATTTAAAAATTTTCGCAAAAGCCAGTCGCATAAGATGTTTCTCAGACTTAACATGGACTGAATATTTCAGGAAGGCATAAGAACATATAGAATCATAAGCATTGTTAGTACATGAAATGTTCTTCCTACGTGACGTGTTCACACGATTCACATCAAAATGATAATTTTTAGTGAAATTTTGCTTACTAGAATGATTAACATTTTTGGATTGGGCTTGAGATGTTCGCTTGCTTGAGCTTGGAACTTATTCTTTATAAGCTTCATTTTTAATATGGATAGGAGATGAAAAATCTTGACCTTTTGCAACTTTATTTTTGGAAGACAATTTCGATTTCCCTTTCTTCTTAATTTTCTTTATTTGTTCCTTAGCAATTATTAGAGCTCTACTGTTACTTAACTTTTCAGCTTCAGTCAATATTGACTTAGAATCATTACTAAAAGTTTTCTTTGTTTTAATTTTAGGAACAAAAGAGTCAATTTGAGTTCCCTTATCCTGCTTAGACAATGATATTTCTATAGAAGGATTATTTGGGACAGGTAAGGGCGGGGAATTTTTAATATCTCCTCTAAAAGTTCATTCTTTTCCGCTTCAAAATTCTTTCTTTCCGTTTCTAATGTAGAATTTAAGTCCGCTATTTTCTTAATGATACGAGGTATACCAACGGAAGAATAATTTTCAGAATGACGAGATTTTGCTTTCTCAGTCTTAGAAGTCGCAAAAAGATTTTCTAAATTTTAATCTTATGATATAGCTTCTTACATTCTTCACCTAAAAAAACATAGTTAGCTTGAGCAGTGCTCTTTTCGATTCGCAGGCATTTAAACTCTGGTCAGTTCACTAATCCTAGCATTAGATTGTTCTAATTGTGCTTCTAGATTAGCCACTTTCTCATTCACATTCGACAATCTACAATTAAGGCTACCTCTCTCTGTAAGACTCTTAACCAAACAATTGTAGTTATTGTCTAGCCTGGCTTCTAGTTTCTTAACTATAGAACTATGTTTTTTTGTATTCATATGCTTAGTCTCACTAACGTTCAAGCTCTTAGTTAATTCATCTATTTTGCACTAGAGCTCCTAAGTTTAAATTCGAGACTAGCTATTTGTTCCTCAGACTTAGATAATTTCTCTTCTAACTCTTTTGTACTTTTCTATTCACGGACCATGTTAGCATACTTAGTTTGTAATGATTCTAACATGTCTAATAATGTCGAGTTAGGAATTACTACCTCCTTAGAAGATGTATTAGCCTCATATTTGTGGTGTGCCATCAAAGCCAAGTGCGTCTTTTGTTCGGAGTTTGTAGTCTTTTGCTTCTCTGAGCGTTACTTGGTCTTTGTGGACTTCTTGTTTAACTCCTTCTCAACTAATCGTAGTTGACGCCCAAACTTCTTCACTTTTTCATCAATGTCGGAGCGAGTGTAGTCGGATCGAGTAATCGAGTAGGTGTCCATTTGTGTTTTTTATTTAAATTTTGTTGGATATTTGATCGTTAACGCGCTTTGTAGATTTGAGGATTTTTGGCGATTGAAATTCTGTACCGAAAAGTTTTATTATTTCGTGAAATACGGTGAAGTTTCGAAAATTTGAAGTGTCAAAAACTTTTACGCATACACGGAAAAGTTTTGAAGTAATGTTGAAAACTTCGAAAAATATACTAAAATTTTTTCTATAATGTGCCAAATGTGTATGCGTGTGTAAAATATGTGAAATGATTAAGTGGAAATGGGGACAAAAATTTGGTGATGCACGTGGATGATGATTTTGACGTGAGATATTGGTGTATATATATATATATCTTTTATATATATATATTATATATATATATATATAAATATGTATATATGTGTGGAGTATGGTGATTGGCGTAAAAACTTTCGCAAGTGGTGTGAGTGAGATTAATGTTGTGAGTGAACATATTTTCGAAAGGTTTTGTGTGTTTGTACGTGTATATATGTGCAGAGGCGGAGCTACTAAAGGAACAGGACCCCACTGAAATTTTTTTTAACTAGTAATATAGTATAAAGTTTTAAGTGAGGGACTAAAATTGAAAAATTTTACACTATAGGGACCCCACTGAATTTTTAAAAATATAGGGAGTGGGGTCCAATTACGTCGGACCCCACTGATGGATTACTCTGGCTCCGCCACTGTATATGCATAGTGATTATTTGATGATGAGTGATACTCGTGATAGTATGGAGGCACCTGGATGATTGTAGGTTTTTGCAAGGCTTATTTAATCTTTTCGCAAGACTTTCCAAATGGAACTAGTTTTTCGAAATGATGTACGATTTCGGAAAGATGATTGCGAAATGCTTGTGTGCGAAAACTTTAAAGTTCGAGAATTGTCTGTTCTTTGAAAAGAAGCATGTTCGTCGTTTCGCTGAAATCACTAAAAAAACTGGTAAGTTGATCAAAAAGTTTGGACCATTTAAATTGCGGGAAGATCAGTGTCTTGAACAGAACAATGCCTTGAACGATCAGACATGACAAACTGGTAAATTATTATCAAAGAACATGAAATCAAAATTTTCGAAATTAGTGAAGAACACGAAGAATCGAAAAATTTCTCAAATCCGAGCACGTTTGGCTCTTATACCACTTGTTTGTCCGATCATATCCAACTAAAGCATATTCCAAGCAATTATACCACGAAAATAAATGGAAGAATTCACTTAGCGTGGGGTGTGTGCGTGCGTTCTTGAGGAGGGTTGAGAGGCTCAATTATCTCATTGTATTCTCACGCACAAGAGAATCCTAACGTGTTAGGGTTTTAGTATTTATACCACATGTTGGTATATAATACTTGGGCCCTTGTAAGCCCATTACAATTCTAAGCTCACTGGGCTCTAAAACATTAAAGTCCAGTTCACTTAACTAAAATACAAGACTAATATAAAATAATTAATTGAACACAAAAATAATTCCTAACAAAAAACATGAACAATTAAAGAGAGTGTGAGTAAGGGCTTAGCATTCATCTCTTCCTTCTACTAACCACATTCATGTCGGCGGCTGCTTGAGTTGAGACTCGGAGGGAGTGGCGTAGATACATAGCTAAATATAGCTTTACAACTCTATTTTTCAAATCTTGATCGTTATGTTTATGTCATCTGTGGATTCAAGTTAAACAAGCAACAAAGACCTAAGAGATAATATTACGAACCTCTGTTGTAAAACTCGGCCTAAGTGGCCGGCCACCTAAGCGCTAGGTTTTTTGGAAATTTTTTTTCTAAATGCAAAAAAAATAAATTATTATTGGGATTAATATTATTTATTTGGATGGATAAATATTGAAATATATTTACTTTTCTATATTAGCATATAAACACATAATAAAAAATTGGATATCGACCAAACGAATGTTATAATATTTAGATGAGTAGAATACAAGCAAGAAGTTGTAAACTCTTCTATTTTTCAATTACATATCTTCCAGCATAAAGCTAGTAAGGAAAAAGCGAAAAAATCCAAAATGATCTCCGATGTCTACCACATGGACTAATTAGTACCCAATGTTTCGCGTGAACAATTTAGTTCCCAATGTTGTCGATTTGGAACCAAATTGGTCATGCCGTTAGATGGTTGTGAATTTAGATAGCAAATTGACATGTGTCAGCATGTGATTGGCCACACTTAAAATATCATAAATAAACATTAAAAGGGGGAAAATCCGAAAAAAGAAAAGGAAAAATCAAACAATACAAAGAAAACTAATAAAATAAAATAAAACAGAAATAAAGAGATAACAATATATTAAATGAATAAATTAAAAAGAGAAAAAAATTTAAAATAAACTAAGTAAAATAAAGAGAGAGAGAGGGAGAGAAAGAAAGAATGTTAAAACTAAAAAAATAATAAGAAAAAGTAAGAGTAAAATAAATTAATATATGTAGGTGAAACTTCTTAAATCCCTATTTGGCAAACTATCTATCACATAACTCCCTGTCAGAGAAAAATATCACTTAACTCTCCGTTTCACTGTTTATACCAGTTTCTTCAGTCACACTGTACCTTTCTATGTTTGTATTGTGTACCACAATACGTATGATAGTGTACCTAAATGTGTTGTATGGTGTACCTGCGGCGGATCGGGCACCAATCTGTGGAAATATTAGGTACACTATAACAACACATTTAGGTACATTATAGCAACGTACTGTGGTAGACAATACAAACATAGAAAGGTACAACGTGACTTCAAAATGTAGTACGAACAGTGAAACGGGGAGTTACGTGATATTTTTCTCTGATCGGGGAGTTATGTGATAGAAAGTTTGTAAATAGTGATTTAAGTGACATTGTCCCATATATGTATTTATTAAAAACTAAACATAAATAATAACGAAATTAAGGATAAAAACGCCACTGAAAGTTGACGAGAATCTCCGACACAGTCTTTGTCAGGTTAATGGGGATGCATTTGTCCCAGTATTTTTGTTAAAAAAATTCTAGAACTGAGATGATTGTGTCCTCATTAACTTTGCAGGGACGATGTCGAGGATTTTCTTAAAATTTTAGTGGCATTTTTATCCTTATTTTTGGTTTTTAACTTTTTATTCAGCTTATAAATATATTTTTATTTTACTTTTTTTCATTTCTTATTTTATAAGTTTTATTTATTATGCTGTTATTTGATTATACTCTCTATTATTTATTTTTTATTTTTTAATTTTCTCTTTTATTTTTTATATTTGTTTAATTTATTATTTTAATATATGTTTATTCTCTCTTTCTTTTTATTTGATTCTACTTTATTATTTTTATTTTATTTAATCTACTAGTGATTTTTTTCTCTTTTTTTGAATTTTTATTCTATTTTTTGATTTGTTTTTCTTCTATTTTAATAATTTTTGCCTTTTTTAATGCCAATTTTATGATTTGTTTTCTTTTTAAGTCTGACCAATCGCATGTGGTCACGTGTCAATTTTCCACAAATTAACGGCCACCTAACGACAGGACCAATTTGGTTCAAATTAACGACATCGGAGATTAAATTTGTCCACGTGAAACATCAGGGACTAATTTGGTTCGGTAAACAATGGGGACCATTTTGAGTTTTCACCCATAAATCAAAAATAAAATTAAGGAAACATTTCCTGAACTTAGCTTATTTTATTATTAACTCAAGTGATATGCATGGACCGACACTATAATCGAACAATCATTCTTATTATATTGAATAATCAACTCATCTCAATTCTTTGCAAATATTCACCAGCATGGATCTCCTTAATTTCCATCACCAAGCTTTGTTTGAGAAACTTTACCGAGACTAGACACAAACTCTTCAACGTTTGCATCAGAACTTCCACCTTCGCCCATGGATTCTTTAGCAGTTTCTTTCCACTTTTTGACATTCTTCTTAATCTCTTCGCTTCTGTCACCTTCTAAAACCTCGCTGATGCACCGAGCAATCTCATGACGACCAACAATCCCACGATCGATATTATTTGAAGCCCTAATTCCCATCTTCCAAATATCCATAACGAACTTTGCATTCGTGCTTTGATCAGTCCATTGAGGCATGGCCACCATCGGTATGCCCAAACACAATGCTTCTAATGTCGAATTCCATCCACAATGAGTGATAAAACAACAGATCGCCTCATGCGCTAATACGTCTAATTGTGGACACCACGAGATAACTAATCCCTTTGTGAAGCTCTCTTTCGCAAAATCTTTAGGGAGTTTCGATTCTTCAGATTCCCTGACAACCCAAAGGAAATTCTTGTTGCTTAATTTGAGACCCCATGCGAGTTCGTGCATTTGATCCTCTTCTAATTGCGCCATACTACCGAAGGAAACATATATGGTAGAATTAGGCTGACGTTCGTTTAGCCAAGTCATGCAGGCCTCGGACATGGGCGTGAAGATACTAACCCCATATTCCTTGTCCCCGGGAAGCCTCTTGTCCAAATACATGGATGGTATGGTCGGCCCGATTGCTTTCACAGGAGAAAGTTTCGCCATCTGATCTATCAACTGCATGGTTCAATATATATATATATATATATATATATATATATATAGTTAACAATTTATTATAGTATGAGACGACAAACTATCCGTTAGGATGTGTATGGTTTAAGGTGTTACTAGATCCAAACACAGTGTTACTGTTTTATAGTATAGATTGAACCACTAAGAAATAAATTAAATCAATGTGTAGGAAAATAAAGTGTGGTACTTGCCTCTTCCTCCAACTTGTTGAATGTGTTAACTAAGAGCCAATCCGCTTTCTCAACGTTCCGGAACTGCTGATTCACAACCACGTCGAAAAGTGGTGGATATGAGCCATGTGCGTACACAAACGAAGGCATGTCCATGGGTTTCATAAAGGGTAACCCTTCAAGAATAACATCCTCATCTTCCTCGAGTGGAAGTTTCAACAATCCTTTGAACACACAATGATAAATATGATCTACCGCACAAGATTGGGTGAAGAATGCTGCACCCATTAAACCCATCTCTTTCGCAACGTCCAATCCCCACGGAAGGAAAGAGTCGTAAATGAGACAATCCACGGGTCGACTCAAGTCAGCTAGCCTTACTATATAGCAAGACAGGAGAACATCATTAGGGAGAAAAACAAGTAGTATAAATTCGATGCTCTTCTCATCATGAGTGTATAAATAAATAGTAGTGCTTACGTATGGCTTCTTTGAGGGTTTTTGATCCTACTGTCTCGAAGTTCCTTACATATTTTTCGACATTTTGGGAACTCGGGACAAAGCCTTCGTTTGATCCATCGGAGAAGATTTCGATGGGTATGTTGGTTGATGAAAACTGGGAACTTTTTGCCTGATATTCTGTGATTAATATCGTGATAGTAGTCTTCTTTTGAAGCAGTCTTTTGGCGAACTGAAGCATAGGGTTTATGTGGCCTTGGACTGGATATGGCAGGATTAGACAATGACGTTGCCTTTGTAATTGTTTCTCTTCCATTGATCTAATTGCAATCTTCTCCATAGTTGTCTGACTATTGTTCTAACTTGCCACAAGACAAATGCTTATTTATATAGATGTCTATATTACACATGCATGGATAGATAACATAAATCGATATATGGCTTATGATAGAAATTCTTATTACAGCAATTCAAAAGAAGACATGAGTATGGACTTTTACGTTATGTAATAAGATTTTACTATGTTGCTTTTATCTGTAATATATCAATAACAATTCAAAGTAATCCAAGGATTACGAGCGATCAACATATAGCATGAACAGAGGAAAGGGTCAATCAGCTTTTGCTAAGATTACGGATTTCTCAAAAAAAAAAACGAAAGAAAATAAATAAGCATACAATACAATAGAACGATTGAGTGCTATGATTATCTATTCTGTATATTATATTAAGGGTGAGGGGCCAGCATATACCGTCAAATGGTCCCTCAATTGAAATTGAAAAAACTAGTTAACAATATTAATAAAATCACTAACTACATTTACTATATTTAATTTAGTACTATTTTTTAGTTATTTAGTTAATTACTATCCTACCTTAAATTTGTAATAGATCAAATTTTTTGTTTTTATAACATACAAATTAAATTTAAATTATGATTTCTATAAATATCTCAAAATATATTTAATAAAAAAATATTTATACATATTGTACACGCATTTGAGTTTTCATAAGTTACTAGGTTGTATTATATGCCACACCATGAAATTAAATCAACACACCTTATTGATACTAGTACTCCTTGCACACTCTAACGTGTGTGATGTAACATATAAATATAAAATATTAAATTTATTTAAATTTAATATATTTAATTGATTACTATTATTTAAATTTGGTTATGTATAGTGTATCTACACATAAATACTTACTTGAATAAAAACTTACAAATCAGTACCTTTGTCAGAAATTTTACAGTTAGGTACCCGACTTACTGTTTGTACCGGTTTATGTGAAAAGACCGTACCTTGCTATGTGTGCATACCGTACTATTTCACGCCTTTATACGGTACCCTATACGGTTTCTATATGGTATCTAAATGTGTTAATACGGTGTACCATTTTCTAAACCTATTACGTACCACAATACATTGCTATATGGTACCTAAATGTGCTAATACGGCGTACCTGCGGCGGAATCGGGTGCCTATGTGCAAAAACTTTATTCTGTTAGGTACCTACACAAAAAAAAAATGCTGACATGGTACTAAATTACAAGTTCTTTGGCAGAGGGGGTATTTATGTGTAAAACCCCTGTATATATATGTAAATTATAAGATTAAAGATGTAAATTATAAGATTAAAGATGTAATAGTTTTTAACTAAAAATAGTTATAACTAAATATAATAAATAGAGTTAGTTGGTGATTTTTTATTTTATTATTTAATTTTTTAAATTCACAATCCAAATACAAATCCCTCGCGCTTAATAAAAGAATATAGATGTTAATGGGCAGTTATTGTTCTAAGTATTTAATTAGTCACAAATGTATTAGAGCTGAGGATAAAAAATGAAATGAACATCTTCTTCTAACTCTTCCTTATGTTCTTCTCCTATCTTCTAAACGTATCAGTGGTATCATAGCTGACCTCTTTTCTTCTATGGATTCTCGCAACGAAACCAATTCCGAGTTTCGAGCCGAGGTTATCAAAATCTTAGCGGGCTGCGATGCGAGTATCTCATACGAGTTTTGCACACTCCAAGAGGTACCCGAAACAGTATTTCCAATGAACCTTCGTATACGCATTTAAAGATAGCTTTCCTAGTTTGGACAAAGATGATCCAACATGTTGGATATATAAGGTTAAGCAGTATTTTCAATTCTAGAATATTGCATCAGATCAGCAAGTGCACCTTGCCTCCTTTCACCTAGAAGGAATTGCCCTCCAATGGCATCATTGGTTGACAAAGTTCTGTGGAGCATTCACTTGGAATGAATTCACCGAAGGAGTCGGCAGTGTTGGCATCGATGGCTAAAATCTGACATAATATATGCATGAATTTTGTGAAGTAGAGGCACGTACTACGTACGCTTTCCGTAAGAAGATATCCCCCGATATTACGTGCTCACTCGGGTAACGGCGATCGTGCCCAAGATACAACGACTTCTAAAACTTTGGAATCACAGCACTACAACTCGATGTAGTTATCCGGCGAACTTACTCGAAACTCGAGAGCTTTCTTGCGTTACGAACTTAGGATGCATGTTCTAGCATGCTTATAGATGTCACTTGATTCGATCTATCTTTGCTATGTTGTGGGGGAACCTATTTATAGATGTAGGAACATTATCAAAGGGTATAAGTCTAAATGATACCTTTTTCTAGATGTATATCTTAACAAGGAGAGACATGCCTTTTATACTGTACCCTTTTCAACCTCTTTATTTAATTCATTCAAAAATTTCCAACAGTCCCCACATGAATGACATTAATGCATGTTGACACAGGCAAAAAAGCCCCAATGACTCATCATTGCATCGAGATAGATAGCTTGTGGTTTTGAATCTTCCCTAGTGAAATGCTATCGGATTTACTTGCTTCTCAGTGAGTGATTCTTGAACTGGCTGCTTTCTGTGTAAACCAAGACAACAACATACACACAACATTGATTTGATTTCTTTCGATTCTCAAGTTATGTCAGTTTGGCCCTTGGACCATATCTCAGATTTATAAGTGTTTCCATTGAAGCGGCCCCACATCCCACGTATATAGGTGGACCACTATTAAGACTTAATCCAGGAGTAGCCTGAAATACTCCACCGGTTTAGTATAGTCATCATTAAAGGCAGAAAAAATGCTTATCCCTTACCACACTTCGTCGGGAAATTACTTGGGCAGCTTACGAGAATGAGCCTTTTAGAAATATATGCCAAGTAAAACTACTGAACCGGTCTCAGCTTAGTTTTCTCATTGAACCAAGCTCGTGGGATCTCCACTCATCAAAGTTGAGTTACCACCGAGCCCCTTCTTTGGTGTGTGGGTTTTTAGCTCCATTCCCCTTAATACGTTTTTATAACTAATCTCTTATTATGCCTTTCGTCAAAGGATCCACTATGTTCTCTTACATCATATAGTCCCACCTAGGCGAAACCTGCTAATCGTCCCACTAAACGCCAAAACATTTAATCGGGCAACCAATCCTATTAATCGGCGATTACTCCACCGAGGCGAAACCTGCTAATCGTCCCACTAAACGCCAAAACATTTAATCGGGCAAACAATCCTATTAATCGGCGATTACTCGCCGTTAGTCCGATTAATCGGCTGATTAATCCTAATAAGCCTAGTAATCTTTTTTATTTAAAAAAAGATAACGTAAACATTTTACTACTTATAGGTTCCTTCAGTAGGAAACGTATCAGCTTGTGGAAGGGTTGTGATCTGTACAGTTAAGTCATATACCTATATATAGATGAGTTTTCCCTCTCCTACCAAAACCCAACCGGCGTGGGACATTTGCCTTACTCACAAGTTTATCAATATACTACTACGGATGGCTGGGGAAAAATAATACCGTCCTTATCGTATCGAATCGTATCGAAATAACGAAAAATTTGGTATACCGAAGTTTTTGGTAAGGTAGGATACCGTACCGAAAATTTTCGGTACGGTAATGGTATGAAAGTGTTTAAACTTAGGTATACCGATTATACCGAATACTGAAATTCTGAAATTTTTAATATATTTTATATATATATACGCACCTATATATATATATTATATTATTTCAAAAAATATAAAATGAAAAATTAAGGATCTTCTCAAACTTATTTAGCCAATAAATTATTAACTTATACACAACTTTCTAATATTAGGCCCACCATATTTTACTTATGTAACTCAAGTAACGTTTAATTTTTGCCTTTTTTCATGATTTTGAAAGCGTGAAGATGCACTGCAATTACTTTTCGTTAATTCACTAATTTTTTAAATATAACCGCTTCGTTCTATTAATCTGTTTATAACGTTGTATTTTGTATTTATGTAAAGTTTTTTGTCTTACTAAGGAGACTAGCTAAAATATGTAATTTATTTAAGGTTAAAAAATCTTTTTATTTTGAAAATTTTGGTATTAATAATCTATCTTATTGGGGCCTAAGGAGTTTGAATTGGTTAAAAATTGCAAAACAACGAATTAACGAGTTACGAGACATGCATGGTAAAAACCCTCCATGTGAATGGTATAGAAGGTATGATACCGATACCATACCGAAATTTCGGTATGATACAGTATCAAATTTAAGGTATACCAAAATTTTGGTATGGTATTGGTATGATTTTTTTGGATACCGAAATTTCGGTACGGTATACGGTATCACAATTTTGGTACGGTATACCGTACCGAACCACCCCTAGTACTACGTGTACGTCTGGATCGATTATAACATTAATGAAGCATTAAATATTTCACTAATACCTACTTATTTTTTGGATAATAGAGTTGTTATTTATATGTGATATCATATTTTATCTTTTGTACAGACTCCAGTTAGTTATTGTAAGTTACTGAAATATTAATATTTTCTTATTTAACGAAAAAGAATATTGTATGTGACTAAATTATTAAACTTGATATACAAATATATATACATTGAAATAAAAAAATAAGATAAATGAGTCTCACATTATCCTTAAAGCATTATTTTGGTACTAGTATTATTTGTGGAATAGTTGGGATTAAATTATTTATGTAGTATATTTGATATATAGAAAAAAATAAAAAAAAGTACGTATACCGCCTAATATTCGCGTAGAAACCACCTAGGGCCCGCCTAGGCCGTCTAGACGCTAGGCCCTCCTTGGGCACCTGACTAGCGCCTAGCGAATTTTACAACATTTCCGCTAGATATTAGATTTCTGACGGTTTTACGTCTTCGTCGAATGTGTCGAGACTTACCGTCCGTCATACATGCAACTTTGTGCCCGTCGAATAGTTGTTTTGCTATTGCAATTTATCTGGTTTAGAGGCACATATAATATCCTCTAAGAGATTCGTATGCCTCTCGCCTTCCTCACCGAATTTATTCAGTGTTTATAAACTCCAATTCCACCGCGAGTCGAGTTATACTGTTTGTTTAGAGGATTTCCAAGACACTACTACTCTACCACCACTCGTGGGTTTGGAGTCTTGTTCGTCAGATATCCAATTTATATCGCAGTATCCTTCAAGAACTGCCAGATATCTCGAGTATAATATTCTGATAAGTAGTGAGCTTTAGATAAGCACTCTCTTTAGTGCTACTACCACATGAGTTGCTCGTGAACCTGCTAAGGTTTGGGTACTTCGGCCTTATTAAG
Source organism: Craterostigma plantagineum (assembly GCA_027422505.1). Classification (NCBI taxonomy): domain Eukaryota; kingdom Viridiplantae; phylum Streptophyta; class Magnoliopsida; order Lamiales; family Linderniaceae; genus Craterostigma; species Craterostigma plantagineum. Next base: position 5,105,739 of record JAPQWV010000047.1, on the reverse strand, counting down.
CACCCCCACACTTTGAGACATCCTCGGTGAAATATATTTATATAACAGCATGCATGGTGTTGAAGCACTCAGCCATGAACCCTTGAGTGCCATGCAAAATCCGACGACACACATCTACAGTTCCGTTCATAGCTGATGACTCTTTGCGGCCATGAATTATCATGTACTATCTAACGGTGCCGCCCAAAGTCAGTGCATCTGACGTTATATTACCAGCCTTGCAATGTGAACAGTGTACAACCATGCTGCTTCAGCCGCCTCGGTCAGCGCCGAGCAAGCCACCTTCTAGCTTCGACCTTCGTCGGCTTGAGCATCTCTACACACACCACAACCCTTCGCCGCTCCATAGGTCCGAGCCCCAGCACCGAGATATTGCCATCAACGTCACTGGGCGCTTTTTTTCTTTTCTTTTTCTTTTTAAATTCGTAGCCTCAATGTTACTGTTCTATGCACAGCCGCACAACGTCCGACGCTGCTGCTCTGTGCACAGCCACACAGTGCCCGACGAGCTGCTCCATGCATAGCCGCAACTGCCACAATGCCTTATGACATGCTGCCCTGGTGCAGTACCCCCCCCCCCCCCCCCACAGTGATCATCGGTGTGATTCCGTGCACGGCCGCTGCAATAACCAGGCAGCCACTGCGCTCGATAGTGCTCTCAGTGCAGTAGCCCGCGGCCACTGTCGCTGAGCGACCTTGGCAGCACTGCACTGGCTTTCAAGTCATGCATCACGCATAGCCCTTAAGTAACGCTGTCGCTGCTGTGCAGCAAGCACCAAGATATCATGTCGACACTGTAGAGCAAGTTTTGATGGGATGAGATTCTAACAAGCAGTCGGAGCATCATTGCTAGTCCGCCGCCGTGTCTGCTCAACGGTGTCGGGAAGGTTATTAGCTAACTACGCGGACCACTTCTCCAGGTGCAGCAGCAGCCCTCAGGCGCCGTAGCGCCTTCAGCTGCTGCAGCGCGGGACGATACTCGCAGCCCCTAAATTATTTCGTTAGTTATTTATTACATTTTTCTAGCTGGTCGCGGCTGGTCCAGCGGTACTAGCCATGCTCTGCCACAATGCCTGACGATGCATGCTACATGCACAGCCACGAAAAAGTCCGACGTTGCCGGTCTTGCCAAATCCCGACTACTCTGCCCCGTGCATCACCATGCAACCTCGACATTACCAGCTACCTCCACAGTGCCACAGCCTGGTAGCACTCCTGGTGTAGAAGCAACGCAGCCCCCACACTGCTCAACGGCTGCTTACGTGATATCCGAGCAGCCACATGCCATACCCCAGCGACCTCGCCCGCAGCAGACTTTGCGCGGGGCCTCTTTCCCTTTTTTTATATTGCAGGTCATGGGCCGCGACTCTTGGGTGCTACTTCGGTGCATAACCCATGCAGCCCCCACAATGCCCGACAAGCTCCTTCGATGGTCGAAGTTAATCTTCTTAAGTCATCGAGTTCCTTCACTTGACCAGTGGTTTCTTGCCGCCCCGGGCAGGGCACCAACCTATGTCCCACCTTCTACTGAGCACCTCACGCCACCGCATCCTCGTTTCCAAACTCTTGGTCCGTTGTAAAAAATAATCCCTTCAGCGAAGATGCATTTTGTTTATGCAAGGTACTATACTAGAGGAGACATGTATGTTCTGTTGAAGGATGGGGCAAAATTGAAAGAGAATTGAAATGAGGGATTACAACTGAAGGGAGCAAGAAGAAGAAAAGGAGTATAGAGAAAAGAAAAATATATCGGAGGGACTAAAGCGAAATATAGAGAAATATAGATTATTGATAGAATATAGATATTGTATTGTTTTGGTTTTCAGGTTTTCTATCAGTTTTTCTCAATTACTCTCGCAGGTGTTAACTATTTCTAGGGTTGAAAAGTCGTCATTTTCTTCACATTTTATTTTCTGCTTATGGATCTGTGAGTTGGTTTTATAAATCTGCAACCTTGCGATGAGATTTCACGGCACTTGAAAAGGGCTAAAAAGTATATGAAGGAGATCTCTAAGGCTCTGATCATCGCTGAATCCTCATCTGCCTCATCTGATAGCGATTCAAGCTCTTAGAACTTCGATTCCTAGTGATATCCTAGCTCTAGTAGGCCTAGTTCTCGTTTGCGCGTAGTACTAAATTTATTTAGTCTGCTTGTTTTTGGGTCGGTAGGTCGCTGGTTGACAGCAGGTTTTGGTAAGTTTGTGGTGTTTTGGGTCCCTCATTTTTTATGCTGAAGGGGGAGAATTTTGGGCAATTAATGCCTTATTTGGTGGTGTCGAGTCGTTCACTTTGGCCCTTTGTTATCTTGCAATGCTATAATATGATCAGCTTGTTTGCTTTTATATGCTTATATCTTAATCTCTTTGTGCTTGAGTTTGTAATTTGCTAAGGATTAAGGAATTCCGCACATAGGCAGGGGGAGCAAACTGATATGATCTGATAATTTGCGACATTCCATGGTAACTTGTGATATTCCATAAGATATGATTGCGACATTCCATGGACTTGTGACATTCCGTATGATATGATCTGATAATTGCATGTTTTGATGTTGTGTTTTACATAGGAAAATTAGCAATTAGGCAGGGGGAGCATGCTATAAAATTTGATAGGCTTTGATCGTATGTCACTTGCCTCATTACTTAAACATGCTACGTGCTTGAATTGGTTTCATATCGAATGTACTCATATGCTCAAGTTAGGCATTACTTGTCATCATCAAAAAGGGGGAGATTGTTGACCTTTCTGGTCCAATGCTTATGAGATTTTTGACTATTCCAAGTAATTATGTAAATTGGGGGGGTACAACTTAGAAAATTCGATATGTATGATTCATGATGTTTAATTATGTTCAAATACTCGATTAAGTGCTAAAATGTGATTTAATTGTTAAGGTAATCGAATTTGTGAGATCTTGTGCTTAACTGGAATATTGTTGTGATCACCTGGATATGAACGTTGTCGTTTGAATGGAATCTCAATGTGTGCTATATATGAAAATATGTTCTGTTGAGTGATAATGTGAACTGTGCGAGAATCAATTTATTTTAGGAAAGAATATCACTGTGATCACCTGGATATGAACGACTGTATGCTATATATATGGAAAAGATATGCTGATTGAGCTGTAAATGTGATTGAGTTACTTTAGGAAAGAATATCATGATATATCCGTTGAGTGCAATCTTAGGTGACTTTCAAATCAGTGGATCGGATGAGATCAGCAACATGGAAAGTTTGTCTTTACATTATATTCGTAGATAAAATCTTTCCTTGTGTGAATTGGCTATTATATTTTGGAAAGAAATCAGTTGATTGTGCTTATTATTTGTAATGTGCTGAGTGGAACTATATATGGAATATGCTGACAACGGATGAGATTACCACGAAAGGAAAGTAACTCTGTGGTATTTATGGTAAAGTGATCATGCATGACTATTGTATTGATATGGCTTATTCTTGGCATGATTATATGAAGTTAATGCACGTGATTCATGAGCTTTCTCTTGCATATTCTGTGCTTAACTTTCCTTGTGAGACGTAGATGCTATTCTTACTTAAAACTAGGAGAGTTCAAATTGGAAGATGTTTGGAGAAATCAACTATGAGTTGGCTATGAAAATATAAGTAACATTAACACAAGACTACTCCTCAATGTTTAAATGATAAATGAAAGTATGTTCATACTGGACCGACTGTCAACTGCAATGACGTTGGATGATTATTACTATTATTATTATTATTATTATTATTATTATTATTATTATTATTATTATTATTGATTAGCTGTTACAGGTTGATGGCTACATCATTAGACTATCTTTATCAACAACCCATCACAACCTATTATATTTATATTTTATAATTATTTTTAGTAGTATTTGAATGTTTGAAAAATTATTTGATACTTTGGTCATTGGAGAAAGAAAAAATAATATGAATTATGATAGATTTAGAATGTAATAGAGAAATAAATAATTGGATCAAAATTTAATTATTTGATTTATTTTAGTTATATATAATGCATGACCGGTTGTCCGTGTCATTTATAAAGATAGTCTTAGAAAACTAATAAAGGTAGCAACTTATGTTCTTAGTGTATATACATACGTCATACGTGTGTATATATACATATAGATATATACATAAGTCCCAATCTTTTCTAGTAGAAGCATATCCAAGCGAACACCAAAACCCAAAAGTTAAAGTAAATTTACTCCAATCGAACACCAACACCAAACTCAAAATGCATTGAATACCTTCTCTCTCCTCATTTGGACCCATCTTTGCGTTTGGAGCGGTTAGCATGCGTATGATCTTCGTTAATTTGCATTGGAGTCCTCTGTTATTTCTCTCTCATATTATTACCCTGTGTCAGAATAAAAAAGACAAAAGGCGCAGGTCACCGCACGAGCTTTACCTTCTCTCTCCCTCACACAGAAAATACACAATTGCTTTTTTGTATTTAATGATTTTTTTTGTGTAGATTATATGAAAGCTGATAAATAATATATATATATATATATATTTATATATATATATATATATATCATATACTTGATTACGTTGATTACTTGTACATGTAGATTAATTGCACGAATATTTTTTTATATGCATTCGAATTAGTTTTTGTTTCCCGTGTTGTATAATTGTCGTATTTTTAATAAACATTTTTCGATGCTTTTTATATGTATAAATTATTATAGTTGTCGTGTTTTTAAAAACATTCATCGATGCATTTTATATGTATAATGATATTTTATTATTAATTTTATTAATTTTTTATTAAATCTAAAATAATATTTGTAGTCTAATTTGTAAAGTTATATAATATGTGGGTAGTATTGAAATTTATAACAATTGGTGTGGAAGTGAAAATTACAAAATAGTCTTTTGAGTTTGAGAATGAGTTGAACGGTTAGAGAAGAATTACTGCATTTTGGGTTTGAGAATGTGTTTCTCAGTTAAATATGGTCTTAGTCAGTCCCCATATTAGAACATAATTAATTAAACACATAATGTGCAGTACACATAAATATACAAATTTATTGGCCAACTTCTCGCGGGACCCGAGTATTACAATAGGAGCCTGACTGTCAGCTCTTGAACTGGAGCCTCTACTTCCAATTCTTGCGCAACTTCATCGATCAGCATGGCGTCAAGGTCCTGTGTGGAAGTTTCCACTTCAAGCTCCAGGGCTACAGCATCAATGCAGCTTCAGGGTCTGTGTGTTGAGGGCTAGGTGTTGAAGTCTGTCAGCGGTCCTCAGATCATTGATTCTGTATAATGATTTTCCCGACAGTCTAGTCTACATGCGTCGTCTGTTGGGTCGGCAAGAAGCAGTAACTCGAAAGGAATGGGCATCAGATGCAACTGAAGATCGACAGTTTTGAGGTTGTGACCGGAGCTTCGGTGGTCTGTACTCACCATCCGGTGGAAGTTGTGGAATCTCGGGGTACAAGTCCATGAAATGAAACAATGAGTAGTGAGAATCATCTGCTGTACGATAGGTTCTTGGACTTCCTATTTTCTTTCTGATGGACCTGATCGGCTAGATCGTTCCATATTAGCTTGGTCACGTCATAGTTCCTTGAGAACACGACTCCATGGAAGATCCTTACAATGTTCCAGTTGCCTTTGTCGAAGCCGGCATGCTTTGGGGAATGACACTTGTTGACGATGCCGAAGAGTTCCAGGGATGTGGGATCCAGCTGCTCTGAAACCGAGCTAGTTTAGCCAGCGGCAGTCTGAATCCCATGTGAAGGAAGTCTCACACCATTTCTGTGTCTGTGGGAAGTGGATCGTAGTTCTGATTGAAAGTGAGGTCCAATAAGTAAAGTGCTTCGTACCGAGCTCAGTGGAGTACCAGTACTCACCTTCTATTATGTCCTTGTATGCTCGCCACAACACTGTTGTAGATAGACATGGGCACCGATGCCGTGAGAGTAAGCGCGATCCACGGTCCAATGAGAATATTTACGATCGAGAAAGTCGGTGTCGAAAAATTAATTTTTATCGCCGCCAAATTTCGCGATCAAATAAAACGAAATCAAAATTCAATAGTAAGTTTTGTGCTCGAGAAAAGTTGCATCGAAAACTAAGACTTTTCCCATATAGGTTTTTCGCTCGAATAAAATGCTATTGAAAATTAATTGTTTTCGAAGGTAAGTTTTTCGGTCAAAGTCTTCGATTTTAAACCATACTCAAATTAGCGATCGAAAATCTCGATGCAAACTGTGTTTCAATCAAATAGGGTTTTGATTGACACCGTTTGCGACCGGGAAAGTTCTTCGACTGTAGGAACATTCAAAAACCAGTAAGTCGAAAATCTAAATTTTGAACATTTAAAGCACAGATTATCGAAAAACTATGCTGAAACAAAGTGCAAAAACACGAAAACTCACTTGAATCACAGATATTAAGCTAGATAATCATATAGAGAAGCCTAAATCACTGTATCACTGTGAAATAGCATTCGTCTTTCAGACTAAGAACACAGACGAAAATTCTAGCAAGAAATCATGCGAAGAACTTCACAATTTAGATGCAAACTAAACTTATTAGCACGCAAACACCGAATGACTGTTGAATCTACCTTAAAAGATGATTTTTTGTGGACAAAAATAAATATTTTGAAGAGATTTTTGTCGTTTTGGGAGTATTTTGCGAGACAGAAGTGAAATTCACACTGTTATGCTTTCGGGTAAGGGTTTTGCGTGTGAAAAAGTTTTTCGACTGCAAAAATCGACTATATTCTAAATCGACTATATTCTAATGGGCTGATTGGACGTTTTCGATTTTAAGACTAGACAGACCCATAACATTTTCGCTCGAGAAACTAGGTTTGAAATTTACATGTTCGACCCAGTTTTTCGATGTTCCTAATATGTCAAATTAACCCCGATTTCAATAAAATCACATAAACGCTCCCCCTAAAATATAAAAAAAAATGCAATTAACTCCCTGATTGTCAGAATTGGAACGTCTGCATCGGATGAATTTCGAAAAATCTGTAACACTTAGAGAAAGACTTAAAAATATTTGGAGTTAATCAACACGATTTTTAAGCATGCTCCCCTCAAATTGTGCGCATAAACTGTTGTAATTCGAATTTAGGTTAGGCATGCACAAATTTCACAAATTTTCAGAGTGCACATTGCGAAAATATATTTTCGGAGTGCTAGAGTGGGAAACTCCAAATTTTTCGTAGATGGTCTGCGAAAGTTCGATTTTCGGTATAAGTTGCGAAAATGGGTTCCGAAAAGCTAAAATCTCTTGCTAAAAGCTACAGTAGATAGTTTCGAAAAATGCTACAGTAGATAGTTTCGAAAATGCAACGCTAAACAGTTTCGAAAATGCTACAGTTATTGCGAAAACGCTACGGTAGAAAATGCTACACTAAAAAGTTTCGAAAACACGTTTCTGCAGTAACTTGCCAAAAAAGTACCTGGTACAGTACCTTTCGAAAAATGCTACAGTAATTTCGAAAATACTGTGGAAGTTTCGAAAATTTCTTTCATTTTTTTCGATGGCAAAGTCTTAAACATGTTTTCGAAAATTTGTTTCGCAATTTTTTTTATATTCTCGATGGCGAAAACGTAAATAAGATGGCAAAAATTTAGAATTTTTTTATTTTCGATGGCTAAATCGTAAATATGAGATTTTCGAAATTGTTGTTCGGTCGTGCCAGCGCCGGCCGAAATTTTGGTTCGGTCGGGACTTTTTTCAAACTATTTCGATCCGTGTTCGCTAATTCATCTACGTACGAATGATTTTTACGACAATATCGATCGATCGGTCCGAAAATGTTACATCAAATTTTTTTTTCCGTATCGATCGATCGTTCGAATTTATTTGTGTATGTAGTTTTCAGTATTTCGTACTGAAATTATATATTTAGTTAGTTTTTTCTTTTTAAATTAATTTAAATATCATAAGGGCAAAAACGTCTTTTTCCAGCCACCGGTGACTAGGAAAAGGGGACGGTGAATAGCAATCCAGTTTTCGAAACTGATTGCAGTTTCGTAAATAAGAGATTTTCGAAACACCTCTCTTCTTTTAGGTCTTCAATGGCATTTCGTAGATATGTGTTTCGAAAATTTCAGTGGCAATTCTGTAAATAATTGTCTCAAAAATTTCAGAGGCAATTATGTAAATAACAGTTTCGAAAATTTTTGCGGCAATACTATACATAAGGGTTTAGAAAATTGAGATTTGCGAACCACTTTGCAAAATCTTCCAAAACAAGAAAAGTTGCTCAAACTGAACCTAATAATTAACAACACTTATATTCTAATCCCTAAACAGTCAATCAACAACAAAAACATCAAAACATGTCAAAGTTTCGACAAAATGAAGAACGCGACGCGAAGAACATGAAAAAAAATTATTTCAATAATTTTCTCAAATTTGAGCGAGTTGGCTTTGATATCAATTATAAACCCTAGTATATCCGGCTAAACAAATATTAAAGATTTTTTTATCATGTTTGAAGATTGGAAGAACTCGGATTGACGTGGGGTGTGTGTGCGTGTTCTTGAGGGATGAGGTTGGGGCTCTTCTCTCAAAAATAAAAAAACTCTATAAAATTTCACAAGCACCCTCCCAATGTGTTCGGGTTTTAGTACTTATACCACATGTTGGTATATAGTACTTGGGCTCTTCTAGCCCATTACAAGTAAAAAAGGCATATATTAAATAAGTCCATTACAAGTAAAGCTCAGTAAACTCTATTAAAAAGAATCTAGTTCACTTAAAAAAAATTACAAGACGAATATCACAATTGAACAAAATACATTCATTCCTAACATAAAAAATAAATAAAAGTAATAAATTAAAATAAGATAAAAATAAAGAGAATATACGTTATATTAAAAACAATTAATTAAATTAAAAAATATATATAAGAGAAATAAATATACATTAAATAACAAAAAAGAGAGGAGATTATAAAAATAATGATTATACTGAAAAATAAGACAAAAGGTAAATAAAATATATTTAATTATTAAAAACTAAAAAAAGAAAACAAAAACTGACAGTAAAAAGTTTATGAAAATCTCTGAACCCATTCCTGCCATGTTAACGATGACACAATCGTCCAGTTCTCGAACATTTTATTCATAAAAATGCTGGAACGATTATATCCACATTAACTCGCATGGACTAGGTTGGGGATTCTCATATATTTCCTAGTGGCGTTTCTATCCTAATTGTTGTTTTCACTTATTTTTTCAGTTTTTTTAATAATTAATTTTTTTTTATTTTTTTCTTCTTTATTATTTTTAATTTTTACCCTCTTCTCTCTCTCTCTCTCGTTATTTGTTATTTAAGTTTATTTATTTTGTATTTTTATTTTCCCTTTTGTTTTTCATTTATTTTATTTCTTATTTTTAATACCTTTTCCTCTCTCTTTTTTTTTTTATAATTTTTAGTTTATTTTATTCTCTCTTTAGTTTATTCTCTATTATGGATTTTTTTTATCGTATAATAACAAGATAAGAAAAACTTATTACTAAAAAAAACTAAATGTTTACTTTGCTAATCTTAATATCATTAAAATTAGTACACAATCTCATTTTGTATTTACTAACTTTTTATATTTATATGTTGGTGCTTTAATAATTCAATATAAGTAAAAATGGCACAATTTGAAAACATGAATGCCGGAACGAGCCCGATCGACCCACGTTTTACTCCGTTTCAACTTCTATTCTCGTTATTAATGTGGCTAGTGTCCAACCGAAACCGGACCAGTACTGAGACCAATACAAGATCAGTACTGACTAATACCGATATGTACCGAGACCAGAACTGACTGATACCGGACTCGCAAGTCTGGACTGCTCTGGTGAGCTGTACTGGACTGAATTTGTAGCCATACTTGACATGTTAGCTAGGCTGACCGCGGAAGCCATCGTTAATATTTTCAAGTCCAACCGATCTGAAACGGCATGACTGTTCCATTAACGAGGCTTTTTAAAGCCATAATTCTCCAATAATAAGGGACATTTCTCTAGCCATTAAAACATTTTATTCTTATAAATATAGGATGACTCTCAATGGAGAAAGGGGATATAATTCGAAGCGTCCTAGGAAGTACCTCGTAAAACCTCAAGCATAAATGTGAGGGAGCGAATCTATTTTAAGGAAATTGTGCTTGCACAATCTTTTAACCTCTATTCTTCTTTGTCCGAATCTACTCCAACCGGCCCATACAAAGCCAACACCTATGTCATCAGATTGAATGAATACACAAGTTTATCAGTTCCATGTTAGAGAATCAACGTAGGTGTTTGGAAGAGCTCTCTCACGACGATTAGATTGGAATAATTGATCCTTCTTAGTGGAGACTGATTCCACTTACCAAAGACGAGACACTTGTTGGCCTCGAGCGTGCGATTTACAAGCTACTGGATCTTTAAACGGTAATCCGTTTCTGCATCGCCTTAGGTTTATTGTATTTGGGAGCTTTTCGTTGTGTTCTTCGGGAGATAGATCATCCCTCAGGTCATGATAATGAGCAGCAACGAGGTAGGAGACGGGGACTATTCTTAACATAAGTAACTGCAGTATAGGAATATTGAGTGTAATAATCAATGGATAACTTTCTAGTTGTGTTAGTCATCTTTGTAGCTGCTTCGATTTTCATATCTCAATTCTTGGAGCTTTTCACCTCTGATGCGGCCGAAAAACTCCAAGTGCGCTGCAGGCTGTCGGGTCATCGACGTTTCGAGTTCGTCGTCCTTGTCTTCACCGGATCCTTGAAATGTCACGAAAAAAGACGAGTTAAAGGGCGCCGTGTTCGACGTGCCCCTCCGACCCTCGAGTCAAATAATCTTATAGAAGTTAAAGTGTGTAGAAATATAAGAGAACAATTTGAGAAAGCATCGATCGAAAGCCGATTGTGTTGTACTATGAGAGTGATTTCTTCCGTGTGTGGGCTTTCGTATGGGGAGTGAGCTGAGGAAGAAGAGAGAGCTGTAGTATTGTTTACAGAATGAATTGTACCATGATATCCCAATGAAGCTTGTTTATATATACCACTTATGAGATGGTCCATGATCGATTTAGTGGGGTTGTAACTGTTTTAAATTTAGTGTAATTGAGACGTAAAATATACCCGAGTTAGGAGGTGCGGAGTGCACTCTCGGAAAACATTTTATATCGGAACCCAAAACGAAGCGGGGGTCAAGGGGGCAGCGCCCCCTTGCGGGGTTCTAGTGGCAGCGCCCCGTCCCGAAGTGGCATGCATGCGCCCAAAAGGTGTGCATGCTTCCCCTCAAACCCCTCTGCACCCGAAAGGGTGTGTTTAATACCCAAAAAGTCATGTGGCTTCAAAAGGTGATATCTGTTCTCAAACAGACACCATCTTTGAAAAGATTATGTCTATTATGAATAGACACAACCGGTCGAAACTTAGGTAATAAATAAGCACAGCTACACTCGACACAGAGTCATTGAATTCACAAGCGAAATAACAAAGTTTTCTCTAGTCTTATCCCGGGACGAAATATTGTCTTTGGAAAGTGAACTTCAAACGCGATTCTAGAGAAATATCCGGCCATTAAATCTGTCATATACTACTTACATTAACCACCCACTATCACGTCATGCCCATTACGGGTTCAATGGTATGGCCACATGAGCTTTGGATAAGTAGGCTTTAGACAAATGGGCTCGGTCAAGTGATGCCCACGGGAATACACTCGAGCAAGGCGTCGTTCCTTGGATACCCCCATTGCGCACTTTGGTTTCATGGATTTTTGTATTTTTCGCTAATATTTCCATAAAATAATAAGATAAATGGGAAGGGTTACCATATTACCGAAAGTAGAACAATGGTGTCGTTGAATCTTCTAATAATTAACGCCATTAAATTAGGGGTTAATTTTGGATCAGGCCCTATATCATGTCTTCAAGAAGAGTTGAGGCCCTTTTGTAGTTTCACTTAGACCCAAGGACCTAATTTCTAAAAACTATTAGAAAGAAGGACCAACTAACTCGAAATGACAGTTCTATCCCTCATATTTGCCAAAAATTACACCCATGTGCCATCGTCTCTCCCAAACGATTGAAGCACAAACCCACATTCAGCGAAGACCAAAATTTACGATCTAAAAGCCAGTCAATCTCGACGTTAATGATTGAATAAGGTTAAATCGATGATAATTTCCCATGGGTGTCAATAATCAATAAACATTTTTGAAGTTTATAATAGAATAATGTATTTAAAGTATTTCGAAAATCTCGTTGAAACGAGGGAAAATCTGGATTTTAAGGACAGAATAAGCTGAAATTGATCGTGAGTCTTAATAATCAATGATAATATTGATGTAATCGTGCAGAAATTGACGTGGCCTGTGATTGAAGCTTTTGCTAATAAAACGCTCTCTAGGTGACACTTTATGCATTCTGGGTAACACTTTATGCATTCTGAATTGCTAATAAAGCACTCGATGGGTACCGCTTTGTGCATTCTGGTTAACACTTCATGCATGCATAACACTTCATGGGTAGCGAGACACTAAGAGGTAGTAATAAAAACTACCGATGACACCCTGCACCGTTTTTAGTGTAATTTCGATCTAGAATTCAAATGATCTCGATTCAAAATCCTGTAAATAGCCAACTTAATTATGTATAACTTTTATTCTTTAAGGCTTTCTGATTCGAAGTCCATTGACCTAAAAAACGTGCCCGAAAATTTTTTTGGGCTTTATCCGAAAATGGCATTGCCCGAAAATGGCAACTTGAACTTTTTTGTATAACTTTCGATCTAAAATTCAAATGACCTTGATTCAAACTCCCGTGAATAGCTAACTTAATTATGTATAACTTTTATTCTTTAAGCTCTTTCTGATTCGAAGTCTATCGACATCTAAAATGTGCCCGGAAATGTTTTTCGGACACTTATATGATTCCTGCTTTCCAGAATTGGCAGTCACTCTAATTTCGATCATAACTTTAGATATAGGGCACCAATGATTCTGATTCAAAGTTCTCTAGACAGCTAAATTGATTATCCATAACTTACCTTCTTGAAGTTTCTTAAATTTCGGAGTGTATCAACTTCAAAATGATCATGAACAGGGGACTTGGGCTATTGGTTAGTTAAAATGAACATATACACTTCCTCTATCGAGATTCATGTTCTTCCATGAATACTAAGTGCTTCCATGAATATTACTACCTCTGTCCCGGCTATATCTTCCCAAAGATTAGCGGGCACGGAGATTAAGAAATCATATTATTTTAATATTATAGTATACCTTTTGATGTATAGAGAAAAAAGTTATCAGTAGACACGCAAATCAAGAAGACTTTTTAAATATTAATGGTGTACTTTAGTTTAATTAGTGGGATAATTTTTTACCGAAAATGGAAATGAGAAGAATTATGTGGGACGCCCGAAGTAGAAAGATGGGAAGAAATAAGTAGGACGGAGGTAGTAGTTGTTTATTATAATCCACATGGTCGACATAACATAAATGATTCAAATAAGATTAATGACATCTTCAATTAATCTTAAACGTAAACCCTATGTTGTTTACTGATTTCCTGCAGTAACAGTTTAACAATAATCAGCAACAATTGAATAGGAGAAAAAAAATAGAAGTCGGTATGTAGGTAACAAGGCAATACAATACGAGTAACAGAATACATAGTCACAATAACAATTTAATATATAATTAGTTCAGGTTATGATTTTATTTTATATTGTAAATACGCTACTTCACTAAAATATGAGTTTACTAAATTTTAGATAAAAATATAATAGTTTAGGTTATGATTTATGTGGCGGTTATGTTGCAATTGAAGAAGTTGAAGTATATAGTATGATAAACAAGTATCACTCTTCTTGAAAGGATGATCATGCTTCTACGAAATTGATTCTACTTACTCAAAACGTTGTGATATGAACTATTAGTTGTTTATTATAACCCACATGGTCGACCTAACATAAATTATTCAACAAAATTAATGACATCTTCAATTAATCTTAAGCGTAAACTGTATGTTGTTTACTGATTTCCTGCAGTAACAATTTAACAATAACCAAAAACAATTGAAGAAGAGAAAAAAAAAAGAAATCGATATGTAGGTAACAAGGCAATACAATACGAGTACAGAATACATAGTCAGAATAACAATTTAATATGTAATTAGTTTAGGTTATGAATTTCCAGTTTTACATTGTAAACACGCTGCATTCACTAAAATAAATGAATTTACGAATTTTTAAAGAAAAATATATTAATTTACGCAAAATATACGTGGAGGTTATGTTAGAATTTAAGAAGTTGAAGTTAATAGTAAGGAAAACAAGTAGCATTCCAATTTCTAAAATCGTAAACCATAAAATATAATTTAAAATATGGTTTGTAACATAAACCATGTTACGAAGAACGTACTGCGAAAATCTTAGACCCTTGATCCTACAAATTAAACGTTTAACCCGTCTACCCTAATCTACAAACTATAATAATTCTGATAACAAATAAACCTATAATTAGTAACACATACACACACCGCTGATACACAGATTATCTATGCTTGATTTTATTTGGATTCTCCCGCCCAAAATTCATCTCATTCTAGTTTTTCCGCCCAAAATTTCACCATCCATTTAGTAACGTATCGAGGCAAAATAGTAACAGAAAAGCATATGCTAGTAACGGATACTGGAAATTTTACATATCCCGCCAAAACGAAAAAAAATACACCCCACTTCCCACTAAACCCCATTTCAAAAAGCAATAAACATATTCCTTCTCCATTTAATTATAATTTAGTAACGTTTTTTATACTCCAAGTAACGGTTAGTCGTTACACAGTAACAATACCAATTTATTATCTATATACCACAATCTCTCAAACTATAATCAGCTAGTACCGTTAAAGCATGACATAGTAACAACAGTTGTTCATCACCTCAATTCACGAATATCTTGATCAATTCACGAACATTTGGAATTTTGCTTGATTTCGATGTCTTTCACACCACATGCATTACACCACTTACGGTTTGGGAGTTAACAATTTACACATAATTTCGAATCTAATGGCGTAGTAAAAATATACCCAAATTTTTCGGGTTGACCGTATTTTAGAGAAATTAAACGATGACCATCGGACGAACGAGCAAACAAGGTGCCGCTCCGAGCTGTCCATACTATGGGTACTTCGAATTTATACATTTTAGCTGTAATCGTTGCCAAAAACGGCTTTGATTTCATCTTATTTTCGCGAATTAGAACCCTAAATATAAGGATAAAAATTCATTACAAATCTTACATCTTGCGTCGTCAATACCATCCACCTTACACGCCGAAACTGGTTGGTTGATGGGCATTCGAAATTTCGGAGCTCGAACTGTATAAGCGAGATTCATAAAATAAAAATTCTTTGTACCATTTTACTGCATTTTAGTAACAGATAAGGGATGGAAAATAATAGTTCACTTTACGTATATAACAATATAATATAACTGCATAACTGAAAGTGGCCGTAAAATAACTCGTATTATAATAGTTAAGAAGGGTATTTTCGTCAATTCATATTTTAAGCCTTAATTCCGCTATTTACAAAAAGTTGGTCCTTCAAACTAAAAAAATTCTGACAGGGCCTGAAAACTGAAAAAACTACTGACAAGTGTCTGAACTTAAATTGCCCCTTAAATTAGTGGTAAGTGGTGGACTACTTCGAATTAGTTAATTTTAATTTGATAGCTTACCCATCAATCAATCAACGAATCGCATTGAAGTAGCCACCGACTTTTAAATTAAATAGAATTATTAGAGAATCAACTAATCTTCAATTATGAACTTAAGGGCCCGTTTGGTTGGGGGTAATAGGAGGGTTTAGGGGGTTAGCATTAATTAATGTTGTGTTTGGTTGGAGGGATTTTTTAAAGATAAGATTTACACCACATTAATACCTCTAATAAGATGTTAATTAAATCCGCCTAGCCCCTAACTTTATCTAATACCTTCATTTTATGACTATATTATCCTTTATAAAAAATTATAAAAAAAACTATATTTCCTAGCCCCCTAACTTTATCAAATACCTTCATTTTATGACTATAACTAAATCAGCATAGCCCTCTCAATTATTTGTCTACAACAATCGTCAACAACCCACCCTCTCACCTCACTTCAAAATAAAAAAAAATTACATCATCCTAGGAGATAATCGACAACCCGCCAGCGGTAAAATTTTCCGACGAATTCAACCACCGGCGAGCATCCCCGTGACGAGAAGAAGATTCATATAATAATATCTTACATTGACTAAGCTTGAAAGATGTTATTCTTTCTTAAACCTAAATATACGAATTTGGGAATTTTGATTAATTTCATGATTATGTGGCTTAATCACTGCTATTGGAGGATTAAATGGATCGACCCACTATGGGCTTGCTAATGTGATTGTGCGATGCATACGTGAGTATGTGATGCAATGGGGCGTTTCTCGAGAACATAAAAGAGGGAAGAATTGATGAACGTATGTCGACTGTTAGTTAGGTTTATCTTGTTACTGTTGGGGTTGAGCGATAAATATTTAATTTCGGGCCAGCGGTAGTTGTAGTTGGACCCCGCGACAAATTATCGGGAAATTAATTAAAGCCAAAATGACATCGAGAGAACACCGAGATTTTTACGTGGTTCGGCCAATACCGCCTACATCCACAGAGAGACAATAGTTTTACTATATTTGAGAATATTACACCGGACAAAATAACGCTCGTGTTTAAACCCAAACTCGAGACCCCTTACCCACTCGATAATGTTTTTGTGCCCACTCTCAATTACCACAGTAAAACTGTATCAACTCTCACCCTTATCCACCCGGACAAGATTTTTTTCTTTTCCCTCTCATTTTCTCTCTCTCACACACTCCTCTCTCTCTCTCTCTCTCTCTCTCTCTCTCTCTCTCTCTCTCTCTCTCTCTCTCTCTCTCTCTCTCTCTCTCTCTCTCTCTCTCTCTCTCTCTCTCTCTCTCTCTCTCTCTCTCTCTCTCTCTCTCTCTCGTTACTTGTTTTTGGGGTGTTTGAATGCCTTGCCAAGCATATCAATTTATAGGCAAATGAGAGCAAAAAAATCGTCATGCCATGCGTCATTAGAAGAGCAAATAAAATGATTTCCTCCTTGACTTTTCAACCATGAGCTGGACCTCACATTCTCCCCCTCCAGCGACATTTAGCATCTTCTCCAGAGAGCACTCCAGTGAACCCAAGAATGAGAGTAATCCGTGCGTAAATACCACGAACATCAATTGGCCTTCCTTGTAGCACCTACACATAATCTGAATCAAGAATTCGGATCCTACCCCACTTGATTCATTCAGCTGCCAATCTTATGTGCAGCTGTCAAACCGACTTTACTCGTCGATTCCGAAGAGGGACTTCGATGTAACCCCTTCTCCAGCAGGATTTCCCTTCTCACCATCGTCTGCCTTTATACCACGCGCGCGATTTTCGTGAACCCATCTAAGTCTGAGTATTATATACCATACTCACGTCCAGACGATACAAACCTTTGCACCATTCTCCCTTTGGTAGGATCATTTCCACCATGTGTGATTTTCCAAACTCCCCCTGCTATGAAAATCCCATTCCCATAGAATCTGACTGGCTCAAGAATAATAAAACTACGCAACTTTGGGACAAC
The DNA here is from genome assembly GCA_027422505.1 of Craterostigma plantagineum. Lineage (NCBI taxonomy): Eukaryota > Viridiplantae > Streptophyta > Magnoliopsida > Lamiales > Linderniaceae > Craterostigma > Craterostigma plantagineum. The sequence continues at coordinate 5,088,064 of JAPQWV010000047.1, read as the reverse complement.
GTCACTCCACCCAAAATGCGTACCGCTCCACCAACCATTTTGATCTTTCCCGTTCCAACACACCGAACAACAGAACGATATCCATCGGCCCATGGAGATCGAAAAAAAAACCGTTCGCTCCTTTCGGAACGCATCAAAATATTCTCTTGGAGCAAACCCGAATTTAATATCCTTCTTCCTGAGAATGAGAGCCATCATTAGAGACTGTGAGAACGTCTCTAAGATAAATAGTGTGCTACCTCCGTTGTGGAATTTTCCTAGCCGTTTACCCTTCTTCCTCCAAGATCGTACAATTTCTCCTGATGTGTCCCGGCTCACCACATTTATAGCATCACATGCCCTTCCCGCCACCTGGATTTGGACCTACTGTTGTCTCCAAATTCCTTGGCGTATTACCTTCCTCTATGATTCACTCTTAAAAATAGCCAACATCAGGCTATCACCAAAATTTGACCGCCTTCTCTTTTCATGCTCCAAAAAGAGTTGACTCCACCATCCACCGTCTGCACCGTCTTGTACTGGATGGTTGTGATCAAATTATCACCCGAATCAGAAAGCGAGGTAAGAAGCAATAGGGCCTTACTTCTTCCTCCTCGACACATCATGACCCCAAATTTCGTCATTTACTCCGACTTTTCCTCGTCTCCCATCAAAGCTTATCACCCATCTGACAAACGAGCACATCCTTCACTCTTCTCTGCCGCAGAGTGAAACCTCCCCCACCAACACATTGTCGCACTTTGCTGTCATTCGTCATTATTATCCTTGCTGAAATTCAACAGCCCGTCCCAAATAGTACTGATCAGATATTTCTCAGGAAAGGCTAGCGACCTGCCTCACAGCACTATTGCCATAACTCGCCAAAACTCCATCGCCGCACAAGCTCCGCCCGACACCGAGCATACCATCAACGATAACCATCTTGTACAATCATTTTTCAGCACAAGGCATCACCTCGTTGAACCTCGCTCTGACACTGGCTCCCCCCGATCGATGTTCCCTTCTGATATCTTTTCGGATGTGGAAGATCAGACACAGCTGCAACCACAGAGCATACTCAGAACACCAGTAGTGCAAGGCTCTGATACCACTTGTTCGGGTTGAGTGATAAATATTTAATTCCGGGCCAGCGGTAGTGGTATTTGGACCCCGCGACAAATTATCGGTAAGTTAATTAAAGCCAAAATGACACCGAGAGAACACCGAGATTTTTACGTGGTTCGGCCAATACCGCCTACATCCACGGAGAGACAATAGTTTTACTATATTTGAGAATATTACACCGTACAAAATAACGCTCGTGTTTAAATCCAAACTCGAGACCCCTTACCCAATCGGGTAATATTTTTGTACCCACTCTCAATTACCACAGTAAAACTGTATCAGCTCTCACCATTATCCACCCGGACATATTTTTTTTTCTTTTCCCTCTCATTCTCTCTCTCTCTCTCTCTCTCTCTCTCTCTCTCTCTCTCTCTCTCTCTCTCTCTCTCTCTCTCTCTCTCTCTCTCTCTCTCTCTCTCTCTCTCTCTCTCTCTCTCTCTCTCGTTACTTTTTTTGGGGTGTTTGAATGCCTTGCCAAGCATATCAATTTACAGGCAAATGAGAGCAAAAAAATCGTCATGCCATGCATCATTAGAAGAGCAAATAAAAATGATTTCCTCCTTGACTTTTCAACCATGAGCTGGACCTAACGGTTAGAAGTTCGCATTTGATATATTGATTGGAGCACAAGGTAAGATGCGAGTAGGATGGGTACTTACAGCAACTCATGTTCTCATGTCGTATACCTCTCACAGGAAATCTAATTTTATTATTTATCTTTTGCTTCTTCGTATTGCCAAACGATTAGGTGTCTTGATTCCAAAATGGGCTCGAACGAAGATGATATTGGTGCAATGATGGTTCTTGGATTATTAGCTAATCATCTGCTCATGATACAATTTGCTATATATATTTATCGGCGGAGAAATGAATGGAGAAAATGGAAAGAGTCGTGTACTTATTCTATGTATGAAAGGATGCCAAAACAAGTAGATTACCTGAAACATTTAATATCAAATTTCCGAAGTAATTCGCATGAAAATTTGAGGATTAATAGAGATGCATTTGGACGTTTAAGCATTGTTCTTGAGAATTATGGAGGTTTGCGGCCTTCCAAATACCTACAAATTTCTGAATGGTGGCAATATTTCTTGGAGTATTAGCACATCATAAGAAGACAATGGAACAAAAGTTTCCCTTTACTAGATCTACTTGGACTGTCAATAAGCATTTCAGTTTGGCAGTGTTGTCAAATTCCCGCCATGGCGGGATGGCGTGGCGGATTTCATCATGGCCGCCATGCACCGGCCACTCGCGGGTTTTCATGGCGGCGACATGGCGGCGTAGCGGAGATGGCATCCATTGCGTGAAGATGGCGGGTTTAGGGTTTCTTATTTGCATATGGGCTGTAATTTTATTTTTCAATGAATAGGTGGGATGTATTTAGTGTGTTTTCCTATTCAGGCAGCCCAATTACTTAATAATAATGTTTGACTAAATTTAAAACTGAGTTGTTAATTTAAATTAAAAGAAAAAAATAATTGTAACGAACAAAATTCGACTTAGACTGAACGACCAAACCCTCTGCCTCTGCACAATTCAGCCACCGCACCGACCCCTCGCCGACCCTCCCAGAGCCGACCCACGCCGTTCCAGCCCGCACCGACCCTCCCAACGCCCACCCAGCCCGCGGCGAGCACTGTAAGTGCTGCGTCTGCGGCTGTATTTTTTTCTGTTGCTTTTTTTCCTTTCGCATTAATTATTTGATTTACTGATCTTATGAAGAGCTTATGTCTTATGAATAATGATGAGAGATTGTGAGTTGTGCTATATTTGTACTTTGTTTTTGCAATGGGAATGATTATTTTTATTTGATGCGGAAATCGCTTGTTTATTGAATATGATAACGACGGACGGGGTTTCTTCCAAGGGTAGTTTTAAATCAACAAATAAAAATGATATTGGGTGGAGATTTTGACACGCGTCAAATGAAGGAAATACGAACACCGTAGTTTGTTGCCAGAAAATAATGAAAGGCGGAATAACTAGAGCAAAAAATCACTCGATGGGAAAGCGAGGTGATGTACCGATATGCTTGAAGTGTCCACCTGAAGTTCGAGAAGAACTTTGGACATACGCAAACGGGAAACCGGAGGCAAGCAAAGCCAATACAGCTAATGTGTTATTGCGATAGCATGAAGATGAAGATGAGATCCTATCCATCTCGCGGTTCTTTGGGAAAAAAGAAAGCTGAGAAGAAAGGTCCAATGGATATGTATTATTGAAAACCTGAGACAACCATTAGTAAGAGGAAGCAGGACAAGCTAAACAAGCTAGCATAAGAGATGCTTGTAACAAAGAAGCAACGCCAGAGTCCATCCATACATTGCTCGCTTTTGGTATCAAGCTGGTTTGTCGTTCAATCTTATCAAGTTACAGAGTTTCGAGACATGGTGGATGCCATTGGTTCATTCGGGCCAAATTTGCGAGTTCCAAGCTATCACGAGATTAGAGTTCCGCTATTGAACAAGGAGCTAGAATGTACGAAGAATCTGATGAAAGATCATGAGGCGGAGTGGAAGGTGACTGGTTGCTCTATTATGTCTGATGCTTGGACTGATAGGAAACAAAGATCTATTATTAATTTTTTGGTGAATTCGCAGGCGGGGACAATGTTTATCAAGTCTATCGATGCTTATAACTTTGTGAAGACGGGCGAAAAAATATTTGAATTGCTCGACTCTTTCGTGGAGGCGATTGGAGAGGAGAATGTTGTCCAAGTTATCATGTACAATGGGACAATTACGTGGCGGCAGACAAGTTGTTGGAAGAAAAAAGACCACATCTTTTTTGGACTCCATGTGCGGCTCATTGCATTGATTTAATGCTTGAGGATATCGGCAAACTTCCGTTGATAAATAAAACAATTAATAAGGGGATCCAGCTAGTTGGGTTTATCTATTCTCATTCGAGTACACTTAGTCTGTTGAGACATTTCACGAACAAAAGAGAATTAGTGAGGCATGGGGTAACTCGTTTTGCAACGTCTTTTCTCCCTTTACAGAGAATTCACGAGGAGAAGGCAAATCTTAGAAGAATGTTTACTTATGCCGAAGTGGTACTTATGCCGAGTTTTTGGAACAATGTGGTCTTTACGCTCTAAGTCATGGCTCTCTTGTTCGAGTGCTTCGGCCTGCGGATAGTGAAAAGAGACCAGCAATGGGGTTTATTTATGAAGCTATGGATAGGGCAAAAGAAGCGATTATGAAATCTTTCAATAACAACGAAAGCAGATACAATGATATATTTGAAATCATTGATAGGAGATGGAGTTGTCAGCTTCATCGACCATTGCATGCGGCCGTACACTTTTTGAATCCGCAATTTTACTACAGCAATCCGTCAATCGAGTTCGACTCTGAGATTATAATGGGTTTAAGGATTGCATTAGGAAGTTGGTTGTGGGGAAAGATGCCCAGTTGAAGACTTTGTCTGAGTCAATACTTTACACGAAAGGTACTGGTCCCTTTGCGGATTCGTTTGCGAAAGAACACCGAACAACCCTTGCTCCAGGGTGGAAAAAAATTATTTCTATGATTCATAATTATACATAGTGTATAAATTATAATGTTTCGAACTTCTTATTGCAGATAAGTGGTGGCGATTGTATGGTCATCAGACACCAAATTTGCAAAAACTAGCAATGAGAAGTTCTTAGTTTGACGTGTAGCGCGTCGGGTTGTGAACGCAATTGGAGCATCTTCGAGCAAGTAATTGTTCTACACTTTATCGAATTTAAAAGAAATTGATTAGTTTCGATCCATGAACTTTTTGTAATCATATGACAGATTCATTCGAAGAAGTGAAATACGCTCGAACATCAAAGAATGCACGATCTAGTGTTTGTCAAGTACAATCAACAATTATAGAGAAGATTTGATGTTAGAGATGAACTTGACCCAATTTCTCTTAATCACATTGATGAGTGTAATGAGTGGCTAATTGGAGAAATGGATGATGATGTCGATGATGCTGGACAAGATTTGGTGTTTGGTGATGATACCACTTTGAATTGGGAAATGGTGTATGAGGCTTCGGGTGTTAGAGAGTTATCAAGGTATATTAGGTAAAGCCATGAAAAGAAAGGAGCAATTGGGTGGTGCTTCGAGTTCCTCGAAGAAATGAGCTTCAAAAGGAAAAAGGGAAAGAAAGAATGCTTGTAGATGAAGATGAGGTGGAGTTTGAAGATCGAGATGAAGAATTCGAAGAAGAAGAATTTGATGAATTTGAGGAGTCCGAAAAGGAGGAGGAAAAGGGACATGCTCCATTAGCTAACGATAATTTAGAAAATGATTATGTTGGGTCGATAGGAGGGTGATGCTTAGACTTTGTGTTTTTTACTTTTCATGCGTATGCTCGTTTTGAACCTCTTGAAGGTTATTTGCTATTTTGTGAAACTAATGTCTTGTAGTCAACTATTGGAATGTTTTTAAGGTATTATTTACATTGCAATATATAAAATATACATATATTTTTAGATCCGTCATCGCTTCCGCCATTTTCCGCCACGCCATCCGCCATAGGAATATGGCGGGTTTTTGGCTTTCCGCCATGGCCCGCCATTCGCCATCAATAACATTGCAATTCGGTACTTGATGCGGTTATTCGACTTCATGATAAACTATTGGCAAAACATCTTGCAAATAATGACAATCCTTCATCTAAATTCAAATATTTTCAGGTATTGGTTATTTTTAAAATAGTAGAAATGTTTTCTTATCTTCATGATCGTTGCTAACTTTTTCTTTATCCTTTATGTAAGAATTGCTTGGGGGCCTTAGACGGAGCATATATTGATGCTACACTGAAGTCAGCGGATATTCCACGATATAGAAATCGAAAGGGACAAATTACAACCAATGTTCTGGGAGTATGTAATGAAGATATGAGATTTATATATCTTTTGGCAATTTACGAGGGTCCAGTCGCAGATGGACGCATCCTTCGAGATGCTCTATCACGAACAAACGAGTTTCGTGTTCGTAAAGGTAAACTTTTCTTACATCTAGATGAAATACACATATTGTTGGAATTTTGTTTTTATATTAAGCTGTATTATAGAAAACAAACAGGCTGCTACTATTTAGCTGATAATAGATACACCAATAACGATAGATTTTTTAACTCCTTATAGGGGTGTTCGCTATCATTTGAAGGATTGGGGGACAGGAACTCGAACTCCTCAAGATGAAAGAGAATATTTTAATATGAGGCATGCAAAAGCTAGAAATATTATTGAGCGAACTTGGGGTTTGATGAAAAGAGATGGACTATACTGCGCAGCCCTTCTTTTCATCCAATAAAAAAGCATAATAAAATTGTCATAGCATGTGCATTACTGCACCGTACTGAAATGGATGTTTAATCATGGGAGGAGGAGGTCCCCGAAGGATATCAAGAAGATGAAGTAAATGGGGATGACAATGAAGCCGATTTCATTAGTTCGATAGAACCATCTACAGCGTGGAGTGTTTGGCGAGATAATCAGGCAACGACCATGTATCTCGAGTGGTTGAATGGTTGAACCATCTGCAGTGCGTTGCTATTCCCTAATGCTAAGTCTAATTATTTTCCATTTTGAGCTACTTTCCCTGTCAACTTATTTTTTGCGACATAATGATATATATTATACTATCTCCGTCCCAGTAACTTATTTACTAAATCGGACGTCCCTCTATCTTTTGTACATTTCCTAATTTAGCAAAAAATTATCACAAACAATCAATATAATAATATTAAATATTCTTGAAAGACGTGTCAAAAGATACACTTTTTACCTTTTAATTGTACTATATTATTAAAATACTCAGTTTCTTAAAAATCGCGCCACACCCCCCAAATGCACATAACTTACAAAGGGAGTATAAGTTACTTTATCTTATTTTGTATGATTAAGTCCTTTTGCTTACTACTTGTTGACATGAATTTCCCAACTTCAATCTGTAATGTGAATCCATATTGAAAAGCAATTGGAAAATAGTTTTATTGGCTACCGAATACGGAATTATTAATAATCATATAAGAAACATGTCAAACAACTGATGTAAACATACGCATAAAATAGGACAAGACTCCGATAAAATAAAAAACAGGATACATAAAACATGACAAGACCTCAGCATAAAAAATTCAGCAACCTCTTGTCATGCTCTTCGCCAAGTGTAAGCGTTCTGCCTCATTCATGGCTAGAAAAAACTGAAGTTTTCCAGAATTATTGATGATGCATCAGAAACATCAAACAATTGCATGGGCGACAAGTTCAAAGGCATATTCTTAATTATCGCAGAAGCATTGCTTTGATTTTCTCCCTTGCTCCAATCCTAGACATTCCCTCCAATAGAATTTTATTCGTTTGTTGAGACATCTCTCGCATTTCATTAATGAAATCCTGCTCTTCAAGTTCTTGTCGTTTCCTCTTACCAAGCTTCTTGGATTTCTGCTCGGCACTAGTTGGTGAAGATTGACCAACACATGTAGGAAGTCGGACGCACTTGGAAATTCTTCAGCCTGCGTTGTCGATATCTCATCATCTAGTCCCTCTTCATCAGTAATTCCAATTGCATTTTCTCTTGTAGCTCTGTTTTTTCCAAATACTCACACCAGTCTTCGTACATAGGCAATGTTTTATATCTTATAGCCTTGTACAGTTTCGAAGAGTGCTGTAAGAAAAAAAAAGACATAAAAAAGTTCACTCCGTCCACAAAAAATATGATTGACTCTACCAACTTGAATAAAAATTACCTCTTTTATCTCGTTCCAGAAATCATCAGTAGCATCTATCATTTTTGTGTCGGGATTAAAACTTCTTCCTAATTTATTCAACATGTCCTGTAACATGTAATTATCTTTCTTCCAAGTTTTTGTCTTCGACTCAATGTGAGGAAAAGCCTTAATGTTAGTGTTGGGCAAGTACTTCTGTAATGACTTCTCCAATGCATGATGAAAACCAGGTTTGAACCCATTTTCGCTCCTCCATCCATCTATGATGACTTTCTGAAAGCCAAAATTAGCATCTTTTCTTCCTCTAAGAGCCACGAATGTTGGGTATTATTCTTAGTCCCTTTCATTCTCCAAGGAAAAAAAACAAAAACAAAAAGACCAAAGTGAAAAGATAATACATAATATAAAGGAAAAGACAAATAGCAAAAAGAAAACAAATAAACAAACCTGTAAAGACTATCAAACGAAAGCGAACAAATCAACAAACCAAAACGGAAAAAAAAAAAAAAGGAAAAGGAGCACGGCATGATAAGTAAAATGAATACAATAAACAAACTAAAAGAATACAAAGATCGTTTCATAATAAGCAAACACTGTAGAGACTATCATCAGACGAAAGAATATCAGCAATTTATTCAAAACACCGAACGAAACGAAAAGAATGGTAGAAGAAGATCAAACAGGCCGATAACAAGAGAGCAATTACAAAACTTGGAAGAAATCACTTAGTCCATCAAATGATAATCATTATTATAAACAATTAGCTAATTGCGACATAATGATATATATTATATAAGTATGTTATTTAATCATTTTTTCAGACATATAACTAGAACTATAATGCCACCGAATACTAATATAAACAATAACGTCTCTATTGGCTTAATTTGTAGTAGAAGAAGATCAAACAGGCTGATAACAAGAGAGCAATTACAAAACTTGGAAGAAATCACTTAGTTCATCAAATGATAATCATTAATATAAAAAATTTGCTAATAGATTAATATAAATAATTAACAAATAGATAGAACAAAAGCAACTGTTGGATAATCCTTTCTCAGTTTCAACACAGTAACTTCCACCCCCCAGCAGGTAAATTTCAACTAGCTAAGGACTAGAAAATATTTTTATTTTTGAGTATTCAAAAATTCGGTATGCATATGATCGAATCAAATTCACTAGGATATACAGAAGAACACGAGAACCTAGGAATTTGTCATCTCTATATTCTAGTACTCACACAAACACAAAGAGGTTGCATAAAGAATATGACCTGATTTGAAATTCATTAACCATTCTTTGTAACAACCATTAAGTTTTTATTTCTTTCCAATAACATTACACTAAAATCCCATGATGAGTTTTTAAGAGCCTGAGTAAAAGTATTCCCATGTCAAGATAAAAGGAATACACATCCTCATTGCAAGGAACCATAACGCTATTCCATGGCTAGAACAGAAGAAACTATAAGCATTCACTAGACAATCTCCAATATACTTTAGAGAAGGGATAATCGCAATTTTCGTCCTCGACTTATACCCCAAAATCACTTTTGGTCCCCCGAAAATACACCTCATCACTGTTAGTCCCTCAGTTATCATCCGTTAATCAGTAATCGTCCTTCCCGTCAGTTGACCGTCAAAAACTAACGGATTGACCAACTCACACCGTTAAAACGGTTTAGCGACGGAATTTAGCGACGGATATTCCGTCGCTAAAAGGAAAAAAATAAAAAATAAATAACTACGTATTAGCGACAGAAATTCCGTCGCTAAATCAGAAAATTCGAAAAAATAAAATATATTAATACAGTTTAAAGCAGAATTCGCCGCTTAAAGAGCAAAAATCAAAAAAAGTAATACATCGATGGAAATAAATATAGAGACGAATTTTTTTTAAAAAAAATAAATACAGTGCTGATGAATAGATCGTTAACGGCGACAAGCTCAACATCAGATCTAAAAAGCCTTTTGTAAGAGAGAGACATCTGATCATCTTGTCACATACTGAAAATCCTAAATCACCGATCCAAGCCTTTTGTATTTTTTTTATTTTCCTTTTTTGCGACGGAATTTCAATCGCTAATTTGTTTTTATTTATTTATTTAATTTTTCTGTGTTAGCGACGGACTATCCGTCGCTAATTCCGTCGCTAAACCGTTTAACGGTGTGAGTTGGTCAATCCGTTAGTTTTTGACGGTCAACTGACGGGAAGGACGATTACTGATTAACGGATGATAACTGAGGGACTAACAGTGATGGGGTGTGTTTCCGGGGGACCAAAAGTGATTTTGGGGTATAACTCGAGGACGAAAATTGCAATTATCCCCTTTAGAGAACAAATATTCAATGCAAGTATATTCTGTCATAGGTAATAGCAGGCATGTATGGAAAGTAATTCAAGAGCAAAACCCGACTTAGGATTTGTAAGTTTCCACCCTCCTCGATAAACCTCGTTGCACCAGTGCACCGTCGACCGAAAGCTGATCTTTAAGGGAAGCAAAGCTAGGAACAAAATTGCAAGCGAACACGTACGGATCTTTTAGGGGTTTTTCCAACCCGAGAAATCTCACAGATTTATCCTTGGGGTTGTAACAGAACCAATCACGGTCCACCCAAAGCATAAATACTTCACCGCTGCTTAGTAGTTGAAAAGGGCGCAACGTAGAATCAGGATGACCCAAAGGATCGTCTATTACAAACTCTGCTCCAAGAAGAAGTCTCGTTCCTCATGACCCACAAATCGAAGCGCTTCAAGTTCGGACACTTCTTTACGCATTTGTAATAATTGACATACATGCACAGACATCCTCCTAAAACCCCAAACTGCATTCCCCCCCCCCCCCCCCCACCCCCCCACCCAATGCTTTCGACCTAAATTTCCTAGGCAATTCTATTCTCTCAGTCTCTTCCTTATCGAAATCAAAGAAAGCTAGCGTCGACGATAGAAACATATAGGCAGCACCATTCAAGTAAACGGCTTCGCTAACCGGGATGATAGGATGGTTTATTCCTACGTCTCTCCACAAACCAGACCCAACCTCGTGGATTTTAATCTCATAGTGATCAAGATCATCCCACGACCTACCATGCATAAAATTTGTACTTCTTCGCAAGGGCACTGAATCCTAACACTCGAACCCTAATATATCTTCCTCGGGAAACAACAGGCACGCAAACATATTCGTTCGTCAAGGGATTAAATATGATGGAATCGGCCTCACTATAACACCTACTTCCAAGGTAAAGCAACCCGTTGAACGAACACCAAAGTGATGCAACATGGATCATTGAACTTAGGTACTCGAAATGGGAGTTTCGCGAAGGATTTGAGGCGGCGGCGCATGATGGGAGGATCGACTTCAGCGTCGATAAGATAGAGATTATGAGTGCACAATCGCAGCATGAGGACAGAGGGCGAAGCGCTGACAGCATTGAGAGGGGTGATTGAAGAAGCTAAATCGTTGAAAATTCGGCACACGCACCAGGATAACAGGGCCTTCAGAGGCAGTTTGGAGAGAATCTCCGTTAGAACGTTCTCGGGAAGATCCGTGAGCGAATTCCTCCGATTTGATGATCTTCTGATGCGACGAGCGTTTTGGGACATTGCATGAGGTGATGAGGACTGAGGAGGAGCTATAATGATACTCGCAATGCGTTTGTGTGCGTGTGTTGTATAGATATATAATTCCACTACTAATATTCCGAAAGAGGGAATGCGGCCTGTTCATGATGTAGGTTACAGGTTATTTTTTGAGTTAATTACGTTTCAGGCCCTACTAAGCAACTTTCATTTGAATTCAGGCTCCATTGCATTAAATTTCAATTTAAAAGATCCATCTCAAGTTTGCATTAGAGTTAAGGACATACACGCACAGACATCCTCGTAAAACTCCAAGCTGCATTCCCCTCCGATCTTCGCTCGACCTCAATTTCCTAGGCAATTTGATCGTACCAAACTCTTCCTTATCGAAATCAAAGCAAACTAACGTCTACAATAGAAACATATAGGCAGCACCATTTATGTAAACGGCTTCGCTCACTGAGCTGATAGGACGGTTCATTTCAACGTCTCTCCACAAACCAGGCCCAACCTCGTGGATTTTAACATCATAGCGCATATTCGACGACCTAACAGAAATGCATAAAACCTTATACGTTTTTGCAATGGCACTGAACCCCAACACTCGAACCCTGATATATCTTCCTCGAGAAACAACAGGCACGCAAACATATTCGTTCGTCAAGGGATTAAATATGATGGAATCGGTCTCACTATCAGACCTACCTTCAAGGTAAAGCAACCCATTGCACGAATTCACCAAAGTGATGCGATATGGATCATCGATTTTAGGTACTCGAAATGGGAGTTTCGAGAAGGATTTGAGGCGGCGGCGGCGCATGATGGGAGGATCGACTTCAGGGTCGAAGAGGTGGAGATTTACAGTGGACATTCGCAGCATCACCACTGCAGGCGTAGCGCTCACAGCATTGAGACGGGTGATTGAAGAAGCTAAATCGTTGAAAATTCGGCACACGCACTTGCAGGATAACAGGGCTTTCAGAGGCAGTTTGGAGAGAATCACCGTTAGAACGTTCTCGGGAAGATCCGTGAGCGAATTCCTCCAATTTGATGATCTTCTGATGCGACGAGCGTTTTGGGACATTGCGTGAGGTGATCGAGGACGGAGAAGGAGCTGTGATGAACGATGATATTCGCGATGCCAAACATTTAATCCCTAAAATATAGATACTTTTTTTATATATTTTTGACAGTTGCTGTTGTGAAAAAAATTTAAAATATTATCGAAGATAAAGGAGGGAAAAAATTGGAATAAAAAATACATAAAGGTAAAATTGTAATTTTATACCATCTTAATTGATTCGTTATTGTGGTAATGTGGTTTGCCGAGCGTTCATCTATAAGCTAGATTATTTATACTCTTATACAAAGAAATGTCAAGTTGGCCTATCAATTTGATATCTATACTCCTACATAAAGAGTAGTGTAGGGTGGATAAAAACTGTAAATTAATCTATCAAAATTGACAAGTCAAATATTTCTACTTTAATAACTTAAAAAAATCAAATTATTTAATCACAATAACCACCTCATTTTAGTTTTAATATATCGCTTGTTAAAGAATTTATTAAACCACGAAGCTTTAAACCTCATAATAATCACCTCATTCTATTTTTAGTATATAATTTATTAAAATCATTAAAAAATAATTAATTTTATATTTTGCCATTAACATTAATTTATAGTTTACGCTTAATAGCTTAATTATAGTTTGATCTTTAATTTTTTTTATCTATTACAAATTTATCTTTAAATAATATAATTAATAATATATTTGCGCACATATCGAGTCGGCTAAATAGATGTACTAGTTACCATTATTAAGTTCCCCTTGTTAAGTATAGCAACTCGTCAAACAAATTCCATAGTGAGATGAAAGGATTTAATCCCCGATGTATTCTACGCATCATCAGCGATGAAGTGTTATGTGGGTAAAGACAAATTTATAATCGAAAAATCATTTTCAAACGCAAAGTCATTTCTTATCATTGTAAAATTCGCTAGGCGTTAGTCTGGCGACCGAAGGGGGCGTAGCCCCTAGACGGTCTAAGCCAGGGCCTGGGCAATTTTTAGGCGGAAATTAAACGGTATATGTGTTTTATTATTTTTACATATATCAAATATATTTACATTTTAAAGAGTACAAAATTCATCCAAACATTCTAAATAGAAATGTCAATCCAGTACTTGTAACGAAATATCATTGGACCATGTTGGAATGTAATGCGCTCGTTGTTGTTTCCTATTGAGATCATTTCATAAGAAGATCATTGTTTTAAGGGGCGATTGCTTGTCAGACCCCATTTCAATTTTTACATAGAATTAAGGACCATGTCAGAAAAAATTTAATTTGAAGGACCCATTTCATAATTTTAGTTAGAATTAAGGTTATTGGACGAAAATACCCTCATAAGAATAGTTATGCAGTGGTATCCAGCGCGCATGAAGTGGTATCCAGCGCAACATAACAGGAAGTGGTATTTAGATCCATGGAGTGGTACGGATGAACAGTGAAGTGGTACTGTAGACCCATGAAGTGGTACGAGTGAACAGTGAAGTGGTACTGGTGAACAGTGAAGTGGTACAAACATTGTAGACCCATGAAGTGGTACTGTTGAGAAGAACTGGTACGTAAGACCCATGAAGTGGTACTATTGACACAGAAAAGTGGTACAGCATTTATTAGGCCCATGAATTGGTATTGCTGAGTGGAGAAGTGGTACAGAAGAAGTCTTACGTGTTTCTTGTGCAAATATTTACCCGATTTCTGCAGAATCACTGAAGAATTTGCTGTACCACTTCTTCGTTCAACAATACCACTTCATGTGCCTACAAAATGTTGTACCACTTCTCTGTGTCAACAGTATCACTTCATAGGTCTCCCGTACCAGTTCTTCTCTGGTCAACAATACTACTTCATGGGTCTACAATGTTTGTACCAGTTCACTGTTCATCAGTACCACTTCACTGTTCACCCGTACCACTTCATGGGTCTACAGTACCACTTCACTGTTCACCCGTACCACTTCATGTGTCTACAGTACCACTTCATGTACAGTGTATACCACTTCTTCAAGGTTGAAGAAGGCGATGACAATTCTGTGTAATTTCCGCACACAGGCAGGGGCAAATGCATCATTTTTTTCAAAGTTGGTCCTTAAAAACAAACTTCAAATAGATCCTTATGTCTTTTTCAAAAATTATTGGGTCCTAAACTTTAATGAAAGTATGTTAAGTGGGTCTGAAATACAATTAACTCTTGTTTTAAATACTTCATTGGTCATGTAGTATTGATCGTGGCGGCTACCTCATGCGGCACGTGCCAGCGTGGTCCTTTCAATACGAATGTTTCAATTTCATTTTTGAAATAATTTTTTTCCCATTAAATGACTGATTAATCCGCCAATTAATCGAATTAACCAGCCGATTAATTTTTAACCTTTTTTGGCCGTATAAGTGGTTTTCGCCACGACAGCTCTGATTAGCGCCTAGCAGCCGCCTAGGCGAAGTTTTACCACAAATCTTATCAAACATTAAACCCATCCTCAAATTTTAAAAAACAATTCTTGTTCCAACTTATACGATACTATTAACATACTTTATATTTTACAAATTAGACCATACATTTTACAAATTAGACCATAATATTAAAATTTGATTAAGAAAATATTTTAATAAAATTATTATTCTTACAGTAAAACATCAAAGCAAAATCTATGAAAAATAGAAATTACACTGCATGAGGAAAAAATACATTGAAATGCACATAAATAACATTATAAATTACACTGCATCAGTTCCAATGAATTCAAGGACTTCTATGAGTGCCTTCAAGATTGCCAACTTGAGGAAATCAGAAGATCTAGCTGTCATTTTACCTGGACTACAAGCAGAGGCAAAGCAGGAGGATATGGAGTAGGATTGATTGGGCTTTTGCTAACTTGGCCTGGATCACAAAAGTTTTTGATTACTATGTTGTGTACCTTAATGAGAACACATCAGACCACACCCCCATCATATTGAGAAGTGCTGACTGGGGACCAAATCCTAGGAGAGCCTTTAAATTCTTTAACATGTGGAGTTTAGCTCCATCATTCATTGGGACAGTTGCTGAGAACTGTGACACAAGCAGTAGAGCCTCCATGAGGAATGTCTGCTTCAACCTGAAGCTGCTGAAGAGACCCCTAAAAGCTCTCAATAGAGAACAGTTTGCTGATATTATTAAGAGAACTGAGATGGTGCACTCACAGCTCGATATATGCCGGAATGAGTTACATGCAGACCCAATGAATCCGGAATTGATAGCAAAGGAGGAAGAGATCAGAAAGGAGTACAACTTTCTAAGTATAGCAACTGATAAGTTCCTTAGGCAGAAAGCCAAAACCAGATGGCTTGGGGAGGGGGATCAGAACTCAGCGTATTTTCAGGATGTGATCAAACAGAGGGCATATGCCAATAGAATTCTATCCGTCAAGGATTCTTATGGCCATGTCCTACGGATGGAGAGGATATACAGAAGCATTTCCTTGGCTATTTCCAAGAGTTGCTGGGAAAGAGGACACCTGGGAATCATAAGCCTGAGAAACTGGTGGCTGAAGAGGGGGCTACTCTCTCACTGCCAGATCAATTACAACTTACAGTGCCCTTTGAGAGGAATGATGTATGGGAAACAATGAAATCCATTCATGGTGATAATGCCCCAGGTCCAGATGGCTATGGGAGTGGATTCTTCACACGAGCATGGCCGGTGGTGGGTGAACAGATCACAGATGCAGTGCTGCAGTTTTTTGAGAAAGGAAAGATGCTACCTCTCCTCAATAAAACAGCCCTGTGCCTCATTCCCAAAACAGCCAGCCCAGCCTCAGCTCATGACTTCCGACCAATATCATGTTGCAATACAATATACAAATCCATATCTAAGATGCTCTGCTCCAGTTTGAAGCCCTTGCTGCCAAAAATCATCCATGCCAATCAGAGTGCCTTTGTAAAAGGCAGATCAATTGTACACAATATACTCCTGTGTCAAGATTTAATTCGGTTGTATGTAAGGAAGAATGCCTCTGCGAGGGTGCTCGTGAAAGTTGACATTAAGAAAGCGTATGACACCTTAGACTGGGAATTCTTGAAGGACTGGCTATCTCTCCTAAGATTCCCACTCAAGTTTATCAACTGGATAATGGAATGTGTATCATCCGTATCCTATACTATATCATTCCATGGGGCACAAGTGGGATGCTTTAAAGGAACACGGGGTCTAAGGCAGGGAGACCCTATGTCGCCTCTGCTATTTGTCTTATCTATGGAGTATCTAACAAGAAAATTACAGATAGCTACTAAGGACTCTAGGTTCAGATATCACCCATTAAGCAAGAAAGTCAGTTTGGTAAATCTTTGTTTTGCTGATGACTTAATGATTTTTTGCAAAGGGAAACCTGAAACTGTGGCTGTGATAAAGGAGGTGTTGGACCAGTTTCAGGAAACTTCAGGGCTGGCAGCAAACCAGATGAAGTCTAATGTGTTCAGTGCTGGTGTTAAAAAGGAAGTGGCAGACCAGATTGGACTCATCACTGGCTTCCTGCTAGGGAAACTACCCATGAGATACCTAGGTGTGCCTATCTCAGCCATTAAATGGACCAAACACTCGTGCCAAGTGTTAATAGAGAAGATCACTGCTCGGCTGAAATGCTGGGCTTCAAGGAACTTGTCATACGCTGGCAGATTATGCCTGATAAATGCAGTCCTATTAGCTACCCATGGGCACTGGGGGTCAGTATTCCTACTTCCTAAATCAGCAACCAAGGAAATAAACAGAACATGCAGAGAGTTCTTGTGGGGGAACATGGGACAAACCAGAGCCAATGCCTTAATTGGCTGGGAGAATGTCTGTCTTCCTAGGAGCGAATGGGGGCTCAATATAAGGGACTGTGCAACATGGAACATGGCTCTAAATGGTAAGCAGATTTGTGACATAACCATGGAAGCAGATTCTCTTTGGATCATGTGGATAAATGTGATTTATCTGAAAGGTACCAGCTTTTGGGATTTCAATCCTGCGAGTGACTCTTGCCGGCATTGGAAGAAGATCCATAGACTTAAAGAGAGGTTCAGGATGGGATATCAGGGGAGAAAATGGATCCATTCTGCCAATGGGCAATATTCTGTCAAATCTGGGTACAAGTGGTTGAAAGGTGAAACAGATCCATTTCAGTACTGCAATGCTGTGTGGAATTGTTTCAACCTACCTAAACATTCATTTTTTGCTTGGTTACTAACTCATAAGAGGCTTTTAACCTTTGAGAGGCTGCTTAGCTGGGGAATTGCCATTGACAACACAAGCTGTCGACTGTGTGGCAATGCAGAGGACTTTATAGATCATCTGTTTGTAGCTTGCTCTTACAGCCAGGGATTACTGCAATATACATTCAAATGGCTGCATGTGGAGGAAGCTGTTCAGACATTTGAGGAGCTGTGCTCGTGGCTTAAGTCCAAGGGGGGAAAGCGTGGTGTTCAAAGCAGAATTCAGTTGGCTTGCATGACAGCCATGCTATACTACATTTGGAAGGAAAGGAATCGAAGGGTCCATAATGCTGATGGATGGAGTACGGCTGAACAAGTTTTCCATGTGATCAAAAGCGAGATGAAATGGAGGCTAGCTAATTTTGCTGGAAAGAAACGAGTAGCTAATTCTGACATATTCTTATATATCTGTTCTTAGGTGGTTGGTTGTAGAAATTTGTTCACATTGACCCTACATTGAGGAAGTGGTAAATGAATTTCATTCTACCAAAAAACAAAACATTATAAATAATGAGATATATAAATTATTACCAAATTGTTACCGTAAGTAAAGAACAAATGTTATACAGTAAAAAAATCGCCTAATTTAATACCATACAATTTAATATACGCGCTAAACCAATAAAATATTCTGTTCCCGACTTGGGCCTTTTTGAAATATCATCAAGTTCGATAAGCTAATAAGATAAACCCTTTTCAGAAAATTCCTTTACAAATATTAGGTCCCATTAAAAATCTAAATTTGTCGGCCGGGAAAAGGAAAAATATATATTCGAAGATTGTGTAGCACACAATTTCCTTAAAATAGATTCTCTCCCTCACGTATGTGCTAGAGATTTTAGCGAGCGTCTATTTCCCAGGATACTTCGGGCGTTCGTTAAGCACAAAAACGACACCGACTACGAACGGAATAAGAACGATAGCAGAGACAATATTTTAGGTATTAGTTTATTTATTTTCTTGTGTGTTTTTTTCTTAGGCCTAATGACCCTATTTATAGCCAAAAATTTGTAATATATATTTTTTTAATTATATGACATACTCATTTGAGGAATGATTTAAACCACTCCATCAAACCACTCCAAAAGTACTCAAAAAATCACTCCAAAAACCACTCCAAAAATCACTCAAAAAACCAACTTCTCCTCATTCACCTAATTTATAAAATTAATATAATATAAATTATCTAACAATCCCCCACATGAATGAGAATTAGTTGGTTACTGTTTCCTCTAATATAATGATACTCTGCATAGAGGTGTTTACCATTTGAACTTCCTCCTTGTATGCACGCTTGGTTTACTGTAGTCCAGTAGAACACGATGTCTTTGAACTGTCCCGCTTTTCGTGTAAACGAAGCCACGTACAATACACAGAGACCATTTTTCTCTTGTTCCGTTCTCATGGTTTTGTCCATTACGGCCATGGACACGTCCTGATCCTGCGAGGGTTTCTAAAGAACTAAGCCTTTCAGTTCTCCTTTGAAGCGGCCCACTTCTCCCTAACATAGGTGACTTCTCACATCGCGAGTATTTTCTATCAATACTCTATGATAGTCATTAAAGCATCATAATGCTGGCCTTTTCAGTCATCACTGTTTCTTGACAGGAATGAGCGGGGTTTTCCCCCACAGTGATACCAAGTCCTAAGATTAGGTTGTCCCTTTGAACCTAGATCTTGGGATCTCCAGTCATACAGGTAGGGTTTTCCTTCTTAGCACTTCTATACTTTAAGGCTTTAAGCCCATCCCTTTCGTCAACCTTTCAACCGCATCTCTATTTAACCCTTTGGTTAGCGGATCCGCAATGTTATCCGTAGATTTCACATAATCAATCGAGATAACCCCAGTTGAGAGCAGTTGCCTAATGGTATTATGTCGACGACTTATGTGTCTCGACTTACCATTATACATAGTACTATCGCTGATTGATTATCACAGTGTATGCAAATAGGCGGCACAGGCTTTTCCCATTTAGGGATATTCTCTAAGAAATGGCGTATTCAGCTTCTTCTCCACATTTATCCAAGGCAAAGAACTCGGATTCCATAGTGGATCTTGCTATAACTGTTTGTTTCGAGGATTTCCACGACACAGTAGCTCCAGCGAGTGTAAACGCATAGCCGCTTGTGCTCTTAGAATCCTTCATGTCGGATATTCAGTTCTCATCTGTGTAGCCTTCTAACCCAGCCGGATATCGACCATAGTGTAATCCGTAGTCTCGAGTATACCGTAAGTATCTCAAAATCCATATTATAGTGTAATACCCGTAAAATATAATTACGGAATTTACGATTTAATTAGCAATAAATTAGAAACTTTGTTGGATTTATTAAATAAAGAGGTTAGGACTTTGGGTGATACGATGCTTTCATGCTTTTATAATCTTAAAGGACTTAGGTGTCTATATGATTACGTGCTATGTGATTTATGATTCTTATGTGTGTTACGAATTATAATTTACGTGATTGCATGAAGCATATCTATGATTTTATGTGTCAACATGATTACGTATTAGGTGCTAGTAGGATTACTAACCAAGTAGAGGAATTAATCGAAATTAGGTTAGTTATTGATGTTAGGGTTTTTAGTACCTAACATGCTAACTTAGAATCCGTCGGCGGAAGGAAGATTCAATATATGTCACTGCCCTCCTACCCTATCTCGTCAGGGGCCCTTTGTTCGTACCTTCTTGGCTTAGATATTTGATGTAGTGTTGACACAAGTTTTGGAGAACACGAGATCTTTTAATAGAAGCCAAAATTATTAAGTCTCAAAATAAGGATATTATTAAATACTAGAACTCGAGATTTATAAATCTCGAAACCCTTGAATTAGCGAACATGATACAATTTAATACACAAAGATTTCGAGCCATAGGATAACTATTAATTACTTAACTGGAAAGGAACTACTAAGCATTGATGTCATTTATCCATCAATACACGCAACAAATAGATAAAAGACTAGAAAAGCTTAACATATTCATTTGTACAACTTCGAAAACCCTACAGTAAAGAGGAGAGAATAATTCCAACAAGAACAAGTCGATTAAGCTTGGATAGGTATACCTTTTTACTACCACTTGTCGTTTTTAATTATATATCATATTAGCTTGTGTTAGGTACCATTAAGTATAAAGACCCTACTTACAATCACGGGTCTTCATGGGTTTAAATATTAGATATAGTCAAATTATGTTGTAGTTCTTATAATATTCATATCGTTCTTGAGAAAATGCATTTTAATCGAGGGTTAGATGGATTTTTGTATAAAAGAGGGTTTTTCGTATGATATGGCTTCTTCAGATTATAAATCTCGAGGCCATATCAGTTTGTAGATCGATTTCGAGGTCTAGGAATAAGGATATAAAACGTCTAGATCTATTCTGGGATCAATCTCGAAGGTTGATATAAGGATCTCGAGATTGGGCATGAAATCCATGTCGAAATATTTAGTGTGTGGAATGTCGAAAATATTGTAAGATCTTGAATACATGTCGAGATCTATCCATAGCAAAATTCCTTAACAAAGCTCGAAATCTATTCTATATTATATATATATATATATATATGCATGAATCTCGAGATGTATTTAATCCAAGCATGTCGAAATCTTTTAATCCCTAATAGCATGAATATCGAGATTTATCTTGAATGTGTCGAGATCTTTGAATAGTCCAAATGACGATTCCTTACATGTACAATGTCGAGACCTAATTAACCATGCAACTCGAGATTTATCCATCATGTCGAGATCCAACTATAAGGTATGTCGAGATCTTTGTATATGATTTAAATGTCGAGTTCATGTAAGTGTGATGTCGAGATTTACCAACCATATCGAGTTCGAGATCCACCCACATGTCGAGATCAAGCTCAAAACCCATTTCGCTAACCATGTCGAGGTCCTTAGGAATTTCAAAGTGGTATTTTTCAATTTAAGTCAAAATTCGAAACTTTATGGTTTCGAAATTTATGAAAGTCAATATTAGGGTTTTCAAATTAAGCCAATTTTGTGAAATTATAACTAGACTAACAAACCCTAATTTTGTATGTCTCTATACTTAGGGTTTGAAGATTAGCAATTTATCGTACGATATAGCTAAGGATACCAGGTAAGTGGAAATCGCAACTACAACACATAATTGTATGCACATGAAATTATGTGTTATATGCTTCTATGAATTTATGTGATCCTACATGAATTATTTACATTATATGATGACATGACACGCATATTCATGGCATGAGCATATGCACGCACGACTAGTATAAGAGTCAGGGAAAGAGAGCGTGCATGAGTATAAGATCGCTTAAAAGCGATATGTATAATTGCCGATATAGGCATTTGTGTCGACTCAATGGTGACTCACGGCTCTTCTATGCTACCTAAATATATTACGGTGATTCACGAGGCCGACTGCCTGATTCACGAGAGGCAGGTAAATAAATATATTACGGCGATTCACGAGGCCGACTGCCTGATTCACGAGAGGCAGGTATATATGTATTACAGCGATTCACGAGGCTGACTGCCTGATTCACGAGAGGCAGGTAAATAAATATATTATGGCGATTCACGAGGCTGACTGCCTGATTCACGAGAGGCAGGTAAATACCACGTAGCGGGATATGCAACCTGGAGGATGCGACTCGAGGGAATGAGCGGCACCGAGGGAACCTCGAGTGTTGGCGACCTCGTAGTAAGCTACCAGTGAGAAGCGCCCGCGTGTCAAACTGCATTGGGATGGAAAGGCGCCTTAGGGTTAAACAAAATTTGTGTGCCCGGGTTAGCCTCTCAATGGGACTGCATTGGGATTGAAAGACACTATTAGCCTCTCAGTGTGGATCACATTGGGATTGAAAGGCACCATAGGGTTTAGCACAGATTGAGTACTCGGGTTTAGCCTCCCAGTGTGTGTACTGTCACTTGTTTATACCCTTAGGGTTTGAGCTCTATATGGTGCATAGTAAGATTGAAAGCAGAAGTGGTCCAATTATGAAATGAAAAGAACGAGAAGGATGTGAGAAGTTAATAGCATTGGCGCGAATGCCTTCGCTATTTAGGTCACGTGCATTGCATGCATGGTTTTCACTTGCTGAGCTTTATAAGCTCATTCCACGTTTTTATGTGTTGTAGGACCCCGCGATCACGGTACGTGATCATTTTCACGGCGAGGCCAACTTTTGAGCTTTTGAGATGGAAGTGTGTGCATGGATGTGACCTGATGAAGGCCCAGTAGATAGTTTTATTTTGACACGCTTGCGCGCTTTCCTGTGTATTAGGACCCAGGATGATTTTGTAAGAACCGTTACGATTTCTTTTTATGAAAGGAAAAATTTTATACGAAATTTCACAAGATCTATTTCGTTATTAGGACATTAGTCGCGTAGACTAGTGTAGAAAGTAGTGGTGGAAGTCGGGGCTGCCACATATAGCGGTCCAATGATCCGCATTTGGATTGCTCGTGTATGAACTCAGTTTGCTTATAGCATAAGCAATATCTGGCCTAGTACAACTCATTAGATACATCAAGCTTCCGATAATCCGCGAGTATTCTACTTGAGCAATAGCCTCGCCGCGATTTTTCGACAAATGAACTCTTCGATCTAATGGCGTTCTAGCAACACCAGAATCACCCTTGCAGAATTTGTCGAGAATTTTGTCTACGTAATGAGCTTGGCTCAAAACAAGACCATTACTCGTTCTTATGATTTTAATTCCTAAAATCACGTCCGCAAGTCCCATATCTTTCATGTCAAATTTCGAATTTAACATATCCTTGGTAGACTTGATCATTTTGTTGTTACTACCAACAATAAGTATGTCGTCTACATACAGACATAAAATGACATAGTCATTGCCTGTTTCCTTTGAGTAAACGCATTTATCGCTCTCATTGATTTTAAAGCCGTAGTTGATCATCGCGTGATCAAACTTTTCGTGCCACTTTTTAGGGTCTTGTTTCAAACCATACAAAGATTTGATCAATCTGCACACTTTCTTTTCGGTTCCATGATCACGAAAACCCTCGGGTTGCTCCATATAAATTTCTTCGTCTAATTCACCGTTTAAGAAAGCTGTTTTGACATCCATTTGATGTACTTCCAAATTTCTGAAGGATGCGATAGCAAGTATCATCCTTATCGAATATATTCTCGTCACTGGAGAATATGTGTCAAAGTAATCTAAGCCTTTTCGTTGCTTGTATCCTTTGATAACAAGTCTAGCTTTATACTTTTCCACAGATCCATCTGGTCTCATTTTTATTTTAAAAATCCATTTTGATCCTGAAGGTTTACATCCCTTTGGGAGATCAACTAACTCCCATGTATGATTCTGCAAAATAGAATCAATCTCGCTCTTTATGGCTTCTTTCCATAAAGGCCCATCCACGGAGCTTACTGCCTCGTCATAAGTCAGTGGTTCCTTTTCAATCAAATATGTAACGAAGTCGTCACCAAAAGATTTCTCTATTGGGGCACGCTTGCTTCGTCTCGGTTCAATCTCATGAAGCGTACTAGGAATCACAGTTTCTATTTCATCTCGTTTAGATGTACCGGATCCAACATCGAATTTACAAGGAAATATATTTTCAAAGAAATATGCGTTCCTCGATTCCATTACCGTGTTCTTGTGTATATCCAAAATTTTCGAATAAACCGATATGCTGTACTATTGTGTGCATATCCTATGAAAATACAGTCCACCATTTTAGGACCAATTTTCACTGCTTTAGGCATAGGTACAGCTACCTTCGCCAAACACCCCCACATTCGCAAATTTTGGTACGAAGGCGTCTTTCCTTTCCATAACTCATATGGAGTTTTATTCATTTTCTTTCGATGTATCCTATTTAATAGGTAATTACTTGACAAGCTTCGCCCCACATATTAGGTTGTAGACCTGAACTCAGTAACATCGCATTCATCGTTTCTTTTAATGTGCGATTCTTTCGTTCAGCCACTCCGTTTGATTGAGGTGAATACGGGGCGGTTACTTCATGAACGATACCATGTTCCACACAGAAGCTCCCAGTTGGTGCTTCGTATTCCCTACCCCGATCACTTCTCAATCTTTTAATTTTCTTGCCGAGTTGCGTTTCAACTTCGATTTTGTAGAGAACAAATTTCTCTAATGCTTCGTCTTTGCTCTTAAGCAAATAAATACAGCAATATTTGGTGCAACCATCAATAAATGTTATAGAATATTTATTGCCACCACGTGTTTGAACGTATTTCAAATCAAATAAGTCGCTATGAATCAATTCAAGCGGTTCGGTACTTCTTGCTAACGAGAGAAATGACAATCTCGTCATTTTTGCTTCAACGCAAATTTCACATTTATGTTTCGAATTAATTTCGAATGTTGGAATATGGTCTATGTTAATTAATCGACGTATCGATTCAAAATTAACGTGACCTAATCTACCGTGCCACAAATGGGAAGATTCAAGCAAGTAAACGGAAGAACGTTTTTCATTCTCATTTACAATAGTCATTACATTCAGCTTGAACAAACCATCACTGTCATAGCCTTTACCAACAAACACACCCGACTTAGACAATATCACTTTGTCAGATTCAATAACAATACGAAAACCGTGCTTGTTCAACAAGAATCCCGAAATTCGACTTTTCCGTATCTCCGGAACGTACAACACATCTTTCAGCGTCAATAATTTCCCGGAAGTCATTTTGAGCAGCACGCTTCCTTTTCCCTCGACGGTAGCAGCAACCGAGTTGCCCATGTAGTTCTTTTCTCCTTCAACCGGCTCACAGGTAGAGAAGAATCTATGGTTCGTGCACACATGACGTGTAGCACCGGTATCGAGCCACCATTCTTGTGGATTCGACCCAATCATGTTTACCTCCGAAACTACAGCAACAAGATCTAAATCATTGACACCCTTAGTGATGTCTTTTACCATGTTCGCTTCGTTGTTCCTTTTAGGGAAACGACAGTCCGACGACTTATGGCCCAATTTCCCGCAGTTGAAGCATTTTCCCTTGAACTTATAGTTCGGCTTTGACACGCCTCCGGTTGCTCCAAGTTTCGCCTTGGTTTAATTCGGGCTTTTGCCCTTTTTAGAGCCACGCTCCACCACGTTTACCTTTGGTTCGGATGAGTTCGACACTCTCTTCTCCGACCGCTTGTTGTCTTCTTCGATTCGAAGTCTGACAATCAAGTCCTCCAAAGACATCTCCTTGCGCTTATGCTTGAGATAGTTTTTGAAGTCTTTCCAGCTCGGGGGCAGCTTCTCAATGATAGCCACAACTTGGAAAGATTCGCTCAGAACCACTCGTTCTGCATGGATCTCGTGCAAAATCAATTGGATCTCTTGCACTTGACTAATCGCAGTCTTGGAATCGACCATCTTATAATCAAGGAACCGTCCGACAACAAATTTCTTTGTGCCGGCATCCTCAGTTTTATATTTTCGGTCTAACGATTCCCACAATTCCTTAGCCGTAGCGACCGCACCATACACGTTGTACAGAGTATCGCTTAGGGCATTCAGAATATAATTACGACACAGGAAATCAGAGTGTTTCCATGCATCAACAGCGATCACGACCTCAGCGTTCGTCTCGCCGTCGTTCACCTTAGGCTCGACCTCTTTCAGGTAGTTGGCCAAGTTCAGCGTGGTGAGATAAAAGAGCATCTTTTGCTGCCATCTCTTGAACGTCGAGGCTGTCCCCATAATTTCTCCGGTTTCTCCAGGTGGTTGACCGGTACGTTTGACTTCGTAACCACAGGTATGGCAGTGGGGATAAAAGTAGTAGGGAGAACGTCAATGTTCTCTTCGTTACTCGTAGATTCTTGGTCGTTGAGGAAGTCCACGTAGTCTGACATCTTTGCAGGATCGTCGATCTATTTTAAGATTGTTGGCCGGGAAAAGGAAAAATATATATTCGAAGATTGTGTAGCACACAATTTCCTTAAAATAGATTCGCTACCTCACGTATGTGATAGAGGTTTTGACGAGCGTCTATTTCCCAGGATACTTCGAAAAAACTTGGCGTTCGTTTAGCACAAAAACGACACCGACTACGAACGGAATGAGAACGATAGTAGAGACAATATTTTAGGTATTAGTTTATTTATTTTCTTGTGTGTTTTTTTCTTAGGCCTAATGACCCTATTTATAGCCAAAAATTTGTAATATATATATATTTTTTAATTACATGACATACTCATTTGAGGAATGGTTTAAACCACTCCATCAAACCACTCCAAAAATACTCAAAAAATCACTCCAAAAACCCCTCCAAAAATCACTCAAAAAACCAACTTCTCCTCATTCACCTAATTTATAAAATTAATATAATATAAATTATCTAACAAAATTAATGTAAATGTTGTGGTAATTGCTAAATATGAATCAAATTTTCCTAAAAATTTAAATATAATTGTATTTCATTCTAACTTTTTAGTCAAAGCCAAGAGTTTCAAAGGAACATATATGAATACTAAATTCAGCTGAATTTAAAAATTTCTCTTTTAAATATTAAAAACATTAATTTTGATATATTAATATATCTCTAACTTAATAAGATTTATTGGTCTCGATGCTAAAAAATTATTGAGGTTTAACAATATAGTGTCTACGTTGCCCAAACTTAAAATCATAATTATTAGGATACGTCTCATTCTATGATTTTTATTTATTTTTATACAGTGTGCCTTCATACAGGGGTGTCTTAACCTTCTAGCTCCGCCACTGCATCAGACCCGTTTTTGATCGAAAACAAAAGGAGGAGATATAATCAAAGAGTCATTTTGAAAATGTGTTTGGCGTACGGTTGGATATTTTTTCTCCATTTTTTAGGTTATATATTCGATTGAAGATGGTTTAAGCAGGACATAATTAATACATCAACATCAACTAAATTTAGATTCCCAAGGGCATGTCCCACCAGATGGGTCAAGATCATGCTTATGGACTTGTGTTAATTCCGCTTCAGGACCTTGACTTGCTGGGGTAAAGGGTGAGACCCGTTTCACCGTCCAAGAAGGGTGCTCTATCCTAAGCTACTCTTCCTCTGAGGACAACAAAATGCCCTAATATATTGGAACTGCCTACGTAGCTAGTGTCTGAACAGACATACCCTAAATTGCCCATTTCTGTTACAAGTATACGATGATTGGGCCAAAGGTATGTCATGTTGAATGGCCCATTAATCATCTTAGCCCAGATAATTAAACTGGGACTAAATGTTCATGGGATATAATTCATGGGCAAACAATAAAAGCTTAGAGGTTAGAACACCGTAATAATGTTCTCCGGACTGATCTGCAAGATCCAAAAACTATCTATATATGCATTTACACGAATTCATGCATTTACATAATTAATTTTGTGATATAATTCCATGGGCAAACAATAAAAAGCTTAGAAGTTAGAACACAGTAATAATATTCTCCGGACTGATCTGCAAGATCCAAAAACTATCTATATATGCATTTACACGAATTCATGCATTTACATAATTAATTTTGTGATATAATTCCATGGGCAAACAATAAAAAGCTTAGAGGTTAGAACACCGTAATAATATTCTCCGGACTGATCTGCAAGATCCAAAAACTATCTGTATATGCATTTACACGAATTCATGCATTTACATAATTAATTTTGTGATATAATTCCATGGGCAAACAATAAAGCTTAGAGGTTAGAACACCGTAATAATATTCTCCGGACTGATCTGCAAGATCCAAAAACTATCTATATATGCATTTACACGAATTCATGCATTTACATAATTAATTTTGTGATATAATTCCATGGGCAAACAATAAAAAGCTTAGAGGTTAGAACACCGTAATAATATTCTCCGGACTGATCTGCAAGATCCAAAAACTATCTATATATGCATTTACACGAATTCATGCATTTACATAATTAATTTTGTGATATAATTCCATGGGCAAACAATAAAAAGCTTAGAGGTTAGAACACCGTAATAATATTCTCCGGACTGATCTGCAAGATCCAAAAACTATCTGTATATGCATTTACACGAATTCATGCATTTACATAATTAATTTTGTGATATAATTCCATGGGCAAACAATAAAAAGCTTAGAGGTTAGAACACCGTAATAATATTCTCCGGACTGATCTGCAAGATCCAAAAACTATCTATATATTCATTTACACGAATTCATGCATTTACATAATTAATTTTGTGATATAATTCCATGGGCAAACAATAAAAAGCTTAGAGGTTAGAACACCGTAATAATATTCTCCGGACTGATCTGCAAGATCCAAAAACTATCTATATATGCATTTACACGAATTCATGCATTTACATAATTAATTTTGTGATATGTATATAGATGATAAGAATAATAGCAGACTAGATTAAAGTTGTTATAGTAAGCAAATAAACAAATATATTCAAGTTAGAAAATATTTAGACCCAAGTTATATAATTCCGTGAAAAGCCTAAGAAAAGTTTTCGCGACCTTCAAATAAGAATAAAAGTTATTAGTAGAATCTAAGTTTTCGATGTGCATCTATATATATATATATATATAGAGAGAGAGAGAGAGAGAGAGAGAGAGAGAGAAATTTTTTCTTAAAAATTAATGTGTTGGAGAGGGCAATTTAGGTTAGTAATGGATATGAGAGGGTCTACGGAGGTGTTGACGACATTGAGAATCGAAAAAACGCAAAAATTGATAGATTTGCTTATGGTGCTCACGGTAGGTGGACACCATAGCAAATCTATATATATATATATATATATATATATATATATATATATATATGAGTAACTTTTAATAAGGTCAAAAAAAGATATTTGGTAATACAAAGTTTTCGATAATAAGGGAATATATTGAGTGAAGCAAAGTTTTCGGGAATAAGTATCAGGTGAAACTAAGTTTTCGCCACAAAGGATAAGTATTAATGTAAGATTTCTTAGTATGAGAGGTAAACAATTCATCACCTACTTGTCAAATCACCTTTCATAATATTTAGGCTTAATTATTTTTTTAGTCTCGTAAGTCAAGGGAGTGGCGTTATAGGCAATGTTTTAAAAAGAGTAAAGCGCAATGCGTTGCGTTTTAGGTTCACTATCGCGTAGCTTATTGCGTGAGTATTTCGAGCAAGTCATTTATATTGTAAAAAATATAATATATATCATATAGCAAAAACAAATCAATTTTGTGAAGAGAAAAGGAAGTAATGGTAAAGTATAATCTATTTATATAAAAATGTGAACTAAAGACAAAATAAACCAAAAAAGAAAAATAACAAAGATTCTGCTTGCGTGGGATTCTGATTTAGTTGGATATATTTTTATCAAAATTGTAATAAAAGTCTATGGGCCTTAACTGAATTAAACTAATATTTTCTTTAACAAATATGTGGGCTAATAGGTTTCTCATCCAAAATCAGGCTCAAAATCCAAAGAGAAACAAACAACTTCTCGATTTTTGACATAAAAAAAAAAGTAAAAAGAAAATAAAATTAAGTGGACGCTATTTATTTTACGCACTGACGCGTTTTACAGATAATTTACGCAAAATCGCGCTATGTAGCGTGCTAATCAACGCATTTAAAACACTGGTTATAGGGACCGTTATTACGGGTTGGCATTATAGGGATACTAACTTTCGAAGAATGGCAATTTAGGGATAATATACGCCCTGCCCCTGTATTTTGACCCAAACCCGTTGACGTGGAACGGACCCGCTGACATGTGTGCTTAAAGGATTAGCGACGGAAATATCCGTCGCTAAACTGAAAAAATTAAAAAAAACAAATAAATAAATACAGCTCCGTCACAAAGGATTAGTGACGGACTTTCCGTCGCCAAAATGAAAAAACTAAAAAAAAATCGAGGTTAGAAATATAATTATGAACAATTTGTATGCTAATCTAAAATAATAATGGTGAAAAAATTTTGAAATTTCAAACTGTTGTAAAGAAATACAAAATAGTAATATTTTAAAATTGTAAATTAATTGTGTTGCGTCATAGTATTAACAGTTTTAGTTTGTAATTGAAAATAGTAATAATTAAAACTGTTAATACCATGTATGACGCAACGCAATTAATTAACAATTTTAATTATTACTATTTTCAATATTTACAAAACAGTTTGAAATTTCAATTTTTTTCACCATTATTATTTTAGATTAGCATACAAATTGTTAATGATTATATTTCTAACCTCATTTTATTTATTTTTAATTTTTCAGTTTAGCGATGGAAATTCCGTCGCTAATCCTTTGTGACGGAGCTGTATTTATTTATTTTTTTTCCAGTTTAGCAATGGAAATTCTGTCACTAATCCTTTAAGTACACATGTCGGCGGGTCGGGTCCTCAGCTGGTTTGGGTCAAAATACCGGGGCGGGCGTGTATTGTCCCTAAATTGTCATTTTTTCGAAAGTTAGTGTCCTTATAATTCCAATCCGTAAAATAACGGTCCCTATAACGCCACCCCGTAACTTAGGGGACTAAAAAAATAATTAAGCCTAATATAAATCCTTAACATATCATTAAGTGAACCTCTCGTGAATGTGGAAACCAGAAAAGAGAAATAAACAAAAGAGAAGAAGGAATAACTACTGAAACTCAAATCTTCAACCCTCGAAAACTTGGAGGTGAGGGAATTTTGAATTATATGAATTTCTCTCTTTATATATGTCAAGGTGAAATATGGGAAGTTTTCATAACAATAGATATATTAGGGTTTTTCCAAGATTTCATATATGCTAGAAAATCTTTTAAAATAAGCATGCTTAGAAAATCTAAAGTATTTTGGGATAGGTAAACAGTTTTCGATACATGAATATCCTTAGCATTTAGATGATGTAGATGTTTTAGAGTTTTCGGTATATTGGTAGTTTGGAAGATGGAATATTATTGGATGATTAAATAGTTTGGCAAGCTGAGATCTGAAAATGTAAGTTTCGGCGCGTAGGGTTTGATAGTTGGAATTTCTTTTTTTTTTTGGTAGAATGAATATTCATTTACCACTTTCGCACTTAAATCTGTACAACACCTAACAATTAAATCGGCAGTCACAATTAGCTACAATGCACTGTAAGAACACACTCTTCTATAAATGTCAAGATTAGTTGCATATTTCACTCGGCAGACAGCTTTAATTCTCCATTCCATTTCCTTTTTGATCAAACGATAAATCTGTTCCGAATCCCTCGGATTGTTGCCATGCACTCGTCGATTCCTCTCACCCCAGATATGATATAACAGAGCAGCCACAACAGCAATACAAATTCCATATTGAGCATTTTTCTTCTTACCCATATGTGTCAGCCACTCACATAATGAGGAGAATAAATGAATGGGAATACTCACGTTCAGCCACCCTTCCACTTGCTGGACTAACTGTTGACTAAAACAGCATTCCAAGAAGAGATGTGCAGCAGAATCTTGAGCCTCCTCACATAAGCAACACACCACATTGGATACATCTATTCCCCAACTCACCAATCTATCCATAGTTAGTAATCGTTTGTGAACTACTAACCACAGTATAAAAGAATGCTTGGGATATTATATCTGTTCCATACAGCATTGCCATATGAAAACAGTGAACTCTCCCCTTTAAGTCAGTAGTAACCAGACGTCACAGAATAAGAACCATCACCAGCAGAAACCCACATGTTGCCATTATAACCATCTTTAAATTTCAGTTTAACTCGGTTTATCTTTTTCCAGTACCACATGAGTCCACAACAGGGCAATATTCCCAAAAATCTGTCCCTTTTAAGTATACCACATTAATCCATTTAATCCATAGAGAATTCACTTCCTTAGTGATATCCCAAATCTGTTTCCCAACTAAAGCTTGGTTCCATAGGCCACTATCCTTGATATTCAGTCCTCCCCCTTTCTTGGGGCAGCATACTTTATCCCAGCTGAGGAGTGGGATTACCCCCAAAGGAATTCCCTACATACTTTGTCCACCGCCCTAGTAACTGCTTTTGGTAACATGAAAATGGAGCCCCAATAACCATGTGTTGCCAATAGAACAGAATTGATCAAGCATATTCTCCCGACGTAGGATAAATTCCTTGTAGCCCAACTTCGGATTCTCACTGTGATCTTATCTACCAATGCCTGGCAAGAGCTTCAGGACCATTTTGTGGGAGTTAATGGGACCCCCAGATATTTCATGGGAAACCTACCAGCCTGATATCCCGTAATCATTCTAATCTGTTCCGCCACAAAACTAGATGTACCAGCCACATAGACACTGGATTTTTGCTGACTCGCTTCCAGTCCTGTTGTAAGCTTGAATTGATCCATCACCTCCCTAATTACTTGCACTGTATCAGGCTTGCCTTTGCAGAATATCATGAGATCATCAGCGAAGCAGAGGTTAACTATCTGAGCTGTTTGCATTGCGGATGGAATCTAAATCGAGGGTCCTTAGATGCCAACTGCAATTTCCTAGATAGATATTCCATGGATATCACAAATAGAAGGGGGGATATAGGATTCCCTTGTCTCAGACCTTTTGCTGCTTTGAAGAACCCAGTCTGTGCTCCATTACTGAGATGGTGTATGACACGGTGGAGATACATTCCACCAGTGGATGAATCTCGTTGGAAATCTGAGTAGACACATCCACCTCCTGATGAAGTCCCAGTTAACTGTGTCATAGGCCTTGCGGATATCCACCTTCAAGAGGACCCTGGCTGAGGTATTTTTCCTACTGTATAGCCTTAACAGATCTTGACAGAGGAGAACATTATGCACAATTGACCTGCCCTCCACAAATGCATTTTGATTGAGACCGATGAGCTTGGGAAGAAGGCCCTTTAGTCTAGAGCATAGTATCTTGGAAATACATTTGTACACTGTATTACAGCAGGAAATGGATCTATAATCTGTCGCAAGAGCTGGATTAGAGATCTTAGGGGTTTCGGCCTTAAGGGTCTTTTCGATATATTAGGGGTTTTGAGAACATTGTTTTCGGTATGAGAAGAGGTTCTCGTCATTAATAAAGTTTATATATATATATATATATATATATATATATTTTTCGGCATGGGTACTTCACAAAGTTTTCAATGTTATATCAAATATTTCGGTACATTCGAAGAGGTTTTCAGCAATCGGCATTGATTAACTCTTGGCAAATAGAAAGTTTTCGGCGTTACATAAACTTTTCGGCATCACTTATGTCACTTTGAAGTTTTCGACAACGTCTCCAACGGTATTAAGTCTTCAAAATAAAGTTTTCGGTTAAAGTTTTCAGCACTTTTTATTTCATCGAGAAAGTTTTCGGCACTTAACCTTAGTTCGTAAAGTTTCGGTATATACTTAGAAAGTTTTCGGCATGCATAAACTTTTCGGCATGCATAAAATTTTCGGCATCATATCAGGTTTACGGCATAGTTAAGTTTTCGATATTTCAATACTTTTCGATACAGTATTAGTTAGGGCTTTCAATAACGATTTCGGTATTAATTAAAATGTAACCTTTCAGGCAGAGAGTCTAGTGTATTGAAATAATAAAATTATTACAACGAAAAGTAGAGATTACAAATAGGGATCTGATCATGCACAATACAACATGCATATTACTGCATATGTGACATTGTTAGGAATCTCATATTCATCAAATAAAATGTGGTGCCCTGCCTTCTACTACCCATTTACGATCCTAACTTACGTGACTAGCAATAATATAAAAAAGAAGATTGGCAAAAATGCGTATAAAATTTTTCATTTTATAGAAAGGAAACCATCCTATACATAACAAAATGTTGTTCCAGTCCTAATTACACAGGATGGTACATAAATGCAGCAAAAGAAAACTGTACGCCCGTCACACAGGTCACATCCATGTACACATCAGCCTCAAAAGTCGATGGAAGCTTCAAAAAGTAGAAATTATGAACATTCAAATTTATTATTTAATCATGTTCTTAACGTGGTAGAAATTTAAACATAGGGGCCATATGCTTAGACCAACCAACGTATAGAACTTCTTTTTTTGTGTCCCGAGGTATCCCCACTCGACCAACGTATAGAACTATAAAGTCGAGGAATAATATTAAACTATAACGTCGTCTCTGTTAGATCATAGGGCAAGCAGCAGGTTTTAGTGCCATCAAGAATAAAAAAGATCCTTAAAATGGGTCTCCTCAAAGAATAATTTTTTTAAAAAAAAGAAAAGTAAGAGAATAATATGTTATACTAATCATTGTGTGATGAAATCAATCAATATTGGATTTTGATACAATGAAGTGAAGTGAACCTTCTCTTTGGATCAGCAAACAAGTTTAATGGCATAGAACGAACTGTAATATGGTGTGAGCTTTAGTCTCACCAAACAGACTGAAAGAAAAAGAGAGCAATTACAGAAGATGAACATTAATATAAACAATTAGGTAATAGATAGAAACAAAAGAAGCGGTTGAATAATCAGTTTCAACACAGTAACTTCCACACTGCAACAGGCAAAATATCAACTAGCGAAGAACTAAACTCCATCAGCGCCGTCCTCAAGCCTATATAAGGAAATCAAAAAAATATATTTATTTTTCAGAGTATTCAAGAATTTCGTATGCATAAGAGCGAATCAAACTCACTAGTAGATACAGAAGTTTTACGATAACCTAGGAATTCGTCAGCTCTATATTATAGTACTCACACAAACACAAAGAGGTTGCAGAAAGAAATAGGGCATGATTTGAAACTATTAACCTAGGAATTCGCCATTGTACCTCGATAAACCTCGTTGAACCATCACATCGTCGACCGAAAGCTGATCTTTAAGGGAAGCAAAGCTAGGAATAAAGTTAGAAACGAACGTATAACGATCTTTTAGGTATTTTCCCAACCCGAGATAAGTCACAGTTTTATCCTTGGGGTGGTAACAGAACCAATCACGGTCCTCCCAAAACATAAGCACTTCACCACTGCTGAGTAATTGAAAAGGGCGCAACGTAGTATTAGGATGACCCAAAGGATCGTCTATTACAAACAATCTGCTCCAAGAAGAAGTGTCGTTCCTCATGACCCACAAATCAAAGCGCTTCAAGTTGGGACAAGTCTTTACGTACTGGTAATAATTGACATACACGCACAGACATCCTAGTAAAACTCCAAGTTGCATTCCCCTCCGAACTTCGCTCGACCTCAATTTCCTAGGCAATTTGATCGTACCAAACTCTTCCTTATCGAAATCAAAGCAAACTAGTTTCGTCCATGATAGAAACATATAGGCAGCACCATTCAAGTAAACGGCTTCGCTCCACGAGCTGATAGGACGGTTTATTCCTACGTCTCTCCACAAACCGGACCCAACCTCGTAGATTTTAACCTCATACGGCTCATTCCACCTACCAATGCATAAAACCTTATACGTTTTCGCAAGGGTACTGAATCCTAACACTCGAACCCTATATCTTCCTAGAGAACCAACGGGCAAGCAAACATACTCGTTCGTCAAGGGATTAAATATGATGGAACAGATCTCACTATCACACCTACTTTCTAGGTAAAGCAACTGTCAGGACCCGATATTGGGATCGTATTGGGCTGTCGATGTTATTGGGCTGTCGAAGTTATTGGGCTTAGTTATTAATTTGATAGGTATATAAGTTGTAATCCTTCATCAGTTTTCATTAAGCAAAAACAGTTAATTCTAATCTCTCTCTCGTCATCCTCTCTGCTATCTCTTCATCTCTAATCTCTCTATCTCTCTCAGTTCTCTCTATCTCCCTCCCTCTCGATCGTCCTTCGATCCTCTTCTATGATCGTCCCTCGAGTGTTTTATGCCCGCACACCAACTGTTTGATAGAAGTTCAGTGTAAGTTCCTATAAAATCCTCGTAGGAACGGCCGGGATCTTACAAATTGGTATCAGTTAATTCTCGGATTTTGCTTCAAATATGGCATATTATTCGTGCAATCACGAAGCTACGATGGCCTCGTGCCGGAATATACAAAACACCTTACAGTTAATACTCCGCGAACTCGAGAGTAGGAACATGAACGAACAGTTCTCGACGTCTTCGAAGCCGGAGGTTGATTCACTGTTCATTGGAAATGATTATCTGTTGGTTAATGATGAGGCTGTGGTTGAAGAGACTGAGGCGGATGAGTTGATTACTGATGAATCTGTGTTGTTTGAGGTCGATGCAGCTCTGACTATGGATAAGTTCATGGTTGTTGATGATTCGTTGTCGATTAAGAAGGATCCGTTAGTGTTGAGTGATGTTCATAGTGCATTGAGTCATGCTGTTGTCGAAATGTGTTTGGATGAAATGATATTAATTGGGAGTAAATTGGAGTTGGTTGACGTAAATTCATTGGTGCTTGTTGAAACTGATGTTGCTGTTGAAGGTATAAATAATACAGCTCAGAATACGTTGTTCGATCGAGGTCTGCGGGATAAGGAACCGCTTCTCGTTGAAAAGAGCGAAAATGTATCGTTCGCACGAGGGCGGTGGAACGTCGAGCAACATGTTAGAGTGAACCTACCCTTCGATCGAGGACGGCAGGATATGGAACAGCTCCATGGAAGAAAGGCCCATAATTGACTCTTTTGATGGAGACCCATGGTACGACATGTTGCATATTAGGGAGGAGATATACTCACCCTTCGATCGAGGAAGATTATTCACATTCTTTATTGCTAAAAGGAGTCTACAGAACTTGGAAAGTTTATTGGCATAGGCTGTGATGGTCAAAGAAAAGCGCACGACGTTGAATTGGTGAGCTCGAGGTGGGGACTGCATCGAAGAAGCAAAGTAGATATGAGCTCTCTTCAATCCAAAAATGACTTTGGCTCACACGTCAATGAAAGGGTAGCTATTCAGAACTTGGTGCTTACTTCCCCTTTTACTCTCAAGGCTGTCAACAGAGGCTCACTTGCCTGCTCAGCCTTGACCTCTGTAGGGAAATGTCTGGGGGACATAAATCTAAATATGAGCCTAAGGAGAAGCAAGGTTATACCTACGAAGATTATTCTAATAAGCCAATCAAGCTCGGTGTCTCAAGGCATAGGAAATTTACTTCTCACCAGCAGTTTGCTTCTTCTGGCAGAGGCTCCTACTTTGCGAAAGCTGCTCTACATGCTGCAGTTCAAGACTCGACCCGTGTCGTTTCCAGAGAAACTAAGCTGAGAATTACAATACTCGACAGCAAGGTTGGAATTTCTTATTCTCGAGGCATTATAGGTGCACGATCTCCCGCAATGGCTCACCCCCTGTCCGATCTGACGGAACATCAAGGGCTAGAGCAATACCGACCTTTCGATCGAGGGAAAAGAAGTGCTTGTTGTTGGAGGATTTACACGCAAAGAATTCTTGAATGAGGCATTCTTGAAAAGGATTGATTGGGTTGCTTATGCAGACAATCATGAAGATGTCATGAGGAAAGGAGAGGAGCTCTTGAAGGAAAATGCTTACGCACGAAGCCGAATCTGCTCAGTCATCAGGAATTCGGGCAGGGCGGCTGTGACGATCTATGGACTAGCAAGAGAACACCGACCTTTTGATCGTGGAAAAAGTTCGTCGACTGTAACTAACGATGATCGTGGTTTCTTTGTCGGAATTTTATCAATCATCCTCGAGGACGAGGATGTCTTCAACGGGGAATAATGTCAGGACCCGATATTGGGATCGTATTGGGCTGTCGATGTTATTGGGCTGTCGAAGTTATTGGGCTTAGTTATTAATTTGATAGGTATATAAGTTGTAACTTCATCAGTTTTCATTAAGCAAAAACAGTTAATTCTAATCTCTCTCTCGTCATCCTCTCTGCTATCTCTTCATCTCTAATCTCTCTATCTCTCTCAGTTCTCTCTATCTCCCTCCCTCTCGATCGTCCTTCGATCCTCTTCTATGATCGTCCCTCGAGTGTTTTATGCCCGCACACCAACTGTTTGGTAGAAGTTCAGTGTAAGTTCCTATAAAATCCTCGTAGGAACGGCCGGGATCTTACAAATTGGTATCAGTTAATTCTCGGATTTTGCTTCAAATATGGCATATTATTCGTGCAATCACGAAGCTACGATGGCCTCGTGCCGGAATATACAAAACACCTTACAGTTAATACTCCGCGAACTCGAGAGTAGGAACATGAACGAACAGTTCTCGACATCTTCGAAGCCGGAGGTTGATTCACTGTTCATTGGAAATGATTATCTGTTGGTTAATGATGAGGCTGTGGTTGAAGAGACTGAGGCGGATGAGTTGATTACTGATGAATCTGTGTTGTTTGAGGTCGATGCAGCTCTGACTATGGATAAGTTCATGGTTGTTGATGATTCGTTGTCGATTAAGAAGGATCCGTTAGTGTTGAGTGATGTTCATAGTGCATTGAGTCATGCTGTTGTCGAAATGTGTTTGGATGAAATGATATTAATTGGGAGTAAATTGGAGTTGGTTGACGTAAATTCATTGGTGCTTGTTGAAACTGATGTTGCTGTTGAAGGTATAAATAATACAGCTCAGAATACGTTGTTCGATCGAGGTCTGCGGGATAAGGAACCGCTTCTCGTTGAAAAGAGCGAAAATGTATCGTTCGCACGAGGGCGGTGGAACGTCGAGCAACATGTTAGAGTGAACCTACCCTTCGATCGAGGACGGCAGGATATGGAACAGCTCCATGGAAGAAAGGCCCATAATTGACTCTTTTGATGGAGACCCATGGTACGACATGTTGCATATTAGGGAGGAGATATACTCACCCTTCGATCGAGGAAGATTATTCACATTCTTTATTGCTAAAAGGAGTCTACAGAACTTGGAAAGTTTATTGGCATAGGCTGTGATGGTCAAAGAAAAGCGCACGACGTTGAATTGGTGAGCTCGAGGTGGGGACTGCATCGAAGAAGCAAAGTAGATATGAGCTCTCTTCAATCCAAAAATGACTTTGGCTCACACGTCAATGAAAGGGTAGCTATTCAGAACTTGGTGCTTACTTCCCCTTTTACTCTCAAGGCTGTCAACAGAGGCTCACTTGCCTGCTCAGCCTTGACCTCTGTAGGGAAATGTCTGGGGGACATAAATCTAAATATGAGCCTAAGGAGAAGCAAGGTTATACCTACGAAGATTATTCTAATAAGCCAATCAAGCTCGGTGTCTCAAGGCATAGGAAATTTACTTCTCACCAGCAGTTTGCTTCTTCTGGCAGAGGCTCCTACTTTGCGAAAGCTGCTCTACATGCTGCAGTTCAAGACTCGACCCGTGTCGTTTCCAGAGAAACTAAGCTGAGAATTACAATACTCGACAGCAAGGTTGGAATTTCTTATTCTCGAGGCATTATAGGTGCACGATCTCCCGCAATGGCTCACCCCCTGTCCGATCTGACGGAACATCAAGGGCTAGAGCAATACCGACCTTTCGATCGAGGGAAAAGAAGTGCTTGTTGTTGGAGGATTTACACGCAAAGAATTCTTGAATGAGGCATTCTTGAAAAGGATTGATTGGGTTGCTTATGCAGACAATCATGAAGATGTCATGAGGAAAGGAGAGGAGCTCTTGAAGGAAAATGCTTACGCACGAAGCCGAATCTGCTCAGTCATCAGGAATTCGGGCAGGGCGGCTGTGACGATCTATGGACTAGCAAGAGAACACCGACCTTTTGATCGTGGAAAAAGTTCGTCGACTGTAACTAACGATGATCGTGGTTTCTTTGTCGGAATTTTATCAATCATCCTCGAGGACGAGGATGTCTTCAACGGGGAATAATGTCAGGACCCGATATTGGGATCGTATTGGGCTGTCGATGTTATTGGGCTGTCGAAGTTATTGGGCTTAGTTATTAATTTGATAGGTATATAAGTTGTAACTTCATCAGTTTTCATTAAGCAAAAACAGTTAATTCTAATCTCTCTCTCGTCATCCTCTCTGCTATCTCTTCATCTCTAATCTCTCTATCTCTCTCAGTTCTCTCTATCTCCCTCCCTCTCGATCGTCCTTCGATCCTCTTCTATGATCGTCCCTCGAGTGTTTTATGCCCGCACACCAACTGTTTGGTAGAAGTTCAGTGTAAGTTCCTATAAAATCCTCGTAGGAACGGCCGGGATCTTACAAATTGGTATCAGTTAATTCTCGGATTTTGCTTCAAATATGGCATATTATTCGTGCAATCACGAAGCTACGATGGCCTCGTGCCGGAATATACAAAACACCTTACAGTTAATACTCCGCGAACTCGAGAGTAGGAACATGAACGAACAGTTCTCGACGTCTTCGAAGCCGGAGGTTGATTCACTGTTCATTGGAAATGATTATCTGTTGGTTAATGATGAGGCTGTGGTTGAAGAGACTGAGGCGGATGAGTTGATTACTGATGAATCTGTGTTGTTTGAGGTCGATGCAGCTCTGACTATGGATAAGTTCATGGTTGTTGATGATTCGTTGTCGATTAAGAAGGATCCGTTAGTGTTGAGTGATGTTCATAGTGCATTGAGTCATGCTGTTGTCAAAATGTGTTTGGATGAAATGATATTAATTGGGAGTAAATTGGAGTTGGTTGACGTAAATTCATTGGTGCTTGTTGAAACTGATGTTGCTGTTGAAGGTATAAATAATACAGCTCAGAATACGTTGTTCGATCGAGGTCTGCGGGATAAGGAACCACTTCTCGTTGAAAAGAGCGAAAATGTATCGTTCGCACGAGGGCGGTGGAACGTCGAGCAACATGTTAGAGTGAACCTACCCTTCGATCGAGGACGGCAGGATATGGAACAGCTCCATGGAAGAAAGGCCCATAATTGACTCTTTTGATGGAGACCCATGGTACGACATGTTGCATATTAGGGAGGAGATATACTCACCCTTCGATCGAGGAAGATTATTCACATTCTTTATTGCTAAAAGGAGTCTACAGAACTTGGAAAGTTTATTGGCATAGGCTGTGATGGTCAAAGAAAAGCGCACGACGTTGAATTGGTGAGCTCGAGGTGGGGACTGCATCGAAGAAGCAAAGTAGATATGAGCTCTCTTCAATCCAAAAATGACTTTGGCTCACACGTCAATGAAAGGGTAGCTATTCAGAACTTGGTGCTTACTTCCCCTTTTACTCTCAAGGCTGTCAACAGAGGCTCACTTGCCTGCTCAGCCTTGACCTCTGTAGGGAAATGTCTGGGGGACATAAATCTAAATATGAGCCTAAGGAGAAGCAAGGTTATACCTACGAAGATTATTCTAATAAGCCAATCAAGCTCGGTGTCTCAAGGCATAGGAAATTTACTTCTCACCAGCAGTTTGCTTCTTCTGGCAGAGGCTCCTACTTTGCGAAAGCTGCTCTACATGCTGCAGTTCAAGACTCGACCCGTGTCGTTTCCAGAGAAACTAAGCTGAGAATTACAATACTCGACAGCAAGGTTGGAATTTCTTATTCTCGAGGCATTATAGGTGCACGATCTCCCGCAATGGCTCACCCCCTGTCCGATCTGACGGAACATCAAGGGCTAGAGCAATACCGACCTTTCGATCGAGGGAAAAGAAGTGCTTGTTGTTGGAGGATTTACACGCAAAGAATTCTTGAATGAGGCATTCTTGAAAAGGATTGATTGGGTTGCTTATGCAGACAATCAT
Source organism: Craterostigma plantagineum (assembly GCA_027422505.1). Lineage (NCBI taxonomy): Eukaryota > Viridiplantae > Streptophyta > Magnoliopsida > Lamiales > Linderniaceae > Craterostigma > Craterostigma plantagineum. Next base: position 5,045,802 of record JAPQWV010000047.1, on the reverse strand, counting down.
GAAGATGTCATGAGGAAAGGAGAGGAGCTCTTGAAGGAAAATGCTTACGCACGAAGCCGAATCTGCTCAGTCATCAGGAATTCGGGCAGGGCGGCTGTGACGATCTATGGACTAGCAAGAGAACACCGACCTTTTGATCGTGGAAAAAGTTCGTCGACTGTAACTAACGATGATCGTGGTTTCTTTGTCGGAATTTTATCAATCATCCTCGAGGACGAGGATGTCTTCAACGGGGAATAATGTCAGGACCCGATATTGGGATCGTATTGGGCTGTCGATGTTATTGGGCTGTCGAAGTTATTGGGCTTAGTTATTAATTTGATAGGTATATAAGTTGTAACTTCATCAGTTTTCATTAAGCAAAAACAGTTAATTCTAATCTCTCTCTCGTCATCCTCTCTGCTATCTCTTCATCTCTAATCTCTCTATCTCTCTCAGTTCTCTCTATCTCCCTCCCTCTCGATCGTCCTTCGATCCTCTTCTATGATCGTCCCTCGAGTGTTTTATGCCCGCACACCAACTGTTTGGTAGAAGTTCAGTGTAAGTTCCTATAAAATCCTCGTAGGAACGGCCGGGATCTTACAAATTGGTATCAGTTAATTCTCGGATTTTGCTTCAAATATGGCATATTATTCGTGCAATCACGAAGCTACGATGGCCTCGTGCCGGAATATACAAAACACCTTACAGTTAATACTCCGCGAACTCGAGAGTAGGAACATGAACGAACAGTTCTCGACGTCTTCGAAGCCGGAGGTTGATTCACTGTTCATTGGAAATGATTATCTGTTGGTTAATGATGAGGCTGTGGTTGAAGAGACTGAGGCGGATGAGTTGATTACTGATGAATCTGTGTTGTTTGAGGTCGATGCAGCTCTGACTATGGATAAGTTCATGGTTGTTGATGATTCGTTGTCGATTAAGAAGGATCCGTTAGTGTTGAGTGATGTTCATAGTGCATTGAGTCATGCTGTTGTCGAAATGTGTTTGGATGAAATGATATTAATTGGGAGTAAATTGGAGTTGGTTGACGTAAATTCATTGGTGCTTGTTGAAACTGATGTTGCTGTTGAAGGTATAAATAATACAGCTCAGAATACGTTGTTCGATCGAGGTCTGCGGGATAAGGAACCGCTTCTCGTTGAAAAGAGCGAAAATGTATCGTTCGCACGAGGGCGGTGGAACGTCGAGCAACATGTTAGAGTGAACCTACCCTTCGATCGAGGACGGCAGGATATGGAATAGCTCCATGGAAGAAAGGCCCATAATTGACTCTTTTGATGGAGACCCATGGTACGACATGTTGCATATTAGGGAGGAGATATACTCACCCTTCGATCGAGGAAGATTATTCACATTCTTTATTGCTAAAAGGAGTCTACAGAACTTGGAAAGTTTATTGGCATAGGCTGTGATGGTCAAAGAAAAGCGCACGACGTTGAATTGGTGAGCTCGAGGTGGGGACTGCATCGAAGAAGCAAAGTAGATATGAGCTCTCTTCAATCCAAAAATGACTTTGGCTCACACGTCAATGAAAGGGTAGCTATTCAGAACTTGGTGCTTACTTCCCCTTTTACTCTCAAGGCTGTCAACAGAGGCTCACTTGCCTGCTCAGCCTTGACCTCTGTAGGGAAATGTCTGGGGGACATAAATCTAAATATGAGCCTAAGGAGAAGCAAGGTTATACCTACGAAGATTATTCTAATAAGCCAATCAAGCTCGGTGTCTCAAGGCATAGGAAATTTACTTCTCACCAGCAGTTTGCTTCTTCTGGCAGAGGCTCCTACTTTGCGAAAGCTGCTCTACATGCTGCAGTTCAAGACTCGACCCGTGTCGTTTCCAGAGAAACTAAGCTGAGAATTACAATACTCGACAGCAAGGTTGGAATTTCTTATTCTCGAGGCATTATAGGTGCACGATCTCCCGCAATGGCTCACCCCCTGTCCGATCTGACGGAACATCAAGGGCTAGAGCAATACCGACCTTTCGATCGAGGGAAAAGAAGTGCTTGTTGTTGGAGGATTTACACGCAAAGAATTCTTGAATGAGGCATTCTTGAAAAGGATTGATTGGGTTGCTTATGCAGACAATCATGAAGATGTCATGAGGAAAGGAGAGGAGCTCTTGAAGGAAAATGCTTACGCACGAAGCCGAATCTGCTCAGTCATCAGGAATTCGGGCAGGGCGGCTGTGACGATCTATGGACTAGCAAGAGAACACCGACCTTTTGATCGTGGAAAAAGTTCGTCGACTGTAACTAACGATGATCGTGGTTTCTTTGTCGGAATTTTATCAATCATCCTCGAGGACGAGGATGTCTTCAACGGGGAATAATGTCAGGACCCGATATTGGGATCGTATTGGGCTGTCGATGTTATTGGGCTGTCGAAGTTATTGGGCTTAGTTATTAATTTGATAGGTATATAAGTTGTAACTTCATCAGTTTTCATTAAGCAAAAACAGTTAATTCTAATCTCTCTCTCGTCATCCTCTCTGCTATCTCTTCATCTCTAATCTCTCTATCTCTCTCAGTTCTCTCTATCTCCCTCCCTCTCGATCGTCCTTCGATCCTCTTCTATGATCGTCCCTCGAGTGTTTTATGCCCGCACACCAACTGTTTGATAGAAGTTCAGTTTAAGCTCCTATCAAATCCTCGTAGGAACGGCCGGGATCTTACAGCAACCCATTGCACGAATTCACCAAATTGGTGCAATATGGATCATTGAATTTAGGTACTCGAAAAGGGAGTTTCGCGAAGGATTTGAGGCGGCGGCGGCGCATGATGGGAGAATCGACTTCAGCGTCGAAGAGATGGAGATTATGAGTGCACGACCGCAGCATGACCACGGCGGCCGAAGCGCTCACAGCATTGAGACGGGTGACTGAAGACGCTAAATCGTTGAAAATTCGGCACACGCACCTGCAGGATAAGAGGGCTTTCAGAGGCAGTTTGGAGATAATCTCCATTAGAACGTTCTCGGGCAGATCCGTGAGCGAATTCCTCCGATTTGATGATCTTCTGATGCGACGAGCGTTTTGGGACATTGTGTGAGGTGATGAGGACTGAGGAGCACGGATGATATTCGCGATGCGTGTGTGTTGTATAGATATATATTTATGAGTAAACTACAAATTTGGTGCAAGTTTCAATTTTGATGCTCAAGCTTTTAAAAGTATCGTTTTTGTCCTAAAATGCAAAGCGTTTTCATTTGGTTAATTTATCGGTACTTTAACCTTAGGTTATATGAATAAAAATTGTAAGGTTTTGCACAGTTCGTGAATCAAAACGGCACGTTTAAAACTTTAAGCACCAACAATTAAAAATTTTCTACTACATACATGCTAATATGCTACATTGAAAATTATATTATTTTTTGCATTTTCAAGAGTAGGGGTGGAAAAATTTCCACGGTAAACCATCCCCGTCAGGATCCCAGGCTACTGGGACGGGAAATTCCCAATCGAAATGGAAATGGGGAGTCGACGGTGATTCCCCTTTAGTGTAAGAGTGAGGATGAGACGGGAATGGTAATCATGTTTCCCACTCATTCCCGTCCCCGTCCCACTCTTGTATAGGAATAATTATATCTTGTTTTCCAACATAATAAAAATTTTATCTCATGTATTATTTAGAAATTTACGAAAATAAGCCTTATTTTATCAATTCGTAGTTTACAAAAAAACTATTCTTATGAACATAAAAAAATATATAAGATATGCATGTCATTTTAATCACCATAAAATAAGAAATATTAGTGTTGTTTATTTAATTTTATCATGTAAATCATATGAAATGACAACGATTTTAAAATTTGGAGGAATTGAGATATTTTGGTCATTTTAACTAATAATCTCGATTGGATAAATAATCGGCCCAAACCCACTATTATTTATCTTGCATTCTCTGGATTACAATACCGGGCCTTGTAATTGTAGCGGGCTTACAGAAAATGCTTTGTTGGTAACCGAACAGTATTATATCGGATAAATGAGCCTCTATATTGGCTTATCTTGCCAAGTAAACGGGGCCTTTATATATAAATTAGTCTATACTCTTATATAAAGAGCCTAGCGTGGATAAAAAACTGTCAAATTGGTCCGTCAAGTTGATATGCCTAATTAAAATTTACCATTTATCTTTTATTCAATTATAATTTTATTCTTAAATTAAAATTTAGTTTTTATATAAATTAATTTATAATCTGAAGTGTTCAATACAAAATAATTTGATATATTTGCACATCTAAACATACTAGTTACCATTAACAGTTGATCAGATAAAATTTGGATATCACATGCTCCTTGTTAAGTATTGCAACTCATTACGCAAATTGCATAGTGAGACGAGGGTTTAATCTTTTACTTATTCTACGGATCGGCAGCCGACGAAGTGTCATGTGGGTAAAGGCAATTTATAATTGAAAAATCATTTTCAAACTCAGGGTCATTTCTTCTCCACAAAAATATCTTGTAATTTCTCTTCCACTCAAACTTCTGCGATACTATTCATATATTTTACACTTTCCAGATTAGACGTTAATATTATATTAAATTCGGAAATATTTTAATAAAATGCTTATTCCTACGGATAAAAAACATCAAATAACAATCTATTTAAAATAGAACTAGTCTTTTTGCCCGTGCAATGACGAGTTTTAAATAGTAGAATTATTAGAAATTTTTATAAGTAGATTTTTTGACAGGCGCGCCATCACAATAGAGACAAAACAATATGAAACTTTAAACATGATATACAGTTTCATGTCATTATCAAAGTTTCCCAATAGAAAATATTCATCATCAAAGATCACAAAAGCCTTCTTAGACCATCTCCAGCCGATAAACGTATTCTCAAACTCAAACTCATTCTCAAACTTAACATGAGGCAAAATGGTCCCCAATGTTTACCCTCTGACTAATTTAGTCCCCGATGTTTCGCAGGGACCAATTAAGTCCCCGGTGTTATCAAATTTGAACCAAATTGGTCTCCGCTGTTGAATAGCCGTTAATTTGGATGAAAGTTGACACGTGTCGACATGCGATTGGCCAGACTTACAAAATCATAAATTAAACTCCAAAAAGGGGAAAGAAGTTCAAGAAATAGAGTAAGAATTCGAAAAAAAATTACTAATAAATAAAATAAAATAAATAAATAAATAATAAAAAATAAAATTGGAAAATAATAAATTAAAATCAAATAAAAAAGAAAGAGAGAATGAAAATATATTAAAAATAGTAAGTTACACATTAAAAAGAGAAAAAATCCAAAAAAAGGAATTCAAAAAAAAAAACTAATAAATTAAAAAATCTTAAAAATGGAATAAAATTCAAAAAATAAAAGTAAAATGATAATCAATTGTATTAAATAAAAAATTAAAATAGAGAACAAAATACAAAATTAAAATAATTTAAATAAAAAATAAACGAAAAGAGAGAGAAAATGTTAAAACAAAAAATAATAAATATAGAATTTTTACTCTGTTTCTTGAAATGTTTTCCTCTTTTTGTCCAGTTTTTTTAATGTTTAAGTTACGATTTTTTAAGTCTGGCCCATCGCATGTGGGCACCTGTCAACTTCCATCCAAATTAACGGCTATTTAACGGGCGTGGATCAATTTGGTTCAAGTTCGATAACACCGGGGACTAAATTGGTCCTCGCGAAACATCGGGGACTAAATTGGTCCAGGAGGTAAACATTGGGGACCATTTTAGGTTTTTGCCGCTCAAAATGCAGTAATTATTCTCCACCCGACATACCAATTCAAGCCCATTATTAAAATATTCTCTTCTACCCGATTGTTTAATATTACCCATGAAATTTACAACTTTACAAATTAGAAAATACTATTATTTTAAATTCGATTGAAAAAGTAATTTCACAAAATTAATAATAAACTCAATATCTATCGTTTAAATACCTAAAAGAATAATTACTAATAATAGGAGTCCTCTTATATATTTTTATTTGTTTTTTATTTTTTATATGTATACTTTATAATTAAAATAAGAAGAGCGTATATGTTGTAATTATAATGCATAGATCCGTTCAAAACACGATAGTGAAGATGAGAATGCATTTTCAGTTTGCGTTTGGTGTACGGTTGGGGAACGATCCTGATACAGTAAATTTTATTTGATGAGTTCTTAGATAATAAGATATGCAATGAAGGGAGGTCAAATTCAACCTCATCACCGTCTACGAGAACGTCGACGAAACAAGACACCTCGAGGTGGTGGTTAAGTACCATCTCGGCAAGGTCGTAACATATTTCGGAACGGGCTCGCTGGTGGTGAGGTCGGAGGATTCCGATGCTAGTAGGATTCCGACAATGATATTCGACAACTACAACTGGACGATGGTATGTTTCCTTTTCTCCCCCCACGACCAGTAACTGTTCCTGGCGAAATTGTAGTCCAACTTAAGGAGGGGGATAAAGTGTGTGAGCGGGATCGACCAGTGGATATCCTTTCCCATAAACGTCGCCGGCGGTTATGAATTTTTTGAGGATGTTTTGATTGAGGTATTTCTGGATCTCCTTAGGAGCCATAGATCATAAACATAATCGAATCAACATTCAAGAAACTCATAGCCGCCGTCGCTTGATTTTTCGTATCTACGAGAAAAGACCCCAATTGCTCATGGTCGATCCTGCCCACACACTTGATCCCTTCCTTAAGTTCAACTGTAGCTTCGCCAGGAACACATACTGGTCATGGGGGTGCGAGCAATAATACTGATCGCCCCTTGGGCACTACCAAATCAATGTCAGACTTTGACTGCCATCGGAATCTCCTCTGACCTTCCCATGTGGTACGTGCCCACTACCTCAATGTGTCTTCGCTCCTTGTCCATGGTTGCTTCATCACCGTTCTTGCGGTCAGTTATGAGGATAAATTTGTCTCCACTCCAATGCAAATGCCATCGTCGAAGAACTCAACCGCTGACATCGAAGAAAAGGCTTTGTCTCAGTCTTATTGCGCGATGGTATGTTCCTCTTGCTGCAATTGCGATAAAAGATCGGGCATATGTTTGCACGTCTTGGTCAGAGATTTTTTCTTGAAGAAAGCTTAAGAATAGAAGTTCTTCACCGTGTCACGGACTCCTCCTCCACCAATTGTGCCTTCCATGAAGGTAGTTAAAGTCTTTTATAACAATATGGATGGGAGAAAATCCAATTGGTCCTGAATGTTTACTACATGGACTAATTTGAACCAAATTGGTCCTACCGTTAGATCTCTGTCAATTTGGATGGAAACTAGACACGTGTCGATATGCTTGGTCCGACTTTAAAAATCATAAATTAATATTAGAAAGGTAAGGAAAAAAGTGTCCTTGACATAACTTCTGATACACACCCAAACTCTAAGAGCTAAGCAAGCACCAATAATCAGTGGAAGACCTTCAATTTTCATCTCGTTCTCCACCTCTAGGTGAACCTCAGCAGGCCCGCTCACAGCATCGTCTGCCGCTTTACGAGCACCTTACCAGTCTGCCTCATGTTCCTGAGCGCACGAAAGGCTTTTAGGTGTTGACGTCGTGCTCCCCATCCTCCGACACTAAATTTTAATTTTTAGAATTTCTTTTCTCTTTTTCTTTTGCTTCTGATTATGCTTTTGTGACTGTATGTCTTTTTCTCATTTCATTAAGTGACTTGTTTATTTGATGTGCTTTGTGTTGTGTGTTATTTGTTCGTTGTTCGTTATCATTTGGTTGTGTTTGCTTTTCTCCAGTTGTTTGTTATGTGGTGCTCGATTTTCTATTGTTTTCGTTTGGTTTTTCTCCTCTTGCCGTTGGTTGAGTCTGTCTTGTGGTTCGATATTCTTTGGGAGTTCTGGTCTCCCCTTGTAGGAGTATTTTCCTTCACTCGTTGGATGTTCTTTCCGAAGCAGACAACATTTTTTAGGTGAAGACTGAAGAAAGTGAAAAGTACTATAGATTCGAGGTTAATAGCCGCTAGTGTGGAGTTTTAGATTCGATTATAGTAGGTTCTTTAGTTCTTGGAATTTAAAAACATTGTTTTCTTTCGGCTTTGGTGGAAGTTTCGTCTCCTTTTTAGGAATGTTTGTCCTCTTTAGGATGCGTCTTTCCCTACTGGCAATCGTTATGTGACCAGAGGGCTATGTGGGCTATTTAGTCATTGTACCTTTTATGTTTTATGGCAAGCTATCGTTTAAAAAAAACGTAAAAAAATAAAAAAAAAGAAATATTTAAATGAAAAACAAAAAAAAAAAGAGAAACATACGGATAAATTAAATAAAATAAAATAAAAGATGGAATAAAATAAAATCTAAACATATTAAATAAAAATAAAATAATTGAGAAGCAAGAAATATAAAATTTTTAAAACTAAAGTAAAAATAAAAGTGAAAGTAAAAATACATTAAAAAAAAATAATAAATAAAAATTAAAAATATGAAAAAACATAAAAAAAAATATATTTATTAGAAACTTCCACTCGCATTTTTATCTTTAGTTTCATTTTCATCTATTTTAGTTTTTGATTATCTTTCTCATTTTTTATTTTTATTATTTTTTAGTTTTAACCTTGTCTAATACTACTTTTTTGCCCGTGCAAATGCACGAGTTTTAAATAGTATAATTATTAGAAATTTCTGTAAGTAGATTTTTAGGTAGGCACACCATCACAATCGAGCCAAAACATATATATGCAAGTTTAAACATGATATGCAATTTTCATGTCATTATTAAAGTTTCCCATAGAAAATATTCATCATCAAAGATCACAGAAGCCTTCTTACACCATCTCCAGCCGATAAACGTATTCTCAAACTCAAACTCATTCCCACACTCAAAATGCAGTTGTTCTCCTCCAACCGACATACCATTCTCAAACTCAAAAGCCAATTTTTGTAATATTCTCCTCTACCTGATTTTTAATATTACCCAGGGAAATTTACGACTTTACAAATTAGACCATACAGTTATTCGAATTCGATTGAAAAAATAATCCCAAAATTAGTAATAAACTCAATATCTTTCATATAAATACCTAAAAAAGGTAATTATTAATAACACTAGTCCTTTTATATATTTTTATATTTTTATATGGATACTTTACAATTAAAATAACAAAAGGGTATATATTGTAATTTTTTAAACATCAAACGCATCTTTTGGGTTATCTCATTCCCACGCGTAGATGCGTTTAAAAACGGGAGAGAGAATATGAGAATGCATTACACGTTTGGTGTACGGTTGGATAAGTTATGGATTTTTGGATATCTATTGGAGATTCTCTTTATATTGTAAGTAAATTAGATTTTTAACGTAATTTCTTTTTTCATGGGTTTGTTTACTTGTAAAAATGATTTGTTTCGTTGTTTCGTTACATTCCTTCCGTCCCAAATCATTTTATACATTTTACTAAATCGGGCGTCCCGCATCTTTTGTACATTTCCTTATTTAGCAAAAAAATATCACAAACAATCAATATAATAATATTAAATATTATTAAAAGACGTGTCAAAAAAAATATACACTTTTTACCTTTTAATTGTACTACATTATGAAAATATTCAGTTTCTTAATCCCCGTGTCAACTCCCAAATGTCCATGAACGTTTGGGACAGAGGGAGTATTATCCTATTTTTCCATTACAAATAATTTGCTCGAAATACTCACGCAATACACATCTAAAACATTGCACCAGACACACCACGACAAGACAAATGGAAGGGCAACGTCTTTCATATCCGTCTCCTCCCACAAACAACCGACTTCGCATCTCCGGCCTAGTTCGTCACCGGAAACCAGTTTAATTAGAGAAGGCGACATAATCCTGCCTTTAACACCTATATTGCAAAAGAAAAAAATTGTGATGGAATTTTGCAACCGATCATCCCACGACATTTTGGGACGGGACAGTCATTGCAAATATTTAAAAGAAAAAAAAATACGCAGCCTTCCCTCATACAGCGGCAAACAGCCGCTTGCAGGCTACAAGTCTTTCGAGGCCTAAAAGAATAATATGTTATATTAAGGGTTAATTATGATAAAGACCCTCATTTTCATATTTTTATTGAGGTCCAGGCCCTATGAAAGTTTGCTTTAGCGATAAGGAACTACATTTCGAAAACATTATAGAAAAAGACCCCATTCATGCGATAAGACATTTATCATTTATATCTATCGAAGTTACTCTATTATGCCATCATCTACTACAAGCAACGAAACCCAAATCTCGTTGAGACTGCAAGATGTAGTTATTCACGTTCATGACCGAATGTTGAAAATATCGTCAATTTGATCTTCGGTATTGATAGTTTCGAAAATTTGTGACATTAACTTTCAGAAAAATGAATATCAGCGTGACAAACGTATTTTAATGCATTTATTGTAGTAATTATGGGTGTTATAATAGAATTTTCCTAATCATTCAATGCACTTATTCGCTCTATTTACACCAATTTTCATATTAAAGGACCTTAGGACGGCTATCGGGCGAAAAAGAGCGAAAACGAGGCAAAACGGAGCAAAGACGATGAAAACAGGCAATCGTCACAGCCGTGACACATCGTGCACGAGGCCGTGACAAGGGGCAAAAAACCAAACAAGAGCTAGTCACGGCCGTGACTTCCATTGCTGTAGGCCGTGACAACTGGCAGTGAGCGACGAAATCCATAGAGAGAGCGTCACGGCCGTGAATGATGATGCACCAGGCCGAACCATGGCAGAGAGTCGAAGATAAGACAGTCACGGCCATGACGACCAGTGCACTTGGCCGTGACACATGGCATAGAGCGCGCGAAGTTAAGCAATGATGGTCACGGCCGTGAAGGCACATATCCCAGGCCTGACGCTAGCGAATTTCCGTATAAAAGCCCGACTTCGATTAAAAAAGGGGGGACTTACCAGATATTAACCATAATCCATCAAGAGACGAAAAAGAGCCTTCAAGAACACGGAATTGCATCTCGGAGAGCAAGAGATGGATCAACAAAGAATCCACACCAAATTGAACGAGGAACGAAGATTCATCCACAATTCCATCCCTGATCCATCAGTACTCAAGATCATGAGTCTTCCTTCCCTGTTTCCTATTTCCTTCATTGTTTCTCCGTTAATTATGAGTAGCTAAATTCCCTATGTGTTTGGGAGTAGATGGACGCTAGGTTATTTCATAGTTAAGACATATATTTATCGTGACTCGTCTTTATGACTATTATCTATCTATGAAATTGTTTCTTCGCTTTAACATGTCTACGTGTTAAAGTGATCGTGTGGAAAATCGTTAAGGGCGACAGCTAAACAACGATTATGCCGTTCATAGAGGATATGATTCGAGGGCGAAAGCAAATACTCGATCCTCGCCGTTAGTAATTATTGAATTTTAGATCCCCGCGAGCGTTTAGGGCGACAACAAATTCGTAAATGGATAGGAAATTACTGCGATTTAGTCTTAATCACGTAGGAGCGATTTTATTACGTATTTGGAGATTGTTTTTCGCATTTCTGAGAAAAATAATTACTCCCCCTCAATGTTTTGGAGCTTTGGAATAGTTACCCCAAACTCCCCCTAAATAATATGCCGAATCTTAAAGCATTTAACTAATAAATTACTTACCCTCGATGCATGGATATCGCATTTCTCCCCCTCGATGCAATGCCATCAGCATTGGCTTTACATCGACTTATTGGAAAGTAAGAAACAAAAATAATTAGTGAAAATAAACTAAAAACTAGAGAGAGAGAGAAAAAAAATAATTAACAAAGAGACACGCACAAAGTTGTAGAATTGAAAACAGAGCAGATGGACACATAATGAACCGTAGGGAGCATAATCGAAATTAGAGGTTGAGATTCAACATTCCCAGTTTTGCCACTAAGAATTGGAATAGTTTCTCATCCAATGCTTTTGTATACAAATCGGCTAGTTGAATCTCTGTATTGACAAAATACATTTCGATTATGCCTCTTTATACTTGGTCTTTTATGAAATGATGCCGTAGGTCCATGTGCTTAGTGCGTAAATGGTGAACAGAATTGCAAGTAATTGCTATGGCACTTTTAGAATCACAATAAATAGGAATTTTATTGAAATCAAACTCGTAGTCTCGTAGTTGGTTTCTAATCCACAAAATTTGGGAGCAGCAACGGCAGCCACATATTCTGCTTCTGCAGTGGAAGTTGACACACAATTTTGTTTCTTGGAAGCCCAACACACAAGCTTATCTCTAAGAAATTGGATGTTGCCTGATGTGCTTTTCCTGTCCAGTCTGCATCCTGCGAAATCTGCATCAGAATATCCTATTAGTTTCATACCTGAGTTTTTAGGGTACCAAAGTCCAAGGTCTGGTGTTCCTTTCAGATACTTTAATATTCTCTTGACAGCATGGAGATGTGACTCCATTGGATTGACTTGGAATCGAGCACATAAACATGTGGAAAAGAGAATATCTGGTCGGCTGGCAGTGAGATAAAGCAGAGACCCAATAATTCCTCTATAATGCGTTGGATCTACGGGCTCACCCAAGTGATCAGTGTCGAGTGTGCATGAGGTCGACATTGGAGTGCTGGAAGATATGCTCTTGTCGATCCCATATTTTCGGAGAATGTCGTGGATGTACTTTGACTGATTGATAAATATCCCATCCTGAAGTTGCTTGATTTGCAGTCCAAGGAAAAAGGACATTTCCCCCATCATACTCATCTCACAGAGTGATTTCATCAATGTGCTGAATTCGACACAAAGTTCCAGATTTGTAGAGCCGAAAATGATGTCATCCACGTAAATCTGCACAAGCATGATATTGGGACCAGCCTTTTTAACGAACAGTGTGGTGTCAATTTTACCTTTTGTGAAGCCTGAGTTGATAAGGAAGTCAGATAAGACCTCGTACCAAGCTCTTGGTGCTTGCCCATATAGAGCCTTGTCGAGTTTGTAGACGAATTATATATGAAATAAACTAAAACAAATATAAAATATAAGAGTTTGGGAGACAACTTCCATTGCAATTAGATAATGAAAAAATCGTGACGACTTCCTCCGCATATTATTTCGACGTAAAATCCATTGTCATTTCCATTGCAAAATGCGATGACGGAATTTTTGCCATTAATACAACCACTCTTTTATCTAATTTTGCGGCGTTATATGTAGATTTCTAACTCAGTTTGTTGTCTTTGTCTTGTAATATGTAAAAATTTGTTAGTCTAATTATCTCACCACTAATTATTTTATCGAAATCTAAAAGTTAAATTAGTAAAGATATTTCCACTGAAGAAAATCATGGGCATTTGTCATTGCGCCTTGTGTTGTGCGCGGCTTGAAATTTCCTAGAATATACATGTGTGCGTGTGAGCGTGCCCGTACGTGTGTTAAATTTTATTATTTTCAAACTTAAATAAATATTTATTTTATATTATTTTTCTAATAAAAATCCTTTGGCGCACGCCTATGGCAAAATTGAAGAATTATTGCCACATCGCCATAATTTGAAGCAGTTTCGAAGCTAGGATAAATATATTTTATGATTTTATTTATTTTTAGCTCTATAAAAGAAGAAAAAATTAATTTTTTTTTTAAAAATGCTTTTTTTAGCTACATTGCGTTTTACGAAAAATTTATGCTATAGTACGCTACGAAGCGCGCTACACTGCGCTTTTAATATACTGATATCTTCTAACCTATTTCATATATCCTGTCTCCATAAGACTGGCCCAGGTCGTTTTTTCAATTTATATCACCACATCTTGTAGCATATGGAGGCCCAATAGTGATATAAAAAATCATTTTTTTGATATTTTATTATAATTTTTAGGCCCTTTTTTTTAAATATAGTATATTGGACCATAAAACATAAGCTAAAAAACCTACTTAGGAGAGTGGACATTAAAATGGAAGCTCAATATTGCACGACACTGTGACAGGCTTAATGATTGAGGAGAATATATCTCAACTGCATGATCAGTGTTCAATAGATGTGGGGTTTTTATCTTTCGGAGTTGTGGTTTGGGGTAAGCCCAGTCCATATAGCTCAATATTGTTTTTTCGAACGATAGTTTAAATCAGCAAAATATAATGCTAATTAGCCACAATAAGCCCTCTGAATACAATTGAGCGTTCGGTACCGATAAAATCTATTCCGAAAGAAAATAATATATAAAGCTCAAATTCTCTTTCTATTTTATTAAGTGGGAGAGGCTTAGAGTAACTACCATCTAATTAATTTGATGTGTCAATAATAATTACAAATTTACCCATGATATTGATAAACATTACAATTATCCTCAAATCAATTTTCTTATACATAATAAAAGTAAATTAAATTTATAATAAATTAAAATATAAAATAATATATTTATATTTAAATATTGCACTGCTTATGTACTAGTGTATTTTGTGGTGCTTGATTAATTAATGGGCTAATTGGTTGGATTGTTTAGAACCCGTTACCAGTCTAAAATGGTAGGTTCGGGGCGGGTTGAAGCGAATCCAAAATAAAATTATAGTAATTGTCAAAATGGGATTTGTTTACGAAACATATACAACGATAATGGGCTGGGCTGGTAAAATAACGGAAAATTAGACGTCGCCCCACTTTGTTTCAGATTAGAATATTTCTTTTGTAATTTAACAGCAATTAGGGTTTTGAGGCGTTTGGTATAAATTCACTCTAGTCTTCAACCACAGCCTCTCATCGACACAGCTCTTGTTCCAGTACTCGGCTACCTTCAACATGGGTAAGAAGATCAAATCGGTTCTACTACGATTTATAATTTGTAGATTTTTGTTTGCTCTGAGGCTTCGTTTGAATGGGATGTCAATGCCTTCTTTCTTTTTTTTTTTTTGCTTTAATTAAGGTATCTCACGTGATTCTATGCACAAGAGGCGTGCGACTGGAGGAAAGAAGAAGGCTTGGAGAAAGAAGAGAAAGTAAGCCGATGATTTCTGTTGGGTTTTCTTTTTGATTTAGAAAATGATGGGTTGTGTAAGATTAAGTCTTTCGCTGAACATTAATTTTACGATGTACATCTGGTACTTGTTCGATCGTTTGATTGATTCGTTGTATTCTCTGTTATGATCCTGAGTATAGTGTGGGTGCTTGCTTCTATCTATATGTTTGCCTATCATCATTTTATTCTATATTAGAAGATTTGAGATTTTAGTCCTGCTCTCCATCCGATGCCATTGACCTATTCTTGGTAGTTTCATACGACTTCCGAGTTTAATCTTGAATGAATCTACTAGTTTGTCTGATAATGTTATTCTTGTTCATACTTTTGAGATCGATACTTGGATATTCCACCTGCATCCTCTCTGTTAAGCATATACAGTTATGTTGCTGATATCGCTAGTTGGTTAATGACCCTACTTATGTTGAATATTTGCACCACAGATAGGTATAGAGACACATTCCTAAGTGCTAGTTAAGCCTTAAGCGTTCAACCGTGGGTTTTCCTTCAAATTTATACCAAACACATTGCTACCGAGTGGGTACTTATCATATATTGTATTTTACTAGGTATGAACTCGGAAGACAACCTGCAAACACCAAGCTCTCGAGCAACAAGACCGTTCGAAGGGTCAGGGTTCGAGGAGGCAATGTGAAGTGGCGTGCCTTGAGATTAGACACTGGTAACTTTTCCTGGGGAAGCGAGGCAGTGACAAGGAAAACACGTATCCTCGATGTGGTTTACAACGCTTCTAACAACGAGCTTGTTAGGACACAAACCTTGGTGAAGGGTGCTATCATTCAAGTCGACGCTGCACCTTTCAAGCAGTGGTATCACCAGCACTATGGTGTTGACATTGGCCGCAAGAAGAAAACTACTGCCAAAAAGGAAGGAGAAGTATGCAGTACTAATAAGATCGCAGTTTGTTTATGTTAGCAATGATTCTCTTTCAGCTTCTAATAATACACGTGGTTTTTAATGTGATTGTGGGGTTTAGGAGGGTGAAGCTCCTCCCACTGAAGAGGTGAAGAAGAGTAACCATGTTCAGAGAAAGCTCGAAAAGCGTCAGCAAGAACGCAAGATTGACTCTCACGTTGAGGAGCAGTTTGCTGGTGGACGATTGCTGGCTGCAATTTCCTCACGCCCTGGCCAATGTGGTCGTGCAGATGGGTATGAATCTATTTTACTATACTTTTCTTTTCCCCTATTAGTCCCTGGGACTTGCCTTCGCCAAGAAACGGTTCTGTAGATTGTTTCCATTATACGTTGTTTTCAGCTCATGAAAGATTCTTGAAGATCTACAGCACTTGCATAATGACCACCAACTTGAACTTGTTGGCTTTCTTTTTGTTACTACTAACGTTTTATCATAAGTGAAATATGGATCCTCGAACTACTGTTCTCTGTAATCAGGTATATTTTGGAGGGCAAAGAGCTTGAGTTCTACATGAAGAAGATTCAGCGAAAGAAGGGAAAGGGTGCAAGTGGGGCTTAAGTTTTTTTTCCCAGAGACCATTTTCGTATGTCTTCAATCCTCTTGTAATGTTTTTGCTGGTAAACTTGAACACCCAAGCCTGCAGAAACTTCAGTTTAAGTTATTTTACTAAGTCCTTTTATATCGTTGTTGCTGCTACTTTAGACTTGCTTTAATATTGATTTGTGCCGTGGACTAATGAAGTTTAAAGAGTGACATAGAGTTATCTATTCCGAGCTCATCTAAGCAGATTAAATATATAGCTCCTTATTTTAGGTAGATTTTGAGATTAAAAAAAATATATATATAGTTCTTATTACAAGGTACTTTTGTGCGTGCACTAATCTCAGGTTGCTGCTCTCTCTTGCTCTTTAGTTCGATTAGTTGAAAATATTTTCTTTGAACCTTTTAATTAGAAATACCATTATGCTTATTACTTTCATCTCCACCGAATACTTCATTTTTGTGTAAAATACAGAAATAAAGTACGTCTTTACTCCAATGAAATTCTATATCTAATGTTAATATTGTGTTGATTAGCAGAGATGCTCTATATGTAGAGTACGCATAATTTTCAACACAAAAATTATGTTGTCCTTTCTATTTATTTTTAATTTATTTAATAAAAATATTTTAATTAAATTAAAATATTTTTTTCTAATAATATTAGAAGTAAAAATAATATTAATTTCCTATTATTTATTTACATTTTCGTTTTAATTTAATAAAATTATAATTAAATAATTTGCTAAGTTTATAATTTAGTAAATATTAATTGTTATAATTTATTTACTGTTTAATTATTATAATAAAAAGTTTAATATATGAATTTGATTTTTAGAGTAGAAAATAGAGTTAATGGGTTTGAGTGAAAATTAGTGTAGAAACTAGGGTTTATGGGTTGGAGTAAAAGCATTATAGCAGTTGTAATATTATGCAGAATTAACTGTATTTTCATGTTGCGAGTGAGGAAAAGAAAGAAAAACAAAAGGAATAGAAAATATGTATGGACGATATATAGATTATATGGGGAAGATTCGATAATGATGTTCATTTTTTGCTCTTATCTTTATTGGGCGGCCTCGGTAATATCCTATTCGGATCAATTATTGGACAATTACCATTTCACTTCTAACGCGGATATTTTTATTTTGCCCTATTGTTATAATAACAGGGATCTATGCTACGCTACCCTTTCATATACATTATATATTATTTTCGAATTTATGGACATGGTTTAATAAATTTAATGCGAGCTGCCTAATCTTTTGATTGAAGAGACGACTCTTATATGGGTGTGTTAGTTATTAATTGTACAAGTGAACATTGAATGAATATTGCCATAATTCGCATTCCGAAAAGCAAGGCGCGTGGCTACTATATTAATTTTGACTAACAGAGTCAAATTTGGGTGCATCTATAAAAATACTATTCCTAGCCATTAGTTTTTGTACATTTTACTATAACGGGCGTCCCGTTAGCTTTTGTACATTTCATAATTTAGCAAAAAACTATAAAAAACAATCAATATAATAATATTAAATATTCTTAAAAGACATGTCAAAATATACACTTTTTACCTTTTAATTATATTATATTATTTAAATATTCAATTTCTTAAAAATTGCGCCAACTCTCAAACGTCCACAAATAAATGGGACAGAGGTGGTATTTATAACTATCAGAACTCGTGTAGTATCGTGCGACCAACAATGCAATTTGTTAACATTCTAACTTATAGTCGTCCCCCTATCGAATATCATTTCCATCCAAATATTCGTGGGAGCTGACAACTAAATCATATATTAAAAGAGAACACAATGTGAAAAGGACCGTAATAATCGGAGATCTTTTTCCGAAATTATAATGTCTGAAACAAAATATTTATTGTATTTTTATAATGTGATTTACAATCATGATATGAATAGACTTAGGCCTTCCTCAATGCTAGGTTTTTTGGGTGATTAGGAGAGAAAAAACTTGTAAAATAGAAGTTTTTTGCATTGTGAGGTGTTGTAGGTTTTTTGAGAAGTTTAGTAGAATAAACCTGAGTTTTTTGGGTGTGCGTGTCAGCTTTTAACGTATATTTATAAAAGAATATGAGAAAATAGGTATTGAATAAAATTAATATATAAATGATACAGTATGTGATGTGATGCTTTTTAATACTTTATCGTATTTTAATATTCGTTTATTAATTTTATTAATTTATTTTTTACGAATAAAATTTTAATGTATTAAACATGTTTATTTCTTTTATATTTCAAATAAATAAATAAATTTTTTATTATGTAACGAATTTTTTTTTATTAAATATAAAAATTAAATAATATGAAATATAATTATTTATAAATTATTTCAAAAATTAGATAAATAAAATTAGTTAATTAAATAAAATTAAATGAAATTAAAGAGGATCCCCAAAAAACCTACTTTTTGGATTTTGTGATTGGAGAGAAATTTTGTTTTAGAGGTAGATGTTTTTTATTTTTGAGTGGCGCTGACGTGACACACAAAAAACATACCTTTTTGGGTTTGGCATTGAGGAAAGGGCTCGGGGAATCAACTATTCCTCCTCGATGTAGAGAGTTATTTCAATAATCACTCGCAGATTACGTCATTTATAATCAGAAACATAAGCGAAATTCGAGCAGAAAAGTTTATTAACTTTGATATACTTTATTATTATTTTATTATTCATTGAGAAATGATGACGAAAACAACGCTTGCTGAGGTGTAAGAGGAAGGAGAAACGTGTCGTACAAATAAAGCACCTAAATGTGTAGTAGACACTTACCTGGAGGCGCGTGGCCTGCACCGCAAAATTATAATGTATATATCTATTAATTTTATTTTTTGATTTTTCATATGTTGGCATATTACAGCCTTTTTTGCGTGTGGCACCAAAATCTTCTTTGCCCGTATTCGAAGCAAATTTACATTCACACACAAAGAAATACCAAAATAAAAAGAGAAATTTAGAAAGAAAAAAAAAAGAAAAGAAAAGCCACAATGTTGTGACTTAACAGTCAAAGCTGCTCAATCGATTTATGTTGAGACGAAGAAGAAGATCGAAGGAATCCGATTGAATAAGCGCCTTCAGCAGGTATGAAATGCATGTACATGAAATCCGTGCTATTTTTATGCTGTTCCGTTGAGTTTTTCTTGAAGATGAACCGATTCAGATGTACCGAGTTTTTCTTGAAGAACCCGCTTTATCTGATTTACACGACGCTACCAGAGTTACTGTTTGATTTCTATTCCATTTGTGCTATTTCATACTGATGGTGTTATCTGATTGAGATTCGAATGTTCGGATTTGTTATTATACGCTTCTGATGTATTTAATTAGTCGGTTGAAGTGTGTTTAATCTATTGGTTTTTCCTTGATATAGTTGGTTGAATTTGGAAAGTCTTGATTCACTGAATCTTGGCGGGTTCAGATTAAGATATGTCTGGTTACGTTGGAGTTCTGGTCTCAGACCAATGGCTCCAGAGCCAGTTCACACAAGTCGAGCTCCGCACCCTCAAATCCAAAGTAAATGTGTTTCCTCTTCATTCTTTGTATTTATACCTCTAACCTTGATTTGGAATTGGCCTTGAATCTTGTATTCTGAGTTAAGCTGACTACTGTTTATCGAATTTTGTAGTTCATGTCGATGAAGAATAAGAATGGTAAAGTAACCATTGGCGATTTACCTCCTCTGATGGCGAAGTTAAAGGGTTTCAGCGAGATAGCTACTGAAGAGGATATTAGAAAGGGACTGCAGGAAACACATGCTGACACTGATAATGAGATAGAATTTGAGGACTTCCTTAGGGTGAGCTTGTACTTGTTATGACCTATTTTTTCGTTGGAGGATTTCATTGTTTGTGTATTGATGATTTCTGGAGAAGTTTGGTGTGCATAAGCTGGATGTTTCTTTTTTTTGTTATCTTAACGAATTCTTTATAAACAGGCTTATCTGGAGTTACAAAACAAAGCCAATGCCAAAACAGGAAATTCGAAAAGCCCTTCGTCGTTTCTGAAGGCCACCATAACGACTCTTCTTCACACCATCAATGAATCTGAGAAGGCTTCATATGTTGCTCATATTAACAGCTATCTCAGAGATGATCCATTCCTTAAGCAGTTCCTTCCAATTGATCCGTCGACTAATGCCTTGTTTGATCTTGCAAAAGATGGAGTCCTATTATGGTATTAATGTTTTCGTTTGTGGTACTATATATATATATATATATACACACACATGCTTTTCACTGATATGATTGGTGACTTATTTTTCCATTAATCTTATCTTGAATTATTGCAGTAAGTTGATCAATGTTGCTGTACCGGGTACAATAGATGAGCGAGCAATAAACACGAAAAGAGTGCTTAATCCGTGGGAGAGAAATGAGAACCACACGCTCTGTCTTAATTCGGCAAAAGCCATTGGGTGCACAGTGGTCAACATTGGTACTCAGGACCTAGTTGAAGGACGAGTATGTTGGTTATTTTTTTATAAGTATGATTTTCTATATTGGATTAGTCTAGATTGTTAAATGTTAATGATTTTTTCTTCAATTTTCTTGCAGCCCCATCTTGTTCTTGGATTGATCTCACAAATCATAAAGGTTGGTTTTCAGCATTTTGAATATGTTTTTGGTTCACTTATTGAATTGAGATTGATAGGGTGTCAATCTACTTCTGTAACTTTTTTGGGTTTTTTCTTCACTTGGTGGCGTGGCGCTTGCAGATCCAATTGTTGGCTGATCTAAATCTAAGAAAGACACCCCAGCTTCTAGAACTGGTGGAGGATAACACTGTAATACTCTATGGTTTAATGTAATTGTAATAGACGACAGCACTAATATCATCTTTCTCAATTCTGTTGAAGTTATATTTTTTATTGGCCTTCTTTATCATGTGCAGGATGTCGAAGAGCTTATGGGCCTTGCTCCAGAAAAAGTTCTGTTGAAGTGGATGAATTTCCATCTGAAGAAAGCTGGCTATGAAAAAACTGTGACAAATTTTTCGTCCGATTTAAAGGTATGTGTTGAGGACACTTCCTGAGTTTTTATGGAGAACCTTCGTTATGACATCATATAAATCCGTATCTGTCTAAGTTTCTTACACACATTTCGATTCACATCACTTGGTGTGCCGAGTACATGTGTTCGACTCGATGTTATGCACAATTGTGTCAGTGTTATCAATGGCGAATGGCGGGTCATGGCGGAAAGCCAAAAACCCGCCATATTTCCATGGCGTGGCGGGAATATGGCGGATAGCGGGGCAATTGGTGTATTTTTAACAACACTGTGTTCGATTGGACTATTGTTTGACGGCTGCTATACGGTTTATTATTTTATTTTTCTTTTGTATTTGGTAGGATGGAGAGGCATATGCTTACCTGCTTAATGTACTTGCACCTGAGCACGCAAGTCCCACAACGTTAGATACTAAAGACCCTTCTGAAAGAGCTAATTTGGTTCTTGAGCACGCTGAAAAAATGGACTGCAAAAGATACTTAAGTCCGAAAGATATTGCTGATGGCACCTCATCTCTGAATCTTGCTTTCGTGGCCCAGATTTTTCATCAAAGGTGCATTCTTATTCATTTGAGTTTTTCTTCAAAAAAAAAGGGGGATGAGAAACTGATGTTGTAGGTTCTTACGTTATCGTACTATTACAGGGTTTCAGGCGTAGCTATTATTGTCATTTAATTTAAAGTTGTCCTTTATCTCCAGGAACGGTTTGTCCGCAGATGACAAGAAGATCTCATTTGCAGAGATGATGACTGATGATGAGTTAATATCGAGAGAAGAGAGATGCTTCCGTCTGTGGATTAATAGTCTAGGCATTGCTTCGTACATCAATAACCTGTTTGAGGATGTCAGAAACGGGTTAGCTGCCAATCTTTATCAAGTGGACACATTCACAAACATAAATGATTTCATAATGTGATTTAAATTATGGGCAGATGGGCTCTGTTGGAAGTGTTGGACAAAATTTCTCCAGGGTCTGTAAATTGGAAGCATGCGTCAAAACCCCCGATAAAGATGCCATTTAGGAAAGTAGAGAATTGCAATCAAGTTGTTAAGATTGGGAAGCTATTGAAACTTTCGCTGGTAAACGTAGCTGGTAATGACTTTGTGCAGGGAAACAAAAAACTTATACTTGGTACGTGTTTCCTCAAAACTTCATGGTACATACTCTTTCCACCATTTTAGTGTGAATAACTTTAGCTTTCATGACCCAGTGGTTCAGATGCTTGTGCTTATTTCTCGTGCATATCTATTGTTTCCTGTTGTAGCTTTCCTTTGGCAGTTGATGAGATTCAATATCCTTCAACTCTTGAAAAACTTGAGATCTCGATTCCATGGGAAGGGGGTTACGGATGCTGATATATTGAACTGGGCTAACAGAAAAGTGAGAATTTCAGGCAGAAAATCTCAAATGGAAAGTTTCAAGGTTAAGAACAAAAACGATAACAAAAAAAAAAACCTTTCACCTTTCACTATGTATGTTTCATGATCTCAAATACTATATTCTCACAGTCGCATCATGAATAATTTGTTGTAGGATAAGAGCCTTTCGAATGGATTGTTCTTTCTCGAGCTGCTCAGCGCAGTGGAGCCAAGAGTTGTTAACTGGAACCTCGTGACGAAGGGTGAAAGCGGTAGGCTTTTAATTATTTGAGTAGTAATTTCTCGTTCTATTTATTGGAGAACTCCAAACCTGAGCCTAGATTGTCTCTCTGTTGATGATTACTATATACGCATCTGTCTTCTTGCAGACGAGGAAAAGAAGCTTAATGCTACCTACATAATCAGCGTTGCAAGGAAACTTGGCTGCTCAATCTTTCTCCTCCCTGAGGATATAATGGAGGTCCATAATACGCTCTCTCTTTCTCTCATCTTGGAATTTTGTTATACTTAATATCTATTTTTCTCTTTCATAACACAGTATTTATAACATACTCAGGTAAACCAGAAAATGATCCTCACTCTTACGGCAAGTATAATGTACTGGAGCCTTCAACAACCCATCGACGAATCTGAATTTTCATCGCCATCCTCTATTAGTCGCGGGGATTCCCCAGAACCTTCAGTTGATGATTCTCCGTCGCCCATCTCTAAGCCCAATTCAGATACATCACCACAAATTTCCCCTTTGACAACCAATGGATCTTCGCAATTGTCAATGTCCCTGTTAACAGATTCTCGCGAACCATCTCTTGAGCAATGTGTTCTTACCGAAGAAGACTGTGTAATAACATTGCCCGAGGCTAATTCGCAGGCGAATGGCGATGATAACCTTTGTGATGGTAGTATTAAAACTGAGAATCAAGATGATGGTGATCAAGAATCTGAGGAGAATGAGGTGAAAAATAGAATCTGATGGTGGAGAGCTGAAGAGCGGAGTAAATGGGAACGAGGACAGCACAGCAAGTTAAGAAACTGCTGAGGAAGTTTTTTGATAGAAAGATATGATTGAAATGTAAGGTAAAAAAGTGTACTGTTTTAGTTTTCCTTTTTACATGGGACGATTGGTTACTACCCTTTTCAATCGCTCAATAAAGGAGAGTCATGTGTGGGTCTCACACCTTTCGATTTTTCTTTTTTTCCCTTTTAAGATTCAATTACGTGCAGCGAGATTTTAGTGCACTGCATGTACAGATTTTTATACATATATTACGTTGGAAATTTGTAAAAAATCAGTTCATGGCGTGTGGCCTATTCATGTAGAGACTTAATCTACTGTTGTCTGTCTGTTGGTTGTGTTTATCGTAATCTAGTCTTATTTCAAGTTGACTCTCATCAATGAACCATTACACTGTGCCCTAGAGATAATATCCATTTAGGTAATTAGATTAGATCCATATGGGTAATGACGTTAAAGGTGAAACAAGCGTTGCAAACAAATGCACAAATGAAAAGATGTATGTACATGATTAACTTGGACCTTCAAAATGAAGTGTTTTCGAGCGTTCAAGAGTGTCTCCAGCCCACAACATAAAAATACAATTTATTTTACGTATAATAAAGTTGTTATAGTGCTTTTACTCGAACTCATATACTATATTTTCTACACTTATTTTTCTCAAACTCTAATACAATGTTTGGTTGGAGGGTTTATTTAAGAGTTAATTTCGTTTCAGCCCCATTTAAGCAACTTCCATTTAGATTCAGCCCCAACTGCTTTAAAATTCAGTTTAAAACACCCATCTCAAGTTTGCTTAGAGTTAAGGACCCAATTGTGCTAAAAAGACCCATTTGCCCTCAACTGTTGCGAAAATTTACAAAGCTATGCCATCATCCCTCTCTTACGGTTTATGGTAGATTTGTGATTCTTTCAACACCCAAACGCCTTGAAATCTCCGAAATCTTCGACGTTATTGAGCGGGAAAGGTAAAATCGAGCTCAATTTCTCATGGGTTCTCGTAACCAAGGAAAATTTCGATGTTATGTTGGAATAATGCTTCAAACTCAAATCGAAAATTTTGGTACAAACACGAGTGAAATCTTGACGTTTGTGCTCGAATAATGTTGATTCACACCAATTCGGATGTGGGTCTTAGTAATCGACATGAAATTACGACGAATCTTGCTGCGACCTAAGATCCAAACATTTTCAGTTTCAGTAACACATCACGTCATCGTGGTACCACTTGCGTCTGTTTCAGAAACAACATCCTCAAAAATAATAACAGATGACTAGCACGGAGGAACAAATGTTGCATTATATATAACAAAAAATGAGAAACAAAAACAGTTTATTTCCTATAATAACTACATGCAACTAGTACGGACTAGGGAGTCAAGAGGAAGATCAAAAATCGTACGACGCCCAAAACACCCTGAAATCTCATATATCTTCGACGTTATTGAGTGAAAATGGAAAAATCGAGCTCAATTTCTCATGGGTCCTCGTAACAAACGAAAATTTTCAATGTTATATTGGAATAATGCTTCAAACTCAATTCGAAAATTTTGGTACAAACACGAGGAAATCTTGACATTTGTGCTCGAATAATGAGGATTCACACCAATTCGGATGTATGTCTTAGTAATAGACACGAAATTATAACGAATCTAGCCGCGACCTAAGATCCGAACATTTCAATTTCAGCAACAAATCACCTGATCTGGGTACCACTTTATGCTCGTTTGGAAACACTACCATAAAAAACTATACCAGATTCTTAACATTGACGAATAAATGTTGCCTCACTAATAACAAATAAGTTCAGTTAACACGTTACTTTGTCTAGGTACAAAATAGGGCATCAAGAGGAAGATCAAAAATTCGTACGACACTCAAAACTCTTTGAAATCACACAAATATTCAACATTAGTAATCGGAAAAGGTAAACCGATCTCAATTTCTTATGGGTCCTCATAAACAAGGACAATTTTCGATGTTAAGTTGGAATAATGCTTCAAACACAATTCAAAAATTTTGGTAAAAAACGAGTGAAATCTCGACTTTTATGCTCGAATAATGAGTATTTACACCGATTCGGATGTGGGTCTTAGTACTCGACATGATATAACAACGAATTTTGTTGCGAACTAAGATCGAAACGTTTTCAATTTTGATTGAAAATATTGGAACGTCTGTCAATTAAAAAGCTAGTTGGTAACACTTTATTTTTTCTGAGTAACAATTCATGCATTCTGGGTAACACATCACTAAGAACATTCTAGAAGGTTCTAGATTATCAGAGATATTAATAGTACAATAACTTAATATTACCATATTGTCTGCAAATAGTACCACATGTCTGATAAAAAATAACAAGATAAACAAAGGTTATAACACATTTGTAGATACAAGAACCACAAAATAGCTAATAAATATCACATTACTATTTCGATTAATTTCATTCACAATTTCATTTCGTTGGGATGTATAAGATTGACATTCATGGAAATAGATGATATGATGAAGCTAAATCACAAAATTTCATTAAAAGTCACGTTTTGTGAATGTTGATATCAATATGTGGAAGTTGAGATCAAAATTCATGTAAACACATAGCTCTTCATTCACAAAATATACTAGCATCTCTTTTGATGAGACATAACGTTATGAATTCCATCACAAACGTATTCAAAGTTCAATATTAAAGCACGAACAACATTTAATAGATCATAAACTCAACATTCGAGACCTCAAACTAAACATTCGAAGCAAAATGGAATTTTGAGCATAATTAATGAAATGTTTTAGAATATTACCACATTACCTGCAAATAATACCAGATGTCTGATATAAAGAAACAATACCAACCAAATTTATGACACATTGTTTGATACATATGCCGAATAATACGCTTTTCAGTATAACATCATTAATTAGACTTATTTTGTTCGTAAATTCACTTTTACCCGAATATAAGAATTATGTTCATGTAAGTATGTGATTTTACTAAGTTAACAAACCATATTCCCTTAAAGACATGTTATGCGAATGTTGATATCAATATGTGAAAGTTAAGATCAAAAGTCATGTAAACACATAGCTCTTGTTTCACAAAATATACTAGTATCTCTTTTTGATGAGACATAACATTATGAATTCAATCACAAACGTATTCAAAGTCAACATTAAAGCACGAACAACATTTAATAGGACATAAACTCAAAATTCGAGACCTCAAACCCTAAACAGTCCAAGAAAAATGGATTTGTGAGTGTAATTAATGATATTAGTAGTGTGGTACGGAAAACATATTATCAGTATCAATATCTACAATAGTGTTAAAAATTGGATTTGTATTGTTCTTTTATATCAAAGATTCGGTATTATTGTCGATTAATGTTGTAATATCCCTTGAGAACATAGAACATTCCGGATAATACAATTCCTGCCTATATTATTGAGATCCCGCCTAAATTATTGAAATCCCGCCTAAAGTGGATAACACAAGTTACAGAGAGAATAACAATTAATAACTTACTGGTATCACTTTCTTGTTTCGGAGAATTAGGCAAATCCGACGATTGTATTTAATTTCGCCAACCATGAGCGACGAACAATAGAGCCAATAATGTGCTTCAACGACTTGTCAGGATATGGGTCTCTCGAATTTGTACGAAATATCTTCAATTTCGATCGAATCGGGATTCAATTTTAACCGTGTTATAATTATTTGCGTCAAAAGAATTCGAGAAATTTACTCATAAAATCGAACATTCGAGACTTGAATAATATGATAAACAATCTAGGACACACCCGACTTGGTTTGGTGCAGGTCGTGCAGATGGAAATAATATATACGATTGATTGTTTCGATCGAGTTTCCACTGTTACGGTGATACCAGATATTTGGCAAAGGGTACCAAATCCAGCTTACTAGAACCTTTTAATCAGTATATACACCATATGCCAGCTTACCATTACCAGTTAACTGTATTACGGTGACTGATGCCTGACATTCCATACCACGTTTCGAGAACAGCTGTTTAGGCAACAATCCGGCGATTTTAAATTTCGGCAAACCATGAGCGACGAACAATAGATCCAATAGTGTGTTTCAGAGATTTGTTTAGGCTATGGGTCTCTCGAATTTGTACAAAATATCTTCAGTTTCGACCGAATCGGGATTCAATTTTCACCGTGTTTTAATTATTTGTGTCATAAGAATTCGAGAAATTTACTCGTAAAATCGAACATTCGAGACCTGAATAACATGATAAACCATCTAGGACACACCCAACTTGGTTTGGTGCAGGTCGGGCAGATGGAAATAATATATATGATCGATTGTTTCGATCGAGTTTCCACTGTTACGGTGATACCAGATATTTGACAAATGGTACCAAATTCAGCTTACTCGAACCTTTTAATCAGTATATACACCATATGCCAGCTTACCAATACCAGTTAACTGTATTACGGTGACTGATGCCTGACAATCCATACCACGTTTCGGGAACAGTTGTTCAGGCAACAATCCGGCGATTTTAAATTTCGGCAAACTATGAGCGACGAACAATAGAGCCAATAGTGTGTTTCAGAGATTTGTTTAGGTTATGGATCTCTCGAATTTGTACAAAATATCTTCAATTTCGACCGAATAGGGATTCAATTTCATCGTGTTTTTGTTATTTGCATCAAAAGAGTTCGAATAATATACCTATAAAATTGAACATTCCGAGACCTGGATATCAAAATAAACCCTCGTGGATAGATCGAGTTTCGTTTTCGAGGATCGTTCGAACGAAAATAGAAATTTACGAGAGTTTTTTATCGTAAAAAAAGTGGTTAACGATGGTAACAGAAAACATGTTCTGGATACCACTTGTTATACAGCTTTTGTAGGGGTATTTCGGTCAGATCAGTTTTTTGGTCCTTTTCTCTAACTTTGAAAGATATCGGGTCCTTTATACTGAAATTATTACTGACAGGGGCTGAATTCTGTTATGAAACTTAAAAGGGGGCTGATTCTTAAAAGCCCCTTTATTTAAAGATGTGGTTTAATTAATACCCCCTTATACCCCTTATAGAAGTTTAATTAGAGTCTCTACCCTTTCCTTTATTTAATCTCACATTCTTATTAACCATTTTTATTTTAAATTCCATATAACTTTTTTTCTTTTAATAAGAATCTCTCTCTCTCTCTCTCTCTCTCTCTCTCTCTCTCTCTCTCTCTCTCCCTCACGCATTCTCTCTATACTTATTCCCCCCCCCCTCTC
Source organism: Craterostigma plantagineum (assembly GCA_027422505.1). Taxonomy (NCBI): domain Eukaryota; kingdom Viridiplantae; phylum Streptophyta; class Magnoliopsida; order Lamiales; family Linderniaceae; genus Craterostigma; species Craterostigma plantagineum. The sequence goes on along the minus strand of JAPQWV010000047.1, from coordinate 5,016,722 downwards.
TGTATTTATCTCTCTCTCTATGTTGCCGGTGATGGGCGTCTTGTCGGTGGCGCTTGTGAAACTCGGACGGAGTTTTGACTATTAGGTGAAGTCGAGGCACGTACGTCGTACGCTTTCCGTAAGACGTTATTGTCCCGTATTTCAGTGCCTCGGGTTATCGCAACACGTTCCGAAGATACAACGACTTTAGGAATTAGCGTCGCACACCGTAACGAAATTATCGGGCGAACCTACTAAATACTCGAGCCTTTCTTGCTTTATTACTTAACCGGACTAGAATGCTTTTAACTTGTATGCTTAGGGATTGAATTGAATGATTTGAATGAATTCTCCAATTCTGCAGGGGTCTATTTATAGGTTTTCAATGGGTTTGGAGCGAATCTATGAAGGGCTACAACTTCTGGGCAGGGACCTATTTGTGAATAGTCACCTCCCTTGTCTTTTCCCATACTAAATCTGAGCCATCCGATCTAGATCCAACGGTCCAGATTGCGCCCCTTCAACCCCTTTAGATGCGATCGGGCCGAACCGCGGGTTTCGGGTCGGGTCGAACCGTCCCAACTGCCCTCTCATTCGTGAACTGGTGCGTCCCATCGACCAATGGGCCGATCCACCTCATCGTCGTTACCGTGCCACTGCATCAGCGCCACGTCATCATTTACGCCTGTGTACTGACACGTCATCGAATCCGCCATGTCAGCAATATTGTCGCGTCATCGCCACATCGTGCGTCCCATGGCCGACTACTCTCCGCCACGTCATCACCGGTGCCATGTCATGCCGGTGCCACGTCATCACCGGTGCATAAATATAATTCCGGGTTTGGGCTTGGGCTTGCGGGTCGCGTGCAACTCGTGGCCCGTTGAGCCCACCTTTTAAGCACCACTTGTTTAATGAGTAGTGATGGGTGTCTATATATATGGTGGAAAAAGTTGAGGTGTTATTTCCAATGTGGAACATTTGATCCCTTCCTTTAAACACCACCACATTTATTTGGGCTGGCTTTACTAATTAATTTCTCATTCACCCGATGTCGGTTTTGAGCAAATTAATATTCGTTAGATTCCTCTCGAAACGTAGATCGTAATCTTTCAACGATTTCTCGTTTCGGTACTGATGGCTTCTCGATTTAATTAAATCCTTTTTCAGCTATTTATTAATGGGTTAATTACCCACACTTGGGACCAAAGCCTACTTGGGCTTACAACCCAATAATCCCCCACGTGAATGGAAATTAATGCAAATGATATGTATGTTGACTCTTGCAAGAAAGTCCCGAAGACCCATCACTGCATCGGGATAGGTAGCTTGTGGCTTTGAACATTCCCTAGTGAAATACTATCGGATTTACTCGCTGCTCAGTGAACGTGATGTCTTGAATTGGCGGCTTTTTTGTAAACCAAGACAACAGTATACACACAATGATGAATCTGATCTCTTTTCAATTCTCACGTTGTGTCCGTTTCGGTCGTGGACCATATCTCCGATTCATAAGTGTTTTCCATTGAAGTGGCCCCACTTCAAACTTATATAGGTGACTGACTATTATGACTTAATCCTGGAGTAGTCCGAAATACTCCACCAGTTTGGTATAGTTATCATTAAAAGCATACATGCTTACCTAACCATACGTCATCGGGAAATTACTTGGGTAACTGTCGAGAATGGACTTTATTAGTTTTCAAGTATACTACTGAAGTAATCACAACCTAGTTGTCTCATTGAATAATGTTCGTGGGATCTCCACTCATCGAGGTTGAGTTACCACTGTTTTCATTCTTTGGTGTGTGGATTTTTAGTCCCATTCCCCTTACTGCAATTTCTAATTGAGCTCTATCTATGCCTTTTGTCAGCGGATCCGCAATATTTTCCTTTGACTTTACGTAGTCGGTGGAAATTATTCCGCTAGAGATAAGCTGTCTTACGATGTTATATCTCCGACGAATGGGTCGAGACTTGCCGTTATACATACAATTCTGTGCCCTGTCGATAACCACCAAGCTATCGCAGTGAACCATAATTGGTGGCACAGGTTTATTTCAACACGGAATATCCTCCAGAAAATTTCAAAGCCGCTTCTTCGCCGGCTTCCAAGAAACTGCTCCTCCACCGATGGTAAATATATAACCACTCGTGGATTTGGAGTCTTCACTATCAGATATCCAATTTGCATCGCAATACACTTCTAGTAATGTGGGATATTCGAGTATAGTATGCCGTGATTAATAATGTGCTTTAGATATCTCAACACTCTTTTTAGTGCTACCCAGTGGCTACTATCCGAGTTACTTGTAAACCTACTCAGTTTACTAATTGAGTACGCTATGTCAGATCGTGCAGTTAGATAAATACATCAGACTGCAATCACTCGAGCGTATTCAAGTTGCGATACGGGCTCTCCTCTATTTTTGGCTAAGTGTCCATTAGTGTCCACAGGTATCTTAGTCGGAGGATCATCGAAGGCGTTAAATTTCTTTAACACGATCTCAACATAGTGAGATTGTGTAATCACAATTCCTCCGGACGTCTTAGAGACATTTATTCCCAAAATGACGTCAGCCAAACACATATCCTTCATACTGAAATGATTTTTCAGCATATTTTTTGTATTCACGATTACTTTGTGACTGCTTCCCATGATTAACATGTCGTCTACATAAAGACAGACAATCACAAACTCATCGGATGTGTGCTTTTTATATAAACGCATTTATCACACTCATTAATCTTACTCATTAGACAACATCGTCATGTCGAACTTCTCGAGCCACTGTTTCGGCGCTTGCTTAAGCCCGTAAAGTGACTTCACGAGTGGGTACACTTTATTTTCCTGTCCGGGTACAATAAATCCTCCGGGCTTTCTCATATATAGATTTCTTCCTCGAATTCCCCATTTAGAAAGGTCGTTTTCACGTCCATCTGGTGTATCTCGAGGTCATACAGCGCTGCTATAGCAATCAAGACCCTTATGGATGTAATCCTTGTCACGAGTGAGTAGGTATCGAAGAAATTGTACCCTTCCTTTTGGTTAAATCCTTTAGCTGCTAAACGGGCTTTATATTTTTTGATTGATTCGTCGGTCTTAAGATTTACTTTAAGGACCCATTTGCATCCTAAAGACTTGCACCCTTTTGGGAGATCTACCAGCTCCCATGTATGGTTTTGCGTAATGAACTCAATCTCGCTGTTAACAGCTTCTTTCAAGAACGGAGTTTCTGGACTAGACAATGCCTCTCGCAAAGACCGTGGTTCATCATCTAACATACATGTTAGGAAATCAGGCTCAAACGATTTGGCCACCTTTTCTTGTATTGATCTCTCCACGGCATCGTAAGTTCACTTATTATAGCTTGTCTCTTTCCTTTCCTTAAGAACACTGCATTCCTCGATTCAAATATCATCCATGTGTTCATCTCAGGGTTTTCTGATTTGTGCATTAGAAATCTATATGCACTACTGTTTTTAGCATCCGATGAAGATGCAATCAACAGTCTTGGGTCATATCTTGACCTGTTTAGATTTAGGTACCTTGACCTTTGTTAGGCACAACCACACTTTCAGGTAATTGTAGGACGGAGCCCTACCTTTCCATAGTTCGTATGGAGTCTTTTCTTTCTTTTTGTGTGGCACCATATTCAGAATGCGATTTGCCAAGGGGATTGCCCAGAACTGATCAACATAGCATTCATCATCTCCTTAAGAGACCTATTTTGCATTCAGCAACGCCGTTTGACTGAGGTGAATAAGGCGCAGTTGTTTGATGAATAATGCCGTGCTCTTGGCAAAATTCTTCGAACGACGCCACGTATTCTCCTCCTCTATCACTTCGAATTATTTTTATTCATGAGTTTAGTTGATTCTCAACTTCACTCTCATATCTTTTGAAGGCATCAAGAGTCTCGCCCTTGCCACTTAACAAATATACTTAGCAAAATCTCTTGCAATCATCGATAAAAGTAATAAAGTATTTTTTTCCACCTCTAGTCTGCACGAACTTCAGATCACATATATCTGTATGGATTAGTTCAAGAGGTGCACCACTTCTCTCAACAGAGAAGAACGGTGTCTTGACCATTTTTGCCTCGACACAGACTTCACATTTTTGTAGTGAGTCGACTTCCATTTGTGAAAGCAAATTTAAACTTAATTTTTTTATTTTATTTAAACCCACGTGTCCTAATCTATGATGCCATAAATTGGAACACTCAACCAAGTAAGATAGACTTTCTTTATTATTACTAGCGAGCTCAATCTTGCGTATTACATGCATTACATTCATCTTAAAGAGCCCCTTTCTCGAGGTAGTCCTTTCCTACGAAATGATCGTTTTTGGTCAGGACATATTTATCACTCACAAACACCTGTCTAAATCCTGCTTTGCTCAACAGGGAGCTGGACACCAAGTTCTTGCGGATGTCTGGCACATGCAGCACGTCCACAAGAGTGAGTTCCTTGCCCGAGGTCATCTTCAGCACTACCCTCCCTAATCCGATGCCAGAGGTGGCTGAGTTACCCATAAATAGTTTCCTGCCTGAGATAGGTATGTAAGATGAAACCATCTCCTTATCAGAACAGACGTGGCGAGTCGCTCGAGAGTCGATATACCACGACCTAGGATTATCCACCACATTGGCCTCGTTACGGCTGCAGCTAGGTCCATCTCTGTCAGATCTGTCCCCAGCTTCGCCTCGGTCAAGTGAGCTTGGTTCTTTTTGCTCTTTTTCTTCATCCGACAGTCCTTGCCATATGCCCAGGTTTGTCGCAATTGTAGTAGTTGCCCCTTATTTTGTTCGGCTTCTGTTGCATCGTATTAGGTCTCTTGCGGTTTTTGTCGGTGCTAGATTCGGCCAGGTTCGCACGTACCTCCGTGCTGCCCCATTTCCTTACACTTGTGCTTGAGGTAGTTCTTGAAGTCCTTACACAGGGGCGGCAGCTTCTCTATTATAGCAGCTACCTGGAAGGATTCGCTGATCTGCATATTCTCCGTGTGTATATCGTGGATTATCAACCGCAGATCATGGACCTGGTCCAACACTGATTTGGAGTCGGTCATCTTATAGTCCAAAAACCTTTCGACAATGAATTTCTTCAGTCCAGCATCATCGATTTTGTGTTTTTTGTCCAACGAGTCCCACAACTCTTTAGTAGTTTTAGCGGATGCGTAGACGTCGTATAGAGAGTCGTCCAAGGCGTTCAAAATGTAATTACGACGCATGAAATCATTATGATTCCAACGTCCAACGTCGCATGTTGTTGTTCGTCCTCTTCGAGTGCGGCGTCACTGGTATTCACCTAGGGCGGGAGCTCTTCCAGGAAGCACACCAGGTTTAGAGTTGTCAGGTAAGATAGCTTCTTTTGCTGCCATCGTTTGAAATCGGCCCCGTTGAATTTCGCCTGCCTTTTGGCGTGGCTATTTCTCGTTAGCGGAACGATGGTGGGAATAGTTGCTATTGTTGCCATCAATTAGACAGAATAACGTCTTACGATTGTTGGTTTTGGTGTTGGGGTACCTGGTCGGTGGCGCTCGTAAAACTAGGACGGAGTTTTGGCTATTAGGCGCAGTCGAGGCACGTATGTCGTATAGTTTTTGTAAGACGTTATTACCCCGTATTTCAATGCCTCGGGTAGTCACAACACGTCTCGAAGATACAACGACTTCAGAAATTTCGTAACGTTGCACACCGTAATGAAATTATCGGGCGAATCTACTAAAGACTCGAGCCGTTCTTACTTTATTACTTAATCGGACTAGAATGCTTCTAACATGTATGTTTAGGGATTGAATAGAATTATTTGAATGAATTCTCCAATTCTGCAGGGGGTTTTCAAGGGGTCTGGGGCGAATCTGTGAAGGGCTACAACTTCTGAGCAGGGACATATTTGTGAATAGTCACCTCCCTTGTCTTTTACCCAGCAGACTAAATCTGAGCCATCCGATCTGGATCCAACGGTCCAGATTGCACCCCTTCAGATGCGATCGGGCCGAATTGCAGGTTTTGGGTCGGGTCGGGTCGAACCGTCCCAACTGCCCTCTCATTCGTGAACCGGTGCACCTCACCGACCAATGGGCCAATCCACCTCGTCGTTACACGTGCCACTGCATCAGCGCCACGTCATCATTTACCCTTATTTGTCAGTGACACATCATCGAATCTGCCACGTCAGCAATACTGCCGTGTCACCGCCACATCGCGCATCCCATGGCCGACCTCTCGCTGCCACGTCATCACCGGTGCATAAATATAATTTCGGGTTCGGGCTTGGGCTTGCAGGTCGCGCGCTTGGGCTTGGGCCAAGTTTGAATCGTGGCCCCTTGAGCCCACCTTTTAAGCCCACCACTTGTTTGATGAGTAGTGATGGGTGTCTATATATATGGTGGAAAAAGTTGAGGTGTTTTTCCAATGTGGGACATTTGATCCCTTCGTTTAAACACCAACTCATTTATTTGGGCTGGCTTTACTAATTAATTTCTCATTCTTTTTTTTCTGAAACGATAGCATAATTTCATAACTATCAAAAGGAACTTACATGGCTTAGTAGCCCAGACGCCTTCTGCTTACACACTGCACAGATATGCCAAATCTCCCAAGGAGTAATGACACGACGTCACAGACACAACATCACAGTGGAACCAAAACAAAAAATAAAGGCTAGAATGCTCAGCTTAAAAGTCTAAAACCAGAAAAAAGAAAGACAAGCTCTGCATTGATAACAAGTACCCTACAGTTGCCACAGACAAAACAATTCGAAAATGACTCAAGTTAGCAAACATCCATGAACTCCGCCCACTCAAATCCAGCAAGTTCGATAACATTAGGCACATCACGCCATTTCCCTTTGAAGATCCACATATTACGAGTCTTCCACAACATCCAAAGAATGTAAACCGAAAGTTGAACACGATGTAGAAAGGTATTCTTGTTAGGCCCAGAGCAGAGCTCGCCCCACCAGTCCTTGAAACTCCCCACTCCATTTCTCATACAGTTCCAAGAAACATGAGCCATTTTCCAGATGCTGCAGGCTCTCGAGTATTGGAAGAAAATATGCTCCAAGGATTCCTCTTTTTCCCCACACATTGAGCAGATAGGATCAATGTGCACTCCTCTTCTTTTCAAATTAAGCTTAGTAGGCAGAACATTGTGTACACATCTCCATAGGAAATGCTTCAGCTTGTTCTTAATTCTCAGCTTCCAAACACTTAGCCACAACCTTTTCATATTCTCCCCTCGATCACTTCCTTCACAAGCCATACTCGATTGTGCAGTCTTAGAAACAAGCAGATTATAAGCAGAGCTGACTGAAAACTGACCTTTTTTGTCGTTGGTCCATAAGAGCTTCAGTCCAACCCTCTTTGATGGACGAACGAAGTTTGATCCCAGCAGTGAGCACATGCCTCGCTTGAAGCCAACACTTCCACACCATGACGATGAAGCTGCCGCGGAAACCTCAAAAAGATCCACCTTGGGAAAATATTTAGCTTTGAGCAGTTTGGCAACCAGAAGGTTAGGCATGGTGATAATCCTCCAGAGCTGTTTGGCAATCAAAGCATCATTGAACAGCTGAATGTCCCGAAAGGCAAGGCCACCTGAGCTTTTGTCTTTTGAAAGCTTGTTCCAAGCCTGCCAGTGAAGCTTTTGCCCACCTTCTTCGTTCCTTCCCCACCTGAAATCGGGTGTAAATTTGGAGATTGCCTTGCAAAGATGGATAGGGAGCCTGAAACATGACATAACGTAGACAGGAAGGGAATTTAAAACTGCTTTGATAAGCATTTCTTTTCCTGCACAACTCAAAAAATGTGCCTTCCAGAACCACAAACTTGAAGGTCTCTCGTTTGGTTCTTCCAATGAAGAGTGAAAGGCCGAGATACCTAGTCTTCTCCGTCTCCTTGATACCCTCGAAGATTCTAAGGATTTCCCTCTTCACCTCTTGCTGAATATTCTTGCTGAAGATGACGGAAGACTTTGCCAGATTCACCTCTTGACCTGAAACGAGACTGAACATATCCAAGATATCCTTGATAACAAGAGCTTGTTCCTTACTAGCTTGTCCAAACACCAAAGAGTCATCTACAAAGAAAAGGTGAGTAATGACTGGCCCCTCTGTATATAGTCTAAGGTCATTAAATCTACCCTCTCTCGCAGCTTGGGAGATTAGATTCGAGAGGGCTTCGGAAAGAATCAGGAACAGAAAGAGAGATAGAGGATCTCCTTGTCTAATGCCTCTAGAAGGAATGATATAGCCACTACTAGTACCCTAAACATTGAAGGAAAAAGACGATGTACTAATGTACACTCTAACCCATTCAATGAACCTAGGATCAAAGCCCATTTCGCTCATAATTTGAGTGAGGAATGACCATTCAACCCTATCGTAAGCCTTAGCAAGGTCAAGCTTCAAGGCCATAAACCCTTTCTTCCCCTTCCTCAATGAATTTAAATGGTGAATACATTCATGGGCAATTGTCACATTATCCAAAATGTGTCTCCCTTGAATGAAGGCAGCTTGGCTAGGATGGATGATATGAGCTAAACAAGGCTTAAGTCTCTCAGTAAGAATTTGAGAAATGATCATGTATGAGACATTACACAGGCTGATAGGTCTAAAGTCAGAAATATATGTGGGCTGCCTAATCTTAGGAATTAGTGTAATGAGTGTCTGGTTCATGCTTTTAAGAAGTTTGCCATGAGAAAAAATTGTTAACAGACCGGCATATATCAACATAAACTATTGACCAAAACTTTTGAAAGAAAAGTGGTGTCATACCATCCGGACCGGGGGCATTGTGTGGGTTCATCAAAAACAAGGCCCTATGAATTTCCTCCACTGACACAGGAGCCGTGAGTCGCTGGTTCATGGAGTGAGAAATGGACCTAGGAATCCCGTTGAGAGCCTCGTCAATGTACGGGGGCAGTGAGGACGAAAAGAGGGACTGATAAAAGTCACTAGCTTCATTCACAACGGCTTCCAAGGTATTGCAAATATTCCCTCTACTTCTGAGATTTGACAGTGCATTCGCAGTTGTTCTTTGAATCGTAGAAGCATGAAAATATTTGGTATTCTTATCCCCTTCTTTAAGCCACTGGACCCTCGATTTTTGCCTCCGAAAAATTTCTTCCTCCATGTATGCCCTGTGCAGCTCCCCTTTGAGTGTCTTCCATAAATTACAATCCCTTGAACCACCTTCTTTCATATTTGTCAACTGAGAGTTGAGTATATCTATCATTGATCTCGAGTTGGTCTTCATATTACCACTCCACTTCAAAAGTTCAAGTCTGCAATTTTTAATTTTTTGAACCAGCTGAGAATGGGGATTCCCATCAATAGAAACATTCCATGCTAGTTTGACCACCTCAGAGACATATGGCTTTTTAATCCATCTACTGTCAAAGACAAACCTTCTTTTGATCCTCTTCTTATGTTGTTTGAGTTTGAGGAGCAGCAAGCTATGATCTGAGGAGTGCATATCCACATGCATGACATGTGATTCTGGGTAATTGAACATCCATTGGGGGGAGCCAAAAATTCGATCCAGCCTCTCTTCAACAAAGCCCTCACCATCCCGATTGTTAGCCCAAGTAAAGCTCTTCCCAACAAAGCTGAATTCGTTCATCTTCATCTCAGTGATGAAAGAATTAAAAAGTTGCAGATTTGCTACTCCTTTCGCTTGGCCGCCTTTCTTCACAAGGGGATCTAGTTCATTGAAGTCCCCTCCCAGACACCACAAATTGCCCCATTGTTTACTCTCTTGTATCAGAAATTGAAATTGATCTTTCCTCTCGTTAGCGCAATTGCTAGTATGCACAAAAGTGATCCACATTTTCTCATTGGCCTCTGATTTGCAGCACACTTCCACACAAGAAAAGATAGAGATAATATTGACGATGGTGACTTCCTGGCTCCATCCCACCAATAGCCCTCCTTTGAGGCCATCCGGATCAACGTAATATCATCTATCTCGAAGCTTAAGTTGCTTACAAACCATTCCAACAAAGGCCCTCTTCTTCTTAACCTCACTTAGGAATATAAGTGAGGGGAGGTGGAGTCTAAATGACTCCTTCATCAGTGAAATTGTAGAGGGCCCTCCTAGTACTCTCTCTCTCCCTCTCTCTCTCCCATATCTCTCTCTCTCTCTCTCTCTCTCTCTCTCTCTCTCTCCCCCCCCCCCCCCCCCCCTCTACCTCTCTTCCTCTCTCTCTCTCCCTCTCTCTCTACCGGATTTTTTAAATAAAGGAATGATAGATTTGTAATTGTATTTGTTTAAACCTAATACCATCTAAACTCATATACCAAATATATCAGACGTCATTATTTAATCCCATCAACCAAACACCCCAAAAACTCATACTTCCATTATATAAATCCAACTAAAACTAATACATCCAAACCCATCCCTCCAACCAAACGGGCTTAGGAGTCTATTTTTTGCACTAAAAATGAAATTCCTATTTAATACTATCTATTATCATAATTGACTTAATAAACTTCATATTATAATGATTAAAAAGTAAATTCATTTTAATTATTAATATTTTAAATTAATTAAAATTATAAAATTAGCATACATTAACTTATAAGAATAATTTCAATAAATAATTGAAATGAATGTTATTATTAATTTTACTCTACAAATATCAAATATTTTATATTATTAAATAATATTTAGATAAAGAGAAACTACAACTTTATTTTAGTGTTGAAATTTGTGTGTACTTTACGATTAGAGTATTTCTGCTCGTCAACACAATTTTAATGTTAAATATAGAATTTCGTTGGAGTAGAGACGTACTCTGTTTTTTGTGTTTTTCACAAAAAAAATAAAGTAGCATTTGATGATGCCACGAAGAGTAAGACTTTAGTCTACTTACAAAGAGTTAGTTGCTTAGTCCATCATTTGGTCGCTTTTGGGCTTCAATGTTAAGATATAAGTTTTAAGTGAGCTTCGAGAAAAGTTGGCACTAAACTCAGAGGCCATTAGCCCATTTAATTTTCAGGCATTCGTTGATTAAGAGAGAAGCAGAGCAGCTCCATCCATTCCATGACCTTCTTGAAAGGCTGATGAGATTCAAATCCGATCAAAACGACTTCGCATAGCTATCATCCGTTTGTCAAGGTTCGCATAGTTTTCAGAATGTTCACTAAATTTTCTTTACATTTCGATTTCAGCTGTTGGCTGTTAAATGCCTTTTGATTTTGCGGATCTGCGCGCTAATTTCTGCTGTAAAGTTCAGTTCCTGGCAGGTTTGAACAATCCATCGAGGGCTATAAATTTTGGAAATGGGGTTTATCGTGACAACCCTAATCTTCGTTATGGTTAGTGTTAGGATATGCGGAAATCCCCGATAATTATTTGCCCAAAAATGACGATAATAAATAAATGAGACGAAAAATAAATTTGGACAGTGACACAAGATTTACGTGGTTCGGTCAGAATGACCTACGTCCACGGGCCGGAGGGTAGAACTTCTTTATTATGTGGAGATATTACAGACACGTACACTGACGTGGTACAAAAGCAGCTACAACAATATAAGGAGTAGGCTATAGAAAATAACCAGAGGAGAAGAAGATATGATGTTGTGGTGTCGTTTGCCTTCGACGAGCTCAGCTATTTATAGCTGAGTTTTGCCTCGACTGCTTCTTGTGTAAACACATAAAGTCATATTCATAGATGTATGCGCACACCGTCAAAGAAATAAAGATGCCTAATTCTTTTCATTTGCGGCAGTTGAACTTTCAAAACCCCATGTGAGGTTACTGTTCCTTTTGTCGACATCGAGGCCACATCACAATATCCACCTTGACCGAGATTCAAAATTACTCCACCTTAATTAGTAACACATTTATCTCCCTCTGACCATAGCCCATACGGGCTAGTTTACCATTCTTAAAACACCAATCAAGTCCAAACAATGCTTGAACTTGGAAATTGGAAGAGCCTTCTAAACAAATCTGCAGGATTATCCTTTGTGTTAATCTTCTTGATAAACACCTTCTTATCTGCAATGATATCACGGATGAAATGATACTTAACATCAATATGTTTAGTCCTTTCGTGATACATCTGATCCTTAGTCAAATGAATCGCACTTTGACTATCACAGAAAATAGTAAGAACTCCCTGATTCTGAGTTAATTCGCTGAACAACCCTTTCAACCACAAAGCTTCCTTGATCGCATCAGTAATCGCCATGTATTCTGCTTCAGTAGTAGACAATGCCACTACGTGCTGTAGAGTTGCTTTCCAGCTAACTGCACAATCTCCAATACAAAATACATAACCAGTAAGAGATCGTCGTTTATCGAGATCACCTGCGTAGTCTGAATCAACGAAGCCAACGAGAGTATCACTGTTTCTGCCAAACTCCAAACAAGTGTTTAGAGTACCCTTCAAGTATCTGAGAATCCACTTCACTGCTTGCCAGTGCTCTTTTCCTGGATTAGCCATATACCTGCTAACAACACTAACAACCTGTAAAATATCAGGACGTGTACATACCATTGCATACATAATACTGCCGACTGCACTCGAGTAAGGAGCTCGTGCCATGCACGCTTCTTCCTCATCTGATGATGGTGACTGAGCAGCGGTTAGCCTAAAATGGCTAGCAAGAGGAGTGCTGACTGGTTTGGCATCGCTCATGCCATATCTCTCCAAAACCTTTATGAGGTAACTTTCCTGGGTCAGGTGTAACTTACCAGCTCCTCTATCACGTCTAATCTTCATACCAAGAATCTTCTTAGCTGCTCCTAAATCCTTCATCTCAAATTCACCATTCAATAAGGCCTTCAACTGGTGAAATTCTGCAAGATTCTTAGCCGCAATGAGCATGTCATCAACATATAACAACAGATAAATGAACGAACTGCCGTTTAACTTCCGGAAGTAAACACAACTATCATACTTGCTCCTGGAGAAACCATGACCCAACATGAAAGAATCAAAACGTTTGTACCACTGTCTTGGAGACTGCTTTAATCCGTATAAGGATTTCTTCAGTAAACAAACTTGATCTTCCTTGCCTTCAACTATGAAGCCTTCAGGTTGCTTCATATAAATCTGTTCATCTAAATCAACATGTAAGAACGCCGTCTTGACGTCAAGCTATTCTAACTCCAAATCATACATGGCAACGAATGCAAGTAATACACGAATAGAGCTAGTCTAACAACAGGTGAGAATACGTCATTAAAATCAACACCTTGTACCTGACTATAGCCTTTCGCGACTAATCGTGCCTTATACCTTGCATCGTTAGAACCAGATAAACCTTCTTTTTTCTTGAAGACCCGCTTACATCCGACTATTTTCTTTTTCTTCGGCGGCGGCACAAGAATCCACGTTCCATTCTTGTGCAGAGACTCCATTTCTTCATTCATCGCTACCAGCCACTTATCAGAATTAAAATCGCTAATTGCCTCCGAATAGGTAGAAGGTTCGTCGCCTCCACATGTTTCTTGCGCCACTGATGAAGCGTAGGAAACTAAATTTACGTACCGCTGTGGTAGTCGAATCTCCCGTCTCTGTCTATCTCTGGCTATAGAATATTCCTGCTCGGTGCTTTCATCTTCAACAGGATCTGAATCAGGTTCTGGTTCATTCTGATCTGTTGAACACGTAGCAGGATCATTTGAAGGATCTTTGTTGATCTCGAGCTCCACCTCGCTGTGTACACTATCCTTCTTTTCTTGACTAAAAGGATTAGTAGACTCTTTTGAAGGATGTAACATAGAAGACTCGTCAAAAGTAACATCTCTGCTAATTATAAATTTGGTGACTTGGGATCAGGATTATATAGTCTATATCCTTTCACCCCTGAAGCGTAACCGAGAAAAATACATTTCTTAGCTCTAGGCTCTAACTTTCCCTCGTTTACGTGCATATAAGCTGCGCACCCAAATATTCTTAAGTTTGAGTAATCAGCAGGAGTACCTGACCATACTTCCTCAGGAGTCTTGAAGTTGATGGGTGAACACGGTGAGCGGTTGACAATGTAACATGCTGCGGCGATAGCTTCAGCCCAAAATCATTTGTCAACCCAGCGTTGGAGATCATACATCGAGCTCTCTCTAGAAGCGTTCGGTTCATGCGCTCGGCAACACCATTTTGTTGAGGCGTCATTCTAACAGTGTGATGTCGAGCAATTCCTTCATTTTTGCAAAACTCGTTGAACTCGCTTCCGCAAAATTCTAAGTCATCATCTGTCCGCAACCGCTTGATCTGTTTTCCTGTCTGCTTTTCAATCAAAGCTTTCCATTGTGTTAGGAAAACATCACTTTTCTGTTTAAGAAAATAGACCCAGACTTCCCTTGAAAAATATCAATGAAAGTCAACATATATCTTGCACCACCTTTGGACGGAACACGAGAAGGACCCCATACCAGAATGAATATACTCGAAAGTACCTTTTGTCCTGTGGACAGCTGGCGAATTGAAGCTGACTCGTTTCTGCTTCCCAAAAATACAATGTTCGCAAAAGTCCATCTTACCAGTACTTTGACCGCAAAGTAGGCCCGCTTGCTTAAAATCGTCAAGCCTTTTTTCCCATGTGTCCAAGTCGCATATGCCATAATCGCGTGGCATCAACCTCCGGGGATGTCGAAACTGCAGCGGAACCTGTAATTGTAGTTCCCTGCAAAATATATAAATTTCCAGACCTGCAAGCTTTCATCACGACAAGGGCGCTTCTGGCAATTTTCAAAACTCCACCTTAACCTGAGAACCTGCACCCTTGAGATTCAAGTGTGCCTAACGAGACACGATTTCTCTTCATATCTGGAACATGTCTGACTTCTGTGAGCATTCGGATGATTGTCGAACATCTTGATCCTAACAGTGCCTTTACCAACAACTTTACACGGAGCATCATTTCCCATTAAAACATATCCACCATCGAATTTTTCATATGTGGAAAAATAGTCCCGACTCCGACTTATGTGGTAAGAACAACCCGAATTTAAGATCCACTCATTATCAGACCTAACAATATTTGCAGTTGCTACAAAAATAGTTCCATCGCTCTCATCAGCAGCTAAACTAGCTTCGGCGGGTTTATTAAATTGCTGATTATTTTTCTCCTTATTTTTTAATTTAAAAAAATCAGCTTTAATGTGTCCCTTTTTCTTGCAAAAATTACAGACTTTATTTCTGTACCTGGATTTCGACCTTTCTTTAGATCTGCTACTTTCAGCGTCTCTACCCTCTGATCTTCCCCGTGCAAACAGGCCTTCTGCCTGGCTACCACTTGTTTCTCCCGTAATATCCCTGTCTATCTGCTCTTTTGATTGCAACGCAGATTTGACACTAGAATATGGTATCGTATCTTTCCCATATATTATAGTGTCAAGAAAATGCTTTAAAGACGAGGGAAGGGAACACAACAATATTATGGCCTGATCTTCGTCCGTCACTTTGAATTCTACGTTCGCCAAATCAATAATGATAGAATCGAATTTATCGAGATGCGAAAGAATAGAAGTACCTTCCGTCATTTTCATATTGTATAGCTTCTGCTTTAAATAAAGCCGGTTCTCCTTAGTCTTCTTCATGTAGATAGCTTTTAACGCATCCCACATACCCATGGCCGTCGTCTCCGTGGCAACTTCTTGTAAAACCTCGTAAGAGAGATTTAAGATAATAGCCGATCTGGCTTTCTTTTCCAATTCACTAAATTGATCGTCCTTCATTTCGGTCGGTTTCTTCTTTGCGCCTTCAAGCGCCACCTCGCAACCGTCTTGAATGAGTATGGCCTCCATCTTGAGACTCCACATTGCAAAGTTGACATTTCTGTCGAACTTTTCAATTGACATTTTTGTTATCGTCATGGTGGCTAAAAAATAAATCGGGGTTGGCTCTGATACCAATTTGTTAGGATATGCGGAAATCCCCGATAATTATTTGCCCGAAAATACGATAATAAATAAATGAGACGAAAAATAAATTTGGACAGTGACACAAGATTTATGTGGTTCGGTCAGAATGACCTACGTCCACGGGCCGGAGGGTAGAACTTCTTTATTATGTGGAGATATTACAGACACGTACACTGACGTGGTACAAAAGCAGCTACAACAATATAAGGAGTAGGCTATAGAAAATAACCAGAGGAGAAGAAGATATGATGTTGTGGTGTCGTTTGCCTTCGACGAGCTCAGCTATTTATAGCTGAGTTTTGCCTCGACTGCTTCTTGTGTAAACACATAAAGTCATATTCATAGATGTATGCGCACACCGTCAAAGAAATAAAGCTGCCTAATTCTTTTCATTTGCGGCAGTTGAACTTTCAAAATCCCATGTGAGGTTACTGTTCCTTTTGTCGACATCGAGGCCACATCACAGTTGGCATTATAGCATCGATATGTCCCGGAATCTGCTTCAATAGGGGTGCATCAACTAACCTGTATGTCAATTTGTTCTTTTTTCTTTATTGATTTTTGGTTAAAAGGGTGGTTTCATTTGACTTCGCGACAAGATTTCGATTCTTGTTGAAATTGATATGTTCTGTAGAATATATTGGGTACAATAGCTTGGTGGAGGTGATTATTGAGTTTTGAGACTGCTGAGAAGCTACATAACTCTTAGCTGCAAATTGATGATTGTTAGTTAGTAATAGCTATGAACAGAATCCATATAGTCACATTCATGGTGGTGGGATGAATTGATTCAATTCTTCATTGATGTGGGTATTGCGTTGCAGGTTGCATATGACATTGATCGTTACCGCAACCGTATGCTGCTGGATGGTGTAAGTGTGCTTTTGAGTTAACATGGTCGTGTTCCTCGTCTTTTTCCTGCTCTCTTTTATTACCTTGTCCATGCCGTTATAATGCGGTGATGTTCTTTGAAACATATTCATTTTGTGTTTACATTTTACACTCGTAAGAATAGAAGATTTGAATTTACCAGAATTTCACTTTCTCCTTTGAAACGGTAGCAATGAAACCTTCTCTTTTCTTCTATACATAGTTTCTTGGAGACCTTTTTAAAGTTTTTAGCATCAAAGTGTTTGTTGGCACTTTATAGAAGTTTCAAACTATGTTGAGGGAGTATAGCTTCATATCTCCTTAAAAGGTATTTTAAGGTTTTAGTCACAGGCTATAGCTTGTTATGCCCAAAGCTCTTAACTATTTTGACTGTTGACATGTATCGAATTGTGTCTCCTTCTCTGAAGACATTGAAGAATGCATTTTGTAGTCCACCTATCATCATGATGCTAAAGTTCTTATTTCGTCTATTTGTGCTTCTTTTTCCTATTCAGTAACCATTGTTTTTTCTGTTCTTCTGTTAGGTGGGCTATTGTGTATCTCTCCCAGCTGAAACCTCTCATCGTTCCCATCTTAAACGAATATCTGAGTAACCTTCTGTAAAATGAAATTCATCCCAGTTTACATTTTTGTTGCAAAATTACTATTGTTTTGCTGTGCAAAATCCTTCCATGTCCGACTTGTATGTATTGTGTATGAAGCCAAAGGAGTTAAGTTCAACGCAACTCTAAAAACCCAATTCTTGGTTTTGTTCATTATTCCATCTCTATCTTCCTCAATGGTCGCATGCCAATGTTCGAGTCGTCGAAGTTCTAAGATATTGTAATTGTAGTCTCAATTGTATCAATACAGATGTTTATAATCCAATCTTTTGTGGGAAAAAAAATCCAATCTTGGGAAATAAGTGTTCGAACGGTTCTTTCGAACAAAGAGATTCATGTGATTGCATTTCATCTACCTTACGAATGAACCCAACAAGATAGCATAATTAGAGATGTATCTAGTGCCACTGCGTCAGCAGAAAATATTAATGATCCCATCAAAATAAGCAATATTTAATGAGTGGGCGCAATGCAAAAAAATAATAATGAAAATAATAAATATAATATTTATTACCATCATAATAATTGCGAATGGGCATTTAAGTTATTGCAGGCACATGGAAAAGAGTGAAGTGAAAGCACAACCGAAATTAGTCAATCTCAAACCACCACTTCATTAGCCAACAAAGAAAGGGAATTGAGATTACGTAAATACAAATCATAAATCCAACACATATATAAAAAGGACAAATCAATAGCAAAGTGAACCTTTAACTCCCCACTTGAAAAGCACCCAATTCAAATAACTTTTTTCTCCTCTCCTCTCTTCATCTCCTCTAAATGCCCTCAACCAACATATATTAAATTATCCCCCAATCCCAACAACATATATACACATACATATAATACACATGATAAAAAATATGCGTCGTATTCCTTGTCCGAAGCATCTCTCTCAGTCTAACAATTCATGGCACTTTCACTACTGCCTTCGAAAGCAAAAGCATGGCTGCTTATGTCCCAACTCTTCATGCATATGATGATCCTTACAGCCAATGCATCAAAAGTCTCAAGCATAATAGTGTTTGGAGATTCTTCGGTAGATCCAGGAAATAACGACTACATTCCGACGACCCTAAGAAGCAACTTTAGGCCTTACGGTCGGGATTTCGAGGGCGGGAAAGCGACCGGTCGATTTTCGAACGGCCGACTCCCCACGGACTTCATCTCCGAGGCTTACGGGTTGAAGAAAACGGTGCCCGCTTACCTCGACCCGTCTTTTACGATCGAAGATTTTGCGACGGGCGTTAGTTTTGCTTCGGCCGGCACGGGTTATGACAACCTCACCTCTAGGGTTTTTGTAAGTTGTTTTAACCCTGGAAATGAAATTTGCTAAGTTGTATGGTATTGCTTTTAGGCTGAATTATTTTTTAGGGGTCACATTTTAAGTACATCTATGAGTGACAATTTTACAATAATAAGTTTCAAAAATTGGACCAATTTGATCACTGAACAAAATGTTGCAATTCTAAGATAATAACTTCCATTGGAACAGAAAATTCAAAATTTTAGTCATCAAATTGCTACGATTTTGAAACTTATTGTCTTCAAATTGCAAATTTTTGATCTAGATGTCCTCAAATTGCTACAAATTTAAAACTTCATCGTTAGAATGAGTGAACGGGAAAAACGGTGCTTAAGCTATACCAAAGTCCGTGTCAAGCTTTTAAATGTGTCATTTTGGTTAATGAGCTATGCGAAACTGGTCAACTGGTCAAAGAACCAAAAGGAAACGGTTTTACATAATTTAGTAACTAAAATGACACATTTAAAAGTTTGAGCACCGAACGTGAGACTTTGGTATAGTTTAAGCATCATTTCCACCATTTACTCTTTGAAAATTGACATCCCTAAGTTAAGTATCCATATGACGCCACCACACCAAGACAAAAATATACAAGTCTTTCTTTTTGTAGTTCTAAATATTATAATTTTTATTCTTCCAATTTCTGCAGTCTGTCATACCTCTTTGGAAGGAACTCGAGTACTACGAAGAGTACCAAACCCGTCTAACCGACCACCTAGGAGTCCACAAAGCTGCTGAGGTGGTAAGAGAAGCGCTCTACATAATCAGCATCGGTACTAACGATTTCCTCGAAAACTACTACCTTTTACCCCACAGACGGCGCCAGTACTCCGTCGAGGGCTTTCAAAAGTTCTTGATTCGAATAGCGGGAAATTTCATCACGCGAATCTACGAGCTTGGGGCCCGCAAGATCTCCCTAACTGGCCTCCCTCCCATGGGATGTCTGCCTCTCGAGAGGGCGACGGACCTAAATGACAAAGGAGGATGCAACCGCCAATACAACGATGTGGCTTTGGCCTTCAATCAAAAGCTCGGCTTATTGGTTAGGACGCTAAACAAGGATCTTTCCGGGATTAAGGTGGTGCTCACCGATCCTTATCCCATTCTTGATGAAATCATTGTCAATCCGCATTCTTTCGGTGAGTCATTCTCTTGATTATAATAGCTTTTAGGGTGCCTTCGGCTTAAGGATTTCGATGCAGAAAAGAAAATAAAAAGTATAATGGTACAAATCGAACCACTGTACGTTTGTGCGTCGTACCATTACGCTATTTCTTTCTCTGTACAGAATTCTGCATACCAAACACACCCTTAATAAATTTATTTTTCATCGCCCATAAACCTATTGCATTTACCTGATGTAATATATGTTATATCTCTTATTCTCTCTTGTCTCCAACAATATACATATATATGTGGGGAAAATTGGAGGTTTTGAGAATGAGGCGGTGGCGTGCTGTGGGACGGGAAGGTTCGAGACAGGCTATTTGTGCAACGAGCACGCACCGTTTACGTGCTCGGATGCAGATAAGTATGTGTTTTGGGATTCTATTCACCCTTCGGACAAGACGAATGGATTGGTGGCGAAATATGCTGTTAGGACGAGTTTGGCAGTTTTCATGTGATATTAATTAGGGTTCGTGTTGAGACATTTGAAGATGAAGATGAAGGATTGATCGTTGGTGTGAAGAGCACCCGTTAATGGAGGAAGAAGAAGATTGATTGAACGAATAAGCAGAGAAATATCTACAAGTGTTCATTTTATTTTGTTTTATGCGAACGATCTTTGTTTCAATTTACGATTATTTTCTTTCGAAAACAACTTCAACGACTTTTACTCTTCATGGATGATAAATGCACTTACTTTATGAAACAAAAAAAAAAAAAAAGTGGTGAAACTTTCGGTTCCATTAGTGCAGACACGAGAATCAGACTTTGCCATTAGGACAATCCTTCTGATACCATTCAGGGTTTCGAGATTTAATTGAAAAAAAATATTAATGGTTTATATATTTCCATGAATGACCAAATACACGTAAATTATATATTCATATATATGTTCTTTTACAAGATATCTTAAAATTTAAAAATAAAATAGGGAACATAATCGTCCTCCTCTATACACGCCTCACTCAAAACAACAAAAAAAAAGGAACTTTTTCAGAACAATTGTATTAATCTCACTCAACCGTATGTATGTCCTACACACCCAGACAAGGTTATGATTGAAGTAATATAACACATTTATTTCAAGAAATTCCTATCGTCTTCCCAAGCAACCACAGAACCAAAGACAACTCGATACCGAATATCGTATGCAGCGACGTCCGATCAAGCATGAAACCGTATAACGTAATCCCAGCCCTATTGTTCTCAAAATAACTCACTGCATTTGTATTTACATGCAAGTAAGTTACATTTTATTTTACAAAGCAACCACAATCAATATATATAGATCGAGTTCGAAAATCACATACCTAAAGCCTGTCTTTTCTGAAACGATATCGTGCTGTAGGCATACGAGGCAACGAGCCTAGTGTTGTCAAGTTCGTCTTCTTCGTCGCCGACGTCGTCCGTATCGGATGAATTATTATCGTCTGAGGTCGCAATAAAAACTCGTTGTTGTTCGTTTCGCCGCTGGAGTCTCAGCATCGGGTGTATCGAACGAGTCGATGGTAGCGCAAACGTGCCATTTTGCCGCGAGGCTCGTCACTGATAGCGCCTTGTGCGTGATTCTCGTCGCGCTCCTCAGTAGGATCATTAGCCCCGCAAGGAGGCTCAGCGAGCAAAGCTGCAATTGTAGTGTTGTATATTAGTAGTAGCATCTCGCCGTATAGAATATATAGAATTAAAATATGAAATTATTCTTTTTAATCTTGTTTTTTGATGAAGCTGGTCTATCGGAGAAAATTCTCGTGGCCAGTCCTGAAAGGAACTTCATGGAGAAAATTCAACGCAAACTTGATATATATGAGATTAAGGTATGATATATAAAATTAATCGAATATTATATATATAATATATATATTCGATTAAGTGAATTATATATATATATATATTCAATAGATACGGCTTGTGCCACACATCGAATAATCTCCAACAATTAAGTGAATATGTCTCAAATTCACTAAATACGATAGTAATGGGGTTGGAACTCATGACGTAAAAGATGAGATACCACCTTTCAAGCCATTAGGCCAACTTCATGGAGAAAAGAAGAAGTAGCATGAACCTCACTAAACGGTAAAGTAGACTCGTTACGCACCGCTAGTTCACCGGTGTTGAACACACTGACATCGGCGCCGGGGCGCGTGGTCATGAGCAGAGAAGCGAACTGGCTCACCGTGATCGCCATCAGAGCCCACAATATGAAAGCTCGGTACCTATGGCTTATGATCCTCAGGTGCCTTCGGATCCTCAAGTGCTCGCTCAGAACCGAGTGTACGTCGGAGTCGGATTGGAATACGAGGGCGAAGTCTTGGAGTCGGAGGATCTGAAGACAACAAATAAGGCGAAAGAGGATGCACACTAGAAAGAACACAACCGTCCTGTAGAACCAAGAGCACAGTTCCAAGACGCACGCCGCGGCGCTTCCTAACAAGAAGGGAATGCGCGACCCTCCCGAGGCGTACCACCATATCTTGTACGCGCTTTCGGCGGCGAAACACGGAAGTACGAACACGAATAGGATCTTTAGGGATCTCTGCAAAACGAAATTTTCGAGCACGTACAGATTATTAATAGGTATAATTACCTGGAACGACAATGCGTCGTTCGAAACGTTGAAAATTATTACGCTACTCAAGATGCCGGTCATAGGTATCTAGCGCTCACGAATATATACCAACGCAATGTTTCGAAAATAAAATCCCCTTTAGCCAAGTGGCGGAGCTACCACTGGGCCAGTGGGTCCATGGATCCCACTGAATTTTTTTTCCTATAATATTTTGCAGTAGAAAATTTTATTTTAGTTCTAATTTTTATTATATTTGTAAAATGACCCCACTGAATTATTTTATTACATCCAAACCCCACTTGATAAATTTTATTATTTTAATTTGGACTCCACTAGGATGACATCCTAGCTCCGCCACTGGTTTAGCCTAAACTTACAAGCCCAATATATGAGTACATATGAGGTTCCATTGGTAATAGATGGAGTGACTCACTAATCTTATATTCAAGTGATAATCGTTTCATCTAACTGACATAGGATTGAGATTAACACCCAAACAGCGAAAGAGGGAACGAATGGTTGCGACCAATGCAGTGAACATTGAACGCTCTCTTATATGTACATATCATAATTGTTTCATATATGTGAGATTGAGTTTGATAATGGATATTACGATATTATTTAACAGAAAAATAATAATTACAATAAAACCCTTACGTTGAACTGCTCAGTATACCCTTGCCTTACAGTCTCGCTCTCATCCCTGAGCTTATCGAAGAAGAGAAATCTCCTCAATCCGTACTTCCTGACGAAATTAGACAAACAGAGGAAGGAGATGATAGCCACGGCGCTCAGAGAGAACTGAGCGACGGCGTCGTACGGCCTGCTCCGTCGGCCGTCGCAGCCGCCGCCGGCGGCCCAGCAGGCGAAGACGAAGTGAGAGATCAGAGGCACGGCGACTGCGAGCGTGAGGAACACGAACCATGAGAAGAACGCAGTGAGCGGAGTTGACTGGTCAACGCACATCCAACTCAGCCACGCTCGGAAACTGTGGAGCTCGTCCTGCGCGTGGGAGATGCAACGCGCTAGACCCGCGCGTGGTTTTGGACTTGGATCGGGATATGATGTTATTAGGAATTTCTCTTCGGACATCTTCGTTTTCTTGCTTGCTTGGAAGTAAAATGAATTAAATGATGAGTTGGTGTCTTCTGAATATGTATATATATATATATATACACACAACAAAGACACGCATTTGTGTGTGAATTTCTAACTGGCCAGAAGTGGGTGGTGCAGTTGCATGTGTTGTGTTACGCAGAACTGAAATCATTGCATTGCATCGGGAAAAAATGTGAGTTGACTTCTCATGAGGTCAGTTGGGTACTAAAGTTAGCTTTATTTTATATGGTTGTTATTCTTGTGAAATCATCTGACAAGAACGTGAATTTTAGTTAATTATGAATATGACAACCTTTACATAAACAAGTAGCAGCAAATGGATAATTGTCCGTTTTTCATACGTGGCATTTCAATCGAAATTCGGATTTCCATCAAATCACCCGTTTGTAAGGAATTGAATTTTGATTATAAATCCAAATCCGAGGTAATTTAAACGCTCGCTATTTATGAGAATCTGAAATTTTGAAATCTAAGGTCGAGCACGTAATAATTACGGATTTTATTATCATTATTAATTACGAAAGCTTATTACGGGCTCGACTTTGGACTTCAAAGACGGCCCAATTATTATCAATTTCAAATCCATATATTTTTCTAAACGGATGATTTAAAGGAAACCAAAATAAAATATAGAGTTAGCATATATAAATATTTAGATACAATACAAACGCGTGATGTGATACGTAATATACATGTAAAATGATACTTAACTAGGATAAAATGGTGCTCTCAACCAATAGGGTTATATATGTAAGAAAAATTTAACTCTACCAAGTACATATATGTAAAATTAATTTGACGAGGGTCTGTTATATATTTATGTATTTAAGTCTATATTACTCTAGCTCTACCTATAATAATAATAGTAACAAATAATAACAACAATATATCACCGTTAGAAGTTAGGAAGTACTCGTCGGATGGGTCCCACGGTGGTAACGTGCACCGTTTGTTCTACCGTCAATCAAGGAATTGGCCAACCCACATGAAATGTCCTATAATACCACATGAAATGCCCAACCATATCAAATAATAAAGTAATTATTGACCACCATAAAATAATATTAGTAACTAATTTTATAAAGTGTTCTCTTCGATTTTATGTAAATCGGTCCTATTTATGATGCGTATGCTTCAATCATTTACATGCATTACATAATAAACGTTTGTTTATATTATGTAATCAATTCTCTACATTTTGAAAAGGTATTACCAACTGAAAATTTAATCTCAACATCAAATCACTAAACTTTACTAAACCACTCTATAATACAAAACAGAAACATAGATCGATCAATCTAATTTCATGAAGATTATTGCTTGTTCACAAAATGATTGGAGAATATATAAATAGTGTATATATATATATATATATCTATACTCTTTTATTAATTGTCAAGGGTACTTAAAAACTGTCAATCTTAATTCAATTTGGTGTATCAATTAAACAAAAAATTTGGAACAATTTTCAACTGCTAATTTTATCGTGAATAAAACTGCTGCAAGTCTGATGTATTTAAAAGGAGAATAAAGAATAAAAAATAAAATAACTTCTCCACTACTAAGAACTGCGGTCATGGAAAGGAAACTGTCCAAGTTTTAAAACTAAAATGTCATATAAATATACTAAAAACTGCACATGGGATTGAACAACGAGATGTGACATGTGAGTCATTTTGCTCATGGTTTTTGCTGCATTGCCTTTTAATACTATGATTTTGTTGCTAAAATTTTGATATGTTGGTTGCACACACGTTGGGTGTGCAGTTGCGACTAGTATATATTAATACTTATAAATGTGTATGGGATTAGCAACGGTGTTTTGGTCGTCGTAGTCTACTAATAGATATAATCATTAGCTATTGATCCTCTCACAACAAACGACCGTTTGCGGTTTCATTTTTATATATATAATATTAATGTTGAAAGAGAAAATGTATAGAAGTATATAGATTATATCGGTAAGCGTGTTTTGCTTTAAAACTTCACAAATCTACACATAAATACCCAATAGGAAAAAAACAGCCACTTAGGTACCTTGTCAGAACTATTTTATAGCTAGGTACCTAGTTGAATAAAATTTTTACACTTAGGTACCTAATCACCTAAGATTACGAAAATACCCTTATTAAATGATTTAGAATTTCATTTCAGCTTTTTTCTTTTCTCTGCAAAATTCGACCTTCAGCTCGCCGTCGATGATTTCTTCTTGCCGACCAACTCCTCCTGCTCGTGCCGGCGCCGGACAAGGATCGAAGACCCTATTGAACGTTGGGTTCTCGATTTAGGGTCTCGATTTTGTCATGTAAGGTTTTATTTTGCTTTGGGTGTGGTTAATCGATTGCACTCGTGAGATCAAATTTAACCCAGATCTGGGAGCTGAATGCGATTTAAGAGCTCGATGTAAGGGTGGATGTCGATTCTTGACAGTTATTGAGGCTAATCCATCGGGATTTCAGGTTTCTTTATATAACTGTTATTACGTACCATTTGTTATGTTTATTACGTACCATTTTATGTGTCTATACGGTACCAAGATGTCCGCGTACGCTGTACCATTGTAAACTATACAGGCGTACCATTTATACAGGTTGTCATATTATCTGAAAATATCGTCTACAAGTTCGGTTAGTGGCGAGACGTTGTTTACATTGTGTGAGTATAAAAGGGAGTCATTTTTAATATCGATCATGAAGCGACGACGCACGAGATGAATGCTCTAACCTATGACGGGAATTTTATTCGTGATCCGGGCATTTGTGTTCTTCTTGGTTGCTGAAAGATGCAGAGGATTCCTTCTCAGGTAGAGAAAGATCCAACAGTGCAAAAGATGTGAAAAATACAGGAATAATCGTCGTACTTGTAGAGAGGTCGTATCGACGTAGGGTCCGTATTTGCCATGTATTTCGTTACTCTTGCTTTTGTTCCAAAACATTTTTCTTGCACTTTTGTATGTGGCACATTCTTTATCCAAATGATACCAACAATGTACTGTAATATATGACAATAAGGTATTGTAATATATGTCAACAAAGTAATGTAATATGTGCTAATTTGGTACTGTAATATATGACAACAAGGTACTGTAATAAATGCCAATAAGGTACCGTAATATATACCAACAAGGTACTGTAATGGATGGCAACAAGGTACTGTAATAAATGCCAATAAGGTACTGTAATATAGGCAAACAAGGTACTGTAATATATGACAACAAGGTACTGTAATATATGCCAGGAAGGTACTGTAATATATGCCAATGTGTCAATAGGACATGACTCATTCTTTTTGTCTAAATGATGCCAACAGGTCATTCTTTGTCCAAATATGTCAATTGGTAATGACTCATTCTTTTTGTCTAAATGATGTGAACAATGTACTGTAATATATGCAAATTTGGTACTGTAATATAAGCCAGTTTGATACTATAATATATGCAAATTTGGTACTGTAATATACGCCAGTTTGATATCATAATATATGCTAGTTTGGTACTGTAATAATATGCCGGTTTGATATCGTAATACATGCAAATTTGATACCGTATTATATGCTGGTTTGGTGCTGTAATATATGCCAGTTTGGTAATATAATATACCAGTGATACCGTAAGATATGCCAACATAGTCTTTCATAAGCGAACTTGGTACTGTAATATATGCCGATTTGGTACGTTAATAAACGCAACTATGGTACAGTAATATATGCCAGGTACTGTAATATATGCCGATTTGGTACGTTAATAAACGCAACTATGGTACTGTAATATATGCCACGTTGGTACCCTAAGATATGTAACTTTGGTACTGTAATATGCCGGTGATACCGTAAGATATGCCAACATAGTACTAATATAAGCGAACTTGGTACTGTAATATATACCAATTTGGTACGTATATGTACGCAACTTTGGTACTGTAATATATGTCGCTTTGGTACCGTAAGATATGTAACTTTGGTACTGTAATATACGCCGATTTGGTACGTTAATATGCGCAACTATGGTACTGTAATATATGCCACGTTGGTACTGTAATATCCATATTTGGTACTGTAATATACCATTAATATAAGATATGCCAACATAGTAGTAATATAAGCGAACTTGGTACTGTAACATATGCCAATTTGGTACGTTTATATACGCAATTTTGGTACTGTAATTTAGGTCATTTAGGTACCCTAAGTGTACAATATATGATACTGTATCGTTTCAGAAGTAGGTACCATATAAATTAAAGTAGACTTCGAATTTAAGACTTGGCTATTTTTCGTCACAAACGAAGCATTTCAGCAGGTGTTGATGTGGAGAAAGGAAGAGACAATTTCTGACATTTTTTCGTAATGATTGAACACTTTTATGACATTTTTCTGTCATGAGTGTATTGAATGTGGCAAGAGCATTGTTTCTTTCAGTCTGATATTCAACTAAGTTTTGGACAGAATGTGTTATGCACAGACAGCAAACTCACTGAAATGGCAGGAAGCTATGGATGAGGAGTTCAGGGCATTGAAGAGAATGATACTTGGTCTGTAGTTTCTTACCAGAGGGAAATAAGGCAATAGGAAGTAGATGGGTCTATAAATTGAAACTCAACTCACAGGGTCAGCTAGAAAAACACAAAGCTCATCTTGTGGCAAAAGGTTATGACCAAAGAGAGGGGGTAGATATTCATTGACACATTTGCACTGTGCCAAAGTTCAACACTATTAAAATAGTTCTGGCTCTGGCAGCAAAACAGAGATGGAATTTGGTGTAGATGGACTTCAATAATGCTTTTCTAAAATGGTGAGCTGACGGAGGAAGTCTACATGACTTGCCTGATGGATTTTACAAGAATTTGGCAAGAACACGAGAAGGTAGGAAGGTATGTAAGCTGAATTAGTCGATCTATGGGCTGAAACAAGCATCCAGGCAGTGGAATAAAAAGTTCACTGACACTGTTAAGAGCTGTGGATTAATTCAGACTCAAGCAGACCACACATTTATTTGTAAGGGCAGAGATGAGTCCCTAGTCATCCTATTAGTATATGTAGATGATGTGCTTTTAGCAGGGCCTTCAAAGGAAGAATCAGGCAGTGAAAGACTTCTTAGCAGCATGCTTCAAAGTTAAGGCCTAGGAGAATGAGATATTTTCTTGGAATAGAGATAGCTAGAAGTGATACAGGATTTATATCACACAAAGGCAATATACCCTTCAACTTATCGAGGATACAGGTTACTGCTGGAGTTAAACCTCTCGCAACTCCAACTAATCCCAGTGAGAAACATAACAGAGGAAGATGGAGAATTACTAACCGATCCCTTCAAATATCGAAGATTAGTGGGTAGATACTCTATCTAACATTTACAAGACCTGACATATCTTTTGTTCTGCATAAAACTAAGTCAATATCATTTCAGCACCAGAACTGGACATATAATAAGCAGCAGCTATCACCTGCTAAGGTACCTGAAGGGTACACCCGGACAAGGCATTCTTATGAGCTCGATTTCTAATATGCAGATGAAGGCTTTCTCAGACTCAGATTGGGCATCCTGTAAAGATACTCGAAAATCAGTAACAGGTTATTGCACTTTTCTAGGAGATTTCTCTCATTACTTGAAGGCTAAAAGACAAGCTACCGTGTCAAGATCCTCCACGGAAGCTGAGTATAGAGCCATGGGAGCAGTTGTGGCAGAGTTGCTTTGGATCAAACAGCTTTTAGAGGAACTCAGAATTGATATCAGGTCTGTACCAGTGCTTTATTGTGACACACCAGTCAGCTTTGAAACTGCATCCTCAATCGAAGTTCCATGAACGTTCGAAACATGTTGAGATTGAATGCCACCTTGTTAGGCATCATGTTGAAAAGGATAAGTTAAGCTCTTACCAGTCAGAATTGAAAATCAGCTTGTGATATCTTTACTAAAGCACTGACAGGGCCTGTTCTTCAAGGATTCTTGGGCAAGATGTCTATACTGAACCTATACAATCCATCTTGTGGGGGGGGGGGGGGGCGGGGGGTGTTGAAGCAAACATGTGAATCAGACAAGGCCGAGCTCACAGATAAAAGAAGAAAGAAGCTGAAGGCTAATATACTAAGCTGAGCGAGGTAAACGATTTAAAGGGCGTGCTATTTTAAATAACGAATGACTTACTTATAAAGTCGCAGCTCATAGTGGCGATTCTCTCAACAACTTTATACTTAACGGATAAAAGACGCGGGAAAAGTTTGATATATAATAAGTAGCTTTAGCCGTCTTCTTCACTGTAGCTTCTTTTCAATTTTGTCATCTCTGTAAAATCAAACTCGATCAATAAAAGAGTTCTTCAAAACCGTGGATGTAGGACTAACAGATAATCCCACGTAAATGTTTGGTGTTCTTTCCAGTTTTCATAACAAGAGAAAATGACTTCCAAGAGATAAATAAAGAGGTCGTGAATTCGATTTTATATTTTATATCTCTTGTTTAAAAAAATGGATATCATTCAAATGCCATATAAAGGGGCTTTCATCATAAATAATGGGAGGCCCAAAATAAGCTTTGGAATTGGACATGAAATGAGTCGCGTGGTCTCTCGTAAAGCCCAATAGGCCCAATCTGAAAATAGATGAACATATACAGATCGAGACTTATTTGACAATGATATTTATATATTTTTTATTTTTTTATTTGCGTTTCTCAGTGGGTATCCAACTGAAAATGAGACATGGAAAAGATTCCAACATCTAATGCCATATGTTCAAATACTAAGCATGTTTTTTACTTACAATACCATGCTTCTCAAAGTGACACAAAAATTTTATGCATGTCCTTGAGATGATTAAAATTTTCAGTTTTTAAAAGGATTCTACGATCAAGGGATTGGAATGGGAATTAACCCAACTCTTCAACGCTTGTTATCTTGTTCCAATTTGATATTGGTGATGATCATCAACTTAAAATTATTTAAACAAATTAATACACTGTTTTCATGTCTTCTTTTATAGATATTCAAATGAAGGGAGAGATTATTTGATCTGCATGGCATTTACTCTTTCTGTATACCGCTGAAACATTTATATAAAATTTAAATCTCTAACCAGAAACCTCATCTACCACACCGACTATATTCATGCTTTTTCAAGCATATAATAAATTAGATATCAGAAAATGACCTGCCCCAGATAGCCCATCGCTTTAGAAGATCAAATAATAATACTAATTTATTATATTAGTATTAAACTACGTTAATTAAAGGAACTTTGAAAGGAAAACTAATGCAAAAGGAATAATGTAGATATTTAGCCACGTATATATAGGCCCTTCTTTGAGTTAGAACTTAGCTCCAGACTCGATTAATGTAGAGAATGTGAATGGGAAAGGAGGCTAAAGGGTAGTTTAGAAAAAGTCAATTTGTGTTTCGAAAGCCTAGGGTGTAGATTAGGGTGTAAATGAGTCGAGCTCGAGCCGAGCTCGGCTCATTTTCCGGGCTCGAGCTCGAGCTCGACTCAACTGCATTAGGCTCGAGCTCGATGAGCTTTACAGTTCCAAGCTCGAGCTCGAGCTCGATAGGAAATATTTATGCTCGAGCTCGGCTCGTGAGCTCAAGTGCTTGTCGAGCCGGAGCTCGAGCTCGAGCCTAAATCTATTAAAAAAAAAAAGGTAAAAAAATCAGCTCACGAGGAAGAAGACGATCGCGAAGAACGGACGATATATCCTCAAGAACGGCCGAATTTTTCTGTTTGTTGTATGGTGACGCGAGGTAGAAGATGATGGCGAAGAAGATGACGATGTTTGGTAACCAGGTAAGAGAAACGAAGATGACGGCTGTTGGTGTAATAGGGTTTTAGATGGGCTATTTTTATCGTTGGGCCATTTAAATAACTGAAGATAATATTGTTTGTTGGGCTAAATACTCATTGGGCCTTAAACTAAAGAAATATAAGTAAAAATAAATAAAGCTCACGAGCCTCATGAGGCTCTATAGGGCTATACTCATTGGGCCTTAAAGTAAAGAAATATATAGTTAAAAATAAATAAATAAAAAGCTGCTCGTGAGCTTTTGAACAACATGAAGTTGAGCTCGAGCTCGAGCTCAAAGTATAACAAGTTAACACAGCTTGAGCTGAGCTTGTCGAGCCGGCTCATCGAGCTCGTGAGCCGGCTCGACTCATCTTACAACCCTAGTATAGATGGTGTTGTCGGTTCGTGGGGACATGTGAAGTCACAGAAATTGAAATGTATACATACAATGAAGAATGGAAAGCTTGCAAGAAATCTTTAATTCTCAATTAAGTGCTATTGAAATAACTTGCAATTATTTACTTTTCAATATTTAAAGTGGTAGGTCATGATATAATATAAGTAAGAGAGCACAAATTCCAACCAACTTGGATTCCTTTCAATGAAAAAACTATAAATACGTTACATTTGTCATTTCATATCATATTCAATGGATTGACCGTCAAAAGTCGTGGATTTGTAGTTTAAATCCAAACATCGCTAGTAAAATGTCCTTATAAGGATCATTTTCTTATTATGAAAGCTTGGGGTTTATAATACAAAATCATGCGAGTAAGTATTGAACAAAATCTGAGCCTCCCGCTCAGAAATATGATTTTTCAAAACAAAAAATTGAATTGCCACGAAAAACGTTTACCTAATAAATTGTACCAATTATATTATGTGTAATGTCTCATTGAAAAGTATGTTATTGTAGCGAATGAATGGTAGAGAGTTAGTGTACACTGTTAAATAGTTTATCGTACCCAAACATAAAAAGATAAAAATGCCATAATACATCTTCTGACATCTGGAAAATATTATACATGGCAGATACTGTCACAATCATTATTATGTCCGTGTCAGTAATTATTTGCGTGCAGGAAGTCAGAATATTCCATGATACCGTAAAAAATGTCAAAAACAATAATACTGACCTTTTTGTATTTTTGAGCAACTTCTTACAATTATCAATAAAAACGTACTATTTAATGTGTTTAGTGTATCACTTGATCGTTGTTTGTTGTACGTTTAAACATCGTTACAGTATCTTCCTAGCATTATTATCGTACCAAAACTTTCAGACATAACCAACAATAATTTAATCACAACACTATTTGTTGTAAAAAAAATCCAACATTTACAATAACACAACAAACATATTTGTTATTGAAATATGCACAAACTAATCAACCTATATGCAACACACATTAATATGGCCAATACGCTATGTAGATACGACTCACCTATACCCGGACGATTATGCTCGTTTGCACTTCTTAGATCTTTTGTTAACTTGGAAGGAAATCGCTGCATCTTCAACGACAGGGAAGAACATGCACATTTTGGTAATATATGATATCGCGTCATCAACGTTTTATCGGTATTCATTACATTAGTCGGAATAGATATCTTATTCCGATACACATTCAACACACCTATCATATTATTTAATCATTGAGGTAGACAACGAGAGAAAATAAATCAAATGAAATTATGCATGTGATACAAAAAAAAGACTCATCGTACCATAGTCTAACATGTATTGTACAAATTTATTTTCTTACGACGTACCAAAATAATGCATATAAGGTATTAAAATATGCGTATCGCGTACTAAAGACATACATGTAGCGTATCAAAATATGACCTGTATAACCCTAATTGATTTAAAAACGCAACTTAAATACTTAATTTATATTTCAAGAGCCCTAACCAAACCACCACCTAGAAAAGCGCCAAAATTAACCTTAAGAAAAACCCTGAATTACACCTAAAAATCCTTGAATTAAACATAAAAAAGCATCGAATTAAACATAAGAAAGACTTATTCAAAACATAATAATCAAAATCGAGGCCTAAAACTATAATCAAGCAATTAACATGTAAAAAATACACAATTGCGTCACAACAAAACAAAATTCCAGAAAAAATATAAGTTTTACAAAACTTGATGAAATGGCAAATTTCGACACCCATGAGGTAGATGACTCATCTAGTGTTCTTCGTGGGAGCAATTATATGCGGGTCTTTCGATTTAAGGTTCAATTGAGAGTGGAATTTTTTATTTTCATGTGAGTTTCTTTAACCGATCGTCTGGATTTGATATTTATTTTCCTTTTTTGTTTTTTAGAATTCTATAGGTATAATCGTAATATATAAGCTT
This sequence comes from Craterostigma plantagineum, assembly GCA_027422505.1. Taxonomy (NCBI): domain Eukaryota; kingdom Viridiplantae; phylum Streptophyta; class Magnoliopsida; order Lamiales; family Linderniaceae; genus Craterostigma; species Craterostigma plantagineum. Next base: position 4,983,062 of record JAPQWV010000047.1, on the reverse strand, counting down.
TATGGGGTGTTTTTGTCCAATTGGTCGTTAGTGATAGTGTAGTTCTGAATTGGTTGTTAAGTGATATTGTTGTTTATACATTGGGAGTTAAGGATATTAAGTTCCTGATAGGGATTTAAGTGAAGTTACTCCTAAAAACAATGTGGTTAGGTTATAGTAAAATCAAAGAATACAAAGGAACTGGAAAAGGCTCAGCTCTCTTTCATCTGCAACTCCGTCTATTTACGCACACAAACCAACGCAGTAGAAAGAAATAGAGATTGAAAAATAAAGAGAGAGAAAAAAAGGAGAAATGAATTATCAACGAAACTCATCTCCTTTCCTTTAACTGTGTGGTTGGTCGCTCCGTTTTCGATGTTTATTTGAGCTAAAAGTCTTCCTTTTTCTCAGCCTCCGAGAAAAAGGCGAAATCTCTTCTATTTCTATATAAAAATAATAATGGCTGAGAAGATGCCTCGTGGAAAGAGAAGGAACAGCGAACGTTACGGCGGCGCAGCCACCGAACGCCGCCGACGGATCCGACCAGATCAGATACCGCGGCGTGAGAAAGAGGCCGTGGGGACGCTATGCCGCCGAGATAAGGGACCCACACAAGAAAAACAAGGGTCTGGCTCGGAACGTTCGACTCCGCCGAGTCCGCCGCCCGAGCCTACGACGCGGCGGCCGTGGGTCGCTGAGGGGACCCAAAGCCAAGACCAATTTCCCCTTACCCCTCCTGAACGACGGCGTTTTCCCATTTGCGAAACCCGCCTTTTGCCGCCGTGAGAAAGGCGGCGGTAGCATCATCGCTAGGCCGACGACGAGCGGTATGAGCAGCACCGTGGAGTCGTTCAGTGGGCCGCGTCCGCCGGTCTCTCGGCCTATTCCCGACGGAGAGGAGCGACGGAGGTATCGTAGATCGCCGCCGGAGGTGGCGGAGGATTTCCGGAGTGACTGTGACTCCTCGTCGTCGGTGGTGGAGGATGCGGGCGGAGCTTTGCGAGGTGGGTTCTGTGCGTGAAAAGACGCATTTGCCCTTCGATCTTAATTCGTGCCCATGGAATCTGAGATGAATACTGAGCTGAGGCTTTAGGTGATGGCCGTAATCTCTTTTTTCGCGTGTGTCTCAATTACCTTCAAAAAAATAAAGAAAAACTAAAAAAAAAAAGTTAATAGAGATGTATGCTTCTTGATGTCCCATAGAGGCCTGAGGGTTGTGTGTGTTGTTCGAACATCAATATATATTACTTGCATCTAAGGAACTTCAGTGTTATGGGGATGATGTGATGCTCAACTATGGTTGTGTTTTTGTGCATCGTTTTAATGCTTCTATCTATGGATTGTTTTAAGGATTTGGTCACTATTACTATGGTTGTCCGACTGCATAGAACTCTCTTGCGCATTCTACCTTTAACTGTGTGTTTTTCACAAGCTTGTTTTGCAATAAGAATTGAAGTGTGTGATTGCTCGCCCAAAAAAAAACTGTTATCTTTATCTGTTAATGCCCATTCAGTGCTCCAAGTAATATACATTTCCATGGCCTATGGCGGTCTTGATTAGTTTCACATATTTATCGCCGTTTTTGTTTCACTAAACATATTTATTGGTTCGCCGGGCGAAACGTTTATTTTCTTGAAATTTTATTTATGAACGCTTTTTCGTTTGCAATGATGCATTTTCTTATGCAGTATCTTTTGCGAATCGAAATGGCGCCCCTCGGGTTTTAGGTACCTTATCCGAATAATGCCGTTAGATTTCCTGTTTTGTTAGTTATTGACGTAATCTTAACGGTCTATACCCTCTAACTGGTTTCTCTTACTCTCAATTGTCTTCTTACATTAAGAGGTAAACGGTATCATTCTTGTGTTTTGCAACTGATCTTGGTTAGCTCATGACCTTTTCAGTAGCAGGAATTTTTCATAAGAAAAAACTATCCTTCATTTATCCCCATTTGCTTATAGAGAATGGGTTGGAGATAATATGGCATTATATAGTAGATTAATTAAATAATCGAGTGTTATCTTTTATTTTATTCTTGCTCCTTGTTATTGAACTCGATAGGCCAATATGTGGCGTGAAACCATGTTCACAGAACTCGACAGAATAATACTTCCGCTTATGGAAATTAAGTCGTAAAAAGATTATTTCGTATGTCTTCAAGGGTTCTTAGCTTTCACATAAGAGCATTTACAACGGGTATTTCAATTTTGTGTAAAACACAAGAATATAGTTTATTTCTACAGTAAAAACCTCCACAAATTAATACTCAGATTAATTTAGTAACATCTCTAAAATAATAAAATCTCACAGTCTCGACTTGGACCTTTGTAAAAAATCATTAAATTCGACAAGATAATATAGATAATAATTATTCTGAAAATTTCTTTCTAAATATTAGGTCCATTAAAACTCTAATTAATATATTTCAATTATAAATATTATGAGCATTTGCTAAACATGAATCTATTGTCACTTGTTTTTTCTAAAACGTAGATCTAATTGAATTTCGTACCTAAATTTTTAATTGCAGCCAAGAGTTCCAATGTCGAGCTCTCTAGCTGCAACAAAAAAATTATGTATACATGAGTGATTTAATTAGTTACAAAGAATTGCAAAGCAGAACAATGAGAGGCGAACAACGTTAGAAATCAAACGGATTTTGTTTGTTTTTGTTCTTTATGGAATTGCGCTTGTGTTACACATACACATTTTTTCGATTCGCTAACTTACTTTTCGGGGACAAAACTTTCTAAAGGGGGGATTGTTTATAACTTAGCTAAGGCCCAATAAGATAATTGTCGACCAAAGTTTTTCAGCCCAAAGCACATTACTGCTTATAGACCTACCATTCATCCTTATCATCTTCATTTTTCTTCATTAGCAAGCAACGAAAGAAGAGATAAAAAATAAATAAATCAACTAAGACCGCACCTCCCAAACTTCATTATCTACTGTTCTGGTGTAATCTGAGTTTGATCAAGGTAAGCAATGTTTAATGGGTTATACAGTCGAAATCTTTGGGTGTATATGTCTATTCTGAAACCCAGTTCTGCGATGCCTTCGTTTAGACATTTTGACCTAGCTACAGTTTATGGATCTCATAAAACTTCTTCAGCTGTTCACTGCCGCTGGATTCGGTTCAATTCGATTATTCTTCGATTTTCTATGAATTTCTAAAGTTGAGAGTCGAAACTGGAATATTTGCTGTTTCTGGGAAAATTTGGCTGGCGAAGCTGCTGTATTTTTTTAATCTTGACCCACCTATAATTCTTCGATTTCTTTGAAGCTGGTCTTATCGAAAGCTGATTTGATAAGCTGTTCACAGCTACCAAACACATCTCAACGGACAATCCTATGATTTTCTATGATTATTTTAAAGTAGCTGCTCGATTCTGAAAATAACCTGTAATTCTTTAAGGAGTTTCCATGTTAATTGTGTTTCAGTTGCTTTTGGTAGCTGTCCATGTATCCATTGTAATATTCGTTAAGCATTCTCGGACTAGTTTTGATATTGGGACACTTGTATCATATGAGTATTGTCGACTATATCGTAAGGTTGAATTGAATCGTTATATCTTCTTAGGGGACGATACATCGGGTATGGACACGTAAGGAGCTCCACGTTTGTGAGAAGGCTAGAGATAGACACTGTTGATAATAGGGGACGCCTTCCCTTCGCGGGATGTGCGAACCTCGCGATGGTTTGTTTTACTTCGTCCTTTTATGAAATGATGTGATATTTTATCATTGTGATAGTGGCCTTGCCAGCTATGGATGTGCATATTGTTATGATGATGATTACTTGGTTGGGTTGTGTTATGAGTTATGAGATTGTTACTTGGTTGTGGGGTGTGTGTTGTAGCAGTGAGTGTATAAGTATTGTTGCTGTTGAGTGTAGTGTGATGTGTTACTTATATGATATTGTTGGTATGTGTTATGTCGTACTCGCGGTTAGATTTAGTAGCCCGAATTGCCACGGTCGGGGAGAGGGAGTGGTAATGTGATCAGTATTATACGATTCGGCGTGACGAGATGGCTGATCGTGTTGGGGAGTGATTATGGGCGTCTAAGGCGGGCGGGCGAGGCTAGGCGGTGCGATGGTCAATCGCCTCTACGTGCTCAGAGACGACCTCCTTTGTGGAGGCGCGCCTGAGGCGGCGCCTCAGCGTGAGTCGTTGAGCCGCTTAGGCGATGAGGCGGCCGCCTCGGTGAAGATTTGTCCATTGAGCTGTAAAGTGGTCAATTGCAGAGGGAAAGGAGAAATGCGAGAAGATGAAGATACAAAAACCCTTTGCTTATGGGCTGGGATTTGGGCCTATAATTAATTTTGGAAAAATATACATGAAACACTAAAATCTTAAAAAGACCCAATGAGTTTAATTTATATTTTTTTATTCTAGAATGCAACTTAATTGATATATAATAAATTAATTCTATTAATTTATTAGATAAAATCATCAACATAAAAAAATTTCATAAGAAAGCATGAAATAGTTATTTTATAACAAACAATTATTTTTATCTATGTTATTTATAAGTTCTATGCATGTATTCAATAAGAGTATATTATATATAACTATAATACACATTTTTATTAATCAAAATTTGTTGGAAAAAACATTTATAACTGTAAAGATTATATAAAACTAGATATATTATCATATATAATATTAGTATAATAAATCTCGCCTCGGTTCTATGGCGGGCGCCTTATATGCGCTTCGCCTCTGAGGCAAGGCGGTGGCATATCGCCTCTTTGCGCCCTCTCGCTCTCGCCTTAAATAAACTATGGCATATATCGATCAGTAGCCCAAATAGCCATGATTCGGGTGAGTGAGAGTGGCACATATATTGATTAGTAGCCCGAATGGCCACGGTTCGGTGAGTGAGAATGGCATATTGAGTACTAGCTCGGCCAACGTCACCAGTGTGGGATATGCATGTGATGTATGATTGAGATTATATTCATGGTAAATTATTTAGAGTACACTGACGGGCTCGTCTGACTCTCGATGGGGAGTTCAGTTCGAGTGGTGATTATGGCTACCCACGCGTCTTTATGTGATTACTTGCATTATCCTAATATGTTGTGTCTTTGGGTTATCTTATATTTGTTTGTGCGTCTGGAATTCTTTCTACGATAAACCGAAGATAAGGTTGTATCTAAGGATGAAATATACTTGGTTAGTGGTATGCTTGGTTTGTTGTGGTGGAATCATCGTTGATGACACACCTTCTGTGGCGGAAAGGTGTGTCTGTATTATCATCTCACTGAGCATGTGCTTTGCTCATCCACATATATATATATATATATATATATATATATTATATATATATATATATATATATATATATATTTCCTTCTTATAGGTTGATATCGCTTTGATAGGAGGTTGCCTTTTTGCGATCATCACTTCTAACGTTTCTTCCGTTTGGGTACGATATCGTCATTCTACGTTGGATCCATTGGCAGGGGGTATTTTGGAAGGAGATTTTATTTGTACATTCCTTCATGTCGAGATCTTTGAAATTTTGTAAACCTCCTTTGATATATATATATATATATATATATATATCAGTATATACTTTGGCCATATATTTCATCGAGTGTTCTTATTTTTGCGACGTATGAGTTGATATCGAACCTTGCGTTATTGAGAAACGCGGCGGCTGTCGCGCTTTTGATGGCGGGTCGGGGCGTGACAGTTAGTTCTTGGTTTTTAAATACTAAATCATCTGAATTTAAATTTTTTCTTTTAATTAATAAATTATTAAGTTATGGATATTAATGTCTCTTTAAAATAATAAAATTTAATGGTCCCAAGATTATTAATTAAAGAGGTTTTACTGTACTTTAATGGCTTTATGTTTGATACTAACATTGTGTTGATTATTAGAGAAACTCCAGTTGTATAGTGCATTTTTCAACAAAACATAGAGTTATTGTTTCCATTTATTTGTATTTTATTTTAATAAAACATAATTTAAATGTAATTTAAAATATTTGATTACTTTGTTTTATTGAAAATTTCTTTTAATTAATAAAATTATAAGTATATGCAAATTTTATAATTTATTTAATTCTTTAATAATAATAATATAATATATATGTGATATTGCTATGGTGCCCACCTACCGTGAGCAACCATCGTGAACACCATAAGCAAATCTCTCATTTTCTTGCGTTTTTCCGATTCTCAACGCCGCACATCCTCCGTAGACCATCTCATATCCATTGGTAACTTAAATCACCATCTACAACACGTTACTTTTTAAGAAAATTCATTATTTATTCTTCACATGTGGACGACATACCGATGTGATGATTTCTTAAAAATTAACGTGTTGTAGATGGTGATTTAAGTTATCAATGGATATGAGATGGTCTACGGAGGTGTGGGCGGCGGTTGAGAATCAGAAAACGCAAGAAAATGAGAGATTTGCTTATGGCGCTCACGGTGGTTGCTCACGGTAGGTGGGCACCATAGCAAATTATCTATATATGTATATATATGTATTTATATATTCAACTTATATATGCGTGGAGAGGAGCAAGTTGGGAATGTAAGTTATGACCCACGTTATGACCCATTTATTTAATAAGGGTTTAATAATTAATTAATCGGCTTTATTCCTATTGGTCTAAAGAGATTAACTACCCACTACATTGATGGAATGTAACTCTATAAATAGATTAGGTCGGTCCCACACTATCTATTATCATATTCTTCATCATCAGAAGATATATTAAAGAGTGTAAAGGGAGGAAACGCGACTTACGTCTTCTTGAATCGCCAAGATGAATCAAGGTTAGTGTTTATTATTTATTATCATGTATGACATGAGAATTGTGTTGTTTAAAGATCATGGATTATGTAAATTTGAATTACGTGTAGCATATAAATATGCTTACAGTTGGTATCAGAGCAAGGTTGTAAACACATGATTCTCTTTTATATATGGATTATCGTTAGTGCCGTCGTGATATGAGTTTAATTATTATCGTCTGATGAAGACCTTGCCTATGATATGCGTATGCCTTTGTGCGGTTATGATGACATGAATAATGATCAAACATCTGTTCTTATAGCTTTACCCTTTTATGAATAATCATGACTTTGAATTTCGCATGTCTCACTTGAATCAAGCATCGATGAAGTAGACTATTCACGAGTATGAATTATGATGTTACATATTCTCGTCTGATGGTTGTGTAAATTGTTTTTACCGTGTTAAGTATGAAGATGCGAATAGATATAGATACACGCGCATATGTATGTAATAGTCACGATTACTGTTTATGTTCTTTATTTACTATATTTAGCCAAATTAATTTTGAAGCTTTGAATCACGTTGAATGCATCGTGTGACGTGTTTAGTTTAAGTTTGACTTAGTATTTGGAAGTTTTTAGGGAAAACACGTAACAACTGACCACGTGAATTGCTTTGTTTACCAAGTCTGGGAAAATTACATTAGATCCCTGAAAATTAGGAAATTGTTAGATTAGCCTCTGAATGATATGTAGTGACAGATTAGTCCCTGGACAGTTATATGGCGATAAGTTAGTTCCCTGAGCAGTTTTAGAATTATAGATTAGTCCCAAATTTTAAGAGAACTACGTAGGGACCCCTGAACTATATAAATTATATTCCGCTGCTTTATGAATTATATCTCAATTATGTATGATTTGCTAGTCACTAAAGTGGCCAAATTACTCGTGATTAGTAGATGCTATTAATGCAATGACTTAACGAAAATCTCACGAGTATATTGGTGTTCATTAGCAACTAAAATATTAAGTACTGCCCAAAGGTTGGTCGCTGTTTTATAACTAATGACGTAAAGGTGGTATATTTGATGTGTTAAGTGCGTCCAAAGGCGCCTAACGTGTCAAAATTACAAAATTATTTTGTGCGTTGTTGGATCACCCAAAGGAGAACTTCGATGCACATTTACGATATCTGAATCTATATTACAATTTTATTTTCTCAAAGCACTAATAATGAGCATTATTGTATCTATTTGCAGCTTTCGCTCTTGTCTCTCTTAACTCGCAGGCCTCGTCAGTTGTCAAATTCAACGGGCTGAATCATAATGATTGGTCTGAGCAGGTTCAGTTTCACCTAGGTGGTTCTGAACCTTGATTCAGCATTAATGTATCCTAAGCCCGATGATATTACTGATGACAGCACTGATGAGCAAAAGCTTTCCATGATGACTGGGAAAGATCGAACAGATTAAGCCTTATGTTTCTGCGAATGACTATATCGGAGAGCATCAAATCAACAATTCCAAAAACTGAAAGTGCTAAGGAATTTTTGGAATCTGTCCAAAGTATGGCCCACTCTGACACTGCTGATAAGTCTAGAGCTGGGACGCTGATGGGTACATGAAATTTGATGGGTCACGTACAATGCACGAGCATGTAACTGAAATGATCAACTTAGCGGCAAAACTCGGATCCATGGGAATGAAAGTGGAAGAGAGTTTTCTTGTGACGTTCATTATGAACTCCTTACCTCCTCAGTACGGTCCATTCCAAATTAATTATAACACAATAAAGGATAAATGGAATGTGACAGAACTGCAGACTTTACTGATTCAAGAGGAGGCGAGGTTGAACAAACAGGGAGCTCATTCTATTAATCTCATTGGCCGTCAAGGAGCTGGAAAGAAAACTGGAAAGCCGAAGGAAAAGGGAAAGGGACCATTGAAGGTTAATGCGTCTTCTTTCAAAATCCGCAAGAAGGAACTGAAGAGTAATGAATGTGGGTTCAGTGGAAAATCAGGACACCATAAGAAGGATTGCCTAAAACGCAAGGCATGGTTCGAAAGAAAAGGTACGCTTAATTCTTACGTATGTTTCGAATCAAACTTAACTGAAGTTCCTCGTAATACTTGGTGGATTGATTCTGGCAATACTATTCACGTTACTAATACGATGCAGGGATTCCTTATGACCCAAATCATAAGCCCAAATGAAAGATTTGTGCATATGGGGAATCGAGTCAAGGCATCAGTTGAAGCAATCGGAACTTATCGTTTAATTTTAAGTATTGGACATCATTTAGATCTTTTTCAGACTTTTTATGTTCCTTCTATTTCCCGTAACTTAGTTTCTTCATCAAAACTTGATTCTGCTGGTTTTACGTTTAAGGTTGGTAATAGATGTTTCAGTTTATATAAAAATAATATTTTTTACGGTTCCGGTGTGCTTCGTGATGATTTATATAAATTAAACCTCGATAATGACTTCGCTGAGACTCTTATGATCTCGCATCATAATGTTGGCATGAAACGTGGATTATTGAACGAAAATTCAGCATATCTGTGGCATAAATGATTGGGTCACATTTCCAAAGAAAGAATACAGGGACTCGTAAAGAATGAAATCCTTTCAGACTTGGATTTTACTGATCTCGGTATATGTGTGGATTGTATTAAAGGAAAACAGACAAACACACAAATAAAGGTAAAGTCACAAGAAGTACGCAGCTCTTAGAAATTATACATACTGACATTTGCGGACCTTTTGATGTTCCATCTTTTGGTGGAGAAAAGTATTTCATCACCTTTATTGATGACTTTTCACGTTACGGTTATGTCTATTTATTGCATGAAAAGTCTCAATCGCTAAACGCATTAGAAGTGTTTATTACCGAGGTTGAGCGACAATTAGACAGAAAGGTGAAAATTGTCAGATCTGACAGAGGTGGCGAATATTATGGAAAATATAATGAGAGCGGACAATGTCCAGGTCCGTTCGCTAAATTCTTCGAAAAGAATGGCATATGTGCTCAATACACGATGTCAGGCACACCTGAACAAAATGGTGTTGCAGAAAGACGAAATCGTACGTTAATGGATATGGTTAGGAGCATGTCAAGTTGCTCATCTTTGCCCCATCGTTGTGGATGTATTGTTTGAAAACTGACGTTTATTTATTAAACAGGGTTCCTAGTAAGGCAGTTTCGAACTCCTTTGAACTGTGGACGGGAAAGAAACCTAGTTTAAGGCACCTGCACGTTTGGGGTTGCCAGGCAGAAATAAAAATTTATAATCCACATGAAAGAAAATTGGATGAAGGAACGACCAGTGAATTCTTCATTGGTTATCCAGAAAAGTCGAAGGGGTATATATTTTATTGTCCTAACCACAGTACGAGAATAATGAAACTGGAAATGCACGGTTCATCGAAAATGGTGAAATTAGTGGGAGTGTTGAACCACGTAAAGTGGATATTCAAGAAGTTAGGGTGGATATTCTCATACCTTTAACTTCTACTCAAGTTGTCGTTCCAGCAGTCATTCAAAATACCGCGCAGGAACAACAAATAAATGTTGAAACACCCCATAACGAAATCACACCTGAAGAACCTGTCGTGAATGAACCACAATTAAGAAGATCAGAAAGAGGAAGACGATCTGCCATCTCTAATGATTATGTGGTATATCTACAAGAGTCAGAAGTTGACTTAGGAATAAATGATGATCCAGTTTCGTTTTCACATGCCATGGAAAGTAATGATTCTGTTAAATGGTTCGACGCCATGAAAGACGAATTAAAATCAATGCAACATAATGACGTCTGGGATCTCGTTGAATTGCCTGAAGGTTGTAAAAGAGTTGGGTGTAAATGGGTCTTTAAGACCAAACTCGACTCTAATGGGAATATAGAACGACATAAAGCTAGACTTGTTGCGAAGGGATTTACCCAGAAAGACGGCGTTGATTATAAAGAGACCTTTTCACCTGTTTCAAAGGACTCGTTTAGAATTATCATGGCATTGGTAGCTCATTATGACTTAGAGCTTCATCAAATGGATGTGAAAACCGCATTTCTCAATGGAGATTCAGAGGAGGAAGTTTATATGGACCAACCTGAAGGTTTCGCTGTTAAAGGAAAAGAACGTATGGTGTGTAAACTTAAGAAGTCGATATACGGACTGAAACAAGCTTCGCGGCAGTGGTACTTGAAATTTAATGATACCATTACCTCTTTCGGATTTAAAGAAAACATCGTTGATCGATGTATATATCTAAAGATCAGTGGGAGCAAGTATATAATATTAATTGTGTATGTTGATGACATTTTGCTCGCTACTAATGACTTATGCTTACTACCTGAGACTAAAAGTTTCCTATCTAAGAACTTCGAAATGAAAGATATGGGTGAGGCATCCTTTGTGATAGGTATTGAAATATACCGTGATAGGTCACATGGATTGTTGGGATTGTCTCAGAAAGCATATATTAATAAGGTTCTTGAAAGATTTAATATGGAAAAGTGCTCATCAAGTGTTGCACCAATTCAGAAAGGGGACAAATTCAGCCTTATGCAATGTCCAAAGAATGAATTAGAATGTAAAGAAATGGAACGGATTCCTTATGCATCTGTCGTTGGCAGTCTAATGTATGCTCAAACGTGTACTAGACCCGACATTAGTTTCGCTGTCGGGAGGTTGGGCAGATACCAAAGTAACCCAGGAATGGATCATTGGAAAGCTGCAAAGAAAGTTTTAAGGTATCTGCAAGGAACAAAAGATCATATGCTCACTTACAAAAGATCAAATCTCTTGGAAGTTATTGGCTATTCAGATTCAGACTACGCTGGATGTGTTGATACAAGAAAGTCAACATTCGGCTACTTGTTTCTATTAGCTGGGGGAGCAATCTCATGGAAAAGTTCGAAGCAGTCTGTTATTGCTGCATCAACAATGGAAGCTGAATTTGTAGCATGCTTTGAGGCTATAGTTCAGGGATTATGGCTGCGGAATTTTAATTCTGGTCTTGGCACAGTCGACAGTATAGCCAGGCCGCTTAAAATTTATTGTGACAATTCCGCAGCAGTGTTCTTCTCTAAAAACGACAAGTACTCAAAGGGTGCTAAGCATATGGAGCTTAAATACTTTGCCGTTAAAGAGGAAGTTCAGAAACAACGAGTCAATCGAGCACATCAGCACCAAGCTTATGATTGCAGATCCACTGACGAAAGGATTACCACCAAAATTATTTAATGAACATGTTGAAAGGATGGGCATTATGAAAGGCCCTAATTGATGTTATGGTGGGTTTATGTTTCTTATTTATGACTTTATGCATTTGACACTATGAGCTCAATATTATGTTTCTGATAATAAATGCATCCTGTTTTAATTATCGGTTGTATATATACGCTAAAGAATTAACGCAACAGGATGAGTCTGTACCTAAGACAATAATGTGGACCATTACGATATATCTCGTTAAGATCATGTTGAGTCTAGAGCTTAAACTGTGATACATGGAAGGGATTGTGTCGTTACATTGGCATACGACCGCTATGATCCTTGTTAGCTTTAAGCTTAATAGCGATGAAAGGAATGATCAATTTATGACGGAATTTAGCTCAAATAAATATGCATATTATGGAAATTATGATTATTAAACGGTAAAGTTATATTACGCGGGCCAAGTGGGAGAATGTAAGTTATGACCCACGTTATGACCCATTTATTTAATAAGGTTTGATAATTAATTAATGGGCTTTATTCTATTGGTCTAAAGAGATTAACTACCCACTACATTGATGGAATGTAACTCTATAAATAGATTAGGTAGGTCCTCTCTCCACACTATCTTATCATATTCTTCATCCATCAGAAGATATATTAAAGAGTGTAAAGGGAGAGAAACGCGACTTACATCTTCTTGAATCGCCAAGATGAATCAAGGTTAGTGTTTATTATTTATTATCATGTATGACATGAGAATTGTGTTGTTTAAAGATCATGGATTATGTAAATTTGAATTACGTGTAGCATATAAATATGCTTACAGGGAATATAGAGCAAAAACGATGATATTGAAGATAGTAAACTTTCAATTTGCTGTCAATTTTTTGCTTCGTTCAACAAATATCACGTAATGAAACATAATCTACCCATTTTTATTGATGAATAGCCTTTCATATGTACAACGTGCCTAAGTTCAATGCACGGAACATGCATGCAAGATATATATATATATATACTAGATAAGCGTCGCCGCACTCTGTGCGGCTGTGAGAAAATTGTAGCCCGAGGAATGAATCATACAACCATAGGAAAATACGTAAGAAAAATGCACAAATTAAATTTCTCTACATCGGCAAACTCATCTTCATCATCAAAAACAACATTTCAGAGCCACAGCTTCAAAGACTTCACCCACATGATCGTCAAGTTGCTAAAGTCTGTTGTCTCGAGATTATCAAAATTCTCTCCAATATCGAGATTGTTGGCCCTTATATTACCAAACAAGGATCAAAAGAAGGGTTTGAATGTGTTAAACGTGAAGAACACCTTGAGTGTGTGTGTTAGTGTGTGTTTTCTTAATTCTAACGTACAAGGTGGCTTACCTTTCAATTCTTTTGATAAAACCCTAATTAGGGTAATTTGGGCTTTATATAGCACAATTGTTTGGTATATTAAAGCCCAATACAAAACTATGACTTAATATCATAAGTCACCCGAAACTATTACAACCCACTAAATAAACATATTAACCCAAGATTACATAAATTAAATGATGCTACAAAATATTCCTAACAATCTCCCCCTTAGCATCCTTTTCGGTTAGATGTCCTTTGTGTCTTCTTCTTCTTGGGTTCCTCCACAGCATCAATCGATTTCCTGAGTCCAAGTCTGAACTCGTAAGATCGTATCGTTCTTCGTAAGGATAATCGATCGGAGATGATGTTGATCAGCTTTCCGTACTTCTCCTGGGCTTCTGCTTCTTCGTTCCTTAGCTTCTCCAAGATCCATTCGAGTTTCACCCGAATAATCAGCAGCGTCCCATCGCTGAATTTGGCAATCTCGGATGCTTTCATCAGTCTCTTTTCTCCTTTGTAATTGGTGTAGACCACCGATGGATCGTTGTCATCATTGATTATGTGGCCGTCACCAAGACTTGAGTCGGGGACTTCGAAGGATGGCTTCGTGAGATTCACCCTTTTCATGTTGCTTTCCACCGCCATTTGAAGATCGTGAGTCGAATTGAACTTGATTTGGCGCATCATGAATCGCTTAAGAGCAACGTAGCCCACTTTCAAGTCTGGATTCCGGAGTGTTCCAAGAAATCTGAAGCTGAAAAGTATCCGATCAACATCTTCACCTCTGATGTAGGAGAGATCGCCTTCAGTCAGTTCCTCAACCGTTCCATCTTCTCGCTGCACTTTATAGATTGGATACTCATAATAGTCGAGACGACCTCGCCGAACTCCCAAGATTTTGCTGATTCTGGCCTTTTCCTTCTCTTCTCTTCTAAGATTGTCAACGTTTGTATCTTTTGCTCTCAACACAAGCCCTCTTCCAAGAGAGAGTAGGTATCGTATAGCTGTTGTTCTCGGGAGATGAGTTAGGCCTCTTAGACTCAGCTCGTCTAGCTCCTTGATCCTATCTTCCTTCCTCCAAATTCTTCTCCGTATCTCTTCTTGATATGGAGCTATCACTTTGACATTTTCCCACGGCGGCTTCTGTTCTTTTCCTTTCTTCGACTTCGAGGGGGAGCACTCCTTATCAACGACAGCGTGTTTGAGAAACTCTGGAAGTTCTGGAATGTCTGCTTCGTAGTCTTCGCCTTCCTCGAGCTCATCATCGTCGATAAGTGCTAGGTCAACATTTTCCTTCATCAAGAAATATCTGGCGTTGTCCAGTAAGCCCTTGGCCAAGGCTGGATGCATCGGCTTTGTTAACCAATCGTCGTTGAAGATGTACTTTTCTACCGTGAGTGTGGGTTGTAAAGTGTTTCGAGAGATAGAGTAGGTGAGGATGGAGGATCAGAGGGATTGGGTTTGTAAGGCTAGGCGGCGATGGATTCACGGTTAATGAGGAGGTCGTTTGGGTTGTATTGGTAGTAGTTCGGGTAGATTTTCTGGTTTGGGTGGGTGTAGGTGGTTTTGTTCTGGTGGGTGTTCGGGTGGTTCTAGGTTGCGAATGTGGCTGCGGTTGAGGCCCTGTACCTTGTGTCTTCTCCCCCTCGGGACGATCCCCACCGTCAGGGTCGTCACGTGATTGTCTTGATGACTGGGCCTCACCGGGATTAGGAGGGTTGAAGGGAAGTTCCAGACGTCTGAGTTCCAGACGTCTGAGGACCTTCGCTTCGTACGCGGTCAGCTTTGGTGCACTGCGGAGCCTGGCCAATAGAACATCGATCAATTCTGGGATTGGTACGTTCCACGGCCCTTACTCAGAGCCAGGGGATGGGGCGGCTCGTGTTGTTACGTCTTCGATGACGGGGGCTTTGCTTTTGTCTCGAGTGGAGGTCCCAATTGCACTGTAGACTTGGGCCATGATTGTGTCCTCGAGTCCTTCGCAAACTCTGCGAGGCGATCATTCAGCCCGGCCTCCGTCACGAACGGGGAAAATAACCGGACGGAGTCACTAAGACGTTCCGTCGTCACAACATCAGTAGAGGGTACTGACGTGCCGCCCGTTTGCACAGGACTTGAAGAACCGAGGCCACGTAGGCTCATCGTTGACATCAAAGCTGAGACGGACTCAGATTGATGGCCCAAGGTCGTAGCTGCAGTGATGTTGACTACGTTGGGTCTTCCGCTCTGTTCCGTACTAGACTCTAGTACGGAGACATCGTAGAGCGTTCGGTCTAGATCACTAAGATCTAGAGGTGCAGAATCTATTGGTAGTGTCCTAGAAAGTGGAAAAATTATGAATGGTGAGGGCACTAGACTCGTAGTGATCAAGGAAGGTGCAGTCTGAGGCGCAGTACTACTTGTTACATCAACCATCTCCGAGCGAGGTGGTGATGAATGACGTGGAACCTCGTGAGTATGTGAAACAATCATCTTTTGCGAGATGATTGAGTGGCTGGGAAGGGTAGTTTGCGCGATTGGACCTGATGTCGCGACTTCTACTCGGGGAAGACAAAGTCATCCCCTGTACCTATGGGCTCGGTCCGGCTTATAAGTGGACTAGTTGGCTTAGGAGTACGGTCGTGTTTTTGCTTTGTACGCCGTTCCTGTTGTCCTCCTCGGTCATCCCCTTTGGATTTACGCTTTCGTTTTGGCTGTGGGGATGAGGAGCTTCCTAGACCTACAGTTGACTGTGGGGGTTGGCTAGTCCCTGGGTTAGGTTCAACTGGGTTTTGTTGAGCCACGGAGACGTCGTCGAGGTTGTTGGCTTGCATATATTTGCGTAGCTCCGGCTCATTCGGATCGAGGAGGCGAAGTAAGTAGTCTGGGATGATCATGGCCTCCTGATCGATTTTGCTCTTCGTCGATTGAATTTTTATGAGCTTCGGAGACTGATAACCCTCGTCTCTCGGTCGGCGTTCAATTTCGGGATGAAGATCCACGAAATGTTGGACGATGACGGGCAGCCACCGTAAGTAAGGGAGCACCGACTTCGTTGATCCAAGGCCTCGCCTTCGCAGTTGATCGAGGATGTCCGACCAGATTAGTTGGGCGACATCATAATTTTTGTTGAAGACAATCCCATGGAAGATAAGCATGATGTTCCGGTTGCACTTGTCGGACCCGGAGTGCTTTGGCGAGAGGCACTTGTTGACAATGAGAAACAGAGTCCTCCAAGGTGCAGGGATGTCTTTGGCAGTGAACTAGTATGGTGTTTTGTGCGTTAGGTTTGTGGCCCATGAATAGGAAGTCCCTGATTAGGTCGTCGTTGGAGGGATGGGGATCATATAGGAGTGAATGAGGTAGGTTTAGTATGGAACGGAGAACGGATGGAGTAAAGACAACTATGGTGTTGTCGATTTTGGCGGAAAGGGTGGTTATTTTTGGGTTATTGGTTGGTTTTTGAAGAGTGGACCAGAATTGTTGCACATATACTTCAGGGACTACCTCGGTGATGTTTAGGGCGGTTTTTAGAGGGTGGTTGGCGAGGATTTTAATAATGATAGGATCTGGGCACGAGGTATTATCAAAGTCAAGTTGATGGTTGTTGGGTGTCCTCTGTGCCCAGTCCTTGGAGGCGAAAATCTCATCAATTTGTCGCACCATTTTGGTAGATCTGCAAGATAAGAGCAATGGATTAGTGAAAATCGATCACTTTGACTTAGAATGTATGCAAAATTAGTCAATACATTGTTAAGCATGTTAGGACTTAGAAAAATTTGGCAAAAATTGTGACAAGTTTCGTTGAAGAGACAAAGTGAAATTGAATTAAACAATCGGCGAAAGTGCCAATTTCAATTCAATTTCAATTGGTTTTGAGTTTCGGTCAACAATGTGCATCGTGCGATAAGTTCAATTTGGATTGCGGTTTCGATCGAAAGTAATGTTCAATTTAGGCAAATTCGGCGAAAGTGAAATTAAAGTCAGTTTCGATCGAAAGTCATATTTAATTTAAATAACTTCGGCGAAAGGGGACTGCAATTCAGTTTCGATCGAAAGTCCAATGTGGTACAATTTAAATCATGAATCGATTGATTCAATTGAGCCTTCAGTTTCGATCGAAAGTCATATTTAATTGAAATAAGTTCGGCGAAAAGGGACTGCAATTCAGTTTCGATCGAAAGTCCAATTTCGATCGATTAAAATTAATTTTGTCGTCAGTTTCGATCGAAACTGTGAGGTAGTTTCGGCCGAAAGGGTAAAGTCAAAACTATTAAAATTATGTTGAAAATTGAAATCCCCTGTTTCGATCGAAAGCAGTAAAACCCTAGAATACGTCGATTTGAAAACACAGAATGAGTAATATTTTCAGAATAATCGATCGATTGTGATGTGAAATTGAAACTAGAGCTTAGTTTCGAGCGAATTTAGGCGAGACGAAATCACGTTTTAACGGTGATTCGCTCGAACTCACACAACCCTAATCTGCGAAACCTGCACGAATGGGGAAAAATCAGTTAAAAGCTGTAGATTAAGCGTGTTTTCGTTACCAATGAGGGATTTGGAGTTGCAATAAACGGTAAAATAGAGTGAGACAGTGATGAGGTCGTGTGCGAATGCAGAGAGGTTTTAAGAGTGAATTGAAAATCGATGAAGAAGAACAGTGTTTCGGGCGAAACTCTATTTAAATAAGCAGAATCTCAGTTTCGCCGAGAATAATTAAATTGCAATTTCAATCGAAACGTGTTTCGAGCGAAAGTCGGTTTCGCCGAGAAATCAATAACTCATGAGTTAAAGTTCGGTTTCGATCGAAACTTGTTTAGCACGATTGGCAAATCAATTTGAAAGGATTTCGAGCGATATGCAGTTTCGCTGAGAAATATTTGTGATATTTGAAATTTTTGAATGATTGTAATGTCGATAGAAATTTAAGGAGTTTCACCATACTATATAATTTAAATTTGATGAGAAATCATAAAACTCCTTGTGTGAACTATTTTGTGCATAATTTTGAGAGACTCCCCCTAGATTTGTGCGAACCATTTAATGACTCCCCCTAGATTAGTGCATAAAAATGAAAGACTCCCCCTAGATTCATGCATAAAAAATTTTTATTAGTCTCCCCCTAGATATAATAGTAGGATTTTTACCATTCATAACATATAGAGAAAAATTAAATGATCTATTTACACAATATCAGGTTCATGTAGGGACAATCGATCATGTCTTATGATTCAACATGCCTAATCTAGATACCAAGAATTGGAATCGCTTTTCATCCAATGCCTTAGTAAATAAGTCAGCAAGTTGAAGATCTGTGTGGACAAAATGCATTCCGATTGTACCTTGTTCCACATGTTCCTTGATAAAGTGATATCTAATGTATATGTTTTGTGCGTGAATGATGTACTGGATTACTTGTTATAGCTATAGCACTTTTAGAGTCACTATAAATTGGGATATGATTTAACGTTATGCCAAAATCTCGCAGATGGGTTCTCATCCACAAATTTTGTGAGCAGCAACTCGCAGCAGCGACATATTCTGCCTCTACTGTCGATGTTGAGACACAATTTTGCTTTCGAGGCGACCAGCTTACGAGTTTACCCCCGAGAAATTGAGCGGCTCCAGAAGTGCTCTTTCTGTCCAGCTTGCATCCTGCGTAATCAGCATTTGTGTATCCTACGAGTTCAAAGCTTGATTCCATCGGGTACCATAGACCTAGATTCGGAGTTCCCTTGAGATATTTGAAAAATCGCTTGACCGCGAGCATGTGACATTCCTTTGGATCAGCTTGAAAGCGTGCACAGAGACACGTGGCGAACATGATATCAGGTCTACTTGATGTAAGATAGAGCAAGGATCCTATCATGCCTCGATAAGTTGTCTGATTAACAGATTTTCCTGAGGAATCTGCATCAAGTTTGCATGAGGTAGACATTGGAGTCATGGCAGTATTTGAGTTGTCCAAGTTGTACTTCTTGAGTATGTCATGAATGTACTTGAATTGACTGATGAAGATTCCATCGTGAAGCTGTTTAACCTGAAGTCCTAAGAAGAAATTTAGTTCACCCATCATGCTCATTTCGAATTTCTACTTCATTAAATCCCCAAAGTTCCTGCACATTCGTGAGTCTGTTGACCCGAATATGATGTCGTCAACGTAGATCTGCACTAGCATAATGTCTGATCTGTCCTTCTTGATAAAAAGAGTCGTATCTATCTTCCCTTTTGTGAAACCAGATGAGATGAGAAAATCCGAGAGGACCTCGTACCAGGCTCTGGGAGCTTGTTTAAGTCCTTAGAGAGCTTTATCGAGTCTGTAGACGTGGTCTGGGCGTTGTTCGTTTACAAAACCTTCAGGCTGGGATACAAAAACTTCTTCTTTTAGTATGCCGTTGAGGAATGCAGTTTTGACATCCATCTGGTAGACTGTGAAGTTCTTGTGTGCAGCGAAAGCTAAGAATATCCTGATGGCTTCTATTCTTGCGACTGGAGCATATGTCTCATCATAGTCGATTCCTTCTTGTTGATTGTAACCTTTTGCCACCAGCCTTGCTTTATTCCAGATAACGACTCCTTGCTCGTCTCTTTTGTTTTTAAACACCCATTTAGTCCCTGTAATGGTTTTCCCAGCTGGTCTAGGTACTAGGTTCCAAACCTTCAACCTCTCAAACTGATTGATTTCCTCCTGCATTGCTATTATCCAGTCTGGATCGGCGAGTGCTTCAGCTACTTTACTGGGTTCCTTTTGACTGAGAAAGCAGGAGTAGAGGCTTTCGTTTATCGTTGATGCTCGAGTGGTTACTCCAGTGGAGGGATCTCCAATTATTTGTGAGTATGGGTGGGCTCGAGTCCACTTTCTGGTACTAGGCTGTGATGATCCAGCTATGTTTGTATCGTATGTTATTTCTCCACCTTGATCAGCCTGATGTTCTATTTCTTCTCCAGGTTGTGGCATTACTGACTCTCCTGAAGAAATTTCTATTGTTGTATCATAAGGCTGAGGAGTTTCAGCGCCTGAGCTGGATATGATTTCTGTATCTGTTGGGGGTTCACTATCGTCATTAAGGTGAAGATTTTCCATCGAAGGAGGGGTATTGTCATTGTTAGACTCCGCATGATCAATATTTTCTGGTGCCGCAGATGATGTTGGAGCAGTGTGTGGTGCCGGCTTTGGGAAGAGATCTTCAAATAAGAGATCGAGTTCCATGTCACTTAACGCTTTGTTTATGAAGTTTCTCCCATAGAGAAAGTGCTAGGTTGATCCTTTGTTAATTCTCGTAGAAGTCCTGGTTCTGGACTGATTTGTGCAGAAACGACTCGGTCTACTTCATCAAACGTTACGTTAATGCTCTCCATAACAGATCTTCTCTCTTGAGATATATGCGATAGGCTTTTGATGTTGTTGAGTATCCCACCAGTATGCCTTCGAATGCTTTTGGGTCAAGTTTGCCTCTATCTTCACGATCATTTGCCACATAGCACTTGCACCCAAAAACTTTCAGGAATGAGACGTCTGGCACTCTACGATTTATCAACTCATAGGGTGTCCTATTGAACCTCTTGTGAAGTGAGCCACAATTTTGAGTGAAACAAGCTGTGTTCATTGCTTCGGCCCACAAGAAGTGAGGTAATCCAGAGTGAATGAGGAGTGTACGAGTTGCTTCAACTAAGGTTCTGTTCTTGCGCTCAACTACCCCATTTTGTTGAGGCTGCGAACTGTTGGATGATTCCAAGTGATGCATAGAAGTCACTGAGTTTTCTGTTCTTGAATTCTGTCCCATTATCAGTTCTGATGATTTGTACACTTAGTTGGTAGAGGTTTTGAGCGGTTTTCATGAACTCAATGATTAGACCTTGAGTTTCATCCTTGGTTCTCAGAAATTTAGTCCATGTATAGCGTGAGAAATCATCCACAATGACTAACACATATTTCCGCCCATTAATGGTCTGAGTGCGCATGGGTCCACACAGATCCATATGAATGAGTTCGAGAGGTTTGGAAGTTGAGGCTATGTGTTTGGTCCGGTGGGAGGCTTTATGTTAGGAATATTGTAAAAGTGTCCAAAATATTTATTCTAAGTCTTAATATATCTTGCAGTGTACTTTATATGTTTTATATTTGTAAGTGTGTTTGTGTTTGTAATGGGCTTGTTAGGGGCCCAATAAGCTTAAATACCTCTCAAGGTATTTAAGCTTAAACCCTAACACTCATTAATTGAAGTTTCCATTTTGCAAAAATCTCACGTATTCAACACTAAACCTCTAAAAGCATACCATCCACATTCTACGAATGTTTAATCAGTTGAAGTGTTCTTGGATAATCTGGAATTACAAGTGGTATCAGAGCAAGCGTGTAGGTGAGGAAACTTCATTCCAAGTTCTTTAACATCGTCAATATAAGTTATTGGATTTTTTAACTTTCGTTTAAAAGCTCAGTATCGTGGGTTTAAGTCTTTTTCTGAGATAGTTCTGCAACTAAGACGGCTGGTTGGTTTCTACATGTTCTGAGAATTTCAGAATCAGTTTCTGTCAATTTGTGTCAAACTTCTGGATTTCTGCTGGAGAAACTGAAGAACAGCTTTGTGGTTTAGCCTGATTTTGAGATTGCGAACGACACTTGAGTTGGATTTGAATTCGCCAATTCTAAATTTGCGATTCAGTTTCACGAATTCAAGTTTAGGACCGACCGTGAATTGAAGGAATCAAGTCAACCCGTGAAATATCTCTTCAATTTTTGCGAACCAAAGTTTACGAATCAAGAAATACACACTGCCTCATTTTGCGAACTCTCTGATAACGTTTTTGCGAATTCTTGAAAGTTGCCAACCAGTAAAGATAGTATTTTGCGAATCCAGTCAAAGAATTTTGCGAACTTCAACTCCGCAGAATTTTGCGAATCCAGTAGAAGAATTGTGCGAATTTCGTTGCCCGCAGAATTTCACGAATCCAGTCGAAGATCTCTTGCGAACTCCAATCTCGTTCGAAGAATTTTTGCGAACCTCAACTTTCGGTAGAAATTCGCGGACTTTTTCACACTTTTGCGAATTTATCTCATTTTGCGAATTGGGACAGTTGTACATGTCACTGGACATTTCGCGAATCCTTCATTAGTTTGCGAATCAGTACAATCTTGCGGTTTGCGAACCTTTGTCATTTTGCGAACTCCATCAACACACATCGCAATCCTCACATAGTGAAATCCACGAATCTGAACAAAATTCCACAAACTAATTTTCAAGTCAAAGTCAAACTCTAAAGATTTAGACTTTGAACCAATTTCATTTCAAATCAACTTTTCCTCACATTACACGTTAACGATCATATCCAAAACACAAGCAATGGATTCTTTCAGTATGGGAAATGATGTTAGACCTCCCATCGTCCAACATGGAGAATACGCAGTCTGGAAGAGAAGGTTCATCAACTTCGTAGAAAGCAAGGACAACTCAGAGAACCTTCTGGAATCTATTTACAATGGACCTACACAGTATTGGACCATAATTCCCGCCACTACTGACACCACTCCTGCAAGAGAGGAGCAGGGGATCTTAAAAACTGCTGACCAATGCAGTGATGAAGAAAAACTGCGACTTAAGGCAGACAAAGTGGCGAAATCATACATGATGCAAGCCATTCCCAATGACATTTTGATGCAACTCGAATGTGGTGATAGTGCAAAAGAAATGTGGGATGCTCTTCGAATTATGATGCAGGGGACGGAAGTCAATACAATGGCAAGAATGGCGAACACACTCATCTCTTATGACCGCTTTCATGCTAACAAAGGGGAAACTCTCCAAGAAACCTTCCATCGATTTCTTGTTCTTCTAAACGAGCTAAAGATGAATGGAGTTACAAAAAGTGTAATGGAGATCAATATCAAATTCTTAGGATCACTTCATCCAGAATGGGAGGCTACTGCAATTATGATAAGACAAATGAACGACCTGACCAAAGTTAGCATTCATACATTATTCGACTACCTCAATCAACATTCCAATCATGTGGAGAAACGAAGGGAGGAAATCAAATCAATAGGAAGCGACTCACTTGCTCTTTTGACTGAACGATCATCAAGAAAACAACAAGGACAAAGAAATTATCCAGTCATCACAAGTTAAGGAGGGAGAAGACTCTGATTCTGATGACGAATCCAAGGATCTTACGAAACATGGAGACCAGGAAATTACCCTCAAAGATCTTGCTAAGCAACTTGCTCTGATCTCGAATTTCGTGCAGAAGAAATATTATAAGAAGACTGGTTCATCCTCCAATCGTCAAAGAACTTCCTCCAACTCTAAAGGAAAGACTCAGGATGAGGAAAACAACTCTGAAACTCCTCATCAAGGCGGCAAATGCTTCAACTGCGGTAAGAATGGACACTTTGCCAGAGAGTGCAGAATGCCCAAGAAAAAGGACGTTAACTATTACCGCCGAAAAGTTCAATTAGCTGAACAAAAAGAAAAAGGACTGGTATTAATGGCAGAAGAGGATCATTGGCTTGAAGATACCTCAGACAGCGATAATGAGAACGTAGCACTGATGGCCAAACTAGATGACGAAGAAGATGGAGCTGGAGCTGAAGGAAGCGGGTCAGACAAGGAAACCTCTAACAATTCAGACATAGTGGAGGTAAGTGAAGCAGATTATGATTCCTTACTTAAGATGAAAAATGAATTTTTATCCTTATATAATCTAACAAATTGGGGAAAAAGAAAATCAAAGAACTAGAAGCTAACTTAGAGAAGAATTTAGTAGTATTAGATAAGTTTAGATATGATTATGCATGTGAGAAGAATCGTGTAATTGTAGCAAATGAAAAAATTGCTAAGCTAGAAATACAAGTGCAAAAATCCGAAGCTAAAGCCAAGGATTTAGAAAAGGAAATGAAATCTCAAAGAGATCAGGCAATGGACGCTACAATTAAATATGACTTACTAAGTAAAGAACGGGAAAGACTGTACTCCAAAATAAAAAAATTGGAGGACGTTTTAACCCGACGAGATCAGTCAGAACAAACGATCTTCTTGAACAAACCAGCTAACGTTGATTTCTATAATCCCCATAAAGGACTAGATTTTGAAAACCCATGTAAGTTAAAACTAGGCATATCAAGTTCACCTTATCTATATGATCTCAAATTCATGCAGACAGGTTGTCTGGCAAATCTCATGCCTTTTGTCAGTGAAAATGAGACATCAACTCACAGTAAAACTCAATCATCATTTAACTACACATAATTAAATGATATTTATAAAGAAAGACGTTGTCCAGCAATAACAGAATCTGAGTCAAATATCCCACGTCCAAATGAAGGAGAAACCTCAGGTGTTTCGGAAAATACGGCACCGACGGTTACATATGCAACAGGATATATGCCTGATTGCATAAAGAAAATCAGTGATCTTCACTCCACTATCGAAAGCGAGAGAAAGTCATTTGGTGAAGAAAGGCAAAAACTTCTTCAGGAAATATCTTCACTTAAAGAAAAATTAAGATTACACACGATTTCATACACTTTAGTTTCGCATGACAAAATTTCCTGCACTAATACATTGAAATTTTCAGAACCCACCAAAGAGCCATTGAAGGGGCAAGTATGGGTTAAAAAGGAAGATCGAAGGAGAATAGTGATCTCAATACACCTTTTGTCATTGAGTATTTTCCTCCCAAAACTTTTGTACCTTCTTTATTTCGCCATGTATCAAAAAAATTGTCTTCTAAATCAAAAACAAAGCTTTCCGTGCATGACAATGTCACCAAGCAAAATCACAAAACAATTCCTAAAAACAAAAATACAAAGCCAAAACACGAATCAAAACCAAAAGCTATCAAAGAACATGTGCACAAATGGGTTCCAAAGCTTCAGACTGCAGGAACTCAAATCCCAACCCTAGAAATAATTAGAGACCCTGTGTCATCCACCAACAAAGGAAAATCTAGGGAGTCTAAACGGACTAATAAACATCATAGAGGTGGACCCATATTTCAATGGGTACCTAAAACCCTCTAGTTTTATATTGCAGGCCCTTCATGTGTGGTACTTAGATTCTGGTTGCTCCACACGCATGACTGGGACAAAGGAACTGTTGAGCAACTACGTTGATAGACCAGGAGGACTGGTACGCTTTGGCGATCTCATATGCAATCGACTCACAATTAAACAAGTCTTGTATGTTGAAGGACTGACACACAACCTCTTATCAATAGTACAGTTCAGTGATTTTGGACTCCAAGTTGTGTTTCTAAAGAAAACTTGCAAAATTCTCAATGCCAATGGTGAAGAACTTCTCACTGGAACTCGCAAGACAAATCTTTACACCATTGATATTAGAACTGTCAAACCAAAGACTGATATCTGCCTAATCTCCAAAGCAACTTCAACTCAAAATGACTTATGGCACCAACGGTCATCTCATCTTAACTTCAAGACCCTGAACAAGATGTCAACCAACAAATTGGCTATTGGACTCCCACCACTGAAGTACCAAAAAGAGCATATGTGCTCTGCTTGTGAGAAAGGTAAAATGAACAAAGCTTCACATCCTACAAAACACACAGCATCCACTCAACATCCTCTAGAGCTTTTACACATGGATTTGTGTGGCCCGATGCGAACTGAAAGCATAGGTGGAAAGCGGTATATGCTGGTTATCGTCGACGACTATTCCCGATATACTTGGGTACGCTTCTTACGAACTAAATCAGAGACAGTCGAACATGTTCCAAATCTAATCAGAACAACACAGAACCTACTCCAGCGCAGTGTTAAAATAGTTAGATCAGATAATGGAACAAAATTCAAGAATCAACTGCTCAGTGACTTCTACGAATCCATAGGGATTACTCAACAGTTTTCTGCTATCTACACACCTCAACAAAATGGGGTTGTCGAAAGGCAAAATCGAACACTCGTAGAGGCTGCCCGAACAATGATCATCCAACCATCACTACCTCATTTCCTTTGGGCTGAAGCAATGAATACTGCTTGCTATACGCAGAACCGCACAAACATCCATCTAAGATTTGGTAAGACGCCCTATGAACTCATAAATGGAAGATTGCCCAACATTACCCATTTTCGAATTTTTGGATGCAAGTGCTTCGTCGCCAACGACCGCGAAGACAAGTCCAAGCTTGATCCAAAAGCAACTGAAGGAATCTTCGTAGGCTACTCCGCACAATCTAAGGCGTACAGGATATTTCTCAGAGACAGAAGGATGATCATTGAAAGTATAATTGTCACTTTTGATGAGGAACTCAAACTTTCTACTGGCCATAGCAGTTTGGGACAAGTACCTAGAACACTCCACCTTATTCACTCTCACAAAGAAGAAGGAGAGTGTTCGAAAGATGCCGCTGAACGGAACTCTTCAGAACCAGAATCGGACAAAGATAATTTGAAGCCAGATCAACAAGCAACTGACAACTCTAGACAAAGCAAACCCCACATGCTTCACTCAACGAGCTCAAGAGGAACTGGATCTGGATCTACTTTTTGAACATATATATATCTCTCAAAATCAGACAAGACCATCCACCGATCCCTTTCCAAATACTGAATCCAGTCCTAGTTCGTCAACTCATGAGTCAGAACCTATTCCTAATCAGACAATTCCTCCCTCAGATGCAGAAGCCTCGACCCCTACAACTCTGACAACAATGCAGACAGAGGACTCTTCTTCAACTTCAGCCGGCAACACTACCGTGACTGCAATCGACTATCCACTAAGTGAGGAAGCGCAAATTGACGAAACGACATTACCCCACGAAAAGAAATGGGTTCGACATCACCCTACAGATCAAATAATAGGAGATCCCAATACAGGAGTAACGACTAGAAGATCACATTCAAATGAATGTAATTTCACCTGTTTCCTGAGCCAAACAGAACCTAAAAGAGCAGTTGACGCACTGCGGGATCCTAACTGGATAGTGGCTATGCAAGAGGAGATTAATCAATTCGAACGTCTCAAAGTCTGGACATTAGTTCCTCGTCCAAAAGGGAAGACTGTGATCGGAACAAAGTGGGTATTTAAAAACAAAAAGGATGAAGATGGTGTTGTAGTTCGAAACAAAGCCAGGATCGTTGCCAAGGGATATAATCAACAGGAAGGAATTGATTACGATGAAACGTTTGCCCCTGTAGCCAGAATCGAAGCTATTAGGTTATTCCTTGCATATGCAGCACACAAAGATTTACTGTCTATCAAATGGATGTAAAAACAGCCTTTCTGAACGGAATTCTGAAAGAAGAAGTGTATGTGTCACAGCCAGACGGATTTCTCAATGCTGCTCATCCTGACTTTGTTTACAAACTCGACAAATCACTGTACGGACTTAAACAAGCTCCAAGGGCATGGTATGAGGTGTTATCCGACTTCCTTATCTCCTCAGGTTTCACAAAAGGGAAAATTGACACTACACTGTTCGTGAAGAAAGATGGTGTTGATATCATGCTTGTGCAAATCTACGTGGATGATATCATTTTTGGCTCTACAAACCCTAAACTTTGTGAAGAATTTGGCATTCTGATGCAATCACAATTTGAAATGAGTATGATGGGAGAAATGTCATTCTTCCTCGGATTACAAATCAAACAACTTCAGGATGGGATTTTTATCAATCAATCAAAATACATCCACGATATTCTCAGAAAATATGAGATCGATAAGAGCAAATCCTCAAGCACACCAATGTCAACCTCATGTTGCCTCGTGCAGACCAGTTAGGTGAACCTGTAGATGTTACTCATTACAGAGGAATCATTGGATCACTGCTCTACCTCACTGCCAGTCGACCAGACATCTTATTCTCTACATGCCTCTGTGCTCGATTTCAAGCTAACCCCAAGGAGTCGCATCTTCATGCTGTCAAAAGAATCTTGAAGTATTTGAAAGGAACACCAGACCTTGGACTGTGGTATTCTAAGAACTCAAGTATGAAACTTAGGGTATTCTGACGCAGATTTTGCAGGATGCAGACTGGACAGGAAAAGCACTTCTGGACAGATCCAATTCCTAGGCGATAAACTTGTCTGTTGGGCCTCGAAGAAACAAAATTGTGTGTCAACTTCCACGGCGGAAGCAGAATACGTCGCTGCAGCAAGTTGTTGCTCACAAATTTTGTGGATCAGAACTCAGCTACGGGACTACGGGTTTGATCTAAATAGAATTCCTATTTACTGTGATTCCAAGAGTGCTATCGCAATTACATGTAACCCTGTTCATCACTCACACACTAAGCACATAGATCTTCGATATCACTTCATAAAGGATCATGTAGAAAGAGGCATAATAGAAATGTACTTTGTCAATACAGAGATTCAACTAGCCGACTTGCTTACAAAAGCATTGGATGAAAAACGCTTCCAATTCTTAGTTGCAAAGTTGGGAATGTTGAACCTCAATTTTTAATTTCGATTATGCCTTCCTACAGTTCACAATTTATCTATTTGCTATGTTTCACTTCTCTCTTATTCTGTGCGTGTTTATTATGATAATTAGTTAATTAGTTTTTTTTTAGTTTAACTTTTTAATTTTCAATAATTATTTCTTGTTTCCAATAAGTCGATGTAGCGCCAATGCTGATGGCGTTACATCGAGGGGGAGAACTGCTATATCCATGCATCGAGGGGGAGTAAGTGAATTCATCAATGCTATATCCATGCATCGAGGGGGAGTAAGTGAATTCATCAATCTTTCAATTCTTAAGGTAAGTGAATTCATCAATCATTCAATTCTTAAGATACTCGATAGGCATTGCATCTAGGGGGAGTTTTTCAACAAATACAAAAAATTATTCAAAACACGAACAACTCTCTCAAACGCATAAAACATTCATAATACGCAGATAAACTCTTAAAAACTCGCATGCCCGATTGAGACCCAAAGCAGAATAGCAAATAAAACAACGAATAAGCTCAAAAAAAAGGAAAATCTCAATAACCAGCATATCCAAATTATGCTCAAAGTTACGTCTTAACTCTGCCTGTTCCTCGAGCTTCTTCTCTTCTTCCTTCTTCTGCCAATTCATCTGTAAACGAGAAAAATAAGAGATGTGTTAGTTCTTAGATGTAAGGTACTTCAATGAGATTTGAGACATATCTATTTATAAACACGAAGGAAACTTACGTCATTTATTGTCCCGACATTAAGACGAATTTTTTACTAAGGTGACGATTTTTCTTCTCCAATTAGGATATCGTATCATAAAAATCGATCTTGAAAAACTCATAGATTTGATGATATCATAGTGATTGATCGAGCCAAATTGGTAGTATTTGGGTCATTACTAGATTTCTTGGTATCTTTGGTAAGTTGAAAATCTCGTATACTTACTTTTTCTTCCTAGGTCATTTTGCAAATCAATTAATTAAATTAAGTTCGCATACTTCACATTACAATATGTTTTGCGAACCAAATCTGCAGACCCGCAAAAGTACGCAAACTATACTAGTTTGCGAATCAAAAACTCAATTCGTAAAATCATAACTCGCAAAACTCTTAGTGAACAATTCGTGAAATCATAATCCGCGAACTTCGTGATAACTCATAGACATTTTGCGAATTCATTTTATTTCCAAATCTGAAAACCGTAAATTTTTAAATCTCCTTTCTTCTAGTTCGTCAAAGTTTTAAATTTCTGATTTGCGAACTGTTTATTCAAAACCTCACCAAGGGACAATTTGCGAACTCTCAGTGGGCCTCTTTCACAAAAATTTTCGCGGCCCAGTTTTAAACTATTTCCTTTCGCCCGCGAAATTTTCTTTATCTTCTTCGCGACTTCCCCAAATCAGATTTTACGAACCCTAAAATTCTCAAAAAACTCTCAAACGCGTCGAACTCAAATAGTTTATTGAATTTTCGTTGCTGTGCTTTCCGTCCACACCCACACGCTCACTGACTTCGTTGAGGTAAGGAAGAAACAGACCTTAAATTTTAATTTTTCGTGTGTTCTCTTTGTTTTTGCAGGGTCGACATCGGAAAAGAACAGGGAGTTCGTTTTTTTCAGTGTTTATTATGTTTAATCTTATGTGTTTTATACGGTTATCGTGAAATAAACTCGTACTTAGTTTAGATGATTATCGTGATAAATGAGTACGAACTGTGTAGACAAGATTTCTCAATGTCGAATTTGAAATCAATGTTCTGCTCAGTTCGTAGGGTTTTTTTCTGGGTTTTTATTCTTCAATTTCGTTTGAAATCAATGTTCTGCGAATAGGGTTTTTCTGGATTTTATTCAAAACTTACGTTTTTGATCTTTCTGTTCGTGATTCGCGAATTGAATATGTGTTTTTTGCGAATTCATTCGTAGAATAAGTTCGCAAAATGAATTCGTAAAATGTGTTCGTAAAGTGCTTTTACACTTTTAAATTGACCGATTGACCAACAAAATTTTACGAATCTAAATTCGCGAACTGCCTTCCCAGATGCAATTCGCGAACTAATGTTTCGCGGGTCGTGTTTAATTTTGTCAATTCGGGAACTGCCGAATTCGCAAATCTTTATTCGCGAAATTTTTTGTTTTATTTTTCGGACTTCGCGAACTGTCGATTCACACTTCGCCAAATTCTTTTCAAAATTCAAAATCGATTCGCGAAATTCCTTTGACAGACTCGCAAATTTCCAAATTCGCAAAATTTGTACCTCGCAAAACTTCCAATGTGCGAACTAATATTTCGAACTATACTTTACAAATTTGCGAATTGAATCTTCTCAATTTCAAACAAATTCGCAAAACGGACTTAGCGAACAATTTAAAACTTTCTTCACGG
Organism: Craterostigma plantagineum; assembly: GCA_027422505.1. Classification (NCBI taxonomy): domain Eukaryota; kingdom Viridiplantae; phylum Streptophyta; class Magnoliopsida; order Lamiales; family Linderniaceae; genus Craterostigma; species Craterostigma plantagineum. The sequence goes on along the minus strand of JAPQWV010000047.1, from coordinate 4,951,971 downwards.
ACCCGCACATCATCAAGTTCGCTATTCAAATTGCAATTCGCGAAAAACTTCAATTTCAAAACTAATTCGCAAAAACATATCTTGAAACTGTTTTGAAAGTCCATTTCAATTCGCGAAACTCACTTGATCAAAATTTTAAAACTTTACATTCGTGAAAAACACTTTAAAAAAAAAAATTTTTTTGGGCCGAACAGTTCTTCGTTATTTAAACAATTTTTTTTAAATACTTCATTCACAATTCGTTTTCTTTCTGAAGCGGTTTCGACAGAATGACTACTCCAGCAGATCTCGTCTACTCTACCTCCAAATGGACTGTGATCAAGGACAACAACTTTCAAATCGACTTGAATACTTTCAAGTGTAAGGAAGAGATCATACCATCCATCCTGAGAAACCACCATCTGGGATACGCCTTCTCTGCATCAGTTCCCGTACCTACAGTGTATCTCCAACAGTTCTGAGGAACGATGACTACCAAAATTTCGCCAGACAACACCACCTACTATGAAGCCAAAATCGCAAACGAGACTGTCAGAATCACAAAGGATTTCATACGACAAATTCTTCGGCTGCCAATTCAACCAGAATATGAAGAAGAGGCATTCGAGAATGAGATAATCGCAGATATGTTGAAAATGGGTTACTATAGCTCGCTCGAGTATGTTTCCCGTTTTCAACAATCTATGATTCCACACCCATGGCGAACCCTTTTCGCAATTGTCAACAAATGTTTTTCACCAAAGCACTCCGGATGGGACCGATGCAACATCACGATTCTCCGAATCTTTCACGGGATCGTCTTCAGGAGAGGATACGACTATGCCAAGCTTATAGGAATGGACCTGGACGATCAGCTTTATCAGAGATCAAAATCCAAATCGAAGAAGACACAGAATCTACCCTATCCCGGTGGTTTTCACTGATGATCCACCACTTTATGACTACAACACCGGGGATACCACCACGACCGCAAGAAGAGAACTACACCCCACCCAAACTCAAATTTCTTCAAAAAGGAAAAACGGATGAGAAATATTCACGAAAACCGATGCCCATACCACACGCTACCTTACTACTAGCCAACCCAGAAGACATTGAAAAATACTGCAAAGATTACAACATTCCACACCCCATGACTCAGGCCAACCCACCCGAGTCTAACCCAGGGGTTAGTGAGACTGAGAGAGTAGAAATGAGAGAGAGAGAGAACAAACAAGTGAGATACTGAGAGAAACCACAGAAACCGAATTTGTTCCACACACCACAGACTACATCTCAAGAAGCAATCCCTGACCAACAACCACCATCCTCTGAACAAACCCTACCTGAACAATCGCTCGAGGAACAACCACATGCCGAACGACTCGAACAACCACTAATAGATGTTCCCGAGACAACCACAACTGCACTAGCTCAGTCAGAAAAGGCCGGGTCACCCACTAGGATAGAAGACACCGACATTGACCCACCGGTGCACGAGCAACCCGAACCCGACCATTCGCTTGTCTCCCAACAGGCAAGTGTCTCAAAATCCTCAGAACCCCCCTTTTCACATTCGCCTTGGCTTCTGTGTCCATTCCACAGCAAATCATAACTATTCCCATGACACAGCCCGAGTCTCTGCCTGATCCTCAGGCGTCAACGTCCATAGAAGAGCCTCAGATCGAGGCCCTTCGAGGATTGGACGGAAGTCTCACCGATGATGATGACCTCAGCAGCTCATCATCAGAGGCCACCGACCAGAACCTAGTTCTGGACGTGTGCTAACGAGACGCCTTGGCGATCTCGGTGACAGTTCCACCCAAGCCCGTCACACTGACGTGGCCACAACGACCCGAGCACTATCTCCGAAAGATGTGTCGCAAGGAAAGGTCGGAAGACCCGTGGAAACTGAAGTCCATCCGACTTCGGTTGACAAGGGCCACCGTACAGAACCTAGTTCTGAACGTGTGATAACGGCAAATCCTAGAGGGGGAACAAAGTCCTCCGGAGAGAGCGGATCCTCAGTAGGTAGGCCTGGCGCCAATCTTCCGCCAGATCCCCCTGAAATTTCTTCCCAGCCACTGTGAGAGGAGATGTTGCTGCCAAACCTTGGCTTCTTCGGCCTTCGCGTTCGCCAGATCAGCCGCAGTTTACGCCTCCACCATGCCCGCAAAGACCTCATCCCACTCAGCCTTCTCCCCAGCACAAGAACTCTGGAGCTCCTCTTCGCGGTGCTTCAGGAGCGCCGCATGCTCCTCCCTCTCCTTCTCCAAGGAACTCCGCACCTCCTCCTTGTGCTGCTCCACGAGCTCAACCTCTCTCTCCATCCTTCCTTTCTCATCTTCGAACTTAACCGCAGCTTCCTCAGCTGCCTTTTCTTGTGCGTCCAGACTAGCCTGAACTTCCTACAGACATTTTTAGAGGGACCGGTTACATTCCTCCCACTCTTGAACGGATAAACTTCCAGACAATCGCGCGGTCACCAAGCTTATAACCTAGACGTAACAAAAGAAGTTCCCAATACAAGGAAAAAAACAAAAAACACTTCCCACGAGGATGGAGCCAGGAACACACCTTGAAAAGATGGTGGGCGAGTTCCGCCTCATTTTCCGCAGTGGACCTCTGAGAAATTGCCTCCTTATCCTCGGGAGGAACTATGCGTCGTCCCAGCATCTCCATCCCTCCCTTTTTCCAGCAGATCCCTAGAAAGGAGGATGTCGCCTTCTGGGGACTTCCCCGTGAAGCCTCCACCTGAGCCTCACCACCCTCACTCTCAGACATGGGCAACTTTTTCTTAGCTTTCTTAGCCGGCTTAGACAAGGTAGCAACCTTTCTCTTGGCCTTCGTAGGAGCGACTTCAGGAATCGTTGAGATCCCGAGATCCTTGGAAGAAGACAGAGGGAATTCCTCACGTATATCCCTAGCTCTGGGAACTCAGGGGAAGCTCTCTAGCTGCGATAGACGACTCAGCTCCGAGGAACAGTGGGGTATATTAAAGTTGATGTGGAATAAAATACTCTTTGAGTTAATGTGTCGAATTTGTAAAGTTGTAAATTATATGGTAATAAAAAATTGGAAAGAAAAGAATATTACAAAAATGATCTGTGAGTTTAGGACTTAGTTGTTGTCGGTTGGAGAAGAATTACTGCATTTTGAGTTTGGGAATGAGTTTGAGTTTGATAATGATTTTTTTGGTTGGAGATGGTCTTAGTGTGCTTGTATGGTAGATATATTTATATTAAGGAGGGTTTATTTAGTAAGTTTTATGTAAAAACTTATTTAATAGGTAAAAAATAAATTTCGTGTTTCGCTAATGAGTTTATAATAACTCATGCCTTCTATAAACTCGTGTATCAACATTTACAAGCACTTAGAATTGAAGCCACGCTATACTAAGATAGTGTGAAATTTCGTTCTTTGCCTAACATTGGCCCACTTAAGAGGGGAGAGATCTGCATAGTAAATAGTTGATGGGGTTTTATCCCTGAAACAAATTGGTTATAGGTGGAGTAGTCCGCTAGTCATTTTCTTTTCAATTATCCGATGTGGGACACATTAATTTGTTAGGGTTTCTAATTCTTAACAGGTAGCAACACGCTATGCATTAACAATTTGAGATAACATGGACAACTACAAAGATTTCTTCCTTAAGTATTCAATCACATTTGATGTAAATCTTGATTCTCCACTTGTTCGATATCTGGTGTGCTAGGCGTAGAGGAACCACACCAATCCATCCCGAACTTGGTGGTTAAACTCTTCTCAAATAATGAGACTATTTTCAGTTAATGATGTGAAGAAAACCCTAAACTGCAGTAAGCACGATTTGCAAAATTATCTAACCACCAATCCTTATTAGTACTCTCAATAGGGCGGGGCGGGCTTCACTTTTTCAAGCCCGCTAGGCCCGCGGCCCACGCGGGGCAGGGCAGTCCCCAGTTTTTTAGGTCCGCCCGCCCCGCCACTGGCCCGCCCCGCCAAATTGACAATACTAATCCTTATATCATAAATGGGCTTGGGCTGATTCATCATATGCCCAACGACTTTTGACCCACTGATGTTGACCCCGTCAACGCGAAAGCCGGCTTAAATAATATATATAACTGTGATGCGGGTTACGACCCTGATCAACAAGATTTATGGTCCGGGAATAAAGGTGAGGGCCGTTCGGATGAAATCGTGGTTGGAAACATAAAGAGAAAGAACGAGAAAGTAAAGGGACAGAGATTTACGTGGTTCGGATTCGGGTGAATCCTACGTCCACAGGCCGTCGGAGAATATTCACTATTAATCAAGGAAGTTACACACTCAATCTCACATTCGCTCATGTTTACAAGGTAAAGAGAAGACTAAGAGAGGAAGATAGAATACGTGGTGTGTTCTGGTGTGTTAGTGTGTGGGGGGGCGTGTAACTTATGGTGTAAAATCATGAAAGACCCTATTTATACTGTAGGGGTGGCTAGAGTCTCGTACTGCTCCCCCCCGTCAGGTCTCCCGGTCGCTTCCTTAGCTCTCCTGATTACTTCATTTGTTCCCTCCGGATAGCTCCGTAGCTTCCTGGGATATCTACCGCTCCTCCCAATATCACCTTCGTACATTGCCTCTAGTCGAGCCTCGCGCTTAGTCTTTCTTGGGCACCTCCTTTGGCCCTTCTGAATAGTTCCGTAGCTCTGCGGAATATCTCCCGAGCTAACACCTTCGTGCCTTGTCCTTGTCGAACCTTGTACCTAGTCCTTGCCTCCTTCAGACCCAACCTCCTACTCTGTTCTCTGTGGATTGTCAGGTCAGGAGGAATGCTGGATAGGTCACCTCTATCATCCAGTCCCCCTACTCTGAGTTGCAATATGCTAGGTATTGCAGCTCGGAGTATTATTAAGAAAGGATTCCTCTTCTTGTGTCCTTAAATTTCTTCTGTCATTTTCTCCCGTTGCCCATCCCAAACAGCTCAGGACTTCGCATGTTTGCTAGCCCGTAGTTGGGCCCTTGATCAGTAGACCAGGTTTTTACTTGTTGGCGGAAAACTGATCTTTGAAATCCTGATCAGATAGATCAGGTCCCCTTCACTAGCAAAAAGCTGGACTTGGAAATTCTGATCGTATAGATCAGGTATTTATGAATCGGACCAGATAACTCAAGTCTCTGTCTCTCAGTTAGATCTGGACTTAAAACGTCCGGATGGGGTGCGTCGGATCTTTGCTTGCTTAGCATGGAGCGGGACTTAGAACCTCGAGTAAATGAATAGCTCAGCCAACTGCTTCGCCATATGGCCCACTTGTTGCTCCAATTTCTTCATAGAGGCGTCGGTGTTCTGGGAACGTACTTCTATGTACTCCTCCATCTTAGTCATTCGACTCTCATGGGCTTGAGTGGTGTTGCTGAAATTTGTGAGGAGCGTCTTCATCATATCCTTTATCTCCCTCATATCATTGGATCCCGACCCTGCGGACGCATTCTGATACGGACGTGATGTTCCTCCTTGGAAACCAGATGGTTTAGGTTGGAATCCTGGTGACCCTTGCCCATGGTGGTTTTTGTTCCCATACGCCAGATTTGGATGCGCTCGAGGTTGAAAACTCCGCTGGCCTTGGTAATTCCCCATATAGTCCACGTGCTCTAATGACCGCCCTAATTGGCACTCTGAGGTCTCATGAGCTGCGCCACAAATCTCGCACTGTGGTGTGTATGGCTTCTGAGGTCGTGGGGTCGTCATCACGGCATGCACGGGCTGTGTTTGCCCGGCCTTTGGAAGTAGTGTGTTGATCACCGTCTGGAGCTGGGAATTAGTAGTGGCAATCTGTTATTGCAGTGCCTCGAACTTGGCATTTGAAGCGGTCTCCTCGCTCACGAGCGTGATCATTGAGGCCCTCGTGAAATCGATTGATCATGGTGGCCTTCGACATCCCGTGTTGTGGGAATTTCTTCAACAGTGACTTGTACCTCTCCCACACCTCGTGAAGATTCTCTGAATCCTTCTGGTGAAAAGGGAGATCTCCGTCTTCAACCTTAACACCTTTGACAATGGGAAGTAATGGCCGATGAATGCTGCCTGCAGCTCTTCCCACGTAGTGATTGATCTGGGCGGTAACATCTCCAACCAATCCTTCGCCATGTATTTGAGTGAGAATGGAAACAACATCAGCTTGATAGCGTCGCTCGGGACCCCATTAATCTTGATGGTGTCTGTTATTGTCAGAAAAGCCTTCAGGTGGGAGTATGGATCATCATTAGGGTTCCCCTCAAATTGGGCCGTCTGAAAGATCATTTGAAGCCAAGCATGCTTCAACTCGAAATTATTGTTCTCGATCGGTGGAATCACAATCGCTGATTGTACCGCCGAGGGAGGCGCTCTTGAGTAGATCTTGTAGAGATTGTTCCTCTTCTTGGTCTTGGTGGACGGGCACTCTGCGGTCTGCCATCTCGACTTCTGTCTCTCGATTGTCTATGGACGTCTCTGTTCGAGAATTTTCTGCTGACTCCTGAGAGTTGTCCTCTGAGTAGCTAACCAGCGCTTCCTGATAGTTGCTAGCCGTGCCTTCAGAATTGTATCTGAGTTGCCTTCGTAACTTTTGCTCGAAATCTGGATCTCCTTCAACAATGGGACCTGATGGGTGGCTTTGGGTCATCCACTGTCAAACAATACCTTCAATGAGTGGAAGCGAAATTAGTGAAGGAATGATGGTTAATTTGAAGGAATAAAGCTAATAAAAATTACTTGAAAACACCAACGAGTGAACAAAGAACGAAGAACTAACTTACTCCACTTGAACACTTAAAACGCAAATAATTGACACGAAAATTTAACAAATAAACGTGGCTAAAGTACCGAACTACTGTTTTCCTAATATCAATTATATTCCCGGGCAATGGCGCCAAAAACTTGATCGCGTGCGTGTACTTTAATATATTAAACAGATGTTCATACAAATACGTCAAGTAATAATTAAAACGAATATGTTATAACAAGTACCACGCGCGATAGGCAGTGTACCTATCGTTTGTAGAATAGCTATAACGAATATCCAAGTATCGAACACGAAGAATAAATTGATTACTAGTATTGACATATCGACTCGATATTTAAACTAAATAAAATAGCAGGATTTGTTTATGCTACGGACAAATTTAGCAGAGCAACCTAAAGGATTGGAAGACTAAGGAAGTACAACTAGAAATAACACGAGTGACTTAAGATGACAAATATGTGTTCGGGATTCGAATCCCGCTGGGTGTTGTCGGCTAAGGCTACGGAATATCGCTCCTACGTGATTATCGACTGAATCGCAGTAATTTCCTACCCACTCACGGATTTGCTGTCGCCCTAAACGCTCGTGGGAATCTAAGTTTAGCAATTACTAGACGGCGAGGATCGAGTATTTGCTGTCGCCCTATACTTGAATCCTAACGTCTACGAATGGCCTAGTAGCTGTCGCCGTAAACGATGTACCACACATTTATATCAACACATAGACATATTGAGACAAAGAAACAATATCATAGAACGATAAATAGTCGAATACACGTGTTCACGATTATCCTACGCCTTAACTACGACATAACCCAACGTTCATCTACTCCCAAACACATAAGAGGATTAGCTACTCATATTAGACAAAACAACAACGAGATTCAAAGGAAATGAGGGTAGATAACTCATTAAATCTTCCCTAAGAAGTGAGTATGGCGTTTCTGAGGTGGATCTCTCGTTCCTCGATCAAATGAGCGTGGCTGTGTTGTTGGATCGTCCCTTACGTGTCTCCGAATGAAAGAGCAGCTTCTAGTGTTCTTCCTCCTCTCATTTTCTCTAAGTTTTCGTCTCTATGGGGTTCTCCTTGAGTTCTGAGATGAACTCCCCTTTTATGCTTCGAATTTGGGTCATAACCCTGAATTTGGCACGTTCACGGCCACTTAACGGGCCCTCACGGCCGTGACATATGCATTTAGGCTGACTTTTCGTCTTTCTTAAACCCTTCACGGCCTCGTGCATGAGGTGTCACGGCGGCTTAAACCCTAAAACTTGACTTTTTGGCGTGAGTCACGGCCTCTTGAATTTGGTAGTCACGGCCGTGACTATTAACAGATTTGGCAACTTGATACACTGCCCTCGTTCACGGCTTGTTGCATAAGGTGTCACGGCCGTGACTCTTAACAGCGAAGATTCTTGCCATTCTGTCGTTGTTCACGGCCGTGAACGGTTGTTGGAAGCTTTCTTCTTCATCCCTTTTCGTCATTTTCGCATCGTTTTCATTCCTCTTCGCCCGATAACCGTCGACCGTTCGAAGGTCCTATTATATTTAAAGGAGTGTAAATAGAGGCATGAAATGCAGGGAATGACCAAAAATACTCTATTATAACCCAATAAATTTAACAATAAACGTATTAAAATACGTTTATCAAACCTCCCCACACTTAAGCTTTTGCTTGTCCTCAAGCAAATTAGAAGCAAGAAAGGTAGATAGGCATGACCATTCACAATTTACCAACGCAGATGGAAAGCACAAAATGAAACCAAGCAAGCAATTATTGGACACTGCAACAATAATCTGCAATTATCGACACGAATTTCCTTCGCACTACTAATCGAGATCCATACCTTGCAGGTATTCACTCAAATCACTTAGTGTATAGGCTAATAAATCGATGAATCGCTCAATTCATGCAATAATCTAGTCTATACCATATGCTTGCGAGTCAATCGCACGTCTACTACTTAAAGCAGTAAGCATGAATCAGAAGGTCTTTTTCGGGTTAAACGGGATCAGATAGTAATGAGGTGGTAGTGGAATCACTTATAAGTAGCTGGCGTGTCGGTCTTCGTGTCATTGTCTAAAGCGCGCCAAGAATTAGCCTTTCTGGTTACGCCGTCTTCATATTCCTCTTATTTCTGCTGCGTTCCACTAAGCCTTTCTTCTCCCACGTCTCCAAATGAGAGATGATGTAAAATTCACGAGACTGGAAGATTATCGAGGAAAGGTTCTTTTCTTTTCTTCACAGCAGCTTATTCTCCTCATGCTTCACTTCCACAAAAATATATAAATTTTTTCTTTTCTTTTCTTTTTCTTCTCTCTTCTTCTTCTTCTCTTCTTCTTCTTCTTCTTCTTCTTCTTCTTCTTCTTCTTTTTTAAGACAAAGTGTTCGCATTCCGGCGGGCCGTCATCTCTGCGCCTTTGTCTTGACATTTGACCTTCACTTCCGCTACTCGGGTTCAGATGATCTCTGGAGGCTTATTTAGGTCAGAGGGTTACGAAATACGAGGTTTGAGAAATAAAAATACTTAGGCTCAAAGTGGTTAATTACAGTGATCAGGCATGATCGGGAACTTTGGCCGTGGACTTATTTCCTAATGCCTTCATCATATTCATACAAAACACACACTAAAGCAATTTCAATGCGTATCAAACGAGCAAGTTCTAGAGAGACGTAAATTATGCACTACTCACAACCAAGAAAAATGAGCAAAAGCTCGTCAGCTCAAACTCTCACAACGGAACATGGGTTATGTGTGTGAATCTTTCAAACACTATATCTATTCATGCTGAAAAGATTAAATCACTGATGCATGTCTTTATCGCTCAGTAGACTCCCTAGTATGCAATCCAACTTCGAGATGAACGCAAACAATCATGCCAGACTTCTATAGATTTAATAGCCACAACACATCATAAAATAATTCACGTAAATTTCAACAAAATTCCCAAACAAAATTCCCCCTCCCCACACTTAAGATGCACGTTGTCCTCAACGTGTAAAATAAATAAAAGGAAAGTAAAAGAAGTTGAGAAGAATGTGACTCCCCTAAAAAAAATGGCGTGGTCTTGCCTCGAGCATTTGATGTAGTTGGACATGGTTGTTTCAACTGATTTTGAAATATTTTGAGTCGTAGTCTGAATTCGTGTCATGTTTCCTGAAAACACTCAAAAGAAAATTAAACGCACAGAGGAAATAATAAAAGATAACAAAATAATTCATAGCCATCACAAGTAACATGATTACTAGACCAACACAAAAGAGTACTAATAGAAAAACATAACAAAATAAACGACACTAAGATGGGGGTGGGGGCGATGGTGGCTGCGGCCGAAGGTGAGCCATCGATTCTTGAGCAAGCCGAACTGACTCCTGTGTATGCTTCATCGCGTTCTCCATGGCTTGAAGCGCCAGCTCGTATCGGTGTTGCTCTTCGCGATAGCGTCGGTGGGCTTCTTCGTTTCGACGCTCATACTCGTCCTGGCGGCGCGGTGTCTCCTCATCGCGTCGTAGGGCCTCCTCATTGTAGCGTAGCATTCCTGACGCAGGTGTGAAGCTCTGCGGCTGACGCGTAAGGAGCGACACCTGACGACTCACCCTCGTGATAGCCGGAGGAATGGGAAGGTCCGGCAATGTCGGGGTGAACTGGGAATGGCCCCACGCCCTCGATAGCTAGTGGCTCGGGGACTTCGTCGCCCAGGTCCGTCTGCCCGCGATAGACCTCGTGCCAGACGTAAACCTTGTTTGAGCGGGACCAATTGGGTGCTTTGATCAGCATCTTCATCTTCAACATCATCTCTTCGTTCACCGATTTCGTCCACCCACTATCGTCATCTGTGGTGGATTTGCTGGCCACAGGTTAAGCCCCTTGATAACCTTCGTAACAAATGGCCCCACTGCGACCTTCCCGTGACTACGAACATCTGCTTGGGCCGCAAAGGTGTGTTTCAGGGCCATCCCTAAGTGCACCTGTTGGCCGCGCTGCATCCTGGCTAAGTAGAATAGGTCGCGAAGGCCAATCGCGCCGTGCGAGTCGCCCCTTGGTGTGAGCGGGGTCGTCAGGAGATGGTGAATGTAGCACAATCCTGGACTCCTGAGCGACGAGGCCTTCGATGTCTTGACACTGAATGGTGGCTCGCCAGGTCGTGTAATCTCAGCCCAGCAGGCCTGTCGAAACTCTGGGCCTTCAAGATAGTCTTTGTAGTACAAATCTTGTAAAGGTCCTCGGTTCCCGAAGAATGGCACCGGTGCTCCAATTGCCTGGAAGATGTCGCCTATGTCCACCGTGTGCTCCGTGTTAAATGCCCGAAATGTCATCTTGTTCACGCCGAATTCTTCGTGGGCGAAGGTGGAAAGGAACTCCAGGGTCAGCTCCTTGTACGCCGGCTCGTCGATGTGAAAGAATTCGAGCCATCCGCTGAGAGACACGTACCCGGCCACTTGCTGGTCCATGTGAGCGTGTCATGATCAATCTGATCTGTCGGGATGAACTGCATATCCTTTAGCCGATTATATCTGACCTGGTGTGTCTCATCGTCAAACTGCCGCATAGAATCTAGCAGTGGCGTCGCGTCTTGGCGTTGACGTGGACGATTCGTTGATGCAGCTGAGCGGCTTTTACCCATAGTATCTAGAAGTCCTAATATTAGTTGGCGAGGAAAAAGATAATCGACACAGCTCGACTCGACCAACGTAGCGACAAAAATGATAATTATAAAACAAGAAATATACAAATTCAAAGCGGCATTTTGTCGAACACATAATAGACGAGCTAAAATACTCCTTCTAATTGCAATAATCGATTAACCGAGCACATTCTTTGACTTTAAACGATGAAGCAACGGTAAATTATCCAAGAGACGCAACCAATTTCGCACGATTTTTCGGAGATCCCCAAAATATGCAATTAGGGTTTATGATCCCAAATGGAAAATTGATGGACGAAATTAACAAATTAAGCAAACCCACCATGTACATAGCATAAATCTAATCACGAAAGAGCAAAAACAACACTATATTCGACCTAGTCTTGGAGATCGCCCCTAATTCGAAAGTTGGGAAAAAGAAAATCCATACCTTTTGATTTTATCGAAATTAAAAGTTGGGTATGTGTTCGTTCGTGGGGTGGCCGGATAATGTCGACGGTGCGGCGGCGCGGCACTCGGTGGCGAATTGTTTTGAGTGATTTAGGTCGTGAGAGAGAGAGGGTGAAGGAGACGAAGATTGTGATTGAAATGAGTTTAAAAAGGCTGAAATCGCACTCTTCACGGCCGTGAATTTCAATCACAGGCCGTGAATAGAAGCAGTGAGCTCATTTTGTGTAAAGTCACGGCCGTGACTCATGTGTCATGGGCCGTGACTGCGGACAGTACGTTAAGCCCGCTTATGTCACGGCCGTGACTCCTGAGACACGGGCCGTGACAACCTAAGTATTTTTATTTATTTTATTTTTATTTTTTTCTTGTTTATATATATATATATATATATATATATTTATTTTATTTATTTATTTATTTATTTTATAATAGCCCATGTTAGTCACGGCCGTGAATTCCTAGCCACAAGCCGTGACTCTCGGCAGTGGCTTTGTTGCCATGTTCATGGCCGTGAACCGTAAGGTTAGAAGCCGTGAACCCTTGCAGTGGGTATTGTCCAGCCAAGTCGCGGCCATGACTTGTGAGTCATGGACCGTGACTTCATCTTTTCTTTTTTTGTTTTTAAGTATTATGATTATTATAATTTGATATATATATATATATTACTATGATTAGCACGCAATTGACGATTTTTTCGAGAACGATGTGCGCGAGGAAAAATCTGATAATCGACAAAGGAAATATCACTTTCTTACGCGGCGTCAAATCCTCAAGTAAAAAATTCGTCTATATCATTTAATGGATTTGTCGGGTATGATAATGATATTTTTGTGCCATTCATGCCTATAAATAGACATTGGTAGAACAACACAATATCATCATCTACCATAAATCCCACATCTTCAGCAAACTTATTTTCGAATTCTGGGTTAGCTAGCCACTATGAATTGGGGACAGCAGTAAGGCCGTGACAATGAGAGTGAAGAGTATGCAAGGATTCGTCATAATTTAGATATGCTATCACTCTACCTTGCTCTTCTCTTGGGTTTGTTTGGAGTTTTACTTGCTTTCGTGTGTTGGGTTCTCACAAGGTGTACTTGTAAGTAACCCGCCCTTATGAAGTAAAAACTATTGTTCTGTCTTTTGTGTTATTCGCAGTTTTAATTGCTTTTGTGTTGGACCTTCACACGTTGTAATGGCATTGTAACCATCCTTTATGAAGTAAAACTATCGTTACTATCTCGTCCTTAGATTCTGCGTTGTGACCATCCTCAATATTCGCAATAATTTTTTAAATGTTATTATTATTATTATTGTTTTATTTAATTTAATATATATAGTTTTAGATTATTAAATCTTTTTTATATAATGCCTAAAACATAAATGGAAATACCTGGGTTGCCTCCCAAGAAGCGCTTCTTTTAACGTCTCAGCCTGACGTACCTCCTATGCTCTTATGCTGGCTGGAAGTCGAGGTATAATACCTCCTTGTCGCTCAAGTCTTCCTCGCCTCCATGGTAATGCTTCAATCGATGTCCGTTCACCTTGAAAGCACCATTCCCATACCTGAAATCTCAACAGTACCGTATGAGTAAACACGAGTAACAGTGAACGGTCTCGACCAACGTGATCTAAAGCCTAAGTCGAGAATTAATAGGAGGACTTGATCCCCTTCCTGAAATTCTCGTCTGTGCCTAATTTTTCTGTCATGGTAGGCCTTCGAGCGCTCCTTATACATTCTAGCGTTATCATAAGATGATAAACGCCACTCGTCTAGCTCATTAATTTGGAGTTGCCGCTTTCCACCGGCTTTCCCCAAATCCATGTCCAATGACTTGATTGCCCAATAGGCTTTATGTTCGATTTCTACGGGGAGGTGGCATGCCTTCCCGTATACCAATCTATATGGTGTAGTGCCTATTGGTGTCTTATACGAAGTCCTATACGCCCATAGTGCATCATTAAGCTTATTCGCCCACTCCTTACGGTTCACATCTATAGTTTTCTCAAGGATACGTTTTAACTCGTGGTTCACTACTTCTACCTGACCGCTAGCCTGAGGGTGATACGGGGTGGATAAGCTGTGTCTAACACCATAATGCTCTAGTGTACGTGCAAATTGGGTGTTGCAGAAATGAGTGCCTCTATCGCTAATGATGCATCTAGGTGCCCCAAATCGTGAAAATAGTGCTCGTAAAAATCGAACAACAACCCTAACATCATTCGTGGGTAAAGCCTGCGCCTCGCCCACTTAGACACATAGTCTACAGCGACCAGAATATATTTATTATTATATGAGCTACGGAAGGGACCCATAAAATCTATACCCCATACGTAAAAAATCTCACATACTAAGATGAAGTTTTGAGGCAGCCGCACCACCGCGCGCCCCCAACCACCACCGCACACACGCCGCCACACACACCGCCGGCCCGCCGCCGCAGCCACCGCCTCGGCCCCGACCCTTGGTATCCTCTTCTGGCCCTTTTTAGTTTTTTATCTAACCGTATTTTCGTATCCGTGTGTAGATTTTTTTAGATGGATCGTGGTGGTGGCCGACGTGGTTCTCGTGAATCGAGGGCCAGCAAAGGAAAGCAAGTCGTTGGTAGATGACTACCAACAATATGACCCGAACGAGTTCTTGGATATCGCCGACGTGCTCGGCGGCGACTTAAACGAGGACGTTGCCGGGTTCGAACCGTTGCCGGGAGCAAGCTCGCATGCCGCGCAACATACGGAGGCGGAGGAGGAAGCGCCTACGCAAACCGGCGCCGCCCGACGGTTACAGTCGGACATCTTCGCGGTACACTACAGGAAGGTACCTACTAGTATAGTTAATCAATTTAAACCTATTTGTAATTACTGTGGTAAGGAGTATAATTTTAGAAAGGGGGCGGATATGGGTCAATGACTTCCCATCTCCGTTCGAAACACCCGACTAAGTTAGGGGTAGCACAAAACCAACAGCAAATGTTTGGTGGAACGGACTCGTCCGCGTCGGGACCGGCGGTCGGGAGAGGAAGCGCAACGTCGTTGTTTCATTACAACGAGGACGTTGCGCGACGGGAGCTTGCCAAGTTCGTAGCCGCGAAGAACCTTCCATTTCGATTTGCCGACGATCCGATCTACGAGCATTGGATCAAGACCACGTACAACCCTCCGGCGAAGAAGGTTTCGAGGAGCACCCTGACGCGGGATACTAGAAAGACAGTACTCGCGCTCAAGCGCGACTTAGTAGCTTTATTAGGTAGTTTAGGAACTAACGTGTCGATTTGCTCTGATATATGGAGCAATCATTGGCAACGTTCCTCATACATGGGCGTGACGTGTCACTGGGTCGACGACTCGTGGATGATACAAAAGCGTTTGATCGCATATAGGGAGTTCGATGAAGTGCACACCGCGCAAAACATTGCCATCAAGCTTAGGACGATCTTATCAGAGTATAGGATAGTCAACAAAGTCTTTTCAGTATCGTTCGACAATGCGAGCGCTAACAACGCGAGCATTGAACGGTTGAAGGAGTATTGTCAGCCGTCAGTCGGAGGATGATTTTTCCACGTGCGTTGTTTTTGCCACATACTTAACCTTTGTGTGCAAAACGCATTAGTTAGTTTTAAGGAGCAGGTCCAGCCTATACGCTACGCAATCAACTACCTGATGCGGCACCCGTCTTTGTGGAAGAAGTTGAAGCGTTTCTGTGCTAGAGAGGATGTAGCAGCCAAGAAGTTTAGTTAGTTTAGACGTACCAACCAGGTGGAATTCCACCTACAAGTTGTTGTACAGTTCGATGGAATATCGGACACAGCTGTGCGACTTCTTTGCCGAAAACAGAGTGTTGCCGTACATTTTAGTTCCAGAGATGAGGGACCCGTGCAACAGTTTATGTGAGATACTTCAAGTATTTCACAATGCCACTGAGGCGATGTCGGGTTCATATTACCCGACTTCCATACTTGCGTTAGATCATTGCGTTAAAGTCGCAATTATACTCGACGGGCTTCGGTTTGATCAGTAGTCGGCGAGGCCGTTGGCAACATGACTACTAAGTGGCTCAAATATTTTTTTGAGTTACCAGATATCTTTATTATAGCGAAGATATTGGATCCGAGATGGCGTTTAGATGGTACGGGTAGACTACTAGAATGCTACTATACGAAGGTATCGTCGGGCAGGGTAGTCGATAGCATTTATTGGCAGAGCGTACTCGAACGAGCGCATGGCTCTTTGAAGGAGCTCTTTAAAGAGTATAAGCCCGATTTTGGCCACGACTCGTCTCGATCGGGATCGGGGCGGGGTCAATCTACTTCTACTAGTGGTCAATCTTCATGATTAGCTGACTACTACGACATCCTCAACGCAAACAAGCGTCCAAGGTCCCCCCAAAACCCCTACATAGAAGTCGATAACTTTATGTCGATGACTTTCGAGTTCGAGGACGAAGATGAGTTCAACGTTCTTAGATGGTGGTCGAGGGTGTCGCCAACGTATCCAACGTTGGCGAGGATCGCTCGGGAGATCCTTGCCATCCCGGTCTCGACCGTCGCGATGGAGCATGCTTTTAGCATGGGCGGTTTGACCTTGAGCGAGAAGCGTTCGAACTTGAGTGTCGACAACCTTGAGTACCAATGTCTTCTCGACGACTGGACTCGAGCCGAGTATCGCACCCAAGATGAGCGTGCCAGCGACTCGCCCGACGACCTTTACGAGGACACCACCGGCACGGAGACGAGCGGCGGCAACGGCGGCGGCGACGGCGAGGATTATTAGAGGCATTCGGCGAGGTGTGGACTCGACATCAACAAACAAGCCCGAAAAAAGATAAGTATTCAAGTCTCATATTTTTTTTTGCATTCAATAAGTACTATGTTTATATTGCTAACTAATGAATTATTATTTTCAGGTACGAATTTATTTGAACAAGCCTAACGTAACGACGAAGCCCGAAAAAGATAAGTATCCAACTCTTATATTTTTTTGCGTACAAATATTTATTATGTTTATTGGCTAACTAATGAATTGTTATTTTTCAGGTACTAATTGATTTGAACAAGCCTATTACGACGAAGCCCGAAAAAAGATAAGTAAATATTAATATAATTGCTTCTTTCTTGTTCTTCTTCTAATTAAACTTATAATGTAAATCATGTTTATGTATTTTTTTACAGGGAAGAAGATTATGAAGAAAGAGGGGTTTCGGTAAGTGCAAGTGAGTTAGCAACGCGTGATCTCTGGATGCTTTGACGGATCATAATCAAGGATGATTCGTCAAGGCTCCAGAGATCATACGCTGCTTTCTCGCCTACACTTGCGGAAGCCCGACCGAAAAGTCGACGACTGATTTAATTTACATATATGTATGTATTGTATTGTAATTGATTACTAAAAATTTTGTTATACAAGTTCTTTGTAAAATGTAAAATGTAATTTTTTTGTAATTGTCTTGCAAATTATATAGTAGATTTCGATACATAATTCGATTCGACCAAATAAATATATCAAACTTTATTCAAATCCCAAGAATTAAAAAAAAAATTTGGCGGTTTTAACCGCCGGTTACGTTAACCGGCGGTTTGTCAACCGGCGGTTGGTCTAACCGTCAACCGGGGGCGGCTAACCGGCAACCGTCCCCGGCCGGTTAGACGGCGGTTAGTCCAATGGACTACCCGCCAACCGTCGGTTAAGGTTAACCAGCGGTTGGGCAAGTCTAGTGGTGGGGTCGTCATCACGGCACGCACGGGCTGTGTTTGCCCGGCCTTTAGAAGTAGTGTGTTGATCACCGTCTGGAGCTGGGAATTAGTAGTGGCAATCTGTTGTTGCAGCGCCTCGAACTTGGCAGTTGTAGCGGTCTCCTCGCTCACCCCAAACACTCCTGGAGTCTTTATCCTCGTATTGCCTCTCATAAAGTTGTTCCTTGAGTCGTCTTCGATTAGATTCCAGGCGTCTGTGGCATTGAGCTTCACGAGTCCTCCTCCCGCGGCTCCGTCTAGCATATGAACGGTTTGATCATTGAGGCCCTCGTGAAATCGATTGATCATGGCGGCCTTCGACATCCCGTGTTGTGGGCATTTCTTCAACAGTGACTTGTACCTCTCCCACACCTCATAAAGATTCTCTGAATCCTTCGAAAAAGGGAGATCTCCGTCTTCAACCTTAACACCTTTAATAATGGGAAGTAATGGCCGATGAATGCTGCCCGCAGCTCTTCCCACGTAGTGATTGATCTGGGCGGTAGCATCTCCAACCAATCCTTCGCCATGTATTTGAGTGAGAATGGAAACAACATCAGCTTCATAGCATCGCTCGGGACCCCATTAATCTTGATGGTGTCTGTTAATGTCAGAAAAGCCTTCAGGTGGGAGTATGGATCATCAACAGGGTTCCCCTCAAATTATCCTCTGTGTAGCTAACCAGTGCTTCCTGATAGTTGCTAGTCGTGCCTTAAGAATTGTATCTGAGTTGCCTTCGTAACTTTCGCTCGAAATCTAGATCTCCTTCAACAATGGGACCTGATGGGTGGCTTCGGGTCATCCACTATCAAACAGTACCTTCAATGAGTGGAAGCAAAATTAGTGAAGGAATGATGGTTAATTTGAAGGAATAAAGCTAATAAAAATTACTTGGAAATACCAACGAGTGAACAAAGAACGAAGAACTAACTTACTCCACTTGAACACTTAAAACGCAAATAATTGACACGAAAATTTAACAAATAAACGTGGCTAAAGTACCGAACTACGGTGTTCCTAATATCAATTTTATTCCCCGGCAACGGCGCCAAAAACTTGACTGCGTGCGTGTACTTTAATATATTAAACAGATGTTCATGCAAATACGTCAAGTAATAATTAAAATGAATATGTTATAACTAGTACCACGCGCGATAGGCAGTGTACCTATCGTTTGTAGAATAGCTATAGCGAATATCCGAGTATCGAACACGAGGAATAAATTGATTACTAGTATTGACCTATCGACTCGATATTAACCTAAATAAAATAGCAGGATTTGTTTATGCTATGGACAAATTTAGCAGAGCAACCTAAAGGATTTGAAGACTAAGGAAGTACAACTAGAAATAACACGAGTGACTTAAGATGACAAATATGTGGTCGGGATTCGAATCCCGCTGGGTGCTGTCGGCTAAGGCTATGGAATATCGCTCCTATGTGATTATCGACTAAATCACAGTAATTTCCTACCCACTCACGGATTTGCTGTCGCCCTAAACGCTCGTGGGAATCTAAGTTTAGCAATTACTAGACGGCGAGGATCGAGTATTTGCTGTCGCTATATACTTGAATCCTAACGTCTACGAATGGCCTAGTCGTTATTTAGCTATCGCCCTAAACGATATACCCCACATTTATATCAACATAGACCATATTGAAACAAAGAAGCAATATCATAGAACGATAAATAGTCGAATACACGTGTTCACGGTTATCCTACGCCTTAACTACGACATAACCCAACGTTCATCTACTCCCAAACACATAAGAGGATTAGCTACTCATATTAGACAAAACAAGAATGAGATTCAAAGGAAACGAGGGTAGAGAACTCATTAAATCTTCCCTAAGAAGTGAGTATGGCATTTCTGAGGTGGATCTCTCGTTCCTCGATCAAATGGGCGTGGCTGCGTTGTTGGATCGTCCCTTACGTGTCTCCAAATGAAAGAGCAGTTTCTAGTGTTCTTCCTCCTCTCATTTTCTCTAAGTTTTCGTCTCTATGGGGTTCTCCTTGAGTTCTGAGATGAACTTCCCTTTTGTGCTTCGAATTTGGGCCATAACCCTGAAATTTGGCACGTTCACAGCCACTTAACGGGCCCTCACGGCCATGACATATGCATTTAGGCTGACTTTTCGTCTTTCTTAAACCCTTCACGGCCGCGTGCATGAGGTGTCACGGCCGTGACGGCGGCTTAAACCCTAAAACTTGACTTTCTGGCGTGAGTCACGACCTCTTGCATTTGGTAGTGACGACCGTGACTATTAACAGATTTGCCAACTTGATACACTGCCCTCGTTCACGGCTTGTTGCATAAGGTGTCACGGCCGTGACTCTTAACAGCGAAGATTCTTGCCATTCGGTCGTTGTTCACGGCCACGTGCATGCTTGTTCACGGCCGTGAACGGTTGATGGAAGCTTTATTCTTCATCCTTTTTGCGTCGTTTTCGCGTCTTTTTCGTTCCTTTCGCCCGATAACCGTTCGAAGGTCCTATTATATTTCAATGAGTGTAAATAGAGGCATGAAATGCAGGAAATGACCAAAAATACTCTATTATAACCCAATAAATATAACAATAAACGTATTAAAATACGTTTATCAAGCATTCAGGCTTGTGGGTGAGGACTAACCTGGAATCCAAATAGCTGACCTGGAATTCCATGGATTCTGATAAGACAGATCAGGTCTTCGTTCGTCAGCTCAAAGTTGGGCTCTCGATCGAATAGATTAGGACTCTTTGTCGATGGAGAGCTGATGTATGACTCCTGCTTCATGAGCTATGTCTTCGTATGTTAGCATGGAAGGTGGGTCACCATGTTGTGGACTTTGTCCGTCTCCCTTGATAAGTTGGATGTTCGCTCTGCTGGCCAAATTTCTACTCATGGCTCGTCTCAAGGAGCTATCCGAGCTGTTGAAGCGTATGGACACCACGACATGCGGTTGAATGTTGAGTTAGCAAGCATGCAGCAAAACAGAGCAGCACATCGAGTGCAAGGCTGCAAATCTGTTGGTGAAGGATCAAGCCAGGCTGGAGCGTTCGAAATAAGAGTCATAGAGGCGGCACGGAGACTTCGCTGCTAGATCTGAACTTCATCCCGAATGAAGCCAATGTAACTATCTGCCTTAGTTTGAGGGGAATTCTGTCTCAACTTCCAGCTCTCCAAGTCTCTGTGATCCCTTCCTATCAGGGCTAGCCTTGAAGCTTTCTTGAGCCCGTTTTCCAGTGGCTAAACTTCAGCGAACTGGTAAGCCGGTGCTTCAAGAACACCGGTCCCTCCACCAACTCCAGTGTTCTACAGATGATGTAGGATCTCAGCTCCTCTTGCTATCTGCTTGTCTATCTTTTTGCTTGTCTTGCATGCCAGATTGGAGCTGGACCGAGGTGTCCTGATGAAATATGTCGGGTCTTAAAACGTCGGAATAGAATTAGACTCAAATACCCAAACAGATAACTCGGGACTCCCCGTGCCAGCGCGGAGCTGGACTTAGATATCCCAATCCAGATGGATTGGGCTTCCTGTACTAGCGCGGAGCTAGACTTAGATTTCCCAAACACGTAGGTTGAACATTTTGGTGCCAGCACGGAGCTGGACTTGGATATCCCAACAATTAGGTTGGGTCTTCTAGTGCCAGTGCGGAGCTGGACTTAGATATCCCGAGCAGACAGGTCGAGTTTCCAACACGGAGCTGGGCTTAGATATCATAACGATTATGTTGGATCTTTGAGTGCCAGCACGGAGCTGGACTTTGATATCCCCATCCAGATGGATTAGGTTTCCTATGCTAGCACAGAGCTAGACTTATATTCACAACCACGTAGGTTGGGTATTCTGGTGCTAGCGTGGACTTTGATATCCCCATCCAGATGAGGTTTCCTATGCTAGCACAGAGCTAGACTTATATTCACAACCACGTAGGTTGGGTATTCTGGTGCTAGCGCGGAGCTGGACTTAGATGTCCTAATCCAGATAAATTGGGTTTCCTGTGCTAACGCAGAGCTAGACTTATATATCCCAAACACATTGGTTTGGGTATTCTGATACCAGCGCGGAGCTGGACTTGGATGTCCCAATCCAGATAGATTAGGTTTCCTGTGCCAGCGTAGAGCTGGACTTAGATATCCCAAAGTTAGGTGGGGTATTTATGTGCCAGTCCGGAACTGGACTTAGATAGATACCCCAACAGTTTGGTTGGGTCTTCTGTGCCAGCATAGAGCTGGACTTAGATTTCTCAACAGTTAAGTTGGGCCTTTAGGTGCCAGCCCGGAGCTGGACTTAGATACCCTAACAGTTAGGTTGGGTCTTTGGGCACCAGGCAACATTAATGGCACTTGCATCGTGCTAGCTACCCTATTTGTTACCTGTGCTCCTTTTGGCACCCTTCTCATGGTGCGGGAGCTGGGAGATCTGTGTCGGCTTCTGGCGACCTGTCATTAGTCGTCTGGAGGTCCATACAAGACAGATGATCCGGAAACCTGCGCCAGAAAGCTAGTCGAAGTATCAATGCTATGAAGTTAGCATTACCTGGACAGGTTAGGGCTTATTGCCTTCTGTTTTGTAGTCTTGGGACTTGTCATCGGCAGATCCGTAGATCAATAGTAAACGCCGGAAAGTTTCCGCCTGGGTTAGGCCAGGTCTTATGATATTTGTCTCCAGCTTAGGCGGC
Source organism: Craterostigma plantagineum (assembly GCA_027422505.1). Lineage (NCBI taxonomy): Eukaryota > Viridiplantae > Streptophyta > Magnoliopsida > Lamiales > Linderniaceae > Craterostigma > Craterostigma plantagineum. The sequence goes on along the minus strand of JAPQWV010000047.1, from coordinate 4,929,753 downwards.
ATCCCCTCCTCATGCACTTTTCTTCTGACATTCTGATGCAATCACATCCAAACATTCGCCTGAATGGTTATTGGTAGATTTAAACACGTACCTACAAGATGACCGTCTAGACTGGACTTGGTGCTCATCGTTTTTGTTGCCGATTTCGAGGCTCGTCTTCACCAGGTCCGTAGGTCAACCGCGGAAGTTCCCACCTGGAGATAGGCTGGGGTCTACGAGCCTCATTTTCAGCTTGGGGTTGAGCCTGAACTTAGAAGAGCCAAGTGCAGCCGATCTTGCTGCCAAGGAGAATGAGCTTGCAGCTTTGAATGGGAGGTCCAGCGGGAAGCGTGGGCGCGGCTTGAGGACTATTCCTCTTGGTAAAGGATTTCTAGTCCGGTTAAGCTAACAATGGCGTGAGGACTATTTGAAGGACACCCTGTCTCGGATGGACTTTGCGCCTTGCATGCAGCACTATTTCTTGGGAGGCTTTGCTGTCAAGCGAGAGCCCACTTCTGCTCTGGAAGGGGCTATGGCGGCTATGAGTGTTCCTATGGCCCTTAAAGTGGATCCTGAGGCTGCTCCTAATCTCAGCTTTTGGCTCATCGAAGTGCCATGCTGCTCTCCTACTTTGCTGGAGATCTCGCCCGAGATTCTCATGGAGCAGCTTTTCGGGTTGGAGCAACAAGAGCTTTCTGCTGCTTCTGAGGTTCCAGATTCGACGGACGTTTCCCATGTTCCACCTCCTTGAGCTGGTAATCGTTTTTCTTTTCGGACCGTTTATGTTGCTTGATCGACACGTGGTGTGTGAATGAAAAGTGCGACAAGTAATAATTAAAACGAATACCTAATTACTATCACCAACATGCGATAGGCAGTGGACCTATCGTGTGTAGTGCAGTAAAGTGAGTAGACGAGTATCGAACACAAAGAATAAATCAAGTACTAGTAGTGACCTATCGACTCGATATTTAGCCTAAATAAAATACGCAGATGGTGTTACGGACTATCCTAACAGATTACTCCTAAATCAACGAGAGACTAAAAGAATATGCCTAAAATGGTGAAAAACTTTCAGATAATAGAGATGTGCTCGGGATTCGAATCCCGCTAGGTAGTATCGGTTAAGACAATGAATTCTCGCTCCTACGTGATTCTGACTAGATCGCAGTAATTTCCTACCCGCTCACGAGTTTGCTGTCGCCCTAAACGCTCGTGGGGATCTAAGGTTCAGTAATTATTTAAGGCGAGGATCGAGTATTTGCTTTCGCCCTATACTCGAATCCTATCTTCTACGAATGGACTAATCGTTGTTTACTGTCGCCCTAAACGATTTTCCACACGATCACTTTAACACATAGACATATTAAAGCGACGAAATAATTTTATAGACAGATAAAAAGTCATAAACACGAGTCACGATTAAACATATGTCTTAATTAAGAAATATCCTAGCGTTCATCTAATCCCAAACACGTAGGGGATTTAGCTATGCATAATTGACGGGAAAACAATGAAACAAATAAGAAACGAAGAAGAAGAACTCATGATCTTGAACACTGATGATCTGGGATGGTGGCACGGATGAATCTTCGTTCTGCGTTCAATTTGGCATGATTGCGTCGGTGATCCGTCTCTCGCGCTTCTCCAATGGAATTCTGCATTTATGGCGTCTGTAATTCGTCTCTTATGAGTCAGGGTTGATATCTGGTGAGAATCCCCTTTTTGAGTCGAATTTGGGCTTTTATAGGTATTTTCATAACGGTCACGGCCTGGGACATGGGCCGGCACGGCCGTGACCATCGCCGACTCAACTCGCTCAACTCTCTGCCAAGTGTCACGGCCAAGTGCACTGCTCGTCACGGCCGTGACCATCTCTTTGATTAGCCTCTGCCCCTTATCACGGCCGCGTGCACTAGGTGTCACGGCCGTGACCTTCGCCAGTTTTCACTGTCTTCATGCCGTTTTGTCCCGTCTTCGCTTCTTTTCGCCCGAAACTCGTCCTGAACTCCTTCAATATAAAAATAAGTGTAAATATGGCGAATAAACACATAAAATGATTGCTAGAGCTCTATTATATCCCAATTAAATACTAAGATAAACGCATTGAAATACGTTTATCAAACCCCCCACACTTAAGCATTTGCTTGTCCTCAAGTAAATTACAAGTCAGAGAAGGCAAAAAATCAAGATGACGGCACGATTGTTCGCTAATTTATCATCAAAGCTAGAAAGCACAAAACAGAATCAAGCAAACAATCATGGACATCGCACTAATGACTTGCACTTGTCGACCTAAACTTCCTTCGCACTGCCAATCGAGACTTATACCTCACAAGGATTCGCTCAAAATCACTCAGTGTATAGGCTAACATATAGTGAATGGTTGAATTCGTGCACTAGTCCCACCCCTTACCATAAACTTGCAAGCTAATCGCATCTCTGCTATTTTAAGTGGCAAGCATAAATCTGAGGGTCTTTTCGGGGGGAAGCGGGTCGAGTAATCATGAAGTGACAAGCATGTATAGTGAACACGTAATCTTAGAGCTAGGATACGTAAGCAAAAAATATCAAAGAACATAGCATGATCAAACAGACAGTCACACGTTCCAACGTAAGACTCAACGTTCTCGCTCTGAAATCCTAGACTTTTCTGCCCGACCCTCTCGACTCAGTTCCCTTTCATTTGTTGCCCTTTCACTTTAGTTACGCTCTACTTTTGTGCACTGCCCTTATTCCCTAAAAACATCAAGGTTCGGCTTTTGTCGCAAAGAATACAGTGTCACAGCGAATGCCGTGTACCTAGGGATACTTATTACCGAAACCTATATCTTGCCAAAGGGTTATGGGCAGGCGTATGCAAGGGATCGGGTCATTTCAGAAAACGGTCAAGTAAGGCACGAGTCATTTCATGAATAGCAGAGAAACATCAAATCATACACTGAAATAGTAACTCTCAAGTTCGACTTCTGCTCTATTCTAAACAACTCAGGTTCATCTCTGGAGGCTTATTCGGGTTGTCAGTGGCTTCTATAACATACGAGATAAGCAACGAATAGGCTCAGGCTCAAAGTGGCTAACTAATGGGATTAGTCATGGTTGAGAAATCTGGCCCTGGACTTAATTCCTATGCCCTCATCATGTTCACACTAACGCACCAAAACAGTTTCAACACGTATCAGACAGACAAGTTCTAGAGAGACACAGACTAGGCACGTCACACAACCAATAAAAATGAGCATAGGCTCGTCAGGCTCAAACTCTCACAACGTAACAGGGTATGTGTACGAGTCCCTCAAAACAGTGCTATATCGATTCAGGCAAACACGATTCAATCAGTCATGCATATCCTAATTGCTCACAAAATTTCATAAAATGCAGACCAACTCGAGATAAGCACAAACAATCATGCCTAAATTCAGTAATTCATGCCTTTCCAATGAACTTAACGACTTACGAGCACGTCAAAAAAATTTATGCATGCTTAACTAAATTCCCCTCCCCACACTTAAGTCTGACGTTGTCCTCAACGTAAAAATTATAAAAGGAAGGGAAAAGTAGAAATGGGACTCCCCTGACGAATTAATGACGTGGTCGTGAAGTAGTCGTGACCGAACGCGTGAAGGTCGTGTCGTAACTCGTTACGCGTATCCCGACCTAGCTAAGAAGAGCAATAGACGGAAAAAAGAAAGTAGAATCGTCATTGATAAACTATAAACATAGTTATAAGCATCAAAGTTAGAACACAATAGGGATAAACACACGCGACCACCCATGCTAACAAAAAGAAAAGGGAAAAAGTCACTAAGGTTCTGGTGGTGGCGGTGGCGATGGTTGTCTTGGGCGAAGGAGGGGCATCGACTGCTGGGAGTACTTGAGCGCGGTGTCCATGGCTTGCAGCGCCTGGTTGTAGCGGTCGAGCTCTTTCTGGTACCGATGGTGGGCTTCCTCGTTCCGTCGCTCGTACTCCTCCTGTCGGTGCCGAGTTTCTTCGTTATACCGCCTGGCTTCCTCGTCCCGCTGCAGCGCGTCGGCGTTCATGCGTCATGTCATGGCGCAGCACTTCGAGGTCCGCTGTCGACGCATAGGGGGCGACGTCGGATGACTCGCCATGGTGGTAACCAGAGGAGTGGGAGGACCCGGCGGTCGTGTCTGTCTCCACTGGGTAAGGGCCATCGAGGTAGAGCTGGTCGGCGGGGACGTCGACGTGGTCCGTCTGACCACGATACATCTCGTGCCAGACGTACACCTTGTTCGTGCGAGTCCAGGTGGGCGCCTTCACGAGCATCTTCATCTTCACAAGCATCTCCTCGTTCAAGGGGTTGCGCCCGCCGACTATCTCCATCTCGGGTGCGTTCGCTGGACAAAAGCATAGTCCCCGAACGACCTTAGTGATGAGTGCTCCTACGGCGATCTTTCCATGGCTTCTTGCTTCCGTCTGAGCACTGAAGGCGTGGGCCACTGCCAGTCCCAAATGGACTCGTTCGCCTCGCTGCAGCTTAGTCAGGTAAAAAAGGTCACGGAGGGTGATCGCTCCGTGCGATTCGCCCCTCGGTGTGAGCGAGGTCGTGAGGAGGCGGTGGATGTAGCGCAGTCCTGGGCTCCTGAGCGCGGACGCCTTCGATGTCTTCGGGCTGAATTCTGCTTCGCCTGGTCGAGCGATGTCAGCCCAGCAACCCTGTCGACCTCCCGGTTGATCAAAGTAGATCGCGTAGGATCGGTGCGGGTGTGGCTCTGGTACTCCAAGTGCATGGCATAGGTTGTCGGCCGTCACTATGTGCTCTTCATTGAATACCATGAATTTGAGTGTGCGGTCGCCGTATTCATCGAAGGAGTAGGTGGAAAGGAACTCCAAGGTGAGTTCCTTGTATGCCTGTTCATCAATGCCGACGAAAGTGGTCCATCCACTGAGCGAGAGGTACTGCGCGACCTGCTGATCGATGTGGTGCTTCGCCAGCGTATCGAAGTCGATCTGGTCCATGAAGATGAACTCCATCCCCTTTAGCCTCTTGTAGCGTGCAGTCTGAGCCTCGTCATTGAATTGACCCATGGCTTCTAGCAGTGTCGGCGGGGGTCCGCGTCGCCTTTGACGAACGGGCAAACGCGAGGCGGGGTCACGCGAGGCTGAGGAGCGACTTTTACCTATAGTACCTGTAAGAAAAGTGTGAGCTCAAAGAAATGACAAGTAAATGCAAGCAGTTCGACTCGACCAAAATAGCGACAAAAGACACATAGTATTCAAGAACACATGAAAAACTCAATGTGGCATTTTGTCGAACACGTGGCGTGCAACCGAAATCACTCAACCTAAATCCAAAATTGAACAAGCAAACATACCCACATAAGTCATATCATTGATTAAAGCTAATTAACACCCTAAAAGCTATGAATTTTGCCAATTGATTCTCAAAAATTCCCAGTTTTCGAAATTGGGATTCTCCGTCCAAAACTCGAAATTAATAAACGAAATCACAAATTAAGCATAACCTAGATGTTATTAGCATGTATATCATCATAAAAGAGCATGAAGAACATGAAATTGAGTTCAATTTTTTAAAAGCCCCAAACTTGCAATTAGGGTTCTTCGTCGAAATTCGAATTGCAACCTCAAAATCACGTAATCTAGCAAGTCTGTAGCAAATATGGCACATAGTGAACGAAGACTAGCATCCTCATACCCGACAATTAGCAATTGTGAACGAAAATTTCAAATTGGAAGTAAGTAGGGCAAAAATTCATACCTTTTGATCTTAATCGCGTTAAATAGAGGGTGCGTTGGTTGGTTACTGTTCGATCGTCGGTGTTGCGGGTTGATGGTCGGAATTGGTGGTCGAAGTTGGTGATTTTTAGGGTGGTGGTGGTGGAAGAAGAAGAAGAAATCGCGAGAGGGGAGAAAGAGAGAAGAAAAGGGAAGAAAAAGGGTATTTTAACCTAATTTCGGGGGCGTCACGGCCGTGACATGCTAGTCACACGGCCGTGACGCAAGGCAGTGCGTGCCTCTGTACGTGGTCACGACCGTGACCTATAAAGGTCTTGGTCGTCACATGAGGCAGCGAAGGTCTGCGGTTTGTCACGGTCGTGACGCTCGAGTCACTGGCCGTGACACAATCGGGAATTTTTTTTATTCCCGTGGATGTCACGGCCGTGATGGCTTAAGCCATTGGCCGTGACAAGAGGCAGAGGGGGCCTCTTGGGTACGTCACGGCCGTGACACTTATGTGTCTGGCCGTGACAGTGGGCAGTGTGCATATGTGGGTATGTCACGGCCGTGACAGCTTAAGCCGTTGGCTGTGACCGCTTTTTTTTTAAGGTACTGGCTAAGACATAAATGAAAATACATGGGTTGCCTCCCAAGAAGCGCTTACTTTTTACCATCGTCAGCCGGACGTCTTTTTGTTTGGCTCAAGTCTGGAAGTCCAGGTATAGCACTTCCTGTTCGCTCACGTCTTCCTCGCCTGCGTGATAGTGCTTCAACCTGTGGCCGTTCACCTTGAAGGTACCCTGCTCCATGCCTGAAATCTCAACAGTACCATAAGGGAAAACACGGGTAACGTTGAAAGGACCTGACCAACGTGATCTAAGTTTGCCAGGAAATAGCCTAAGTCGAGAGTTAAAAAGAAGGACTTGGTCTCCTTCCTGAAACTCTCGTCTCTGCCTAATTTTCCTATCATGGTAAGCTTTCGAACATTCCTTATACATGCGAGCGTTACCGTAGGCCGACAAACGCCACTCGTCTAACTCGTTAATTTGGAGTTGTCGCTTTCCATCGGCGTCCCCCAAATCAAAATTTAAAGACTTAATTGCCCAATAGGCCTTATGCTCTGGACATGCCTTCCCATAAACTAGTCTATATGGTGTAGTGCCTATAGGTGTCTTGTATGCAGTCCTATATGCCCAAAGTGCATCGTTCAGCTTATTTGCCCACTCCCTATGGCTCCCTTCTATGGTCTTCTCTATGATGCGTTTCAGCTCACGATTTACTACCTCGACTTGACCGCTAGCTTGGGGGTGATATGGGATGGATAAGCTGTGTCTAACACTGTAACGTTCTAACGTGCGTGCAAACTGGGTGTTACAAAAATGTGTACCCCTATCGCTAATAATGCACCCAGGCGCCCCAAAACGTGAAAATAATGCTCGTAAAAATCTAACGACTGCCCTAGCGTCGTTCGTAGGTAAAGCTTGCGCCCCGGCACACTTGGTCATAATCGACAGCAACTAGGATATACTTATTATTATAAGAGCTAGGGAACGGACCCATAAAATCTATACCCCATACGTCAAAAATCTCACAAACTAAGATGAAGTTTTGGGGCATTTCGTCGCATTTAGAGATATTACCTGCGCGTTGACACTGATCACAAGTGTCAACGTACCTTTGGGCATCCTTGAAGATCGTGGGCCAGTAGAATCCGCTTTCTAACACCTTCTGAGCGGTTCTGTTGGCTGCGTAGTGCCCTCCGATCGGTCCGTTGTGGCAATGCCTAAGGATCTGCGTCGTCTCTGGAGCAGCCATGCATCGTCGTATCACCTGGTCGCACATCGTATGAAAAGATATGGGTCTTCCCAAAAGTAGTACCTCAAATCAGAAAAGAATTTCTTATTTTGCTGACTGGTGTACTCCTTTGGTAGGACCCTCGCAACAAGATAGTTAGCGTAATCTGCAAACCATGGGGTATCGTCACTTACCACCTGTATTGAGTAAAGATGCTCGTCTGGGAACCTATCTTGTATCGGCCTTCCATCCTTGTGGTATATTTCAGACTCCTCCAGTCGAGAGAGGTGATCCGCCGCTAGGTTCTCCGCACTCTTCTTGTCCCGGATCTCTATATCGAACTCTTGCAGTAGTAGGATCCATTTGATTAGCCGTGGCTTCGCATCGGGCTTTGCTAACAAGTACTTAAGAGCAGAATGGTAAAAAAACAATAACTTTGGATAGGATAAGATATGACCTGAACTTGTCAAAAGCAAATACGACGGCCAACAGCTCCTTTTCAGTGGTCGTGTAATTGGCCTGGGCTGCGTCTAACGTCTTACGCGTGTAGTAGATCAGCCTGAAATGGTTGTCCTTACGCTGCCCTAGCACGGCCCCAACTGCATAGTCACTAGCATCGCACATTAGTTCAAAGGGCAGCCCCCAATCGGGGGCGACCATAATAGGTGCTGCGATAAGAAACTCCTTAAGCAAATTAAAAGCATGCAAACATTCATCATTAAATTCAAACGGGGCATCTTTTCCTAGCAACCTAGACATGGGTCTTGCGATCTTAGAAAATTCTTTAATAAACCTACGATAAAACCCCACATGTCCTAGAAAGCTCCTAATCGACCTCACGTTCGAGGGTACGGGCAGTTTTTCTATCATTTCCAACTTAGCTCGGTCCACTTTGATTCCTTTAGAGGAAATCATATGGCCTAGAACTATGCCCTCTCGAACCATGAAGTGGCACTTTTCCCAATTAAGTGCCAAGTTTGTTTCATCGCATCGTGCGAGTACGAGTTTCAGATTGGATACACATACATCAAACGACGAACCGAACACAGAAAAGTCATCCATAAATACCTCCATTACCTCACCTACCAGTTCGTCGAATATGTCCATCATGCATCGCTGGAAGGTGGCTGGGGCATTGCAGAGACCGAATGGCATCCTTCGGTATGCGAACGTCCCGAACGGGCACGTGAATGTGGTCTTCTCTTGGTCTTCTGGCGCGATGGGAATCTGCAAGTATCCAGACAAGCCATCAAGAAAACAATAGAATGAGTGACCGGCTAACTTTTCTAACATCTGATCAATAAACGGTAAAGGAAAGTGATCCTTTCTCGCTGCATCATTCAACTTCATGTAGTCGATGCAGACGCGCCATCCTGTCACGGTCCTCATCAGGATCAGTTCGTTCTTGTCGTTGGTGATGACCGTCATGCCTCCCTTCTTTGAGACCACTTGGATCGGGCTGACCCACGCGCTGTCTGAAATGGGATAAATCATCCCCGCGTCTAGCAGTTTGATCACCTCCTTCTTTACCACGTCCTTCATATTGGGGTTGAGGCGCCTTTGGCATTTCGCGACCGGCTTGAAATCGTCCTCCATCAGGATCTTGTGCGTGCAGTAGCTCAGGTTGATACCCCTTATGTCGGATATCTTCCATGCCAAAGCCTTTTTGTGCGCCTTCAACACGTCTAGGAGCTGGTCCTTCTGTCCATCGTCGAGGCTCAACGAGATGATGACTGGCAGCCCTCCATTGCTGCTAAGGAACGCGTACTCGAGGTGGTCGGGCAGCGGCTTCAACTCTAGGACTGGTGGCTCCTCGACCGAGCTCTTTTCCTTGTCCTCTACGCTGCTCTCATCGATGGCTATGATGGGCTCGTCGACTTCCTCCCCACACTCGTTGACTGCCATAATCATTCTGGTATCCTCCTCTCAGAACCTGTGATAGACCTTGCACTGAAAAGAGAAAGTCGTGCTCAAAAGCATCTAAGTAGTAACACTTATCGTCATGCTCATCACTTTTTTTCATCGAATCCGCCATACTAAATGTGACTTTTTCTCCATCTACTGTCAAAGTCAATGTACCATTCCTAACATCTATCATGGTTTCTCATGTGGCTAAGAATGGTCTACCTAATATCAACGGGACATTATCATCCTCCTCCATGTCTAAAATAACGAAATCAGCAGGAATTACGAACTTATCTACTTTAACTAAAACGTCCCCGATAACACCTCGAGGATACTTCAACGATCTATCGGCTAATTGCAAGCTCATCCTAGTGGGTCGTGGCTCACCTAATCCTAAGCGCTTAAAGATGGAATATGGCATTAAATTAATGCTAGCACCTAGGTCAGCTAACGCACGTTCAACAACTAAATCTCATATAAGACAGGGAATAGTAAAACTCCCTAGGTCCTTAAGCTTCTTAGGGATCTTGCTTAGAAGTATCGTCGAGTACTCCCCTCGCAGGCATACGGTGGAGACGTGTTCGAGCTTCCTTCTGTTCGTCAGCAGGTCCTTCAAGAACTTGGCGAAGCTGGACATCTGTGTAATATCATCAACAAAAGGTAAGTTAATATACAATTCCTTACACATACCCATAAATTTACCGAACTGTGCCTCGTCCTTGTCCTTCTTTAGTCGAGCCGGGTAAGGACTCTTCGGCTGGTATGGCTTCACCGGTGGCTGCTCGATTTCCTTCGCCTTTTCCTTCTCGAGTTTGACCTTCTCCTTCTCGGCTTCGGCCTTCTCGACATCGCCGCCTCTGATCTCCTCCACTTCGGCTCTCGAAGTTGGCGTTCTCCTTGGCCTTCTTTTTGGCGGGCACTTCTTGCAGTTCTCACCCATTCCTCAGCGTCACCGCCTTGCAGTACTCCTTTGGATTCAGTTCAGTGTAGCTTGGGAGTGAGCCCTGAGTACGCCCCGCCAATTGCTTTGCCATCTGGCCCACCTGTTGCTCCAGCTTCTTGAGTGAGGCGTCCGTGTTCGCACGTCGTTTGACTCTATGTATTCCTCCATCTTCGTCATTCGGATCTCATGGGCTGCGGTGGTGCTGCTGAAATTCGTGAGGAGCGCCTTCATCATATCCTTCATCTTCTTCATGTCGTCGGATCCTCCTGCGGGCGCGTTCTGGTACTGGCGTGGCGCCCCCGTTTTGGAAACCAGACGGCCTAGGCTGAAATCCAGGCGGTCCTTGCTCCTGGTGGTTCTGATTCCCGTACGCCAGATTTGGGTGCGCTCGGGGTTGGAAACTTCGCTGGCCACCTTGGTAGTTGCCCATATAGTCTACGTGCTCCAGCGATTGCCCAAGGTGGCATTCCGATGTCTCATGAGTTGCGCCACAGATCCCGCACAATGGCACGTACGGCGTGTGCTGCGTCGGTGCGGTGGTTGTCACGGCGTTCACGAGCTGAGTCAGCCCGGACTTCGGGAGTAGTGCGCCGATGACTGTCTGCAACTGAGAGTTCGTCGCAGCGATCTGTTGCTGAAGCACCTCGAATTTGGCATTCATGGCCGTCTCCTCGCTCACTCCAAATACGTCTGTTGTCTTCATCCTGGTATTGCCCCTCATGAAGCTATTCCTCGAGTAGTCCTCAATCAGATTCCATGCGTCGGTGGCATTGAGCTTCACGAGTCCTCCTCCTATGGCTCCGTCTAACATATGGACAGTCAGGTCATTAAGCCCCTCATGAAATCGGTTGATCTGGGCTGCCTTCGACATCCCGTGCTGTGGGCATATCTTCAATAGCGCCTTGTATCGCTCCCAAACCTCGTAGAGGTTTTCTGAATCCTTCTAATGAAACATGGAGATCTCTGTTTTTAGTCTGAGCACCTTCGACAGTGGAAAGTAGTGGTTGATGAAGGCGGCTCACATCTCCTCCAAGGTAGTGATCGATTTGGGCGGCAACATATCTAACCAGTCATTTGCCCTGAACTTGAGCGAAAATGAGAATAGCATCAGCTTGATCGCATCGCCCGAGACCCCGTTGATCTTGATGGTGTCGGTGACCGTCAAGAACGCCTTCAGATGGGAGTAGGGATCGTGTCGGGATTGCCCTCGAACTGGGCCGTCTGAAAGATCATCTGAAGCCAGGAGTGCTTCAGCTCGAAATTGTTGTTCTCAATCGACGGGATGACAATCGCCGACACAGTACCACCTAGCGCAGTATTCTTGAGGAGATCCTGTAGTGATGGCTCCTTCTCTGGAACATGATGGACGGGTACTCGGTGGTCCGCCATCGTTACTTCCTGTTTGGGCTGTCTACGGATGCCTCTACACGAGAGTTTTGGGTCGACTCCTACGAACTATCCTCTGAATAGCTAACTAGATGGTCCTGAGAGCTAGTGGAAGCTCCTTCGGTGTCGTACTTAAGTTGCCTTCATAACTTCCGCTCGAAATCTGCGTCTGTTTCAACAATGGGACCCGTTGGATGGCTTCGGGTCATTCACTGCTGAATCGTACCTTCAAAAAGTGCGAACAAAAATTAGCAACGAAATAAACAAATACGTCGAACAGATTACGAGACTAATAGTGACGTAGGAAAACGAATAACGCAAATAACACAAGTAACGCATATAGAAACGACAAAACTAAACTAAGAAAAACGTCAAATAAAGTGGCTAAAGTACCGAACTACGGTGTTCCTAATATCAATTTATTCCCCGGCAACGGTGCCAAAAACTTTATCGACACGTGATGTGTGAATGAAAAGTGCGGCAAGTAATAATTAAAACGAATACCTAATTACTATCACCGACGTGCGATAGGCAGTGGACCTATCGTGTGTAGTGTAGTAAAGTGAGTAGACGAGTATCGAACACAAGGAATAAATCAAGTACTAGTAGTGATCTATCGACTCGATATTTAGCCTAAATAAAATACGCAGATGGTGTTATGGACTATCCTAACAGATTACTCCTAAATCAACGAGAGACTAAAAGAATACGCATAAACTGGTGAAAAACTTTCAGATAATAGAGATGTGCTCGAGATTCGAATCCCGCTAGGTACTATCGATTAAGACAATGAATTCTCGCTCCTATGCGATTCTGACTAGATCGCAGTAATTTCCTACCCGCTCACGAGTTTGCTGTCGCCCTAAACGCTCGCGGGGATCTAAGGTTCAGTAATTACTAAAGGCGAGGATCGAGTATTTGCTTTCACCCTATACTCGAATCCTATCTTCTACGAATGGCCTAATCGTTGTTTAGCTGTCGCCCTAAACGATTTTCCACACGATCACTTTAACACATAGACATATTAAAGCGACGAAACAATTTCATAGACAGATAAAAGTCATAAACACGAGTCACGATTAAACATATGTCTTAATTACGAAATATCCTAGCGTTCATCTAATCCCAAACGCATAGGGGATTTAGCTATGCATAATTGACGGGAAAACAACGAAAGAAATAAGAAATGAAGAAGAAGAACTCATGATCTTGAATACTGATGATCTGGGATGATGGCACGGATGAATCTTCGTTCTGCGTTCAATTTGGCGTCGTTGATCCGTCTCTCACGCTTCTCCAATGGAATTCTGCGTTTCTGCCGTCTGTAATTCGTCTCTTATGAGTTAGGGTTGATATCTGGTGAGAATCCCCTTTTGTTGAGTCGAATTTGGGCTTTTATAGGAATTTTCGTAACGGTCACGGCCTGGGACATGGGCCGTCACGGCCGTGACCATCGCCTACTCAACTCGCTCAACTCTCTGCCAAGTGTCACGGCCAAGTGCAATGGGCGTCACGGCCGTGACCACCTTCGATCCAACTCTGCAATGGGCGTCACGACCGTGACCACCTTCGATCCAACTCTCTGCCAAGTGTCACGGCCAAGTGCACTGCTCGTCACGGCCGTGACCGTCTCTTTGATTAGCCTCTACCCCTTGTCACGGCCGTGTGCACTAGGTGTCACGGCCGTGACCTTCGCCAGTTTTCACTGTCTTCGCGCCGTTTTGTCCCATTTTCGCTCCTTTTTGCCCGAAACTCGTCCTGAACTCCTTCAATGTAAAATATAAGTGTAAATATGGCGAATAAACGCATAAAATGATTCTAGAGCTCTATTATATCCCAATTAAATACTACGATAAACGCATTGGGGTACCTTTATCAGCTTTCCTTCTAGTACCCTTTGTGGTTGGCCTTGATGTGTAAGGTTCCATGGCATGTTCTAGATGCTTACTTATGGGTATCATCCTCTTCTTACACAATTTCCTCCTAACCTCCTGCTACACTCACATTCGAACATACATTTGAAGAGTTAGCGGCGGATTTGAATATGTACCTGAACGATATCCGCCTAAGTCGGACTTGACAGCTATCGTTTTTATTTTCGTGGGTTGGATGGCGGCCATCACAAGGTCCGTAGATTAACTGGAGACTTGGAGATAGGCTAGGACCTTCGGGCTTTGTTTCCAGTCTAGGAGCTGAGTCAAGGCTTGGAGGCTTCATGGCATGTTTCTTTGCATTTTGCTCATGCCTTTATCTCCTTTCGGAGGATCTTCTTAAGTATTATGGGCGAGCTTTACTGTTAATGTCCGGATCTATACTACTACCACTCTCCACTCCCCCTACTTCGGATAGTGTTGATGTCTATCAGCATGTTCGAAGTACACGAAGAGCATTCCTCTCAACTCACTAGCCTTAATTTCCCCGATTGTTACACCATCTGGCTGTGTGTATTGGAACTCCCCTTCAAGAAATTGTTAATTAACAGAAATACGTACCTGGGGAACTCACTGGTACATCGGGTCTGCTGCCCGTTTTTGTTTTTCATCAGGCCCGTTGGATATCAGCGGGCCTATCTCCTTCTGCAAGGTCAGCATTGGCTGATTTAGGGACCAATGAAGTTTGCCAGTGGTAGTTCCATCCGGGCTCATCGAGCATTTGTTCAAGGTGACCCGGAAGCTGAACACATCTGTGCGAGAGCTCTCTGCGGAGCTGCATCTGGGCTTATAAGTGCGCATCTACGCGGCCACGTCTAGGCCATCCACGTCTGGTCTTATAAGTGTGCATCTGCGCGGCACGTCTGGGCCAGCCACGTCTGGGCTTATAAGTGCGCATCTGCGCAGCCACGTCTGGGCTTATTAGGGCGCAATCTGCGCGGCCACGTCTGGGCCTCAGCCATCTGGGCTTATTAGTGCGCAGTCTGCGCAGGGCGTGCTTTGCACAGCCCTCCTGGATATAACCCAATCTAGGTTCATTAGGCTTTATTACAGAGTAACCTGGAGCCAGGAATTCAAGCGCAATCTGCGCGGAGCGTGCTTTGCACAGCCCTCCTGGATATAACCCAATCTAGGTTCATCAGGCTTTGATCCAGAATAACCTGGAGCCTGGGATTCAAGCGCAATCTACGCGGGCGTGCTTTGCACTGCCCTCCTGGATATAACCCAATCTAGGTTCATCAGGCTGGATATAACCCAATCTAGGTTCATCAGGCTTTGATCCAGAGTAACCTGGAGCCTAGGATTCAAGCGCAATCTGCGCGGGGCGTGCTTTGCACAGCCCTCCTAGATATAACCCAATCTAGGTTCATCAGGCTTTGATCCAGAGTAACCCGGAGCCTGGGATTCAAGCGCAATCGGGCCGTGCTTCGCACAGCCCTCTTGGATATAACCCAATCTAGGTTCATCAAGCTTTGATCCAGAGTCACCCGGAGCCTGGGATTCAAGCGCTATCTGCGCGAGGCGTGCTTCGCACAGCCCTCCTGGATATAACCCAATCTAGGTTCATCAGGCTTTGATCCAGAGTAACCTGGAGCCTGCTATTCAAGCGCAATCTGCGCGGGGCATGCCTTGCACAGCCCTCCTGGATATAATAGGTTCATCAGGCTTTGATCCAGAGTAACCTGGAGCCTGGTATTCAAGCGCAATCTACGCGAGGCGTGCTTTGCACAGCCCTCCTGGATATAACCCAAGGCCTATGGGGTTTCGCTCCCAGCCTGGATTTAAGCCAGGGCTTACAGGGTTTCACTTCCAGCCTGTTTTAAACCAGGGCTTATGGACTTCGTTTCCAGCCTGGATTTAATCCAGGGGTTATAGGCTTTTTTCCCATCTCAAGCTACATCGGAGCGCAGAGCTTTCGTGTCCAGCCTGGATCTATGCCAGGGCTTATGGAGTTTAGTTCCAGCCCGGACCTAAGTCAGGGCTTACAGGCTTCTTTTTCATCTGGAGCTACGTCGGAGCTTGGAGGCTTCGTGTCCAGCCTGGACCTGAGCCAGGGCTTATGGACTTTGCTCCATCCTGGATCTATGCCAGGGCTTACGGGGTTTCGCTTCCAGCCTGGGTCTAAGCCAGGGCTTACGGGATTTCGCTCTAGTCTGGGTCTAAGCCGGAGATTACGGGCTAATGTTACCAGCAAATAACTAGACCACCATACCTGCCAATGCAAAGCCACAACCACAGGCAACTCCAACGCACAAGACGCGATGGTCGTCGTGAGATAAAAATAATGATAAGATATCATTTAATAACTGTATAGCGGAAACAGTGCGTTTCGACAAATTTGACGTAAGCCTAGACAAATAAATTTCAGCGCCTAACCTAGTATTCCTCCTAATCCGGTGATCTAGAGAGGTCATATTTCGAGATATGGGGTAGTTAAGTAAGAGAGCCAGGGGTCAATAGCTAAATGGTAAGGATGTACCCAGGAGCTATGTAGGATAGCTGAAGGTCGATGGCTAAATAGGGAAGCCGGAAACCAGTAGCTAAGTGGAACAGCTAGAGGTCAGTAGCTAAGTGGGAAAGCTAGATGTCAGTAGCTAAGTGGGAAAGCTGTAGGTCAGTAGCTAAGTGGGAAAGCTGGGGTTCAAAGGTAGTGTATGGAGGAGGTACATAATCCCAACTAATCCCGACATCGAGGTGTCAAAAGGACGAGACACATTTTATAGCCGAACATGGGACACACTGAGTATGCTGGTCGGGGGACATTTTGGTCAGAAAGATGACATATCAGTCTGACAACAGTAGTACGCCTGCAATTGTCTGTCCTATTGTGGACCAACTGCGCTAGCGGCCCAATGACAATAATTCTGGCAACCCAATGAATTAATCCAAGCCCATTAGAAACCCTAGGCAAACAGTACCCCTAATATTATCAAAATTCTCATTTCGCCCCCAGATCTTAGATTTCATGGTTTTTGGCCCAATGAAAATAACAGATTACCCTCCTCATGGTTATAATTCAACTTAGCACCCCGAAAGTTAGAAAACTTACTACCCGGTCCCGAGGCACGATTTCCGACGAGGACGTCGCCGGTGACCGGAGCGGTGGCCGCGGCGGTTGTCCTCCAGGTGCGACAGCCATGGTCACGGCTGCTCGGCCTCAAGGGATCTGCGATTGGGACTTGACGTGATCGTTCCCCTCGCGTCTTCTTCACCAGTGTCATCGTCTTGAAGCCTTTTCTGCTTCCGTAGCAGCAGACCTGAATGGGTGGTTGAGTCGCCTCGCCGGTGATGTTCGGGTGGTGGATTGGTCTTTAACGGCGAGGCTAAGGTGGCCGACGGCCATGCTTATGGCTATACGCACTTTGGCTCGGCAGGTGTTCGACGAAATGTCATAGAAGAAACTCAAGAACAGCAGCCCAGAAAACATCCAAAAACAGCGTTGAATCCAAGCCATGACTCCATATCTCACGTTCCAACCCTCGATTCCCACAAACGGCGCCATTTGATGCGGGTTACGATCCCGATCAACAAGATTTATGGTCCGGGAATAAAGGGTGAGGGCTGGTTCGAATGAAATCGTGGTTGGAAACATAAAGAGAAAGAACGAGAAAGTAATGAGACAGAGATTTACGTGGTTCGGATTCGGGTGAATCCTACGTCCACGGGCCGCCGGAGAATATTCACTATTAATCAAGGAAGTTACACACGCAATCTCACATTCGCTCATGTTTACAAGGTAAAGAGAAGACTATGAGAGGAAGATAGAATATGTGTGTGTTCTTGGTGTGTTAGTGTGTGTGGGGCGTGTAACTTATGGTGTAAAATGGATGAAAGACCCTATTTATACTGTAGGGGTGGTTAGGGTCTCGTACTGCTCCCTCTCGTCATGTCTCTCGGCCGCTTCCTTAGCTCTCCCGATTACTTCATTTGTTCCATCCGGATAGCTCCGTAGCTTCCTGGGATATCTACCTAACTCCTCCCAATATCACCTTCGTACATTGCCTCTAGTCGAGCCTCGCGCTTAGTCTTTCTTGACCATCCTTTGGCCCTTCTGAATAGTTCCGTAGCTCTGTGGAATATCTCCTGAGCTAACACCTTCGTGCTTTGTCATTGTCGAACCTCGTACCCAGTCCTTGCCTCCTTCATATCCAACCTCCTACTCTGTTCTCTATAGGTTGTTAGGTCAGGAGGAATGCTGGATAGGTCACCCCTATCAAACTGATATATATAATTATTTTTTGTCGTTTTACGGGGAAATTGCTCCCTTTTCATCGGACCATTTTAGTATACTATACTATATTATGATATTGTTTATTATTATTGATGTGGGTCTCTCCCACACCAAAGAATTTGATAAGGTTCGGGAAGTTTATATAGCGGTAGGTTTAATATTTCAAAGTTATGGGACGTGCGTTGGGTGCTTAAAGGACGTAAAAAGGGACGTAAATGAAAAAGGCACAAGATATACGTGGTTCAGACCTCGTAAGGTCCTACATCCACGGCGCTCCAAAAAACCTTTTTTTTACTATTACTCGATAGAATGCACACTCGGGTCGCTCATTTCTACGTAAGAATATACTAAGTACTGAAGAAAAAATATTTTATGTGTTAAGAGAGAGAATTATGAAGTATTCTTCGTATTTTGAGTGATGATGCCTCTGAAAATATCCAAGTGCTGCTTTTATAGGAGCTTTGCGGGGCTAGGAAAGGCTAGGTACCGGATTTTCTGGAGAAAAGACTGCCTGGTATGATGTACAGTGGAAAGCGGCCCTGACAGGACAGCTTTCGCACAGTAGTCACATCTGACGCAGGAGCTACAGTGGTGCAGCTCAGTCCTCGCGCGACACGTGTTTTCCCGCCGCTTTCCTTCCTTGCACAGTCCTTTCAGCCATTAATGCACCCATGAGACTTCTTTTTACCCAGGAGTCGTCAACTGGCTTTTGAGGTCCTCGTAGCTCCCGATTTATAGTAAAATATCCTATCTTATTGGGCCTTTCTTTTTGGGCTTATTTTATTCTTTAACTATTTTTTCAGCCCAGCTAATTTCTGGACCGTTATGATATTGTATATTTAGATAGATGCTCGCACGTAACATCCCGTGAAAACAATAGGCAAACAACACAAATATTCTACAACAAATAAAGACCTGATATGATGTGCTAAAAGTCAAAAGGGGAATTTACATGAAACTGAAATATAGGCGTACACGTTGTCTTGAAACACACGCTTTATTTATTACATTGTATAAAGGGACGATTTGAATTCAGCCCCCCTATAGTTTGCAAATAGGATTCAGGCCCCTGTCAGATTTAATATAATTTTAAGGACCTATCTAAGAATTTAACATAGAATATAGGTTGATTGACGAAAATACCCTCAATAAAGAATAGTTATGAAGTGGTATCAAACGCGCATGAAGTGGTATCAGAAAACCGTAAAGTGGTATTTATTTCAAATGATTCGGTATCAGAAATGCGTAAAGTGGTATAATTACTATATGAATTGCTAATCAACAAGTACGAGATATTAATTATTTTCATGTGGTATTTATTTCAAATGATCCGGTACCAGAAATGCGTAAAGTGGTATAAATTATCATATGAATTGTTAATCAAACAGGTACGAGATATTAATTATTCTCATGTGGTATTTATTTCAAATGATCCGGTACCAGAAAAGCGTAATGTGGTATCAGAAAGCCGTAAAGTGGTATAATAACTATATGAATTGTTAATCAACAAGTACGACATATTGATCATTCTCATGTGGTATTTATTTTAAATGATTTGGTATCAGAAAGGCGTAAAGTGGTATAATTACCATAATCAACTGGTATGAGAATTACTTATTCTCATGTGGTATTTATTTCAAATGATTCGGTATCAGAAAGGCGTAAAGTGGTATAATTACCATAATCAACTGGTACGAGATATTACTTATCTCCTGTGGTATTTATTTTAGATGATTCGGTACCATAAAGGCGTAAAGTGGTATAGTTACCATAATAAGCATTGCCAAAAACTGGTACGAGATATTACTTATTCTCATTTGGTATTAGGTTTAGAAGATGTGGTACTAGAATGTAGTAAAGTGGTACATTTTATATTTAATATTAGCAGATGTGGTATTAGAACGAAGTAAAGTGGTATAATTATCATAAGAAGTGGTACCGAATAAACATGTCAGTGTTTTGAATAATGTGGTACCACTTTGCGATGAACATGGCAGTGTTTTGGGCGGAAAAGGTGAATAAACAAGGGTAAAAAAGGTCTTTTAGCAGCATTTGGGGCCTGAATTCTAACGAAAATTTATATTGGGTCCTTCACTTTAATTGAAACATTAATGGGGCCTGAATTCTAACTGAAATTGCTAATGGGGCCTGAAATTTAAATAGCCCTTGTATAAATAAATAAATATAACTTAAAATAAGCTGCAAAAATGATTATGAAATGAAACTGAACTGCCGCTTTCTTTATTGTTAATTAAACTCAACAACGCAGTGATCTTCTACCTCTTTTTTATTTTATATATTTTCTCCATAGATAGATAAAACCTTCCTTTAAGTTGATAGCTGACCAAGTTCTATGTTGTCTTTGTTGTACGCTCTTTGGACCTTTTCTTCTCCTTTGAGCAATCCCAAGTTATATTGTGCTTCCATAGATTCGTTTCTCATCCCAAAATCAAATCTCTTTTCTTGCATGTTTCTTTTCCGACAAAAAAAAAAAAATCGACTCTTGGAACATGGGTTTATGCATAAGCAAGCTGAATCACCCCAAATCCCACCACCGCCCATCCACCAACGGAAGCCGCCGCCACATTCAGTACACAGTATCGCCGGGCTACGCCGCGCCGGCGCACCCTCCTTCCCAAACAACCCCAAACACCATCCTGGGCAAACCCTACCAACAGGGGCGGACCCACGTAGGGGCTCGGGGGGGCCATTGACCCCCCGGCCGCCGGGATGAAGGAGTCGTATTAGTCATACTATGAAGCTGTGCCTGTGTGTGTCAATGGAGTCTTGGCCCTGGCGATGAGTTGGAAGAAGAAGATAAATTTAGGGTTATAAAAGGTATTTCGTCAATTGGGCTTGTTTTTTTGTTTTGGGCCATTTTGTATATTAAAAGATGCTTTACTTATATATTGGGTGTTTTCCCCTTTTAGCCCATTTTTGTAATAATAACTAATACGTAATTAGTACCGAGGGCCATTATTATCATTGTAGAAAAATTAATATATAAAAAATAAGGGAAAATGCGGGTATTTTTAATAAAATAAACCAAAAACAATAAAACATTAACGAAATAAACCGAAAACGTAAAGCATTAATAAAATAGCAGAGTTCGTAACCATGTTATACGAGTTAGTAACTCGTATATGACAAATACGAATTATTTCGTCAAGTTGGCCCGCTGACCTGACGTAGCTTCCTTGTGCAGACTAAATCGTATAGAATCTATACGAGTTAGTAAATCGTATATTTTGGTTACGAAATAGTGGTAAACGGTCCGCTGACTTGACGTGGCATTCTTCAGGTAAGTAACTCGTATAAAAAATGGACGAGTTATAGTCCGTGACCGACCAACTTGCATGGCTCTGATTAACTCGTAAGTAGTATATACGAGAGACGTCAATTATTGCAATTATTCATGCAATAATTGGTGTAACTCGTATGAATTAGATACGAATTACGGGCCACTTGCCCAAGCGCATATAGCTCGTATTTAGTACATACGAGTTACTTCTCTATAAATCCGCCCCAACCCTTTCGATTTTTAAAACACAACACAATATGGTGTCGAGTCGTGTACAAGTCGTAGTATATTTCAGCGGTGAAATAATTCAATCATCCGATTCTATCGTTAAATATAATATCCGTCCTATTTCGTATAGGCGAATTCGTCGCAACACCAGTTTTTCGGAGTTTATGTCGTTGTTGTTCGAAATTACGGGTGCTGATAGCAGTCGTTGTTCCTTAATTGTCCAGGCAAAAAATGAATACTTTCAATATTCCCGCCTCTTTCATCAGTTATTCCAAATCTCCAACGACAGCGATTTGCAATTTTTCATTCATCCCGATTGAGAGAACAATTGTGTTGAGGTTTTTGTTGAAGTTGTTGAAAATTCAAGTTTTAATTCGTACGTATGGAGATTGGTATCTCGATACGGCGGTGTAACAGGAATCCCTTGAATGATTCCAAACTGTCGAAGTACCCGTTCGGGGTAATGCCACTCCACGATATTGAAGAAGATGAGAGGGCATGTCGATCGACAAGCGATCGGTAAGCACTGGGGAGGAAGTGCGACAATCTCCGGGAGCGTCATGTTGTACGGCTCCCATACAAATTGATGCGCCTGCAGGCGATCCAGGCACTCGCGGATGGTGCGTATGTTCGAATTTGTCGACGTAGTGTGATCGTATAACGCGTTTCACCTGTCATACATTTACACAACATTTATAAATGCAATAAGGAAAAAAAATTACGAACTTTATGAAGCTCCCATACCTCGCACCATGTGGCGGGATCGGCAAGACTACCCCGTCGACTATACTGGGCTCCATGGAGATACGATGAAGAAAACAAATTGGCTGAAATGGAAGGATCCTCACATATGCCCATGCCTAAAACAAGTCACGTGTTTTAAATAAATTTTTAAAATAACAATAAAATTAATCAAAGTTTCTATATAATTACCTGCAACAGCCGTAGGGGTCCGCCTATATTAAGCTTGTTCGGCTCGCATGCCGAACAAAGCTCTCTGTACAGGAACACTAGGACCGCACTACCCCAACTAAACGAGGCTACCTCATCAATATCCTCCAACAGCTGAAGGTAGGTCAACGATACGGTGCTCGCGCTACAGTCGGGGAACATCACAGCACCAAAGAGCAGCATCGCGTAACCACGTGCTGAACACTCAACCTCTTCCTCGTCGCTATCATCCGAAATCGGATGGGCCAACAACCAACTCGCTAACGACTTCATCGATTGCGATGACCCCCTAATCTTATCAGCGGGCGGTCTAAAACCTAGCAACCGCTCACACTCGTCCATCCACTGTGTGACCGTTCTCGAAACGATCACACCAGAGACACAATTACCATCTACAGGCAAACCCCACAAAATTCCTACGTCCTGTAAAGTGACGGTCGCCTCTCCGACATAAAAATTAAACGTATGGGTCTCCTTTCTCCAACGCTCTACCAATGCTGTAATCAAATGAGGGTCAACCCTCTGTGACATACAGCTGTAGACGCTGTATAGACCCATATCGTTCAACTTATCTAATAAGCGACCATGTAGAACATTTGGTGCTTCTCTCGTACCCCACACAATATTTTCTAAGGACCTAATCTTAATAATCCTATCTATCGCGCCCTGATCTAACAATAAATCCTTACTACGGTGATTTGACTGCATAGTCAATACCGAACTATCAAAAGGCCCGTAATAAGAATCCAAATCCATCTACAGTACAAAAAAACGAGGTATAAATAAACAATCATTTTTACTATTGTAAAAATATTGACGATAAAAACAAATACTTCGTAAAATCAAAAATAAATATAACGAGGAACGGAGATAGCTCACCGGACGTAATCGCGTGTAAATCGTCACGGGGTTGAGGCGGGCCGGCAGCAACTGGTCGACGCGGCGGCTCGTCGAGGCGGGGCGGCAGGACGCGGCTGGCGGCGGCGGGTCAAGGCGGCCTGAGGGGCAGCAGCAGGCGGCGGCGGGACGCGGCTGGCGGCGGAGGGACGCTGCGGCGGGACCTCGTCAAGGCGGGATGGCGGTTCGCGGGGCAGTTGGTCGGGGCGGAGGACCTCGTCGAGCCGGGGCGGCGGCGGGCAGCAAACGTCGACGGCGGCGGGCGGAGAACAGCAGCTCGTGGCGGCGGCTCGTCAAGGCGGGGTGGCGTCTCGAGGAGGGCCGGCGTCTCGCGGAGGGGGGCTGGTCGGCGGCGGGTCCTTTAGGTTCGGCGGAGGCGGCGGAGTGGGCAGCTGTACCTTCGGCGGCTTCTTCAAGCTTCGTCTTCGTCTTTCGTCTTCGTCTGTTCGTATGGCCGATAGGGCTTTTTTAAAAACAGATCTAAATCGTATGAATTCTATACGAGTTACGGGTTGTAATTCGTATGATTGTTATACGAATTAGGTCACGTGTAATCCAGCTGGAACTTTTCCAGCTGGACATGTAACTCATATGAAAATTATACGAGTTACGTAACTCGTATAAAATTCATACGAAATTCGCTATTTTATTAATACTTTTCGTTTATGGTTTATTTGGTTAATGTTTTATTTTTTTTGGTTTATTTTATTAAAAATGCCGAAAATGCGACTAACAGAAGAGAAGCGCGCGGCACGAAGGCACCGTTGCCATTAAGACTTCAATTTGAACTTTGATATGGATATTATTTATTTCGTTATTGTTAAGCTATCTTTATTTACTTATCATTTACATTTTTTTACTATTTATTTATATTGTTAGTTTTAGACAATATTTCCTTAAGTTTCATATTTCGTTTCAAATTGAATATTTTTTTTTAAAAAAATGTATATGTATTTCTTACATTTACGCAGGAGTGAACTATGCATAAATGGATTGATTAAAATATGAAGTAACTCATAATGATCTCCAAAAAGTATATACTCCTTCCGTCCCGGTAACTTACTCAAATAAGTTGTCGGGCACGCAAATTAAGGTGATATTATTATAATAATATAGTACAATGAAAAGGTAATAAAGTATATATTTTTACACGTCTTTTAATAATATTTAATATTATTATTTTGATTATTTGTGATAGTTTTTTTGCTAAATAAGGAAAGATGATAAAATTAGTGGGACGCCCGAAATGGCAAAATGTGATAAAATTAGTGGGACGAAGGGAGTACATTTTTATCGTAGTTTTTATGAAGATCGAAGTGGTATAAAAGGTCAAATGGATGTGAAATTTTCAAATAGCGGTATTGTTGATGATCCGACGTTACGTATGGAGCCCCCCCAGTCACTAAATCCTGGGTCCGCCTCTGCCTACCAAGACATCAACCTCCATTACAGCCTCCGCAGAGAGCTCGGCGGCGGCCAGTTCGGCGTCACCCACCTCTGCAATGAGATCTCCACCGGCAAAAAGTGCGCCTGCAAGTCCATATCGAAGAAGAAGCTCGTCACAAAGGGAGACAAAGAGGACATGAGGAGAGAGATTCAGCTTATGCAGCACCTCAGCGGTCAGCCCAACGTCGTCGAGTTCAAGGGCGCTTATGAGGATAAGCAAAGCGTACACCTAGTGATGGAGCTCTGCGAGGGCGGCGAGCTCTTCGATAGAATCATAGCAAAGGGTTTTTACAGCGAGAAAGAGGCCGCCGCCGTGTGTAGGAGCATCGTCGGCGTGGTGCACATCTGCCATTTCATGGGCGTTATGCACCGTGACCTTAAGCCTGAGAATTTCTTGCTTTCGGACAATTCCGAGGGTTCTATGCTGAAGGCCACTGATTTCGGACTGTCTATCTTCATCGAAGAAGGTGTTGAAGTTCGAGCCGTTTTACTTCCTCCTTTCCACCCTTGTTTGTAATCTTTCTAGCTATGGAAAAAGAATGGCGTTGTTGATTCTCAGGCAAGGTTTACAAGGATTTAGTGGGAAGTGCTTACTACGTTGCGCCTGAAGTTCTGAATCGTAAGTACGGTAAGGAAGTCGACGTTTGGAGCGCCGGAGTTATCCTCTACATATTACTCAGCGGTGTGCCTCCGTTTTGGGCAGGTGAAGTGAATAATCTACAAACTCATTTCCATAATTACATTACCGTTGTAATAAGAAAGAGAAGTGGAGATGAGAAAAAAAAAAAAAAGATGCAATCTTTGGCCTGCAGAAACTGAAAGGGGCATCTTCGATGCTGTACTGAGAGGGAAAGTCGACTTCGAAAGCAAACCGTGGCCGTCGATTTCTAGCGGGGCGAAGGATCTCGTCCGTAGGATGCTCACAAGAGATCCCAAGCAGCGCATCACAGCCGTTGATGTTCTTGGTAATGAATGAAACGACGATTCCTTTCCGTATTTCTGATCTTTTGAGAGAATTTCTCGATGCCATGAATGGAAGTTTGTAATTTTTGGGCTTTAGAACATCCATGGCTTCGAGAAGGTGGAGAGGCGTCGGATGACCCAATGGACAGCGCAGTTCTCTCGAGGATGAAGCAGTTCAGAGCCATGAACGCAGTCAAGAAACTCGCTCTCAAGGTAACTAACTTGATACGTTTACTACAGGAAAAAGAACGATGTTCATCTTATTTCAAGCTCGAATCTTTTGCAGGTAATAGCAGAGAATCTTTCGACGGAGGAGATTCAAGGGCTCAAAGCCATGTTCGCCAACATGGATACCCATAACAGTGGTACAATTACGTTATGGTTCGCCGTCGCGGCCGCATCGATGCGGGATCGGCCCTCCCCGCGCCCAAGATACAGGTTGGTGCGGGTACGAAGCTGTCGCGGGCGAAATCTCAGTGTCGCGGCGAGTTCTCGGCCGGTTCAAAACGTCGCGGCCGATATATCGGATTAATGGGAGGAAAACGGTGAAAATCGGAGGAAATTTTGAGGATGATGCCGTGGGGAAGATGATGAACAGTGACACGATGACGTTGGGCGACAGATGAATAAAACTTCAAATTAGGGTTTAGTGATTATTTTAGCTTATTTTTGTTGGACTTGTCTTTCATTGGGGCTTAGAATTAATGGTAAAAATGCTTATTTAATAAGAAACTAAAAGTCCAAGACAATTTTAGTTAATCTTACTCGAAAATATCTATAATAATACGAAGATACATGTTTTTAAATTAAATATTACACGATTTTATTCCATATTTGATAGATAATGGTTATGAAAAAAACTATATGACATCTATAATTTGTTATAGGTATTTTTTAAAAAAAAAATGCGCTCGACATTAAGTAAATATCATTATGAGCTTGTTATAATGGCCAATCTATCATTTAAAATTTTATATTTTATTTCTATAAGCACATAACAATTAATTGTAAAACATTTTCTCCAAATTCTCCATACAATTAAGATATTGATGACTCCGCCACATCGGTCTTCATGGAACTAAATATTTATAGAAAACCTTTTAATATATGTAACATAGCCTTAGCATGTACTTTTTGCATTTTTTGTAAATAATATATGGTATAATTGCAAGAAAACTTATTTAATTTACACTTTTTTTACAACAATTGCGTATCGTCCGCGACCGCGCCGCGATAATGCAACGTATCCGTATCGCTCGTATCCGCATCGACGTCCGCATCCGCGACGGCGAACCATGATTACGTACAAGGAGCTCAGGGAAGGCCTGGCTAGGCTTGGGTCGAAGCTCACTGAGGCTGAAGTTAGACAACTAATGAATGCTGTAAGAGAGAGAGAGATAGAGAAAGGGAATCTTGAATTTGATCATATAGTCAGTTGGTACTCTTAAAGAACAGATTTTTATTTATTTCTGTGATTGATTATAGGCTGATGTGGACGGAAATGGATCCATAGACTACATTGAGTTCATAACAGCGACGATGCACAGGCACAGATTGGAAAGACAGGAAAATCTTTACAGGGCTTTGTTGGAATGATTTAGATCCATTCCCGTTATTGTTGGCCTACAGAAATAATTAGTTGGGATATTTTGATCCTTAATAATTTATTATTTATTGCCCGGTTATTAAACTTTGATGGACGGACTAATAACCATTACACTGGGCCGGTCCTGTCTCTTGCTCTACAATTAATACCGGACTCCCTAGTGACTCTATATATAGGCTATCAAATAAGCCAGTACACTCTAGTACACACACACACACACTATAGCGTAGACGTTCCTAACAATCGAACGTTACGCTGTCACTATAACGTGGGAGCTCTAACAGAAGTACACGGGTATCCATCAACCTCTGTAGAGCGAAAGAGGCGAAGATCGCGTCCTGACGGTCATCAACGATGTCTGCGTTCAACACATGTAATTCGTTAGTATAAACTCATTTCGTTCATGTGTCATATAAGTTCCGCACACATAGACGTAATCTCGCTTACGAGAACGAGATGAAAGACCCTATTTATACTGTAGGGGTGGTTAGGGTCTCGTACTGCTCCCTCTCGTCATGTCTCTCGGCCGCTTCCTTAGCTCTCCCGATTACTCCATTTGTTCCATCCGGATAGCTCCGTAGCTTCCTGGGATATCTACCTAACTCCACCCAATATCACCTTCGTACATTGCCTCTAGTCGAGCCTCGCGCTTAGTCTTTCTTGACCATCCTTTGGCCCTTCTGAATAGTTCCGTAGCTCTGTGGAATATCTCCTGAGCTAACACCTTCGTGCTTTGTCATTGTCGAACCTCGTACCCAGTCCTTGCCTCCTTCATATCCAACCTCCTACTCTGTTCTCTATAGGTTGTTAGGTCAGGAGGAATGCTGGATAGGTCACCCCTATCAAACTGATATATATAATTATTTTTTGTCGTTTTACGGGGAAATTGCTCCCTTTTCATCGGACCATTTTAGTATACTATACTATATTATGATATTGTTTATTATTATTGATGTGGGTCTCTCCCACACCAAAGAATTTGATAAGGTTCGGGAAGTTTATATAGCGGTAGGTTTAATATTTCAAAGTTATGGAACGTGCGTTGGGTGCTTAAAGGACGTAAAAAGGGACGTAAATGAAAAAGGCACAAGATATACGTGGTTCAGACCTCGTAAGGTCCTACATCCACGGCGCTCCAAAAAACCTTTTTTTTACTATTACTCGATAGAATGCACACTCGGGTCGCTCATTTCTACGTAAGAATATACTAAGTACTGAAGAAAAAATATTTTATGTGTTACGAGAGAGAATTATGAAGTATTCTTCGTATTTTGAGTGATGATGCCTCTGAAAATATCCAAGTGCTGCTTTTATAGGAGCTTTGCGGGGCTAGGAAAGGCTAGGTACCGGATTTTCTGGAGAAAAGACTGCCTGGTATGATGTACAGTGGAAAGCGGCCCTGACAGGACAGCTTTCGCACAGTAGTCACATCTGACGCAGGAGCTACAGTGGTGCAGCTCAGTCCTCGCACGACACGTGTTTTCCCGCCTCTTTCCTTCCTTGCACAGTCCTTTCAGCCATTAATGCACCCATGAGACTTCTTTTTACCCAGGAGTCGTCAACTGGCTTCTGAGGTCCTCGTAGCTCCCGATTTATAGTAAAATATCCTATCTTATTGGGCCTTTCTTTTTGGGCTTATTTTATTCTTTAACTATTTTTTCAGCCCAGCTAATTTCTGGACCGTTATGATATTGTATATTTAGATAGATGCTCGCACGTAACATCCCGTGAAAACAATAGGCAAACAACACAAATATTCTACAACAAATAAAGACCTGATATGATGTGCTAAAAGTCAAAAGGGGAATTTACATGAAACTGAAATATAGGCGTACACGTTGTCTTGAAACACACGCTTTATTTATTACATTGTATAAAGGGACGATTTGAATTCAGCCCCCCTATAGTTTGCAAATAGGATTCAGGCCCCTGTCAGATTTAATATAATTTTAAGGACCTATCTAAGAATTTAACATAGAATATAGGTTGATTGACGAAAATACCCTCAATAAAGAATAGTTATGAAGTGGTATCAAACGCGCATGAAGTGGTATCAGAAAACCGTAAAGTGGTATTTATTTCAAATGATTCGGTATCAGAAATGCGTAAAGTGGTATAATTACTATATGAATTGCTAATCAACAAGTACGAGATATTAATTATTTTCATGTGGTATTTATTTCAAATGATCCGGTACCAGAAATGCGTAAAGTGGTATAAATTATCATATGAATTGTTAATCAAACAGGTACGAGATATTAATTATTCTCATGTGGTATTTATTTCAAATGATCCGGTACCAGAAAAGCGTAATGTGGTATCAGAAAGCCGTAAAGTGGTATAATAACTATATGAATTGTTAATCAACAAGTACGACATATTGATCATTCTCATGTGGTATTTATTTTAAATGATTTGGTATCAGAAAGGCGCAAAGTGGTATAATTACCATAATCAACTGGTATGAGATTACTTATTCTCATGTGGTATTTATTTCAAATGATTCGGTATCAGAAAGGCGTAAAGTGGTATAATTACCATAATCAACTGGTACGAGATATTACTTATCTCCTGTGGTATTTATTTTAGATGATTCGGTACCATAAAGGCGTAAAGTGGTATAGTTACCATAATAAGCATTGCCAAAAACTGGTACGAGATATTACTTATTCTCATTTGGTATTAGGTTTAGAAGATGTGGTACTAGAATGTAGTAAAGTGGTACATTTTATATTTAATATTAGCAGATGTGGTATTAGAACGAAGTAAAGTGGTATAATTATCATAAGAAGTGGTACCGAATAAACATGTCAGTGTTTTGAATAATGTGGTACCACTTTGCGATGAAGTGGTACTGAATAAACATGGCAGTGTTTTGGGCGAAAAAGGTGAATAAACAAGGGTAAAAAGGTCTTTTAGCAGCATTTGGGGCCTGAATTCTAACGAAAATTTATATTGGGTCCTTCACTTTAATTGAAACATTAATGGGGCCTGAATTCTAACTGAAATTGCTAATGGGGCCTGAAATTTAAATAGCCCTTGTATAAATAAATAAATAAATATAACTTAAAATAAGCTGCAAAAATGATTATGAAATGAAACTGAACTGCCGCTTTCTTTATTGTTAATTAAACTCAACAACGCAGTGATCTTCTACCTCTTTTTTATTTTATATATTTTCTCCATAGATAGATAAAACCTTCCTTTAAGTTGATAGCTGACCAAGTTCTATGTTGTCTTTGTTGTACGCTCTTTGGACCTTTTCTTCTCCTTTGAGCAATCCCAAGTTATATTGTGCTTCCATAGATTCGTTTCTCATCCCAAAATCAAATCTCTTTTCTTGCATGTTTCTTTTCCGACAAAAAAAAAAAATCGACTCTTGGAACATGGGTTTATGCATAAGCAAGCTGAATCACCCCAAATCCCACCACCGCCCATCCACCAACGGAAGCCGCCGCCACATTCAGTACACAGTATCGCCGGGCTACGCCGCGCCGGCGCACCCTCCTTCCCAAACAACCCCAAACACCATCCTGGGCAAACCCTACCAACAGGGGCGGACCCACGTAGGGGCTCGGGGGGGCCATTGACCCCCGGCCGCCGGGATGAAGGAGTCGTATTAGTCATACTATGAAGCTGTGCCTGTGTGTGTCAATGGAGTCTTGGCCCTGGCGATGAGTTGGAAGAAGAAGATAAATTTAGGGTTATAAAAGGTATTTCGTCAATTGGGCTTGTTTTTTTTGTTTTGGGCCATTTTGTATATTAAAAGATGCTTTACTTATATATTGGGTGGTTTCCCCTTTTAGCCCATTTTTGTAATAATAACTAATACGTAATTAGTACCGAGGGCCATTATTATCATTGTAGAAAAATTAATATATAAAAAATAAGGGAAAATGCGGGTATTTTTAATAAAATAAACCAAAAACAATAAAACATTAACGAAATAAACCGAAAACGTAAAGCATTAATAAAATAGCAGAGTTCGTAACCATGTTATACGAGTTAGTAACTCGTATATGACAAATACGAATTATTTCGTCAAGTTGGCCCGCTGACCTGACGTAGCTTCCTTGTGCAGACTAAATCGTATAGAATCTATACGAGTTAGTAAATCGTATATTTTGGTTACGAAATAGTGGTAAACGGTCCGCTGACTTGACGTGGCATTCTTCAGGTAAGTAACTCGTATAAAAAATGGACGAGTTATAGTCCGTGACCGACCAACTTGCATGGCTCTGATTAACTCGTAAGTAGTATATACGAGAGACGTCAATTATTGCAATTATTCATGCAATAATTGGTGTAACTCGTATGAATTAGATACGAATTACGGGCCACTTGCCCAAGCGCATATAGCTCGTATTTAGTACATACGAGTTACTTCTCTATAAATCCGCCCCAACCCTTTCGATTTTTAAAACACAACACAATATGGTGTCGAGTCGTGTACAAGTCGTAGTATATTTCAGCGGTGAAATAATTCAATCATCCGATTCTATCGTTAAATATAATATCCGTCCTATTTCGTATAGGCGAATTCGTCGCAACACCAGTTTTTCGGAGTTTATGTCGTTGTTGTTCGAAATTACGGGTGCTGATAGCAGTCGTTGTTCCTTAATTGTCCAGGCAAAAAATGAATACTTTCAATATTCCCGCCTCTTTCATCAGTTATTCCAAATCTCCAACGACATTCATGCCGATTGAGAGAACAATTGTGTTGAGGTTTTTGTTGAAGTTGTTGAAAATTCAAGTTTTAATTCGTACGTATGGAGATTGGTATCTCGATACGGCGGTGTAACAGGAATCCCTTGAATGATTCCAAACTGTCGAAGTACCCGTTCGGGGTAATGCCACTCCACGATATTGAAGAAGATGAGAGGGCATGTCGATCGACAAGCGATCGGTAAGCACTGGGGAGGAAGTGCGACAATCTCCGGGAGCGTCATGTTGTACGGCTCCCATACAAATTGATGCGCCTGCAGGCGATCCAGGCACTCGCGGATGGTGCGTATGTTCGAATTTGTCGACGTAGTGTGATCGTATAACGCGTTTCACCTGTCATACATTTACACAACATTTATAAATGCAATAAGGAAAAAAAATTACGAACTTTATGAAGCTCCCATACCTCGCACCATGTGGCGGGATCGGCAAGACTACCCCGTCGACTATACTGGGCTCCATGGAGATACGATGAAGAAAACAAATTGGCTGAAATGGAAGGATCCTCACATATGCCCATGCCTAAAACAAGTCACGTGTTTTAAATAAATTTTTAAAATAACAATAAAATTAATCAAAGTTTCTATATAATTACCTGCAACAGCCGTAGGGGTCCGCCTATATTAAGCTTGTTCGGCTCGCATGCCGAACAAAGCTCTCTGTACAGGAACGCTAGGACCGCACTACCCCAACTAAACGAGGCTACCTCATCAATATCCTCCAACAGCTGAAGGTAGGTCAACGATACGGTGCTCGCGCTACAGTCGGGGAACATCACAGCACCAAAGAGCAGCATCGCGTAACCACGTGCTGAACACTCAACCTCTTCCTCGTCGCTATCATCCGAAATCGGATGGGCCAACAACCAACTCACTAACGACTTCATCGATTGCGATGACCCCCTAATCTTATCAGCGGGCGGTCTAAAACCTAGCAACCGCTCACACTCGTCCATCCACTGTGTGACCGTTCTCGAAACGATCACACCAGAGACACAATTACCATCTACAGGCAAACCCCACAAAATTCCTACGTCCTGTAAAGTGACGGTCGCCTCTCCGACATAAAAATTAAACGTATGGGTCTCCTTTCTCCAACGCTCTACCAATGCTGTAATCAAATGAGGGTCAACCCTCTGTGACATACAGCTGTAGACGCTGTATAGACCCATATCGTTCAACTTATCTAATAAGCGACCATGTGGAACATTTGGTGCTTCTCTCGTACCCCACACAATATTTTCTAAGGACCTAATCTTAATAATCCTATCTATCGCGCCCTGATCTAACAATAAATCCTTACTACGGTGATTTGACTGCATAGTCAATACCGAACTATCAAAAGGCCCGTAATAAGAATCCAAATCCATCTACAGTACAAAAAAACGAGGTATAAATAAATCAATCATTTTTACTATTGTAAAAATATTGACGATAAAAACAAATACTTCGTAAAATCAAAAATAAATATAACGAGGAACGGAGATAGCTCACCGGACGTAATCGCGTGTAAATCGTCACGGGGTTGAGGCGGGCCGGCAGCAACTGGTCGACGCGGCGGCTCGTCGAGGCGGGGCGGCAGGACGCGGCTGGCGGCGGCGGGTCAAGGCGGCCTGAGGGGCAGCAGCAGGCGGCGGCGGGACGCGGCTGGCGGCGGAGGGACGCTGCGGCGGGACCTCGTCAAGGCGGGATGGCGGTTCGCGGGGCAGTTGGTCGGGGCGGAGGACCTCGTCGAGCCGGGGCGGCGGCGGGCAGCAAACGTCGACGGCGGCGGGCGGCGGAGAACAGCAGCTCGTGGCGGCGGCTCGTCAAGGCGGGGTGGCGTCTCGAGGAGGGCCGGCGTCTCGCGGAGGGGGGCTGGTCGGCGGCGGGTCCTTCAGGTTCGGCGGAGGCGGCGGAGTGGGCAGCTGTACCTTCGGCGGCTTCTTCAAGCTTCGTCTTCGTCTTTCGTCTTCGTCTGTTCGTATGGCCGATAGGGCTTTTTTAAAAACAGATCTAAATCGTATGAATTCTATACGAGTTACGGGTTGTAATTCGTATGATTGTTATACGAATTAGGTCACGTGTAATCCAGCTGGAACTTTTCCAGCTGGACATGTAACTCATATGAAAATTATACGAGTTACGTAACTCGTATAAAATTCATACGAAATTCGCTATTTTATTAATACTTTTCGTTTATGGTTTATTTGGTTAATGTTTTATTTTTTTTGGTTTATTTTATTAAAAATGCCGAAAATGCGACTAACAGAAGAGAAGCGCGCGGCACGAAGGCACCGTTGCCATTAAGACTTCAATTTGAACTTTGATATGGATATTATTTATTTCGTTATTGTTAAGCTATCTTTATTTACTTATCATTTACATTTTTTTACTATTTATTTATATTGTTAGTTTTAGACAATATTTCCTTAAGTTTCATATTTCGTTTCAAATTGAATATTTTTTTTAAAAAAATGTATATGTATTTCTTACATTTACGCAGGAGTGAACTATGCATAAATGGATTGATTAAAATATGAAGTAACTCATAATGATCTCCAAAAAGTATATACTCCTTCCGTCCCGGTAACTTACTCAAATAAGTTGTCGGGCACGCAAATTAAGGTGGTATTATTATAATAATATAGTACAATGAAAAGGTAATAAAGTATATATTTTTACACGTCTTTTAATAATATTTAATATTATTATTATTTTGATTATTTGTGATAGTTTTTTTGCTAAATAAGGAAAGATGATAAAATTAGTGGGACGCCCGAAATGGCAAAATGTGATAAAATTAGTGGGACGAAGGGAGTACATTTTTATCGTAGTTTTTATGAAGATCGAAGTGGTATAAAAGGTCAAATGGATGTGAAATTTTCAAATAGCGGTATTGTTGATGATCCGACGTTACGTATGGAGCCCCCCCCAGTCACTAAATCCTGGGTCCGCCTCTGCCTACCAAGACATCAACCTCCATTACAGCCTCCGCAGAGAGCTCGGCGGCGGCCAGTTCGGCGTCACCCACCTCTGCAATGAGATCTCCACCGGCAAAAAGTGCGCCTGCAAGTCCATATCGAAGAAGAAGCTCGTCACAAAGGGAGACAAAGAGGACATGAGGAGAGAGATTCAGCTTATGCAGCACCTCAGCGGTCAGCCCAACGTCGTCGAGTTCAAGGGCGCTTATGAGGATAAGCAAAGCGTACACCTAGTGATGGAGCTCTGCGAGGGCGGCGAGCTCTTCGATAGAATCATAGCAAAGGGTTTTTACAGCGAGAAAGAGGCCGCCGCCGTGTGTAGGAGCATCGTCGGCGTGGTGCACATCTGCCATTTCATGGGCGTTATGCACCGTGACCTTAAGCCTGAGAATTTCTTGCTTTCGGACAATTCCGAGGGTTCTATGCTGAAGGCCACTGATTTCGGACTGTCTATCTTCATCGAAGAAGGTGTTGAAGTTCGAGCCGTTTTACTTCCTCCTTTCCACCCTTGTTTGTAATCTTTCTAGCTATGGAAAAAGAATGGCGTTGTTGATTCTCAGGCAAGGTTTACAAGGATTTAGTGGGAAGTGCTTACTACGTTGCGCCTGAAGTTCTGAATCGTAAGTACGGTAAGGAAGTCGACGTTTGGAGCGCCGGAGTTATCCTCTACATATTACTCAGCGGTGTGCCTCCGTTTTGGGCAGGTGAAGTGAATAATCTACGAACTCATTTCCATAATTACATTACCGTTGTAATAAGAAAGAGAAGTGGAGATGAGAAAAAAAAAAAAGATGCAATCTTTGGCCTGCAGAAACTGAAAGGGGCATCTTCGATGCTGTACTGAGAGGGAAAGTCGACTTCGAAAGCAAACCGTGGCCGTCGATTTCTAGCGGGGCGAAGGATCTCGTCCGTAGGATGCTCACAAGAGATCCCAAGCAGCGCATCACAGCCGTTGATGTTCTTGGTAATGAATGAAACGACGATTCCTTTCCGTATTTCTGATCTTTTGAGAGAATTTCTCGATGCCATGAATGGAAGTTTGTAATTTTTGGGCTTTAGAACATCCATGGCTTCGAGAAGGTGGAGAGGCGTCGGATGACCCAATGGACAGCGCAGTTCTCTCGAGGATGAAGCAGTTCAGAGCCATGAACGCAGTCAAGAAACTCGCTCTCAAGGTAACTAACTTGATACGTTTACTACAGGAAAAAGAACGATGTTCATCTTATTTCAAGCTCGAATCTTTTGCAGGTAATAGCAGAGAATCTTTCGACGGAGGAGATTCAAGGGCTCAAAGCCATGTTCGCCAACATGGATACCCATAACAGCGGTACAATTACGTTATGGTTCGCCGTCGCGGCCGCATCGATGCGGGATCGGCCCTCCCCGCGCCCAAGATACAGGTTGGTGCGGGTACGAAGCTGTCGCGGGCGAAATCTCAGTGTCGCGGCGAGTTCTCGGCCGGTTCAAACGTCGCGGCCGATATATCGGATTAATGGGAGGAAAACGGTGAAAATCGGAGGAAATTTTGAGGATGATGCCGTGGGGAAGATGATGAACAGTGACACGATGACGTTGGGCGACAGATGAATAAAACTTCAAATTAGGGTTTAGTGATTATTTTAGCTTATTTTTGTTGGACTTGTCTTTCATTGGGGCTTAGAATTAATGGTAAAAATGCTTATTTAATAAGAAACTAAAAGTCCAAGACAATTTTAGTTAATCTTACTCGAAAATATCTATAATAATACGAAGATACATGTTTTTAAATTAAATATTACACGATTTTATTCCATATTTGATAGATAATGGTTATGAAAAAAACTATATGACATCTATAATTTGTTATAGGTATTTTTTTAAAAAAAAATGCGCTCGACATTAAGTAAATATCATTATGAGCTTGTTATAATGGCCAATCTATCATTTAAAATTTTATATTTTATTTCTATAAGCACATAACAATTAATTGTAAAACATTTTCTCCAAATTCTCCATACAATTAAGATATTGATGACTCCGCCACATCGGTCTTCATGGAACTAAATATTTATAGAAAACCTTTTAATATATGTAACATAGCCTTAGCATGTACTTTTTGCATTTTTTGTAAATAATATATGGTATAATTGCAAGAAAACTTATTTAATTTACACTTTTTTTACAACAATTGCGTATCGTCCGCGACCGCGCCGCGATAATGCAACGTATCCGTATCGCTCGTATCCGCATCGACGTCCGCATCCGCGACGGCGAACCATGATTACGTACAAGGAGCTCAGGGAAGGCCTGGCTAGGCTTGGGTCGAAGCTCACTGAGGCTGAAGTTAGACAACTAATGAATGCTGTAAGAGAGAGAGAGATAGAGAAAGGGAATCTTGAATTTGATCATATAGTCAGTTGGTACTCTTAAAGAACAGATTTTTATTTATTTCTGTGATTGATTATAGGCTGATGTGGACGGAAATGGATCCATAGACTACATTGAGTTCATAACAGCGACGATGCACAGGCACAGATTGGAAAGACAGGAAAATCTTTACAGGGCTTTGTTGGAATGATTTAGATCCACTCCCGTTATTGTTGGCCTACAGAAATAATTAGTTGGGATATTTTGATCCTTAATAATTTATTATTTATTGCCCGGTTATTAAACTTTGATGGACGGACTAATAACCATTACACTTATTGGGCCGGTCCCGTCTCTTGCTCTACAATTAATACCGGACTCCCTAGTGACTCTATATATAGGCTATCAAATAAGCCAGTACACTCTAGTACACACACACACACACTATAGCGTAGACGTTCCTAACAATCGAACGTTACGCTGTCACTATAACGTGGGAGCTCTAACAGAAGTACACGGGTATCCATCAACCTCTGTAGAGCGAAAGAGGCGAAGATCGCGTCCTGACGGTCATCAACGATGTCTGCGTTCAACACATGTAATTCGTTAGTATAAACTCATTTCGTTCATGTGTCATATAAGTTCCACACACATAGACGTAATCTCGCTTACGAGAACGAGATTACCTTACGACGCTACGCTTAAGGATCAAACGGTTAAGTTAGTAACTCGAGTATGGGATCGAGATTACGTAACGGCTATCGTGACCGTGATCCATCAAAACTAACATTTGGTATCAGAGCAATGTGTTTATTTGATGCATAGATCGAATGAGTTTCGTAATTACCTTTAAAATCGATGTAGTCACATAATGACCTCGTCTTTCTCGTCGTAGTATGATGTCTCTTATGGTTAACTCATCGGATCATCGCAAGATCTTCCGGTTTATGGTGGATCTAAGTTCATTAGCACGGTTTGTGGATAAATGCGAGATGTCTCTACGTTTTTCATCGATCGACTTCTCACGAACTTCGAGCGATTGCGATGATACGTAGCTTATGATCATGATAACACATATGTGTATAATGAATATCATGAACATCAACTACGTAAGATCTATATAGCTTCACTGATGTTGTTAAGAAAGCGTGCGATCTTACTTCCCACTTCAAAGGTCTATGATGATGATGCATGTAGCTTATGCTTATAATGATTAGAAGCTTACCAGAAAAAATTCTTGCGAACATGTGAGAAAGGTTTCTGTAAAGAAACACTATTTTTCTTACGACACCCTCGTGGCTGCATTACTATAGATTAGCATATCATGTTGAGTAATAAAGTAGCATTATTTGAGTTGCTAACGTGTATTGCTCGACACTATCAAATGACATGTGTATGTGAGTTACATTTCCACTAATGCTTTTGTTCTTAGACAATCCACCAATAATATTTTATGGTTATCATTATTAAAAAAAATAATAATAATAATAAGAATAATAAATAGAAAACATTGATGATAACATAACATGTCACGCATAAGAGAGTGCCTTCATTATTAATTTCTCTTTTGTTGAAAGGCATGACCCATCACTTGAATTTATGTGAACATTAATAGCTTTATGTCACTCTTAACACTTCAATAATGTTTCGCAAGGTGACATACTTAAAATACAATTTGGGTGTAGATGACCATGACGTGAATTACTTAAATGCCTTTATTACTTGATCTGTATATACTAAATAATATCTTAATTAGTATAAATATCTCTTATAGGCATTAACGTTAAAAAACATATTATGTATATACTAACGAAATTGCGCATTAAGTCTAAGCGCAAAATATATACATAATTAAAGCCAAGTGGTTCTTATTTATTTTTCTGGTATATCGGCCCAACGGAAGATTGCTAATTGAATAGATAAGAATATGAAACCACACTTATGTTTTATATTCATTGAATCAAGCCATATTAAGCTAACGAAAATTTTGGCGATTCATAAAAATGAATTTATTTAATTATAGTTTGGATTCATCTTGT
This sequence comes from Craterostigma plantagineum, assembly GCA_027422505.1. Lineage (NCBI taxonomy): Eukaryota > Viridiplantae > Streptophyta > Magnoliopsida > Lamiales > Linderniaceae > Craterostigma > Craterostigma plantagineum. The sequence goes on along the minus strand of JAPQWV010000047.1, from coordinate 4,890,419 downwards.
GCCCAACGGTGATGTGAATTTAAATTATAATTCATGCTAAAGTTAACGGAGAAATGAATGTGCTTTTTATTATAATCGGCCCAACGGAAGGTTATAATAATATGCTATTTCTTAATGGAAATTTATGATTATTTTCCATACTTTAGCACTTATGTTTAAAGGAGAAAAGCTTATTTATATTTTTGTAAGCGGCCCAACGGAAGTTTGCATTTATATTTTTTTTCTCAATGGAAAGCTTATGTATTTACTTTCCTAATTAAAGTGTACTTCTTTAAGTGGTCGAGTTCAAAATTACGATTTGTGCTTTTCCTGATGAGCTTAATTGATTCTGTGATTACAGCCACGATTATGAGCCAAATTGCATCAATTGAAACGCTGACGGGTAGCAACTTCAAGAAATGGAAAGAACAAGTTCTCCTCGTCCTTGGAATTATGGATCTTGATTATGCCTTGCGGACTGAAATGCCTAACCCACTTACAGACGACAGCACTAATAAAGAGCGGTCTGCTTATGAAAAGTGGGAAAGGTCAAACCGCTTATCACTAATGGCTATGAAACGTACCATTTCTTCGGACATACGAGGAGGCGTTCCTGATTCTGATAATGCCAAAACCTTCCTCGGCTTAATTGAGGAGCAATTTCAGAGTTCTTCCAAAGCTCTTGCTACTACACTGATCACCAAAATGGTTACTCTTAAATATAATGGCGTTGGTGGTGTTCGTGGGCACATTCTCAAAATGAATGACATGGCCAATCAGGTTAAGGCTATGGATATGGAGATCTCTGAGGGCTTTATCGTTCATTTCATTATGACATCTCTCCCTTCTGTGTTTGGTCCATTTAAGATCAATTGTAATACCCAGAAGGAGAAATGGAAAATGAGCGAACTGATCAGTATGTGTGATCAGGAAGAAGAAAGACTTAAAGCAGAGGCTCCTGAACGTGCCTATTTCACTACTCAAGGTCAGGGCAAGAAACGTAAATGGCAGAGTAAAAAGAAGCAGCAGATAAAGAAAATTAATGATGTGAACAAGGCTGGTCCTTCGGGCTTAAAGTCTCGCAAATGTAAGTTTTGCCGCGAGACTAATCATGTTCAGAAGGAATGTCCAAAATTCAAAGAGTGGTTGGCTAAGAAGGGTAAAATATTTAACTACGTTTGTTATGAATCTTTCCTTGCTAATGTTTCTACTGATACATGGTGGATTGACACTGGTGCTTCTATGCATATAACTTGTTCATTGCAGGGATTCCGTTCCGTGAGGAAGCTAAATAAAGGAGAACGCAACATTGTGGTTGGAAATGGAAATAATGTTCCGATTGAAGCCGTAGGAACTCTCCGATTAATTTTGGAGAGTGGTTTCATTTTGGACTTGTTCAATACTGCTTATGTACCCAGTATCACGAGAAACCTTATTTCTGTATCTCAACTTGACGCTTATGGCTTCTCGTTTAAGTTTGAGAATAAAGGTTTTACCATTTCAATAAACTCTCACGTTGTTGGCTCCGGAAATTTGGAGGGAAACCTCTATAAATTATGTTTAAATGCTTCTTCCGCTTATTTAACGGAATCCGCATATGAAATTAGTACAAGTCAAACCAGTGCCAAAAGAAAAATAATCGATGAGAATTCTGCGATATTGTGGCATGAACGTTTAGGCCATATATCTCGAGACAGAATGGAACGTCTCATTAAAGATGGAATTCTTCATCAATTAGATTTCTCTAATTTCGACACCTGTATTAAGTGTATTAAAGGAAAATTTACACAAGGAAATAAACGTAGCGCCACCAGAAGTAATGGACTATTAGAACTGATTCAAACAGATATCAGTGGTCCATATACTGCTGGAATTAATGGCCACCGATACTTCATTACGTTTATTGATGACCACTCTCGTTATGGATATATTTATCTCCTTCATGAAAAATCCGAAGCGCTCCAGGTTTTCAAGACTTATAAAGCCGAAGTCGAAAACCAACTCGATTGCAAAATCAAAGTTGTGAGATCTGATAGAGGAGGAGAATATTACGGGAAATTCTCCGACTCGGGTCACAATCCTGGAGCTTTTGCCTTGTTCTTACAAGAGTGCGGCATAGTCCATCAGGTTTCCATGCCTGGGACGCCTCAGCAGAATGGTGTTGCTGAAAGGCGAAACCGTACCCTTATGGATATGGTACGGAGTATGATATGCCAAACATCTTTACCTGAATATCTTTGGGTTGAGGCACTTAAAACAGCTATGCATATACTTAATCGGGTTCCTACTAAAGCGACGCCTAAAACCCCTTATGAATTATGGGCGAATAGGAAACCGAGTATTCATTATTTACGTGTATGGGGCTGTCCCGCTGAAGCTAAAATTTTCAACCCAAACTTACGAAAGCTTGATTCAAAAACCATAAGTTGCTATTTTATCGGTTACCCAGAACGATCTAAGGGTTTTCGATTTTATTGCCCAACTCAGACCACAAGAATTGTCGAAACTCGACATGCAATATTTTTAGAAAACGTCGGTACTTGTGATCATAGCATATCTCGTAAAATAACTCTTGAAGAGGAACCTAAATCATTAAATGTTCCCATTATGTCAAGAGATTTAGCAATCCCTGAATCTGTGGGAGGATCGCTAAATAATGGGAATATGCCTAATATATCAGATCACGATAATCAACCTTCTCCATCAGTTGTTCCAGAACCATCTTCACGGAGGTCTGAACGGGTGAGAAGGCCGACTTTTCATGATGATTATGTCTACTTAGATGACTGTGATAATTCTATTGGGAATGATCCTGCGTCATTTGATGATGCTATGACGCGCGACCAAAGAACTCAATGGCTTGAAGCCATGAAAGAAGAGTTAAACTCAATGAAGTTAAATGAGGTTTGGGACCTTGTAGACTTACCCAAAGGATTCAAACCGATAGGTTGTAAATGGGTATTCAAAACCAAAATGAATCCTCAAGGTGATGTTGAACGATACAAGGCCCGATTGGTCGCTAAAAGGTTTACGCAAAGAGAAGGTATTGATTATAATGAAACCTTCTCTCCCGTTTCTAAAAAAGATTCATTCCGCATTGTTATGGCCCTTGTAGCACATTATGATTTAGAGTTGCATCAAATGGACGTTAAAACAGCATTCCTGAACGGTGACTTGCATGAGAATGTTTATATGATGCAACCAGAAGGTTTTCTGGTTGAGGCAAGGAACACATGGTATGCAAACTTAAGAAGTCCATTTATGGTCTTAAACAGTCATCTCGACAGTGGTATTTAAAATTTTTAAAGGTGATTAGTGAATTTGGTTTCAAAGAAAATTTGGTCGACCAGTGCATATTTATGAAAATCTGTGGGAGCAAATTTATCATCCTTGTACTTTATGTGGATGACATATTACTTGCCTGTAATGATTTAGGCATGTTACACGAAACTAAAGAATTTTTATCAAGTAAATTCGATATGAAAGATCTTGGTGAAGCCTCTTATGTTATTGGCATAGAAATTCACAGAGATCGAGCTTGTGGCATGTTAGGCCTTTCTCAGAAAGCTTATATTGAAAAGGTCCTTAAAAGATACAACATGCATAATTGCTCTTCCACAGTTGCACCGGTCTCTAAAGGCGAAAAATTCAGTTTATCACATTGTCCCAGGACCCAATCGGCGCTAGCAGAAATGGATAAAATCCCTTATGCCTCTGCTGTAGGGAGCCTTATGTATGCTCAAGTCTGTACGCGCCCAGATATCGCCTATATTGTTGGCATGCTTGGACGTTACCAGATTAACCCAGGAATGAATCACTGGAAGAATGCCAAAAAGGTTATGCGATACTTACAGGGTACCAAAGATTATATGCTCGTTTATAGGAAATCAGATACTCTTGAGGCTATTGGGTACTCTGATTCCGATTATGCGGGGTGCGTTGACACCAGAAAATCAACGTCTAGATACGTATTTATGTTATCTGGTGCACCCATTTCATGGAAAAGCACAAAGCAAACGATTACAGCTTCTTCTACCATGGAAGCAGAGTTCGTTGCATGTTATGAAGCATCATGTCACGCGATCTGGATTAGGAACTTCATCGCTGGGCTTCAAGTCGTGAACTCGATACCAAAACCACTCAAAATTTACTGCGATAATCAGGCTGCAGTATTCTTTTCTAAGAACAACAAGTCAAGTAGTGCTTCAAAGCACATTGATATTAAGTATCTTGTTGTGAAAGAAAGGATCCAAAATGAGTTAATATCCATTGAGCACATCAGTACCAGTGCTATGGTAGCTGACCCGTTAACGAAAGCTTTACCTCCCAAGGTGTTTCGCGAGCACGTATGTAACTTGGGACTTTATGCGAATTTTGATTTGGAGAGGTCATTAGTTTGAATGGATATTAATTTTGTGATCACATTATGTAATGATATGGATCCTACTTATGTTTGACGATGTGATTTATAGCTTATAACCTGTATACTAATGTTAAGCGTTATTATATAAAATCACGTCGAGGACCACTTATGTTATGGGCCTAATGTCGAAGATGTCGAGTTTGTGACTTAGGAACGAATCTATTGCGTGACTGTTTAGATTCGACCTATATCCGATTTGATGTTTAGATATATGGTCATTATTGAGGATATAATTTGTCGACATAATCCCATTATGAAAAACTAATTAATTATGTTCTTTGGCCAAGTGGGAGAATGTTGGAATGATTTAGATCCATTCCCGTTATTGTTGGCCTACAGAAATAATTAGTTGGGATATTTTGATCCTTAATAATTTATTATTTATTGCCCGGTTATTAAGCTTTGATGGGCGGACTAATAACCATTACACTTATTGGGCCGGTCCCGTCTCTTGCTCTACAATTAATACCGGACTCCCTAGTGACTCTATATATAGGCTATCAAATAAGCCATTTAATGTACACTAGTACACACACACACACACACACTATAGCGTAGACGTTCCTAACGATCGAACGTTACGCTGTCACTATAACGTGGGAGCTCTAACACGGGTATCCATCAACCTCTGTAGAGCGAAAGAGGCGAAGATCGCGTCCTGACGGTCATCAACGATGTCTGCGATCAACACAGGTAATTCGTTAGTATAAACTCATTTCGTTCATGTGTCAGATAAGTTCCGCACACATACCCGTAATCTCGCTTACGAAAACGAGATTACCTTACGACGCTATGCTTAAGGATCAAACGGTTACGTTAGTAACTCGAGTATGGGATCGAGATTACGTAACGGCTATCGTGACCGTGATGACTAACAGGCTTTTCACTACTTTGACAAAGATGGAAGTGGGTAAGTGGTTACTTACTTGCAATTAATTCATTGTGTTCTTTAACTCCTTTTCGTATGTAATTGCTAATTAATATATGGCTGGCTTTGTTATAGGTTTATAACAAGGGATGAGCTTGAAACGGCTATGCAAGAACATGGGTTGGAAGATTTATCGACCATTAAAGAGATCATTGCAGAAGTAGACTCCGATAATGTGAGTGTTCAAGTTTATAAATGGATAGCAGCAACTTCAATAGCAACTTCTTTTTATTTGGGATCTAATTGCAAGTTCTTGTTTTTATGAAGGATGGGAGAATAAATTACGAAGAATTCTGCAACATGATGAGAAGTACTGGAACAACACCTGACGTCAAGCTCTTTTAGAAGGAGAGCTTGCTTAGCTTATGTTCCTTAATTATTTCATTTATTTCTTTCTCCTATGTTTCTTGTCATTTCATGTTTATGGTTCAAATCACCGATGTCTCGATCTTTTTCCTTATCAGAAGATGGGGTTTCAAGGGCAAAGATTGAAACAAGTACTATTTAATAAAACAGTAGAGTTCGAATTCATTTTTGCACCAAGAAATAAAGATCAGCCAATCACAAGAGAAAACCCAAGCATTTTTTTTTTAAATATTAAGATCTTCATTTCACTACTGAAAGCCAACACAGAAACACGGTTTACATGTAATAAACACCCCATGAAACAACCATACCACTCTATGATCACATAAGAATGGAAATGAAAGAGGGGAGATTATAGCAGATTCTCACAAAGAACACACAATATATTATGCCTCAAAGACACTTAACAAAACATCACACAGGCAAGCAAATCACAAGCTTTCATGCCCTTAAAACCCGTGAATCTTGATCTGGTCCTTCTTCACGAGGCCTGCATTAACCAAGAACAGCGAAACGTTCTTGCGCTGATCGCCCTGAAGTTGTATCACTTTGCCCAATTCTTTGTCCTGGACGACATTACCGTTGCAGCAGAACTCTTTCTTGAGGTCCTTAAGGATCTTTTCGTAGCTGTACTCCTTTCTAAGGCCTTGCACGGTTGTTAAGCTCTTCTTACCATTCCTCTGTTGTATGCGTATATGAACATACTCCTTGGCTCCTGGCGCCCCAGAGTCCTTGGCCTCGGCAAAGGGATCGAAAGCAGTTGGGATTTGGATGTCGAGATCAACCATGAAAAAGGGAATTATGAGATCTGAATGTTCCTCTTTTATCTCTGCACCGATTGAAAGAAAGGGGAGAATTAAAAACTCTCAGCTCAGAAGTAGGCTGATTATCTTGATCTTGTATTCGATAATTATGAGGGTCCAAGTCCCTTCTTCATAAAATCGATCTTTATACATAGAAACAGACAAAAACCATGCCTTAGAGCTCGAATTTTCGAATTCAACGCAACAATCTCAACTATTTACAACGACGAACAAAATACTTCAAAAGCAGAGTATTCGAGGCATCTTAAAGAGAAAAAAAAACGACTACGAGATCGGGCAATCGATATCAGGGACGATCTTAACAAATAAAATCTCTAATCTGCGACAAATCTCATCGATGATCCCAGGAGGGAAAAAAAAAAGGCAAAACATCAACAGCTACAGACGGCAAAATCACATAGCAAAGCATGATAACCAACAAACAGGATCAAACGTCGCATAGAAGCAAAAGAGAAAGAGAAAACGCACCTCGCAAGATGATCGCACCGCAGAAAGAGACCCACCAATAGGAATACGTGTGATCGAAGGATCAAAGGATGTCCTTACATTTATAGGCAGAGAGTTTATAAAGCAATGGCGGTGGTTTCTTCTCGACCTTAACCACACGTTAAGTCAATAGTTCTATTTAATTCTTCAAACTAACATAACGTAACTAACCATGGTTAATTGACAAACCATGGGGTGGGAGTTCGATTCGCGAACATCTGATACGATCTGATCTTTGAAAAAACGCGTAGATTCCACGCACATAACATTCTTCCCTTTCTTCACGGCGTTTAGTTATGGTGGGACGCATCATTGCAAGTGCTTAGAAACGTCGAGAGTTTATTAAACTGATCAACAAATAAAAAAAAAGGGATTCGAGAAATATATATTTTCTATGTAATTCTGCAAAACACGGTGCAAAATAAGATATTCATATCAATATTTTGTAAACCGTCTTCCAAACTAACATATACATACTCATATTCCATTAATTGCTTCATAATATTTGAAGAACTTTAATATATAAATATATAAGATACGAGAAAACATAATGTTCAAAACATAATATATACAAATGAAGTGAATGAAATGTAAATAAACAATAACAAGAATCTAGATGTTGAAGTTTGTATCTTAGGAACTCACATACAACAACACAAAAAACAAGAAAACCACTTGCTGCAATTTGCAAGGAAAAAAGAAAAACAGGGCAATGTTTAATTTTAATATTATACAAACATAGGATAAAAGAAAGAAACAGATTATATTATGAGTTGGGATGATCGCGCTTCAGATCCATTTCAACTTGGCTAATTGTCCACTGCATATTTTCCAATTTCTGCAAAACAGATGCAACTCTTATTTAAATGATGGGTGGTTATGGCATGGCATGGCATTCGAAAATCTTCCCAGATGAAATATGATAAACTTGCATGTAAAAAAGGCTGATGATATACAAGGGAAAAAGATCGTTTATTACCTTCACAATGTCATGGTACTGCCTTGCGATGTTGTCGAAGTGAGGGTCAACTCCTTGATACTCTCTGAGTCGAGTAACCTGGTAAACAATGACCAAATGTATCAGGGAAAAAGTTACGCCGATAATCGACATAAATACACAAAAAAAAACTAGGGTTATATCATCATACCGCTTTATTGTATGCGAGGGAAGCTTCCTCTGTCGATTCAACTAAATGTTTCCTATGTAGTGAGAGTAAAACAGCTTAGTTTTCTCTTTCTTACCAACGATTTTACACGAAAGATGTATTGAAATGCATACCTAATCTTGTGAAGAGCAGGTATCGTTTCTGTCGTGTAGGTTTCAAGCAGAAGAATATGTTCTAAAACTCTTAAGAGTAGGAACCCAAAGCCAAACACAATAACAATATGGGAATACTGTGAGATGACTTTTGTGGGAATTTTGTTTTTCAAACATCAAGTGATATGGGCAAAGAGAAACCTTAGTTTAGCACTCATGGTCTCGCATCTTTTGCACAACCAAGTTTTCTGTAACTCATCCTGTGAAAATATACGAACGAATTTGTGAAGAAAGGAAGTTACAAATAGTCTGGTCAATTTAGTACGGGCATAGTTTCACATGACTGCAGGAATAAGATCAGTCTTACATATTTATGCTGGTGTCCGAGCTTTATATCCTTGACGAGCTTTATAAGCACCCCAAGAATCTGTTCTAATACCTTCAATAAAAACAAAAAAAAAAAAAAAAAAAAAAATCAGTAATGATGGTGAATTATTCATTAGCAAGGTGCTCATTTAAAGGAAAAAGATTAAGAAAATACGTTGCTTACATTATAATACTCGGTAAATTTTCTATCAGAGGAATAGAGATCTTCCCTCCATTCTAATTCTTCTCTTTCAATCTCCTCAATAATTAACTTCACCCTGCCACATTCAAAATTAAGTGGAGCGCACACATCGAAATTGTTGCTTTGTGTATCAGCTTAAGCGCATGTCATCGAGAGGGAAGGAGGTATATATATATATATATATATATATATATATAGAGAGAGAGAGAGAGAGAGAGAGAGTGAGAGAGAGAGAGAGGACCTTTCTGGAAGACTGGAGGTCAAACTCTGATGGCCAATTGATGAGTCTATTAAAACCAAAAAAGACAATGAAATATCGCAGATTCTTGGCGTTCAAATAAAAACAATTAAAAGCCATAAACAAGGATGCCAGTCAATAAAATACTTTCAGAGCATATGACGGCATAAATGCAGGAGCATAAGTCAAGCAAGCTAAAACATGCTCAAAATAAAGCAAAAATTAATAAATAAATAAATAGATCTAGCAATAGTAATTCAGGCTAGGAAATGTTTATAGCTAGTTTTCTCTTGTTTTTCAGTAATTATCGAACACCTAAGTTAATGTAGAGAATATGATAAATAGACGCTTCCAATTGTCCCCGGCACGAGAATGAAGAACAAAAAACACTGACCATTGCTGTCCATGATGATGGCATCAGCCAACTTATGACATTTGGCTTCTAAACGGATAGCAATCTCACGTGCAAGCAACAGCTGGTATTCTGTAGTGTCCTGAATCAAAGAGTGAATCAACTGGTCGATGAACTTATACTAAACTTAAGTGAAACGATGAAAATTTTCAATGTATAACATACATATGTCTAGGTATCATATACATCGACAGGTGTTATATTCATACCATTGACGTTGGTGACTGTTGAGCCTGTGTTTGCCACAAATAGGTTTGTGTTATCCCCAGGAACCTATTTGGGACGCCACCAACTTCAGGTTCTGATGCATCAATATTATTTGCAGAAGCAGCAATTGCAACGGCATTATTGTAATTAGCCGAATTTGCGCTCGAACTCACAGTGACGCTGGTGCTTGAACTATCGAGCGAGCTTCTTGAAACGATACTGCATTTCTCAATTTCTTCTTCATGGATCTCACCATCTTTGGAGATAAGTGGAAGCCTCAACTTTTGAGCAGCTTCCGCAACAATCATTCGATGCTCAAGGGCCTCGTAAACCTAAAAGATTCATGTGTTTCAACTGTCACCTTGGCAGTCCGAAAACACAGTAATGCTTAAAAATAAAAATAAATTTATGAGGAAATATTCAACAGATCTTCATTCTGTAATTTCAAAAAATTAACATAATTTACAAATTGCTGTAGAAAATCAATAACCTCATGACGAGCCAAGATCTGTAAGAATAGAAATGTTCAGCTGACAAAATATCTCACCCACATGTTCAAACACGCCTGAATAAACCTCATAAAGAATCCTTTTGTCCAGAAGCACCGCACTCCCGTTTATATTTATAGAAAAACACTCATACAAAATATGTGGACATATTTCATGAATGGATGTAGATATACCTGAGGTGAGTTCCTCAATCCAAGTTGCGGATTAAAACCCTGAACATCACGAAGGCCACCCAAACCGGTCTGTTGATATTCTTCCACCATTGATATGGCCTCTATATACACCGCCTGCACCATTTAACTGTCAAAATTAAGTCACAGTCAACACAAATTGTAACCCATCCAAGCACAATTCCTTTGCCCATGCAAGAGACTTCTACGCCAGCCGGGAATAACGAACGACTGTTGTTCAAAAAAGGCTGCAAAATTTCTTGGCCCATCCAATATGATTACTATAGGCAAGGCATACAATAAGAAATGAGATCAATATTTCATACGTGAAAATCACTCATGTAACTCTGTAAATAAAAGATCAAACATGTTTTAAGCGTCATCACGCTGTCAAAACCGTAGGTGGAATAACAGGACTATTATATTGATTAGAGCTCCACACCAAAACTTTTGAACATACACACATAAACCTGAGGTTAGCTGGAATACCACAGCACAGACCCACAATAACTAACAATCACATCTGATACGAATATGTTTACAGCTACTTGAGCACGATCCAATAATGAATCCAAATTAAATCAATAAGTTGTTGACAAATCAATAAACAATAACCAGGCTATGAAGAACAAGTGAGTGAAACTAACAATACAAAGTCGATGGCACATTTAACGAAATGATACAGTATGCAACTATTCACACTCCGCGTCAGCCCATGAACTAGATAACCAAAAGAAGCTAAATTTGAAACGAACACAAAGGCAAACTAGTGAATAACTAGGAAAAGTGATTACCAGCGCTTCTAAATACCGCTGCCTCTCCTTGCACATTTCCTCCCTAGCCTGCATTTACGAACCCAACTAAAACCGTCATAATTATCCCCAAATAGAGAGTACAGACAGGATAAACCTAGCGAAAGGTCTTTAACTACCGATTGAAGATCGTAGTAGGTGGATTTCGAAATTAGAGAACCGTCTGGAGCTAAACAATGGCGTTCGAGCTGATCCATCACTTGGATGACGTCGGAAGGGAGATTATGCGATGCAGATATCCTCGGCATTGATGAAAAATTGAGCAGCTCTCAGTGAAATTTCCGATTAGCGTTTGAATTCGAACAGCTTGGGCGATGATATTTTATATTTTTCTTATTAATTACAAACAACCTAAGGCTAAACGACGCCGTTCACGTGACCGGCCTTAATTTTTCTTTTGTTCTTTCTTTTGTTTAAATAACAAAGGCAATTTTCTCTACATAACAAGTAACAACTACGTAGATTAATGGGCTCTATTTGGGCATTCCTGCGGTATTTGGCCCATACTAGTATTTAGCTTATACATTGGGCTTTTCTATTATAGAACATGTATATATTAAACAAAATCGAATCGAGGCCTATTTTATAGTTTATATTTATTTTTCATCGTGATCTCTTATTTGTCGAATTTCATGTGTGTGTCTATATTATATATATTATTATAATAAGAAGTCTAAGAAAGTGGTCTGAATATTAGTTCTAACTAGGTTCGGTTCGGTACTCGATCTACTGTTGGTTGCATGAGAGGTAGGCAGAGACATGCGTAGGTTATATACAAAGCAAAAACAATACCCAACTCTGAGAAATCCATGAAATTAATCATTTGTTCATTAATCAGATTCTTTTGATTTAAGTAGGGTTTTATTCTTGGTACGAATATATATAGTAGCGTTTTAAGTTATTTTGCAAACAAAAATTGTTTTCCAAGCATTCACGTTCGGTTTGGTGCATACATAGCTCGCAAGTGCAGCTGTTTGAATTACGACTCACGACCAACTCTTTTTTCATAGACATTTACACATCCTATAAATATATTATTTGTATTTATCTATACATTTTTTATTTTTATTAAGCTTCACATCTGGGGATAAACAGCGTTTGGTTTGTCAATTTAAATGAATTAAAAAAATATTAAAAAGATGAATCACCCAATACATTATTTTTAATTTCCCAACTATTTTTAGTTTTATTTTACTAATATACATTTATATTATATAACACATACATTTTTGTGTGCAAAAATACTAGTTATCATTCTTTCATCTAACCACATACTAGATGCTAAATGGTGTGTCAATTTTATCGAAATTTGTCATTAAACAAGTTAAAAGTAGTCAATCAAATATTAAAAACTTAGTATACTCATTTTAACATACTATATGAGATTAATGATTAACTTATCTCACATGGAGCACGTGTAAGGAACATGATTTGCATTTGACTTCTGACATGCAACTAGGGGACAAAGGAAGAAAAGTGATTATTACTCTAAATTAAGTTTACACTTAAACTTTACTAGTCGACATGCCAAGTCAAATAACTTTTAAATTACAAGAGCATCTCCAAAGTGACGCTAAATTGAGAGTTTGAAGGGGTGAAAGAACTTTAATGGAACTCCAAAAGCCACACTAAATTTGGAAATCGTTTTCATAGATATCAATAAAATTATTAATAATGGAACAATATGCTAATGAACAAATCAATCCATCTTTGGGCCCTGTTCGAATTTCATTAAAAATGGCAAGGACCATAATATAATGAAATGATTTTTGATAATTTAAATTTTTAAATATTTGATATCATTAGATATTTTAGTTATTATAAATTCCATTTTCAATAAAACATATTGATAAGTTGTATAGAGTACAATATAAGGAGTTGATTGGAGTTTAATGATACCATTCAAACTTTAAAGCTAAAGAAAGTGTACTGTAGCAATTGCATATATAGAGAAATGATTGAAGATGGCCTAAGATTGAATAATATAAACACATGCAATAATAAAATTAATAATAATTATTATGATATCTACACTAGAACATCTATCCCTGTAGATACGGTGATTGAAAAATTTTATATTTAGGTAAGGGTTTGAAACATTTTCATATCCTAAATGCATTTAGAAATACCCTAGCAACGATGACAACAATAATAGTAATAACTAGTACTTTCTGCACACGCTATGCGTGTGCTTAAAATATAATTGCTCCATGTGAGATAAGTTAATCATTAATCTCCAACATTTTTACAGCCGAGCTTCATCCTAATATATCGACTATCAAAATTATCAACTATTATTACGAACGACGATGCACTTGTAAAATTCACATTAAGGTTTGTTGCAGCGAAAAATACTAAGAAATAAAAGTAGGCGAGGAGGAGAGAGCAACTAACATACATTTATTACAAAACCCCAAATGTAGTAATTAAAATTTATCGGTGTACCGACATCTTATTAAATGCTCATTCATATATGTATCGAACAGTTGAAGTCCACCGACATTTGATGAAGCGTATGGAAGGTTAGTTACGGATTCTCAGTTACTGAACTACATTACATTTCCCCATTAATATTCTCAATCTCAAGTTTTATCGAACCTTGCTTAATTTCTGTAATAAAGAAAGATCAAATATTTTTCAATCGAAGAATAAAAGAAAATGGCCGTGGCAAATAGTGTAGTTGGGAGTGGGCGGTGGGTCTATTTCTCTCTTACAACCCTCCGAAATACCGCACAGCACCTCATCAGTCTTATTCTCTTCATCTTCTCCCTTACCTAAAAAAGAGTCGATCTTTTTTCATTTTTCCTCCTTCAACCTCATTTATTAGAAAATACTGAGCTGATTGTGAAAAAGAAATGAGTAAATACTGCATATGATTGGCTTCTGACGTTTGCTATTTGATTTCCTACCATTTTTATGGTTATCCTTTTGAGTTCTTGAACCTGGGCTCTTCGATTTCGTGGTTGGAGAGGGTAAAAGATTGCAGCTTTTTCATATATTCTTGTGAAGTTTGATATGGGTTTTTTGTTGTTATTGAAAGGATGATTGATTCAAATGTTGAATTTTTTCTTGTAGTAATAGGCAAGTTTTAGTCAAGATGTCTTGGAAGAGCAAAGGATTCGAATCAGCTTCGAAGAACGTTATTTCAAGAAAGCTCACTTTCCTTCTGTGCCTTGGATGCTTCTGTGCTGGGATGCTCTTCACCGACAGGTTTGATATAATAGAATCGAATTTTTTTTATAAATGTCAATGTAGTTTTCTCAGAATTATATAGAATGTGACCATCACATTATAGGCTTTATGAATCTTCTGATCCTATTGACTAGCTCAATTTCAATCTTTGGGATATAATAAGAAAGTGCTTTGTAATGATGAAAAGTGAGAAAAAGGGTGAAAAAGATCAGCTATGAACTTGTAATGTAATGCCTAACTTCGCAAAAATTTGAAACTAGTTTTAGGTTTGTAGAAGGTAACATTCTTAGCATTTGATTTTTTCAATGGTAGTCAGAGATTTCCATGTTTGGGTATTAAAATTCACAGCTCTGCTAAGCTTCCATTTATTCGTATACGTTTTTGTTTATATATACGTTTTTTTGGTCCAAAGGATGGTTCCCGAGACAAAAGACGCATCGATCTCAAGAGGAATCACAGATGATGAGCTTAACTTGGTTTCAGATGGTTGTGGTCAGAAAGGCAAGCCGAGCAGCAGCAGATTATTAGGAGATATTACAAAGTCAGATCCTAAGTAAGCCTAATTTATACTTCATCGGTTATCTCTTTCTAACCTGGGATGAATGTAGTTTGAGGTGATTCGTCTTAAATGAAATAAATGAATAAATTGTGCAGTAATTTGGATAAGACGATATCGAATTTGGAAATGGAATTAGCTTCGGCGAGGGCCTTGCAAGATTCTTTACTGAGCGGTTCGCCTCTGTCCCAAGACTTGGAATTGCCCAAGAAAAGGAAATATTTGATGGTCGTTGGCGTAAATACCGCTTTTAGCAGCCGCAAGAGAAGAGACTCGCTACGCGCCACTTGGATGTTACAAGGTTTTTTTCTTTTTTTTTTATATATTTGAATGTGTATATATATGTTTCTTTAAACAAGTCGAAACTTTGTTACTAAAGTGAGTACTATTAATTTTGCAGGCGATAAGCGCAAGAAGCTTGAGGAAGAAAAGGGAATTGTTGTTCGATTCGTGATCGGCCACAGGTGACTTTCGTAAAAATATACAGAAGTCTTGTAAATTTCCATAAAATCGGTACGAACAAGATTACTGTTACTGTAATAAAATCATATTCGTATGTCAACATTATTTTCGATCTTTTGTATCGCCAGTGCGACATCGGGTGGAATTCTCGATAGAGCAATCGAAGCGGAAGACAGAAAGCATGGAGATTTTCTCAGGCTGGTAAGTAAATTTTCGATTTTATTCAATCATGCCATATAATATATATATATATATATATATATATATATATATATATATGTATTAATATTCTTTGCCTCGCTTTTAACGTTCCCCTTCTTTCTCAGGAACATGTCGAAGGTTACCTTGAACTATCAGCCAAGACAAAGACGTACTTCACCACCGCCGTTCAGCTATGGGACGCCGATTTTTACGTCAAAGTCGACGACGACGTGCATGTGAACTTGGGTAAGAAAAAAAAAATTTAACAGACGCAAAGTGAAAATATAAATCCCTATGCGAAAAATGATTATGGCTATATGATAAATGTACATTCTATTACATAACTGTTCGTCTTATGATGTTTGAAAAAGCAGCTACTCTTGGAGCTACATTGGCTCGCCATCGCTCGAAACCGAGGGTTTACATAGGTTGCATGAAATCGGGCCCCGTTTTAGCTCAGAAGTAAGCATACTTTTTTTTTCCGTACTTTCTCATGAAAATCGCATTTTTTTCTACGCCGAAATTATAAAAAGGTAAATCGCAAACAAATAGGGGAGTGAGATATCACGAGCCCGAGTACTGGAAATTTGGCGAGCAAGGAAACAAATACTTCCGCCACGCGACGGGACAATTATACGCCATCTCCAAGGACTTGGCGACGTATATATTAACAAACCAGTGAGCGTCGCCTTTTCTTCCAAGTTTTTACGTTCTAATCCCTTCGCCTTTTCTATAATGTCATTTAATCCTTTCGAATTTTACTCTTTATGAAAGGCACGTCCTCCACAAGTACGCAAACGAAGACGTCTCACTAGGCTCGTGGTTTATCGGCTTGGACGTGGAGCACATAGACGACCGAAGGCTGTGCTGCGGAACTCCACCAGGCAATAAATGCCCTTCTTTTTTTCTTTTCGTTACATCGGAAATTTCTTCGAATGCTTAATTTGTTTTCTTTCGCGCTGGCGTTATATGGGAACCGCAAATTTAGATGTCTTAACATACGGACAATAATTTTTGAATTAAGCAATTTAGGGATATTTTACGTCGGAACTCCGAATTTTGTCCCAAATTCTGGCGTTCCGGCGTAAAATATAAGGTTTTGTCTAATTTAGGAAGTGGCACTATACAGACACTTATTTTTCAAAGGTTAGCAATTTTGGGACAAAATCTAGGGTTGCAGGCGTATAATGTCCCAAAATTGCTTAAGTATGAAATGTATTTGTCCTATTATGTCACCTACTAAATTCTTTCCCTATAATGTTATCCCCTAAATTACTGGACCGAAAAAACAATCAACCTTTTTTCGAATATTATCGAAATCTCGCTAATATTGTAAGGTACGTAATGTGTCAGATTGCGAGTGGAAAGCGCAGGCGGGAAATATATGCGTGGCTTCGTTCGATTGGAGCTGCAGCGGGATTTGCAATTCGGCGGATAGGATAAGAGAAGTCCACCGTAGATGCGGAGAAGGAGAAAACGCCGTATGGAATTCGACTTTTTGATCGTCGGCGGCAAAGCTAAAATCTATCTATATATAGGCCGAAAAATGTCGAACTGCTTGGTGAGGAATGAGAAAAAAGAAGAAAGTTGTCCCATCTCAGGACAAAAGCTAGCGCTATAAGAGAGTGCTGCCCTTGTTGGATTTTTATAACTACGTGGTGATGTTCTGTAGTGGTTTTCTTTCTAATGTGAGATGTGATCTCTATATCTTGTAGAGCTCTGCTTTGTTTAAGAGAGCAGATATATAGGCGTGAATGGTTATAGGAGCATAAATTAAATGGAATTGAATTTGCAATAATGTCTGTAATATTACAATCTTTTTTTTTTTTTTCTAAATAGCATTATAGGTTAATCTATACTAGGGGTGGGCATCGGGTCGGGTAGTTCGGGTTCGGGTTAAGATTTTCACTACCCGAACCCGATCCGATCTACGTCGGGTACCCGATTTTTTAATTGAAAATTATGACTACAAATATTATAATTCAATATGCATATCAAATTATATACTGGATTGCTATTCACCGCCCCATTTTTCCTAGTCACCGCCCCCTAAAGGACTGAAAAAAGACTATTTTGCCTTTCTAATTTAAATTTCTTTTTAAAGTCATTTTCCTTACAACTAATCTGATATCGCAATCAGACATCCAAATCAGATTCAAACATAACAAAAAATTAAAACGTTTCAATGAATCGTCTATTTTCGAAATTGAAAGGTCAAAAGAAAGTGTCTACTGGCACGGATGGTAAGCAAATTCTCGTAAATTCCGTTCGTATATACGTGAATTCTCGAACTTACATTGGATTGTATCGGAAAATACGGTCCGACCGAACAATAATTTCGGTCGGCATAAGAGGCGACCGAACAACAATTTCGGTCACCTCTTGGGCTGACCGAATGTTTCGGTCAGCCCAAGAGGTGACCGAAATTGTTGTTCGGTCGCCTCTTATGCCGACCGAAATTATTGTTCGGTCGGACCTCCCCTGACCGAAATCGGATTTCGGTTACCTTAGATGTAACCGAAATCGTGTTTCGGTCGCCTCTTAGGGTAGCCGAAATCCGATTTCGGTCATTTTTTTTTTTAATATTTTTTTTCCAGACTCGGAGATTGTCCCGGAGGATTCCACGGGTGACGGGATAAACTACAGTGAGCATTTCCGCGAAGGAGGACGATTTTTGACCGACATGGAAGCCATTAACTGGGCGAAGGGCGTCGCTATTGGTCTTGGTTTCGAGTTGATAATTTCGTCGCACAAGAAATGTGGAACAAAAAAATTGATTAGATGTTCTTGCGGAGAACGTTATAGAGGCAAGGAGGATGAATTGGAGAGGATGTCCAAGTCTAACAAGTGCAGGTGTCCGTTTGTAGTCATAGCCCAGCAGGATCCAGCTACTAGGGAATGGTACATTCGTACGGGTGCAACCGAGAATTCCATACACAATCACCCTCTGATACAGTATCCCGAGGGACACCGCCAGACGAGTGGACTGAGCAGCCAGGCAAAGAAGGTCGTAGAGGAAATGACTGCTGCCCAAGCGAAACCAGCACATATCCTCTCAGCGATGAGGGCTCGACACAGCGTAGATAACGCGACGATCCGACATGTATATAATTACAGAGATCGTTTGAAGAAGCAAAATTCTGAGGGTCGAGACGTGGTGAGCCAGTTGATGCACCAGGCGACAGAGTCCGCATATTTTGTTGAAGCGCTGAGAGACGATGAGACTAATGCGCTGACACATGTCTTTCTCGCACACCTGGAGTCACTCGCACTGCTGAGGACGTATCCTTATTTTATTGGTATTGACTCTACGTACAAGACAAATAGATATAAGATGCCTCTAGTTGAGATTATAGGGATGACTCCCTGTAATCACAACTTTCTGTGTGGGTTTGCCGTCATGGAGGACGAGACCGAGAGAAGTTACGGGTGGATGTTGCAGTCAGTCAGGGATATTCTAGGGCCAGAGGTCGACCCGTCCGCGATTGTCACTGATCGTGAGTTGGGCCTTCTTCGACCGCTACATATGGTATTTCCACATTCTCACCATCTTCTGTGCACGTGGCATATTTATAAAGATGTGGAGAACAAAATTTATTGGTTGGGTGGGAGGAGCAAAAAGACCGCAGCTCACTTCACGCACAAGTCCTGAAAAGCAGTCGTGGAAGCTCCGACGAATACGAGAAGGCAGTGAATGACATGCGTCTGCATTGGCTACCCGACTCAGAAATCGTTACTTATGTTGAGCAGACGTGGTTGGTGCATAAGGAGAAGTTCGCCAAAGCTTGGACGAACCAGGTGCTTCATTTCGGGAACACCACTACATGTCGTGTGGAGAGTGCTCATAGCGAGCTGAAAGGATGGCTGAACTCGGCCACTGGATCCCTTGACACCGTATGGGTGAAGGTGCACGAGCAGATTCAGAACCAGTTGATTCGCATAAGAAAGGTAAATACATTATTATTACGTGTCAGTGTTCCTTATGTAATAATTTTGTTGCTGTGGGCATGCAGACACTTGAGGAGTCCCGGTCGAAACGACCTATTCCGATGTCAGTATTTCCATTCCTGACATTATTATACAGAGTTTCACACCATGCAATATTAATTATGGGACATGAGCTGCGACGGGCGAAAGAGTTGTCGAATGAAGTTTACTCCAGGTGCGGATGTGTAGTACGACGTACGCACCAACTACCGTGTGCTTGCGAGCTTCAGCAATGCGTGGATAACAACTATGGAGTTTCGTTAGAATGCTTGCACGACTTCTGGAGAACACTGACAATCGGCGTCTCAGTAGTTCCAGATATTTCTGAGCAGGAGCGCTTTTACGACCTCGTGCGTGAGGCAGAAACGCGCGATCCCGCCGTTATGCGTGGCCTCCATCGAGTAGTTCACGAACATCTGTATCCCGAGGCGCAAGAGTGGAATGAGCCAGTTGTTAAGACATCTGTAGAAGGCCGACCAAAGAAAAGAGACTCGACGAAGCGTGATCGAAGTGCTTGGGAGTACGCACTCCCAAGGGGGGACGCAGCGCAGGGCGCAGCAGTACAAGCCGTAGCAGCCAGGGTCGTTCCAGTCATGGCCGTACGTCATCTTCGTCTGCGAAGCGCTCTCGTACTTCTACTACGGATACAGGTACGGCTATCTTTCACCCCTGTATTCATGCGAACATGGATAAATCCTCTAGACTTGTAAGATGCTTTGTACAGGTGAATCCAACTTCTTCTACACCCGCTTGCAGCACCACGTAACATCAGTCATCCATCCGTATATAGTTAGTTATAAGGATGTGCGCCAACTGCGGATTTCGCGCTATCGCTTCCCATATTTACAATGACGAGGAAGAATGGGTCACCTTAAGGAATAACGTCGCGAACGAAATCGAGGCCCATTGGGATCTTTACTCGCCATTGTACTACGGTGATTCACTAGAAATGCAGCTGGATCGTATACGTTGGGAGGGGGGGCCTTGCTTGACAAACCACTGGATGTTGACACCGTGCGATTTGTGGGCTGTGGCGACAATTTGGAACGCTGTAGTTACCCTCTACGGGTACGGCAATGGAAAGACCATCAACATGCATTCTTTCACGATACTGCCACTGCGTGCCCCCCGGACTGCTAATGGACCGAGCCGAACTATCGTCATAGCGCACCTTGGAGACGAGTACCCGCATTATGTAAGACTGAATTTACGTCCAGACGTTCCTATGCCCGTCTTGCATCCATATTGGAATACGTATCGTGATCGTCGACTTGATGGGTGGGAACTTAGATATCAGAGCAGAATCGAACACTGGTTGCACCTCATGCGTCACAATCATCTATTGTAATTCCGTTTGTATTATTAATTTTATTTGTCATTATTATTATTTTGTATTATTATTATCATTAATATTATTTTGTATTCTTATTATCATTAATATTATTTTTAAGTTATTATTATTACTATTATTATTATTATTATTATTTGTTAAACATATTATTTTGTATGTTATTATTTGGTATTATTATTTTTATTAATTAGTTATTATTATTTTTTTATTAATATTATTTTGTATTCTTATTATCATTAATATTATTTTTAAGTTTTTATTATTGCTATTATTATTATCATTATTTGTTAAAAATATTATTTTGTATGTTATTATTTGGTATTATTATTTTTATTAATTAGTTATTATTATTTTTTTATTAATATTATTAATAATATTAATTAGTTATTATTTGGTTAAAAATAATATTTGGTATATTATTTTTTTATTAATAATATTAATTAGTTATTATTTGGTATTATGTTATTAATTAGTTAAACATATAAAAAATAGTTTTTTTATTAAACAAAAGTACGCGTCCGACACATAAAAGAAAGACAAATAAAATACAACCACATCACGGGGCATTGCGCCAGCGGTCGTTCATGTCGTGCAGCCTGTCTCTGTAGCGCTCACCCTGCTCCTGGTCGTGGAGCTGCAGCGTAGCTAGCATCTCCGTGCTCAAGGCATACATCGAGCTGTACCACTGCACACATAATTGATACATATAATATTTGATTAAACATACAAATATTTAAAATCCAAATCACATTAAATTACGTACGTAGTCGGTATGGCTGCGCGGGGATGCCGCCCGAAGAGGATCCTGACTCCGACGAAAACAGACGAGGATGAGAATGCCGCTCGTACCAGTCCATGTAACCTTCAACGGTCTCACCAAGGTACTCTAAGGTACTCCGGCTGATGTATGACAGGTTGAGGATGTACGCGTAAGGGAACTGCCGCCAAGCAAATTCTGCTGCATCGCCAGAATGGTGCACCTTATACCTCGACGGGTCCGATGGCATATAAGCCCTCTGCGGCGGTGTCATCGGCGGCGGGATGTGCTGCACGTAACCCAGCTGGCGCAACACTCGAGGGTACGTAGGGCTCCACGATGTCGCGATATCTAACCCAGCCCACGAAAAGAGTCATCAGGTGCTGCGCCGCTGGATCGGGACTGTACGGCAACCAAGCAACCTGATAACAATTTATTTTGTATTATATAAGCGCACATATTATGGAATATAAATATATAAATTATTAAAATACCTCGCTCGCTGTCATCATGTCTAGCTGACGGCGGATCTCAATTAACCGGTGTCCCGTCCGCTCGACCTGAGATACGGACCACATGCGTGATCGTGCATGGCCAGGCTCCACATGATGGGGTAGACGGTGTGGGCGGAAGCATGGGAAGTACTCGTAGATCCACGCCTGTAGTAACGACAGGCACCCAGCTAAACCCCTTGCATCCGCTCGGCTTGCGAGCCCAAGCTGGCGATAGAGGTAAGCAAGAGCGGCCGAACCCCACGAATAACCACTGGCAGATGGCAGGGAGCAATAGAACTCGTGCATGATGTCGGGCTTCACCCGATTCCCGCTCTTGTCGACGAACAGGGTCGACCCCAATAGAATCCACAGCCAAGCGATGGCCTGGAATCCCGCCGGCCGATCCTCCCGCATCCTCTGCATCACGTCTTTCGACGCAACCGACCCTGCTCTCCAAAATCCCCTCAGGGCGTCTGCGGAGACGCCCATAATCTCCCTCGCCGCGATCTGCTGGTCGCCGGCGTCCGGGGTGCCCGAAACCATCGTCCCGTCGATCGGGATACGGGGGATCTGCTCGACGTCGTGGAGCATGATCGTCATCTCCCCCACGGCATGTGGAAGGTGTTCGTGTCGGGGTGCCAGCGCTCCACAAAAGCGCACAGAAGAGGCTGGTCCAAGTGTACGAGCATGGCATCTGCGAGGTGTAAGAGGCCTGTGCCATCGATCTCGCTCTGTGTCTCTGGCGGGAATTGGCAGTACCACTGCTTAAGCTGCCGAAGCACTAACGCCCGCCCCTCGCACTTCAGCACGGGCCTCTCCTCCTCACCCATCCAGATGCGGGGCGCGATGTGCCCCAAGTAACTAGGGATCACCTCGCCATCTTGCGGACCACCTGGCTGTGGCCCTTGCACCCTCCAGGAATCGTCATCTACGACCCTGGAGCGCTTGCTCCCTATTTTATTTTTTAGGAATACCACAATAAATAAATCTAATTTTTGCTACGATAGTTAAGACACGACATCGCAAGTCAGTTTATAATGAAGAAGGGATGTACCTGAGGAGACCGGTATCGCATCGTCGTCGGATGACTGAACGATGCCGCATCGTATGGCACCTCCTCATCCGCATGCGCCTCCTCCTCTACGTTCGGATCGTATTCCGCATACACGGAATGCGAATCACCCGCTCGCTGCCGCCTCGCCTCCTCCCGTTCCCTACGAACGGAAGCATCAACGCCGCGCGCCCTCGTATGATGCTCTCCAGATCCCTCCAACGAGGGGGATCTGCTGCTCCCTCCGAGCAGGGACTTCCCTCCCAGCGCCTGCAATTAGATAATTTTTAAAAAAAAAAAAAATGGACCGTAATCAAATTTCGGTCGGTCCATGACCTGACCGAAATTCTACTTCGGTCAGATAACGGCCGACCAAAATCGGATTTCGGTCGGCGAGTTTCCGACCGAAATCGGATTTCGGTCGGTAACAGCACGACCGAACAATGATTTCGGTCAGCCAACTACGACCGAAGCATGATTTCGGTCGTCCAGTGTCGTGACCGAAATCGGATTTCGGTCGCGACCCCGGCCGACCGAAATCATGTTTCGGTCGTTACTTGGCCGACCGAAATCTGATTTCGGTCGTGTCGTTTTTCGCCCGAGATCGCGTCCGATCAACCGTTTTCCGGCCTATTTCGACCCGTTTTCGACAATCTATCTAAATATGAATGAATTTTACGACAATTTTCTTACCAATCGTGAGAGCACCCCATTTCCCTTTCCTTTTCCTCGTTCCATTGCGATTTGCAAATTTCTCTGTTTTTTGTTTGATTTGGATGTGTGATTTGAAAAGTGTTGCGTAGTAAAGGATTTAAATAGGAATTCTTACTTTTTATTATATTTTAGCTTTTTAAATTATTTTAAATAACATAAGGGCAAAATAGTCTTTTTTCAGTCCTTTAGGGGGCGGTAAATAGTAATCCCCAATTATATATGTTATATATTAAATATCAATTATAATATTTGGATATTTGTTTTCAATAAATATAATATATACATATTTTTATATGTTTATTCATAAATTTCTATAGAATATATTTTAAATTTTTATAGTGATTATGATATAAAATATCACTTCTTAATTATACAATTAAAATAGGAATTAGTCGAAATAGTATTTAAAACTTCAACGTAACTCAAGTTAGATATTAATATCTAAATATGTAGTTATATATTTTTAATGTTATGTACAAACAATAAATTTTTATTTAACAAAAATACATTGGGTACCTGAATAACCCGATCGGGTAGTAATTTACTACCCGATACCCGACCCGATTAATTGTTGTTGGGTATCGAGTAACCCGATACCCGACAAATAACTCGAACTACCCGATACCCGACAAATAACCCGAACTACCCGACCCGAACTACCTGAACCCGATCGAGTTCGGGTAAAACCCGAATACGCGAACCCGAACGTCCACCCCTAATCTATACTATCTGAACTTACTATTGCATTATCTATACTTCTTGTATATTAAGCGTCAGGCCGGCTATAAATCATCAAGTTTGGTCAGTTAATTAAGATTAGCTGAAAAAATATTATTATTCGAAATAAATCAAACCACTACATGGTATTTTATGTTTTTAATTTTACCTTCTACTTTTAACAATTATTATTTTAGAATAAAACGATATATAATATAGAGCATTAACATTTGAGTGTGAAAAAAGCTAGTTATTCTGATTATTTTGCATAGAATTTCTTAAATTATTTAAGATACGCCATATCTTGCGTATGGTAAAACCCTATTGTTTTTCCCTTCCTCGAGTATATAAAGCCCTACAATCAATAATCTTAAAATTCTTATTATTTCCTCCGTTTTCCAATTCGCAAGTTTGATTGCGCCGATCGTTTGCTTTCTTTGATCGAATTGCCATGGCGAAAAGCTCATTCATAACTGAACACCCCCTCGGTATGAAATTTCAACGATTTAGTTAATTGAACCCTAGTGTTATCTTTTGATCGTAGTTGATCGTTTGCTTTGGTACGATGGAACATGGATTAATGATTTGAGTACTAATATGTGTTGCGTGAGTATGATCGTACTGTTGGACCATAGACGGGTCGGGTTCGAGCTAGTTCTGATTTTTGATGATGCAAAGGTTTAATCTTTGTTTTGGATACTTTGCTGCAAAATTCTGTCCAGTTGTGAGTTTGTTGTTGTGATTGGTGAGAGTATTGATTTGTTGATCTTTCTTGTATATTTATGTGATGAATATTTCTATTTATTGTTGATTTTACGTGTGGGGAAATGTTGGTATTGCTACCAATTGGACATGGTTCAGATTTCTTGTTGTGAAGATGGTGGCGTAAAACCTTATCTGAATTAATCCGCTGAAACAAAATTGACTGTAACTTTGATGTCAAAAACGATGCGGACACAATTGTATGTAGAAAAAATATACTGTAATCTTTCCTTCCTTTTAAGGTTTTATTTCTTTTGTAGTAATTCAAATTTTATGATGGATCAGAGAAATTTCCTGTGTACGATTCTTTGCCAGTTTTCAGTTAAGCAGTTTGGTTATCATGTGACTGCAATATGTATATTTCATTTCCTTAAATTTTCGGAGAACTTGTTTAAGTTCTACGGAAACCAGAGCTTATTTTCTACTAGTTCAAGTGATCCAAGGTAATGGTTTAATTTTCTCATATGCCTTCTACGCCTTTCCATGTTGCAGAGAAAAGACAAGCTGAGGCTGCTCGGATCAGGGAAAAGTACCCCGACAGAATCCCGGTAATAGAACACTCCAGATTCATTACGTTATTACCTTCGATGAATGATATCCTTTCATCTGTTGGGGCAACTATTTATGTTAACTCTTGGTGCAGGTTATTGTAGAGAAAGCTGATAGATCTGACATTCCTGACATCGACAAGAGAAAGTCGGTTTAACCAGCAATTTCCTTATGATTTGTGATTGTTGAGCAAATATTGAGATCGATTTTTGTAGTCACAATGAGTTTGTGGGATTCTAAATTTGCAGATACCTTGTTCCTGCTGATCTGACTGTTGGACAATTTGTTTATGTTGTCCGAAAACGAATCAAGCTTGGTGCTGAGAAAGCCATATTCATCTTTGTCAAGAATGTTCTCCCTCCCACTGGTATTATTTCTAGAACTTAATCTAATGTTGACTACACAGTATGATTCTTAAGTTCTGCTTTTACTACACAGTATTGACTATCCTGATGATTGAGCTTTACTTATGTTCAGTTAAAATCTCTGTAAAAAATTCTCATTTCCCAGCGTTTACAGTTCAAATTTGTTTCAGGATTGAATGACTAAGGGTCATTTCTTGCTTTGGTATTGCCTTTGTTATTTGCATTCTCACCTAATAAATATTGTTCATTTTCTTTGTACTTAGGTGCAATGATGTCTACAATCTATGAGGAGCATAAAGATGAAGATGGATTCCTTTACATGACATACAGTGGCGAGAATACGTTTGGGTAATCCTCAAACTCAGATCAATTCTGTGTAAGTAATATAATATATCCATGATTGAATTAAGTTTCTAAATTGTTTATATTATTCTCTTTTTTCTCCCAAAGAGTGTTTCGCTCTTTTGATGATGAGACAACTTGTTTGGATGGGATTCTTAATAAGTAATTCTGTTTTGACTTTGAAATATTCGATTTGTGCTTTCACGTTTCTGTTTGATTTATTTATTCCTTTTCGTTGCTTTTAGGGGTGGGTGCGCTTAGGGCGGTTTTTATCGAAATTTTAACCCCACCCGATGTATTGCGGTTTTTTAAAATATACCCCAAACCCGATCGTAAAAATTTTAACCCGATAGATTGCGGTTTGCTTGAGTGCGGTTGGGTTGGGGCGGTTTTTGCAGTTTTAATAAATTTTTTTATCATAACGAAAAATCAAATGTAATATTCTTAAGTAAAGATCGAGCAAAAGGATATATCATCAACCTATTTACAAATCTAAAAGTTTATATAAAAATTGGTATTATCGTAGTATCAAATAATAGTACCAAATAATAAAAAGTTCGATAAGTAGCTTGATTATAAGTTCATATTCTTTATTCGCGGCCGGCTTTTGGTAAATCAACTAAAGCAAGGGCCCCATTTTAATTTAAAAATTTTCATTAGAAGAAATAATGTTTTTTTATTTTAAAATTTGAACTCACCTTCTATAAACTTGAAGTGTTATAGTTGGTGAAGTCTCACTAAATGAGGAGGGTTGCATTGGATAGAATTTTAACTACGTATTATTTATTTTCCTTTTTAAAAAATAGCATCATTTAGAATTTAGCTTACGCAATGTGTTATGACGATGCACTGTCCTTGTATCTAGTTTTCTTTTAGATGAAAAAAATTTTTGGCTCAAAGTTTTAACTCGCCTTTTATAAACTTCAAGTGTTATAGTTGTTGATTCTAAGTCTAAATAAAGGAGAAGGGTAACATTGGATAGACACATAAATTTTTTTCACTATATAATATTTATTTTTGTATTAAAATAAATTTAAAATTTAGCTTCACGCAAGTGTTATGATGAGTCGATATCCTTTTATCTTAGCAGTGTTTTAAATAGCGTACTGTAGCACGCTACGTAGCGCGAAATAGCGTAATTTTACTCAAAAACGCGTTAAAGCGCATGAAATATAGTGTTTTTCCTCAAAAGCGTTATATTTTGCGCAATTAACATAATTTCGCGTGATTTAGCGTAAGATGGCGTGATTTAGCGTAATTTAGCACAATTTGTGTATTTTAAAGTCATATACGTGCACGAAGCTGAATTTTTTTACTAATATATATTTTAATACTTTTAACCATGTATTGTTGCATATATCTGTTATATGGTAGCATTTTCACTAAATATACATAAGAAAAAAGTCTTATTAAGGGGTCTCTATACATGTCTTTTTCTTCAAACTAAATAGTACAACAAGCTTCTTTTAATTAATAATTTATTAATATAAATATTTATTATTTGAAAACTATATAAAGGGCTTTATTTCCTACAGTGCTGTAATCCGAATGTTTGTCTTAGACATAATACCTAATTTCATGATTGAAGACCATTTAAAATTTGTTTATTAGCATGTATAGTTTTATATTATGCTTTTATCGTATTATAAATGGCTTGCCCGAAATACCTACGCATTACGCTACGCTACTTACGCTACATCGGAACTAAAACGCGACACATTGCGCAATACGCTTTTTAAAACATTGTAGTAAAAAATAATTAATATTTTCACTACCATTACGAGTTATATCTATTACTTTATTGAATAAAAAATACTAAATTGTAATTATATTTTTAAATGCGGTTGGGTGCGGTTTTATGCGGTTTTATAAATACAAAACCAAACCCGATTGCAAAGTATGCGGTTTTATATTTTAAAATCCAAACGAACCCATCAAACCGTTAACCCGACACTTGCGGTCTGGGTTGGGTTGGGTCGATTGGGTGGGGCGGTCCGACGGGTTAAATGCTCACCCCTAGTTGCTTTACCTGAGAATTTTATAAATCGAGCACGAAGCGTATTGTAATTGTTATTGTTGGAATTTTGGTTCTTTGAAGCAACGATTATATTTGATGTGCGACTCAAGTAATTAATTTAATTTATCTTAAGAGCAAAGAAATAGAAAACTCATTATATATTTGTTTACGGCAATTGACTGACTTTAGGACAAATGTTTGTCAAATGTCACCTAAATGCCTTTCACGCGTTTTATGTAGATTTACCCGAACTCTTGAACTAGTCTCATATGAATGCAACTCAAGACTGATAAGTGCTTATTCGTTGTAATAAATAGTGTTGGTAAGTTTGGTGGATATTTCTTAATATAGCATTTTCGGCACAACAATGTGCAATATATATACAATAATATTTTAATCTAGAATTACTTTCAAATGAAATTTTAGGATAAGATTGAGATAAACAAGAATTTAGAATAAAATCTATAAAAATTGATAACAGCTTTTAAATATCCCCCTCACTTGATATATAGTATGGATATATATGGGATGTGTGTCTTAGTATTAAACACTTATTTTCCTCAAATGAAACAATAATCTTTTAATAGGATAATCTTGAAGCTAAATAATTAAAATATGTCGACTCGATCGTAGAGTCTGCAGCTATAGATGTGAAATGGTAATTGTGGCAAGATTGAATTCGGCATTAATATCAATTATTGATGCTTATCGGGTCTCATGCAATCACTCCAAACTTAGATTTTGGACGGAATAATACGACTGAAAACGATTGACAGAAAAAGGATTTTATTTTAGTCATACATTACGTGGATGTCTTGTCAATTTGAGTAAAAATTGTTATTGTTATCTAATCAATCGTTGCGTTACATCTTTCCGCAGTAAATTGCTATTCATTGTATACGAAGACAAAACTTACTAGTTCAAAGAAGTATCTCATTCTCAAAAATCTCATATTTATGGAATTCATAAATCGTCGTGTTTTTATTTCTACTTATTCTTTGAAAAATATTGTATGAACGATGGAGATTTCATTTTGTTGTCTCCAATGGAAACAGTTGTAGCATGATATTTCTATGTAGCATTCAAACACAGTGATAAAATCGAAAGGGCCATAGTAAGTCTTCTATCGCTTCTCTTCAATAGACAGCTACAATCGATGTTAACATATACTCTCCCCATTTCTTGTCTTTTATTATCATTTCAATGTGAATATCACAAAGTATTGGGATTATTTTTTTCTAGAAAAAAAAAACAGGAAAAAAAAATATTCAGGAAAATACCTCTCATTAAATTGCAGTCTCATAAAATCTTGTTTGACAATATAGTCTGTCTCCGTTTCAAGACTATTTCGGCTTCTGATTAACCATGTCGATCGTAAACATTATGATACATTTCGTTTAAATTTTAATTCGAGCTCATATATAGTATTTTAAAATTTGACAAACACATAAATAATTTGCAAATCCAATTTTTAATATAGTTATGGTAATTTCATCGAACGACCTAACTCATGCACTCAAATGGCCCACTTTCGCAAGTCAATCGAACTTGAGCCAGGATAAGTGGAAGAGGAATGCAAAAAACGAACTGCAATCAACAAGTAATGCTATTTTTCCGAAAAAGAAAAACCAAGAATTTATTCAACACTTTCCACTAATAAACACTAGAGGAAATAAATAAAAGAAGTCAGTCAATAAACATAAGCTTGTTCACATTCCAAAAACCTCAGCTTCTCCCCTCCAATCCATCCCCTATATATAAAACCCTAAATTCTTCTTCTCATCATACAAACCATAGTACGTAACCCATAGTTCTTATCATTTTTTTTTTCTAATAATGGGTTCTATTTCATGTGGGAAAAGACTACTAATAAGTAATACAAAGTTTTGTTTTCTATATTTCTATTGTGCGTTTATTCTATCAACGATCCATAATTCGAGGGCTCAAAGCGTGCGTGCGTTGTATGTGTTTGGCGACTCATTAGTAGACGTCGGAAATAACAATCATTTGCAGCTCTCTCTTATCAAAGCCAATATACCTTACAATGGGATAGATTATCCAGGAAATAAAGCTACTGGGAGATTCTCAAATGGCAAGAATGCTGCTGATTTTGCAGGTAACAATAATATGATTCTTATTACTCTTTTTTTTTCGTCGTGTAATAAAAACATTTTTGTGTTTTTATCTGAAATGAATTGATTAAAATAAAAAATTAACAGCTGAGAAGTTGGGATTGTCGAGACCTCCGCCATACCTTGCTCGGCCTAACGATGTATACGTTAAAGGCGTAAGCTTTGCCTCTGGCGGGGCCGGAATTTTTAACACTACATCACAAGATCAAGGAAATATCGTAAGTTACCTATGTAATATTAATATGTATTCATATTTCTATTTTTAATTTTAGTAGAGATGGTAATAATATACCACAGATGGCAGATTCATGCATTTCTTAGTTATTCCTGGATTTTTTTTTAAAAAAATAGCCGTAAAAAATCCCCTAGCCAAAACTTAGTAGCTCAACGTAGATATTCTGTTAATTTAAATATTACCAAAATAGTTCTGTTTTTTAATTTAAATAGCCCATCTTTAGAAATATTGGATTTATTGAGCTGACAAATTGGCTATTTTTATAATAGTCGTAAAAATCCCCGAGCCAAGCAGCTCAACCAACGTAGATATTTCTATTCATTTAATATTACAAAATAGTTCTGTTTTCTAAAATTAAATAGCCCATCTTTCGCTTGGAAATATTAGATTTATTGGGCTTATAAATGGGGTATATTGGGCGGGTCGGAATAACTATCAGCTTAAAAAGGGAAAGGCCCAAATATTTAAATTCCTTAAAAACAAATTAAAATTTAAGAAAAAAATTATTGCGGTGAGCGTGGATCGAACACGCGACCTTCAGATCTTCAGTCTGACGCTCTCCCAACTGAGCTATCCCCGCTTGCTTTTTTTAGGTCATGCAAATGTTTTGTCATTTTATTTACTGAAGCTCATCGTGACAATTTAATCTTCCAATTATCCTTCATTTAATTACAATTTAATTCTTTAACTCTTTAATTTATTTCTAAATACAATTTTTAAATAATTTATCATCTCACTGTTTGAGTACTTTTTAAACAATATTTCTTTTATATTTTAAATTGCAATTTCATCAAACATTGTAAATTATAAATAACTGAAAATATAAAATATAATTATAACACATAGGTGCATAACATACTAGTAATGTGATATGGGTTAATTTATTACAACAATACAAAATCATTGCCATGCAACTAACAGAGAATGTCGTGTATTTATGGTGTTTTTGCAGAAACGTACGATTCCATTGCCGCAGCAAGTATCATACTTCTCAAGCGTGCGCCAAGGCCTAATCAAGCAAATGGGCTCACCCAGCGCCGCCGACGAACACCTCTCAAAATCGATCTTCGCAGTCGTAATTGGAAGCAACGACATCATCGGCTACTTCAACGACGGCTCCGAAGCCTCTAAGAAGACCGCTCCTCAGCAGTACGTCGATCAAATGCTCTCCGCCTTCAAAGACGTGCTCAAGGTAAAACGACAACGATCGTTCAATATATTCTCTCCGCCTTCTTTTTTCGCCGTCTAATATGTAGAAAGTTCAAACATTATTAGGGAATATATGGCCTGGGAGGCCGTAAGTTCGTAATCATCGGTCTGTCTCCCATCGGCTGCGCTCCCAAGCAGAGGTTTCGGAGCGAGAAAGACGAGTGTAGAGAGGACGTAAACTACTGGTCGAAGAAGTACAACGAAGGGCTCGTGCAGATGCTGAGGGGTTTGAAGTCGTCCCAACTCGCCGACTTCCACTACTCTTATTTCGATGTTTATTCCGTCTTCGAAAACTTCATCGCCCGCCCGGCCTACTATGGTAAAGATTCTGAACTCGAATCTCCAAAGTTTTCATTGCTTTTATTTGTGTCATCGTTTAGGTTGGGTAGCAATATAGGGACATCGAACTTAGGAGTTGACATTACAACAGGGATATTATCTTTATGCAATTTAGGGACATTTTACAACCCTTGATTTTGACCCACGTTCTAGCGTTTCGGCGCATAATTGTAAGGGTTCCGAAGGACGCATTATACGGACAGTAACTTTTTTAAAACCAAGCTGAGATAAAATCCAGATTCCAGCGAGCAATGTCTCTAAATTACTTAATTTTGGAGTTATCCTCCCTACAAACTGACGCCTGCTATAATTCAAACCCTCCACAATTACAAGATCGAAAATATAATTAACTCTTTATATATAAACTAACTGGCGTATGCATGTACGTATGTGCGATTTAGGCTTCAATGAGACGAAGACGGCTTGCTGTGGGCTCGGGAGATTGCGTGCGCAGCTTCCATGCACGCCGCTCGCGCTTTTTTGCAAAGAGAGAAGCAGTCACCTTTTTTGGGACATATACCATCCAACCGAGGCGACTGCTCGGATGTTCATCGATATGCTTTTCCAAGGGTCGGAATTATATGTTTCGCCCGTCACCGTTCAGCAGCTCATTGCAGCGTAGGGACTTCTATAGAGTTTTCGAAGCTTGCCGATATAATTATTTGGAGATCTTTTTTGAAGCTGTATTATTGTTGTGTCTACGTACAACTTTTTCGTAACTCAATTCAATGCAACAGTTTTCGTAGTCATATGATAAAGCAGTAGCAGATCTGTCGTTACGGGCGTAAAATCAACTCTCAATCAAATGATAGGTAGAAAGATAGATTATCAGGCAAATGAGAGAGCATAACTCATTTATTTGGAAGCCAAATGATATACATACATACAATACAAACCAACTCTGTTATTATGAGTCACCTCTGTGGGACCTGTTGATCAAAGGACGAAATTTGAGTTCAGTTTATGAGAATAGACATAATTTAACGGTGTTCTCGCTGCCATAGTACTTTGGAGTTTGGACAAGAAATGAATGTAGTAACTTAGTAGGATTACCATTTTAAGACAACGGAGGAAAAAAAAACAGAAACGAAAGAAGTCCCCTCTTCAATTACCATTTTAAGACAACGGAGGAAAAAAAAACAGAAACGAAAGAAGCCCCCTCTTCAATTTTCAAAATTTAGCATGTTATACACACCTTTCAAAGACTATTTGAGAACAAAATAAAGATCTAGGATTCTCTCATTTCGAAATAAATAACCTGGATCAGAATATCAACAGATTTATTCGTCATCTGAGGAATCTGACTCGGATTGTCTTGCCATGTCATCAGCAGCGTTTGTATCCTAAAAGCACAGGTTCACAAGCCTTAGCGCATTTAAAAATAAGATTTAACAATGAGAAGGAAAAGGAACATAAAAGCATTCCAATTTAAATTGCGATGAACTCGTAAGTTTAATCTGTTCTTGGTCTTCACAAGATCAAACCAAGTACAACTGATCATCTATTCAATATTTTGGAACGACGTAGGGGCTTTTAAGGAAATTTTGTTACCTGGATTTTATCCCAATCTTTCAGTTTGGGATTAGTTAGCATGTAATTATCACGCAGAGGAGCCCAAGCAGGAGCTTCACCAACCTACAAGTTGCCAAATCAGAGTAACTTAGCTGAAAAATCAAGTGATCAAAATTAACGGTTAACAGTGTTATGGTTCATCGTATCTATTTTAATGATTAAAATAGAGTGCATTAAGAAAAATAACCTTAACTACTGTCCCAACCGACTGGGTTCCAGTCTTGCTAAGCTCCGAGAAGAAGGCGTCCTTTCTCCGTTTCTTTATCACTGAAGTATGTATTGCCATTAGGAAATTAAACATAGTCGGGAAAATTACTCAATCGTCATTGAGTGATGCGATGTATGTTATATTAATGAAAACGGGTCATACTTTTCTCATCCTTCGACCTTGATGGATTTAAACCTTTTTGAGCACTTTGGGATTTGCTCACCTACACAAAAGGCAGAAGGAAAATGTACTATGAAGAAGCTAAACTTCCATACAACATATGGACTCATGGGTACTGATAAAAAGCAGCAAACACAACTTACAGCATTGAACAACTTGACGACTGAACTCCATTAGCATCCAATGAACATTAACAGAACACGGTCAGTCTCTATCACGAGAAATAAGCTTATCTTGTAATATTCGAAGCTATACGAAAAAATTACCTCCTTTGGTTGCCACCCCAAGCAAGAACTTTTCATGGGCATCCAAATAATTAGCAGGCTTGACATGTCCTTTCTCCCGGACCTTCATCAAAACAGGCCACGCATAACCAAAAAATTAGTATTCATGATCGTAAAGAACAAATAAGAAAATCAGACAAACATATCAATCTATACCAAATGTTTCTCCTTCTTGACTTCTCCTTTAACTTTCCTCTCAGCTTCATCTTCAGCAAGCTTCTCTGCAATTAACTTCTTATGCGCAGACAACACAGGACCCTACACCAACAAACCCAAGAAAAGAATATATATATTATAGAAAAAACTCACGACCTTTTTACGAAAGCACATGAAAGACATTATCAGGAAACAAAAACTTATCCCAACTCACCAACACGTCGTCTTCACCGCTCTTCTTCACAATCTTCTTAAACGCCAACTTAAAAGCATGAATACCCTCGGTGAATTTCATCACCCCAGGCTGGATCTCGTCATCTTCATCGTCCGAAACACCCACGTCATTCCTTTCAAATCCAGTGTTTCTCTCTGCTGCCACATCGTCAGCCGAAATTGCACCGTCAGAATCAGCATCACTTCCATCATCGATCCCAAGAGACTGATGTCGATTACGTTCGCCTAAGTCCTCGTCATCTTCGTCCGAATTGTAGTCTCTTGCTCTTTTCCGGAACAATTTCTTCATTTTCTTATCAATCTTCAACTTCTTCGCAGCTCCTTCCTGGATTTTCATCTTTCTTTTCTTGGCCATGCTTTGCTTCTTTTTCGATGACGTTCTTCTCTTGCGCTCGTGACGTTCAGGCACTTGCTCTACTTCCGCCATAATCGAAGAATTGAACGTAATTCCCAACGACAAAACCAAAGGGCGGGTCAGAGGGTCGGCGGCCGGCGATAGAAGGGTGTTTCGTGGCGTCGAAAGGATAGTTTTGAGACGATTGGTGCGGAGGAAGAAGATTAAGAAAAGCCCTAAACTGACTTCTTAGTGGACTGGACTATATTTTATATATATTATTACTCTATTACCTAAGCCCACATTCTATTTAAATTACTAGTCTCTTTTAGTAAGGCACAGGCCTTTACATAAACGGTCAAATTGGTAGAAATTGGTCGGTCATTTTTCTATTTATTTACAGAAAAAAAAAAGTTAAAAACTCACCACTACATATAAGAACTGCGGGAAACTGTCAAGTTTAACTGCCATATTGATACGGTCCAGAAACTAGGTGGGCTGAAAAAATAGAAAAGAAAATAAGCCCAACAGAAAATACCCAATAAAACAAGATATTTTAATATACATTGGGAGCTCCGAAGACCTCAAAGGACGGCTAATGACCCCTGGGTAAAAAGAGGTCTCCTGGGTGCATTAACGACTGAAAGACAGGCACAAGGAAATAAGGAGGCGGGAAACACGTGTCACTCAAAGAATGGGCTGCGCCACTGCAGCTCCTGCGACGGATGGGACTACTGTGGAAAGGCTGCTCTGACAAGCTACCTGTCACTGTACATCGTCCCAGGCCGTCATTCTCCAGGAAATCCGGGATGTAACCTCTCCTAGCCCCAGGAAGCTCCTATAAAAGCATCACTTGGCAACTTTCAAATGGATCATCATGTCAAGATACGAAGAACACTTCATAATTCTCTAGCTTTATCACGTAAAATATTTCTAGTCAGTACTTAGCATATTTTAGAGAGAAATGAGCGATCTGAGTGTGTAATCTGTCCAGAATAGTGAAAGAAGTATTTTTTGGAGCGCCGTGGACGTAGGACCTTACAAGGTCTGAACCACGTATATCTTGTGCCTTTTCCGTTTACGTCCCTTTTCACGTTCCTTAAGCACCCAACGCACCACCTACAACTTTATACTTAACCTACCGGCTATATAAAAAATTTCCCCACAAATATTAAATTCTTTGATGTGGGAGAGCCCCACATCAAATGGCGCCGTCTGTGGGAAATCCAGAGTTGGAGGCGTGAGTGACCTTGCAAACAGTGTGTGAAGTTGTGCTTAAAATCACCACTCTCTCTTTTCTGTCTTGCTGATTAAAAACGAAAGGCGCAAAGATGCGATGGAAGAAGACCCCCCGATACGGAAGAACGTAGACCCGCAATTTGCGGAAACAGAAGAAGTCAACCGCCAGGAACAGCCCCACATCCCGGAATCTGTTCCTGTGACGCTGGCACCAGAGACACCGATCACCCTAACCGCTGCCCAGCTGGACCTTCTGATGCGCAACACCATCAGCACGACGCTGGCTGAAAGACGAAGGAAGCGAAGGCAGCGACAGAAAGCTCAGTCACCAGCTAGAACGAAACAGGTCGACGGTCAGTTTATGGAAGCAACCGGGGAAAATGAAGCAGAAATGAAGTCCCCGGAGTCACCTGCAGAGCCTTGGAAAACCCACAGAAGGCAGTCAAAATCAGAGAGCGGGCCGCGAAGAGACGGAGAACTCCCTGGAGCTCCGAGGCGAACTGGGGAACCACCAGGGCAGGACAGGCAAGCCCGCGCTGGAGAAGAAGAGCAAGACGATGCTGATGGGTCAGAAAAGGATCCCAGGACACCTACGAGGACCTCTACTAGCTCCGCTAGTGAACCACCCAAAAATACGAGGAAGGCTGGAAGTTCCAGGAGGAGAAAGCGAGCCGAGCCCCGCCCGAAAGCAAAGGAGGATGCGTGGGCGGAAAAAGAGAGGGAACTACGAAATCAGCTCGAGGACCTCAAGCAGGTCGTGGACGGGATGCGAAGCCGCACCATGCAGCAAAGATTAGGAGAGGGGCTCGTATCGGGAACTCCGTTCGCGAAGGAGCTGTTAGTAGGAGAAGTCTCCTCCAACTTCAAACAGTTGTCGTATGAATATGACGGAACCACGGACCCAATGGAGCACGTTCTACGATTCCAAAACACAGTCTTACTCCATGAGTTCTCCGACGGGGTCAAGTGCAGGGTGTTCCTGACCACCCTGGTCAGAGCTGCACAACAGTGGTTCAATCAACTGGCTCCGGGATCTATTAAGTCCTTCGAGGAGTTTCAACTCATGTTCATAACACAATTTGCTAGCGCCCGAAAATAACCTAAATCTGACATGTCACTGTTCCAGGTAAAGCAGGGGGAGAACGAAGGTCTCCGTGCATTTATAAGCCGGTTCAACATTGCAGCTCTTGAAGTACCAACGGCAACCCCGTCTGTCAAGGTAAGTGCTTTAGTCAATGGGCTCCGAGATGGGGACCTCTTTACGTCCCTTTCCAAGAAGCCTCCCCAATCATTCGAAGAGCTGTTGCTGAGGGCCGACAAGTACATTAACTTAGAAGAAAGCAAAATCGCTAAGGCACAGGAAGAGAAGCAAGTCGTCACACAGAATGAGGGAGAGCCTTGCCTCGTCCCTGGAATATATCTAACTTGAAAAAGTTTTATGTGTAAAATCACTATGTATTAAGGGGGGGGGGGACGTACTCTTTTTCCTTATTCCAGAATTTTACCTCAAGGGAGGTTTTGGCTGGATGAGGTTTTAACGAGGCGTACCTCCTTGTCGGAATATAAGGACTTTATTATATATATAAAAGGTGCACCTAATATAATAATATAATTGATGCCAAAGGTCGACGGACCTGCGGTGTACATGACGTCAAAGATGATATATCTGCGATGTGATGATGCCAAAGGTCGACGGACCTGCGGTGTACAGGACGCCAAAGATGATGTATCTGCGGTGTGATGATGCCCGTAAGGGTGTACAAGATACCGCCGTCGACAGGCTGCGGCGTACATGACATCAAAGGCTCTCAGTAAGCCTGCGACGTGAATGGTACCGGGGATCCCCACATTTCCAAGGACCTAAAAGTCCATACTGAACTTGCTAAGGACAGAGAGAGCCTAGCATTGAATAGCACCTGAGGACAAGGACGACGGTCCTTGCAACCCAGGATGCGCTCAAAATTCGTACTTAGTTTACGAATCGATTAAGCGTGGCGGCGCTATAACCGTGCTAAAAATTCGTACTTGGCTTACGAATCGTTAAGCGTGCCGGCGCTATAACCGCGCTCAAAATTGTGATTGACCTTAACACCCCGGTGCTGTGGCCATATTCAGACCCACGTTTGGGAAACAAACATAAATACATAAATAGTGAAGGTCCCCATCAAAATAAGGGAGGTGGCCGGAGACTCAAAGGCAACAAAAAAGATTAGCGAAAAGGGGATGCATATATTACACGGAAAAATATCCCCCGAGAGACACATGACACCAAGGGGAGTTAATCTCCCAGGAAAAGCAACACAAGTCCTAAAAGGTTCAAAAAAATAGGAAAAGATGTCCACTACACCACAGAAGAGAAAGAAAAGAAATCAAGAAGCAAGGCGATCCAAGGGAGCTTTCGGGAGATCCGAGATGTCGGCGTGAGCCAGAACTTCCATGTGTTTCTCCGCAGCAGGAACCCAGAACTTGGTATTCTCGGGAGCTCTGGGATTTCCCAGGAAATACGAAGGAAGGGAAGCGCCTGCAGAGCAGCCTCTTCATCTCCTGCCAGACCCGCTTTCTAGCCTCCTTGGAAGTCCCCTGAGGTCCATGACGGGGCGACCCCGCTTCACCTCCCGAAGAAGCAGGGAGCATTTTCTTTTTCGTTTTACCATCAGGTCCCAGGGAAGCAGCGGCTTTCCTTTTAGCGCCAAAAGAGGGCACGACGCCCCAGAAACAACGATAAGACAAGGGAGCTCACGGGACAGGAAGTAAGCCCACCTCCCTACTTATTTTACTCTAATTTACTTTGTCCCGAAAATAAATTAGAGTAGGGGAGTGGTTGATACGGTCCAGAAACTAGGTGGGCTGAAAAAATAGAAAAGAAAATAAGCCCAACAGAAAATACCCAATAAAACAAGATATTTTAATATACATTGGGAGCTCCGAAGACCTCAAAGGACGGCTAATGACCCCTGGGTAAAAAGAGGTCTCCTGGGTGCATTAACGACTGAAAGACAGGCACAAGGAAATAAGGAGGCGGGAAACACGTGTCACTCAAAGAATGGGCTGCGCCACTGTAGCTCCTGCGACGGATGGGACTACTGTGGAAAGGCTGCTCTGACAAAGCTACATGTCACTGTACATCGTCCCAGGCCGTCATTCTCCAGGAAATCCGGGATGTAACCTCTCCTAGCCCCAGGAAGCTCCTATAAAAGCATCACTTGGCAACTTTCAAATGGATCATCATGTCAAGATACGAAGAACACTTCATAATTCTCTAGCTTTATCACGTAAAATATTTCTAGTCAGTACTTAGCATATTTTAGAGAGAAATGAGCGATCTGAGTGTGTAATCTGTCCATAATAGTGAAAGAAGTATTTTTTGGAGCGCCGTGGACGTAGGACCTTACAAGGTCTGAACCACGTATATCTTGTGCCTTTTCCGTTTACGTCCCTTTTCACGTTCCTTAAGCACCCAACGCACCACCTACAACTTTATACTTAACCTACCGGCTATATAAAATTTCCCCACAAATATTAAATTCTTTGATGTGTGAGAGCCCCACATCACATATAATATTCTAGAAACTGAACATGGGATTGAACGGGCATTTTGCTAGTCGTTTTTGCTGCATTACCTTTTATATAACTAGTTTTTTTACCCGTGCAAATGCACGGTATTAAATATATATAATTATTATTTAATGGTAGAATATTAAATTATATATTTAGAGTGGATAGTTATTGTACAACATGGGATAATGAGTAGTTTTTATTGTTTATATTTTATTTATTATAATTAATTATATTTGTCATGTGTCGCAATGAGACATTTCTATTCTTATATAAGAAATATTATGATTTCGTTGCAAAAATTTGATATGTTGGTTGCACACACATCGGGGTGTGCAGCCGTGACTAGTTTCAATAATTGGAGAGAAAGAACTGATATCAGCTTTGAATTAAGGAAATGGGTAAATTTTATTAATAAAACTCTTTCTTAATTATAACGTAAATGATTCAACAATTTCTTGAATTAATGTATTAATTGTAATAGCTTTTTATTTTATTGCATTATTGGAATTTTTCACAAGATATCGAGGATAAAAATCTTTTACTAGCGATGGGAGAACTCTACTAGTATTCTGGCACACCCTATGTGTATGCAATAAAATAAAATTAATTGTTATTAAATAGTTTAACAAGTAATATACTAAAAATAGTTATTACGAGGTTATGGAAGATACATGGTTTAATACGTCTTTTTTTGTTATTTTTTTATATGTGCAAAAAATCTGATTGGTCAATTGCTACAAACCAATGGACGGTTATCCTTCCTAACAGGGGCGGACCCACGTAGGGGCTCGGGGGGGGGGGGGGGGGGGGGGGCATTGACCCCCCGGCCGCCGGGATGAAGGAGTAGTATTAGTCATACTATGAAGCTGTGCCTGTGTGTGTCAATGGAGTCTTGGCCCTCGCGATGAGTTGGAAGAAGAAGATAAATTTAGGGTTATAAAAGGTATTTCGTCAATTGGGCTTGTTTTTTTGTTTTGGGCCATTTTGTATATTAAAAGATGCTTTACTTATATATTGGGTGTTTTCCCCTTTTAGCCCATTTTTGTAATAATAACTAATACGTAATTAGTACCGAGGGCCATTATTATCATTGTACAAAAATTAATATATAAAAAATAAGGGAAAATGCGACTAACAGACGAGAAGCGCGCGGCACGAAGGCACCGTTGCCATTAAGACTTCAATTTGAACTTTGAAGGTTTACTATCTTCTATATGGATATTATTTATTTAGTTATTGTTTAAGCTATCTTTATTTACTTATCATTTACGTTTTTTTACTATTTATTTATATTGTTAGTTTTAGACAATATTTCCTTAAGTTTCATATTTCGTTTCAAATTGAATATTTTTTTTTAAAAAAATGTATATGCATTTCTTACATTTACGCAGGAGTGAACTATGCATAAATGGATTGTTAAAATATGAAGTAACTCATAATTATCTCCAAAAAGTATATACTCCTTCCGTCCCGGTAACTTAATCAAATAAGTTGCCGGACACGTAAATTAAGGTGGTATTATTATAATAATATAGTACAATGAAAAGGTAATAAAGTATATATTTTTACACGTCTTTTAACAATATTTAATATTATTATTTTGATTATTTGTGATCGTTTTTTTGCTAAATAAGGAAAGGTGATAAAATTAGTGGGCCGCCCGAAATGGCAAAATGTGATAAAATTAGTGGGACGGAGGGAGTACATTTTTATCGTAGTTTTTATGAAGATCGAAGTGGTATAAAAGGTCAAATGGATGTGAAATTTTCAAATAGCGGTATTGTTGATGATCCGACGTTACGTATGGAGCCCCCCCAGTCACTAAATCCTGGGTCCGCCTCTGCTTCCTAACCCCCATCCTTAATATAACAGAACTGATAATAAATATATATCTCATATCAATGTTAACTAAAAATAGATGGGTAAATTAGAAGGCCGTTTTTTCAATTTATGGACCCCTCTTCATATAGCATATGGAAGCCCACGTTAATGTAAATAAATAAAATTTGATTTTTATTTTAATTTTTTTGGACTATTTTTATTAATTACATGATATTGGGCCACAAAATAATGGATTAAAATCCATTAAGAGGGCATGAACTTAAAATGGGAATCCCAAAATGAACCAGAAAAAATTGAGTCCTAGACTCCTAGCCATGAAGCACCTGTCTGAAACCCGACCCTGGACAGTAATTAATTAAAGGGTGAATTCCGTATCAGGCACTTTGAACTTTTGAACTTTCTTATCAGTATCCTTGGCAAAAATTATTCCTTATCAGTACCCATCTGCGAAAAAGTTGCTTGTTTAATACCCCAAACAGTAAACGAACGAAAATACCCTTTTCTGATATTAAACTGGACATCATACCAACTATTTTGACAACTGTTATTCTAATTATACCAACTGTTATCATTATTATACCAACTGTTATAGTGTGCAAATCTGTTAGTACAATTACAACAACAATTGATTCTACAGTTTCTGGTTTAATTTCAAAATCAGTTGGTATATAACGTTCAATTTCATTGTATAAAATTCGAATAACGTTATTTACTGGTATCATAACCAAAACATATGATATAATTTCTACATATTTCTGGTATAATAGCAAAATCAGTTGGTATAACGTCCAATTTCGCTGTAAATTACAATAATCCAATTTAAATTGGACATCATACCAACTGTTTTGATTATTATACCAACTGCTATTCTAATTATACCAATTGTTATCATTATTATACAAACTGACATGGTGTACAAATCTGTTGGTATAATTACGACAACTAATTGGTATAATTTCTACAGTTTCTGGTATAATTTCAACATCAGTGGGTAAACGTCCAATTCCACTGTATAAAATTTGAATAACGTTATTTACTGGTATAATAACCATGTATAATAGCAAAATCAGTTGGTATTTCATTGTAAATTATAGTAACGCTATTTAAATTGGACACCATACCAACTGTTTTGATTATTATACCAATCTGATGCGTTTCAAAAAATCGCCCTTCACATTCACGCGCAAAGTAGACCGTTTATTCCCATCGTCGTCGTGGATTGCCTGAAATATCAAAGAAACGAGCTAGAAAGGCGCCGTTTCGGCAACGTCCCTCCGACGCTCAAGTCAGATAATCATCTTTGTCATAAAAACGGATAATTATAGGTGCTAGGCTCAGAGGACAGTTACAGTGTTCGTAAAAGCATACCTACGAAATGACTCGACTGCTACCTTTTTATACTAATCTCATTTTGCCTTGCCTTGACCTGGTCATCACCCTAGCCCGCTTCTTTCGCGGCCTTCTCGCGACAACGTGGTCTTCCCACGCTCTCTTTCCCTCCTTCCTTCGATTCTTCCCATGACTGCTTCTTCTCGAATGAAACCCCCTTGTCCGAGCTTCCCCTATCCTTCTCGAGGAC
Source organism: Craterostigma plantagineum (assembly GCA_027422505.1). NCBI lineage: Eukaryota > Viridiplantae > Streptophyta > Magnoliopsida > Lamiales > Linderniaceae > Craterostigma > Craterostigma plantagineum. The sequence goes on along the minus strand of JAPQWV010000047.1, from coordinate 4,846,621 downwards.
GTCGGTTATACCCGCCCTCTTTCTCTTCGCGACTCAGGGTCGATCGGTTCGACCCGCCCACTTCGCTTTGGGGTTGAATCACTCAGCTCGTTCTCGCCGACCTGTTCGGCACGTTCCCTATTGTCTCTTCTCGGGGTCTCTCAGGCCGTCTTCTCGAGGCTCTTTTCCCTTCCACCTCGGGCTATTTCCTTGTTCTCGGGCTCGGCTTCGGTGTTATCCACTTCTTTCCCCGGTTCTCCTCTCCTCATCAAGTGTATAGTTTGTAGTAATCGAGCGTATAAGAGCAAAATGAGATCAGCGATCCCCCTTTAACCGAAATGGAGATGAGCCTTTTATAATATGGCTTCCACGTGAGTTACCAAACCTACCCCATGAAGTGAGTGGGTTTGCATCACTATGCAAGTGGGAGTAGTTGGTTTTAATACCTTTGACTAAGTCCCTACGTATAGTAACTACCTTACGAAAGAGTTATTCATCGTCTCTGGACCTTTTACGAAGCTCTCAAGCGGCCCCCACCCCGAGCAAGGCCTTACCTCTCGGGTAGAGCTTCTTTATGCGTAGACCCGCTTGGGATGTTTTTCGCGGGGTGTCGTTCCCTCCTCGGGAGGTATTTCCGCCGGGAATGTTACCCGCCTATTTCGGTTAAACTCGAATATTGGACCGGTTAAATCCGGGGATAACAATAGTCCCCCAAAAAATAGTCAAAAAGAGTGTAGTGAGTTGTTCGTGGACCCTTGACCTCTTGTTACTCGATCATGTTTACCCGGGCATGTACCTAAGCAATTTAATTCATTCGTTCGATATTTTTCGTTCGTCTAAGCTAAGAGTTCGAGCCTCGCCTCATTGATCGAGACTTTATGAATTTTGCCTCATTCACTGAGACTTTAAGAATTTTGCCTCATTCATCGAGACTTTAAGAATTTCGCCTCATTCGAGGGGTTAGGAATTTTCGTGCCTCGTTCGTCGAGGACTTTTTCGTGCCTCGCTCGTCGAGGACTTTCTCGTGCCTCACTCGTCGAGGACTTGGGAACTCATTCATCAAGGACTCTAGGAATTTTCGTGCCTCATTCTCCGAGGACTTTTTCGTGCCTCACTCGTCGAGGACTTGGGAATTTCCGTGCCTCATTCATCGAGGACTTTAGCAATTTTCGTGCCTCATTTGTTGAGGACTTTAGAAATTTTCGTGCCTCACTCGTCGAGGACCTGGGAATTTTCGTGCCTCCTCGAGGACTTTAGGGATTTTCGTGCCTTATTCGTCGAGGACTTTAGAAATTTTCATGCCTCATTCGTCGAGGACTTGTCGAGGACTTGGGAATTTTCGTGCCTCATTCGTCGAGGACTTGGGAGTTTTCGTGCCTCCTCGAGGACTTTAGGGATTTCGTGCCTCATTCGTCGAGGACTTTAGAATTTTCGTGCCTCACTCGTCAAGGACTTAGGAATTTTCGTGCGTCATTCGTCGAGGACTTGGGAATTTTCGTGCCTCATTCATCGAGGACTTGGATCATTTTCCTCGTTTCATCTGAGGTCTTGCCGGGACTTAAATCAGTTTCACTTTGTCGAGCAGTCATCGTGCCTCGCGTGAGGACTTATTTCAATTTTACTCTCTCGAGTGATCACCATGCTTCTCTTGAGGACTTGCCTAATTCAGTTAGGGTCTTGTCGGGCCTCTTTCGAGGACTTGCATCAATTTCGCTCTCTTGAGCGATCGGGCCTCTCTTGAGGATTTTATCATCCCTAATTCAATTAGGGTCTTCTGGGACCTCTCTTGAGGACTTTATCATCCCTAATTCAATTGGGGTCTTCTCGAGCCTCTCTTGAGGACTTTACTAAATTTCGCTCTCTTGAGCGATCGGGCCTCTCTTGAGGACTTCACCATCCCTAATTCAATTAGGGTCTTCTCGGGCCTCTCTTGAGGACTTTATCATCCCTAATTCAATTAGGGTCTTTTCGGACCTCTCTTGAGGACTTTATTCAATTTCGCTCGCTGGAGCGATCGGGCCTCTCTTGAGGACTTTACCATCCCTAATTCAATTAGGATCTTCTCGGGCCTCTCTTGAGGACTTTATCATCCATAATTCAATTAGGGTCTTCTCGGACCTCTCTTGAGGACTTTATTCAATTTTGCTCTCCTGAGCGATCGGCCTCTCTTGAGGACTTTATCATCATTCAATTAGGGTCTTGAGACTTGCGCGTCACTCGATGGTTTGTTCCCCGAGAGGAATGAAAGATTGCTCATTTGATAGGATTTTTCGTTTGCGTCTTGTTTAGAGTGAATCGTCGACTCGAATCCGGCGTTGATCTGTTACCAATGTTTAAAGTAATATATATGATCAAGTATTATGTACCTTCAGGTTGCGTGTCGTGTTGTCCCAATTTTCTCATTTCATGACTCTAATCGTTGAAATGTGTTTCCTCTGGTTGCTAAGTTGGGTGTTCCGAGCGTGATGGCATTCCACTTTGTTGCTCGAGGTGATCATGGAGAGAGTTTCGGGCAAGTCCGGCAGTGCCTCGACATTTGTCGATTGTGATAATTCGGCTGAGAGACACGACCAAAAACACGAACTCTTCTAATTGGCCCGATGTATTTTTTTTATCCTCAACAAGTGTGGATAACATCCGTTCGAGCGTAAGACCTCGACGAACTTGTCCTCGTGACCTCGGAATTTTATTTTATATCGTCACATAACATTTTCCTCAATAATAGCATAATCAACTACCCCGAGCCCAATATTGGCTCAAAATAATCTTCAAATTATCATTATTAACGTTAATATCAGCTTTCGCCTATTTCTTGTCACATATGAATAATAATCGGCCAAAGTAAATATCAACAGCCTAGATAGTAATTTGCCCCAAACAAGTTTAGTGGTTTCACATAGATAATGTTAAGCCTAAGAAGTCCAAGGGGTAATCGACCCTCATAATATTCAGAGCTCAACAAGAATAAACAGTCCGATAATAACAGTTCCGTCGAAATAATATTCCCGAACCAAAGAAGTCTCGTTAATCATGAATCTTACCCGCATGTTTTTAATGCTTCAGGTAGTAAGCCCTAACGTAAATAACAGAGACAATCCCATAGTTTCATAATTTAGATCTACCCCACGTGAATTAACAAAACTTACAGCCGGGTCCAAAATCGCGAACAACGGCCGATCTGCCGTTGTTGAGGAGTGGCCATTCACAATCATAGCGACGATCATCGCCTCATGGTGCATCTGTCCAATCATTTCGGAATCCCGACTTCTGCTTGTTTTCTCTATTTTCAGTCGAGCTCCGTAGTTCTTCGAAAGGATTGCCATCGATTCGGGCCCGAGAAGCCCGGTTCATGGAGAACATACAATAAAGACATTAATAATACATAGTTGATACCTTCAGTGAGGCGGAGATCATGCCAATTTCTCCGACTCTTCGAGATAGCCCGAGTAGGATTTTGTGTTGGTGACGTGACTTTGATCATCGATTGCAGTTGTAGTTGGTGTTGGATACTTCGGCATCGGCGGGTTCGATGGTGATCGAGTAAGTCGGACCGCTCAGATCCATCAGCTGATTTGTACGGCGAGAACCGAGGGCTGCAAACACAATCGTGCGATCACTTATCCAAGCTGCTTTTCAGTCTCATGGTGTAAAAACCAGTTCTCTGGTGTCGAATGGTGATCGGGCAAAGGTTTTCCCTCAAATTCTTGAGGTTGGGCTGTTGACCGGGGAGCTCACGACGGGTAGATGTCACCGGGGATGGAGGGGTATGGCAGTGAACGCAGCAGCGCAACTGACTTCCTCGGGAATTTTTCAGCTGATTCATGAAGAGATTTCTCGGCCATTTGGTGAGAGGTGAGAGTCGACCGGCTGCGAACCCATTGCGTCGAGTCGCTACCGAGGGCTCACTATCCAATATGCTCTTTCTCTCGGACATATCCTCTCCCATCTAGTGGCGTACACTACCCCGAATCGTTTATTATAAAATTTCCTTGTGCTGAAGTTATAACAGGGTCTATCAACATTTCTGCGAGCCGATGTAACGTAGTTCCTGCACTTAAAATACCTCAAGAGAAAGACTAGATGTGTATTTGGTCTCTCAGACTCACATATGTCAATCGAGCATTCATGCATATCATCAGAGCATATTTAATTAGTTCTAGCAATTCAATGAAATAACTGGTAGCCCAATTAATTCAACGGCTGAAGTAAAATAATAGAAGGTTCGAATAATCTACTACATCGTTCCACAACATTCAGCCCGAGGAAACTATTCTTCAGAAGCCTAATAAAATTCATAATAGCAGAAACACTGAAATAGTCCGTTCCGCCCATCAGGTTTTTAAACGAAATAAACATCATAATCCATATCACTTAAAATCCTCTACTCAGGCCCCGAATTTCAGATTCCATAATATTAGCTCCCAAGCATGATAACAGACTCATGCCCTCCTTAAACAATATTTACGAACGAACCCACAAATGTAAAAGCTTACAGACCGATTCTGCATTTGGATTGGCGGCAGATCTCAAATGCGACCTGATCGACACGTGGTGTGTGAATGAGAAGTGCGACAAGTAATAATTAAAACGACTAATCCTAGCGTTTATCTAATCCCAAACACACGGGGAAATTAGCTACTCATAATAGACGAGATAACAACGAAGATTGTAGAGAACAGAGAAGAACTCATGATCTTGAATACTCGCGAATTATCGATGCTTGCTTGATAAATCTTCGTTCTCTGATCAATTGGGCGTGATTGCGTCGTTGCTCCGTCTCTTGCGCTCCGGGATGTAATTCTTTGTTCTTTTCGCCCTAAATTCGTCCCTAGATGGTTTGGATTTGATCTCTGGTAAGTTATATCTTTTTCTGGGTCGAATTTGGGCTTTTTATACTGATTCTCGTGTCGGTCACGACCTGGGACATGGGCCGTAACGGCCGTGACCAAAATCGATCGCGTCTCGCACTTTCTGCCCTTGGTCACGGCCAAGTGCATTGCACGTCACGGCCGTGACCATCATCAGTCCTGCTCTCTGCCCTTGGTCATGGCCAAGTGCATTGCACGTCACGGCCGTGACCATCATCTGGCTCGCTATCTGTCCCTAGTCACGGCCGTGACGCATAATGCGTCTGGCCGTGACCGAGGGCAGTGTTGCCCTTTTCGCGCCTTTTGCCTCGTTTTTGCTCCTTTTCGCCCGAAACTCGTCCTGAGCTCATTCAACAATAAAACAAGTGTAAATATATCGAATAGATGCATAATTGATTGCTAAAGCTCTATTATACCCCGAATAAATACTACGATAAACGTATTGAAATGCGTTTATCAAACCTCCCCACACTTAAGCATTTGCTTGTCCTCAAGTAAATTAGAATTCAGATAAGGCATCAAACTAGGATAACGGCACGATTGTTCGCAATTTATCATCAAAGCTAGAAAGCACAAAAGGAATTAAGCAAACAATCACGGTCGTTACACTAATGACTTGCACTCGTCGACCTGAATTTTCTTCGTACTGCTAATCGAGACTCATACCTCACAAGGATTCACTCAATTCACTCAAGTGTATAGGCTAGTATATGATGAGTCGCTCAATTCGTGCACTAGTCCAACCCCTATCATAAACTTGCAAGTTAATCGCATCTCTACTATTCAAAGGGCAAGTATAAATCTGAGGGTCTTTTTGGGGAAAACGCGTCGAACAATCATGAAGCGGCAAGCATAAGTAATGAACACTTAATCTTAGAGCTAGGACACGTGATCGAAAATTATCAAAGAATACAGCATGATCAAACAGACAGTCACACGTCCCAACATAAGACTCGACGTTCTCGCTCCGAAATCCCAGACTTTTCTGCTCGACCCTCTCAACTTAGTTTCCTTTCATTTTCTGCCCTTTCACCTTGGTTATGCTCTACTTTTGTGCACTGCCCTTATTCCCTAAAACATCAAGGTTCGGCTTTTGTCGCAAAGAATACATCGTCACAGCGAATGCCGTGTACCTAGGGATACTTATTACCGAGACCTATATCTTGCCAAAGGGTTATTTCGGAAAACGGTCATTTCAGAATACGGTCAAGTAAGGGACGAGTCATTTCACGAATAGCAGAGAAGAACATCAAATCAAACACTGGAACAGTAACTTTCAAGTTCGACTTCTGCTTTATTCTAATCAACTCAGGCTCATAAAATCTCTGGAGGTTTATTCGGGTCAGTGGCTTCTATAACATACGAGGTACGCAACAAATAGGCTCAGACTCAACGTGGCTAACTAATGGGGTTCGTCATAGTTAAGAAAATTTTGGCCCTGGACTTGATTCCTAATGCCCTCATCATTTTCACACTCGCACACCAAAACAGTTTCAACACGCATCAGACAGGCAAGTTCTAGAGAGATGTAGACTAGGCACGTCACACAGCGAAGAAAAATGAGCGTAAGCTCGTCAGGCTCAAACTCTCACACGAAACAGGGTTATGTGTACGAATCTCTCAAAACAGTGCTATATCTATTCAGGCAGATAAGATTCAATCAGTCATGCATGTCCTAATTGCTCACAGAATTTCATAGAATGCAGACCAACTCGAGATAAGTGCAAACAATCATGCCTGATTCAGTAATTCATGCCTTTCCAACGAACTCAACGACTCACGGACACGTCATAAAAATTTAAAAAATTTCACGTAAGTTCTAAAACTACATTCCCCTCCCCACACTTAAGTCAGACGTTGTCCTCAACGTAAAAATGATAAAAGGGAAAGAAAAAGAGTTTAAAAGAACGGGACTCCCCTGACGTGGTCGTGTCGTAGTTGTTTATTATGCGCGTGAAGGTCGTGTTGTAATCCATTTGCGTATCCTGGCGCTAGCTAGAGAGCAATAGACACGAAAAGATAGTAGTCATAAGATTAACTAGAAACATAGATATAAGCGCAATGTCATAAATGAAACACATGCGACTACGCAAGCAAACGCAATGTCATAAATGATAAAGAAGAAATCCCTAAGGTGGCGCAGTGGCGGTGGTGATGGTGGCCTCGGGCGCAAGAAAGCCATCGACTGCTGGGAGTACTTGAGCGCCGTGTCCATGGCTTGAAGGGCCTGGTTGTAGCGCTCCATCTCTGCATCGTAACGGCGGTGGGCTTCCTCGTTCTGGCGCTCGTACTCCTCCTGTCGGCGCCGAGTTTCTTCGTTGTATCGTCGAAGCTCGTCGTCCCTCTGTAGCGAGTCGGCGTTCATGCGCATTATGTCTTGGCGCAGTGCTTCAAGGTCCACCATTGAAGCGTACGGGGCGACACCGGATGATTAGCCCTGATGGTAGCCAGAGGAAAAGGAGGGCCCTACAGTCGTCGTGTCCGTCTCCACTGGGTGGGGGCCGTCGAGGTAGAGCTGGTCGTCGGGGACGGCTCCGTGGTCGGTCTGGCCGTGATACATCTCGTGCCAGATATAGACCTTGTTGGCGCGAGTCCAGGTGGGCGTCTTCACTAGCATCTTCATCTTCACGAGCATCTCCTCGTTCACTGGGTGACGCCCGCCTACTACCTCCATCTCGGGTGCATTCGCCGGCCAGTAGCGTAATCCCTTGATCACTTTGGTGATCAGTGGGCCGACGGCAATCTTGCCATGGGGTCGTGCTTCCGCCTGAGCACTGAAGGCGTGGGACACCGCCATCCCTAAATTGATCCGTTCGCCTCGCTGCAGCTGGGTCAGGTAAAACAGATCGTGGAGGGTGACTGCTCCGTGTGAGTCACCCCTCAGTGTAAGCGAGGTCGTCAGGAGGCGGTGAATATAGCACAGTCCTGGGCTCCGCAGCGCAGATGCCTTCGACGTCTTCGCGCTGTATGCCGGCTCGCCAGGTCGAGCGATTTCAGCCCAGCACCCCTGTCGTCCGCCCGGTGTATCGAAGAAGGTCGCGAAGGACCGGTGTCGGGGCTCTGGGACTCCAAGTGCATGGCACACATTGTCGGCCCTTACTATATGCTCTTCGTTGAACGCGCGAAAGCGGATTTTGTGGTCGCCGTGTTCGTCGAAGGAGAACGTGGCAAGGAACTCCAAGGTGAGTTCCTTGTATGCTGGTTCGTCGATGGCCAGGAAGGTGTTCCATCCGCTGAGCGAGAAGTACTGGCCGACCTGCTGGTTGATGTGGTACTTCGCCAGTGTCTCGTGGTCGATCTGGTCCATGGCTATGAACTCCATTCCCTTCAGCCTGGTGTATCGTGCCGCCTGGGCCTCGTCAGTGAACTGGCCCATGGCTTCTAGCATTGTCGACGGGGTCCGCGTCGCCTTTGACGAACGGGCGAACGCGAGGCAGGGTCACGTGAGGCTGAGGATCGACTTTTACCCATAGTACCTGTACGAAAACATATGTGAGCTCGGGGAAATAGCAAATAAATGTAAGCAACTTAATTCGACCAAAATATTGACCGGAGACATGTAGTAATCACGATCACATGCAAAAGTTCAAAGCGGCATTTTGTCGAACACGTCGCGGCCAAGTTGGGATAAGCATATCAAATCCAAGATTAAGGTTCCAAATCAACAAATTACGCATACCAACACGTCAATAGCATGTAATCATCATAAAATAGCATGAAGAACACGAAATTGGGCTTAATTTCGAAAAGCCCCAAAATCGAAATTAGGGTTCTTCGTAAAACATGTCGCAATTCAACGTCAATTCACGTAATTAAGCATGATTGAAAAGCTCCTAGTATGTATCTATCAAAAATAGGGCAAGAGAAACACAAAATTGGTCCCAATTCAAAAAGCCCCAATTTCGAAAATTAGGGTTCGTCATCAAAATCCGAAGAGAGGGAGAGAAGAGAGAGGAAGAGATGAAGAAGAAGGGAAAAAAAGGATTTTTATAACTTGAAATCGCCGAGGTCACGGCCGTGACCTATATAGGTCTTGGTCGTGGCCGTGACCTATATAGGTCTTGGCCGTGACACTCGGCAGCGGCTTCTTCTGCCGCTAGTCACGGCCGTGACGTCAATGTCACAAGCCGTGACAAAAACGGGCGATTTTTTTTTTTTATGAAGCCCGTAAGCGTCACGGCCGTGACTGCTTAAGCAGTTGGCCGTGACACGAGGCAGTGTGCGCCTCTGGGATGTGTCACGGCCGTGACTGCTTAAGCAGTTGGCCGTGACAGGAGGCAGTGAGTGCCTCTGGGGGTTGTCACGCCCGTGACTGCTTAAGCAGTTGGCCGTGACACCTTTTTTTTTAACTAAGACATAAATGAAAATACCTGAGTTGCCTCCCAAGAAGCGCTTACTTTACCGTCTTTAGCCGGACGTCGTTTCGTTCGCTCAAGTCTGGAAGTCCAGGTACAGCACTTCCCTCTCGATCGCGTCTTCCTCGCCTGCGAGATAGTGCTTCAACCTATGGCCGTTCACCTAAAAAGTACCCTGCTCCATACCTGAAATCTCAACAGTACCATAAGGGAAAATACGGGTAACAGTGAACGGTCCCGACCAGCGTGATCTAAGCTTGCCAGGAAAAAGCCGAAGTCGAGAGTTAAAAAGGACTTGGTCCCCTTCCTGAAACTCTCGCCTTTGCCTAATCTTTTTATTATGATAGGCTTTGGAGCATTCCTTGTACATGCGGGTGTTATCGTAAGCCGATAATCACCACTCGTCTAATTCGTTGATTTGGAGTTGCCGCTTTCCGCCGGCGTTCCCCAAATCAAGATCGAAGGATTTGATGGCCCAATATGCCTTATGCTCTATTTCGACGGGAAGATGGCATGCTTTTCCATAGACTAATCTATATGGTGTGGTGCCTATGGGAGTCTTATACGCAGTCCTATATGCCCAGAGTGCATCATTCAACTTGTTCGCCCACTCCATACGGTTTCCCTCTATAGTTTTCTCTAAAATGCGTTTCAACTCGCGATTCACTACTTCGACTTGACCACTAGCTGGGGATGGTATGGGGTGGATAGGCTATGTCTAACACCGTAACGTTCTAAAGTGCGTGCAAACTGGGTGTTACAAAAGTGAGTGCCTCTATCACTAATAATGCATCTAGGTGCCCCAAAACGTGAAAATAACGCTCGCAAAAATCTAACGACCCTAGCGTCGTTTGTGGGTAAGGCTTGCGCCTCGACCCACTTAGACACATAATCGACGGCAACTAGGATGTACTTATTATTGTATGAGCTAGGAAATGGACCCATAAAATCTATACCCCACACATCGAATATCTCGCATACCAAGATGAAATTCTGAGGCATTTCGTCACGTTTGGAGAGATTACCTGCGCGCTGACACTGATCACAAGTGTCAACGTACCTTTGGGCGTCCTTGAAGATCGTGGGCCAGTAAAATCCACTCTCCAACACCTTCTGAGCGGTTCTGTTTGCTGCGTAGTATCCTCCAGTTGGTCCATTGTGGCAATGTCTAAGGATCTGCGTCGATTCTGGGGCCGCCACGCATCGCCGTATTACCCGGTCTGCACATCGCCTGAAAAGATACGGGTCTTCCCAAAAGTAGTACCTCAACTCAGAAAAGAATTTCTTCTTTTGCTGACTCGTGTACTCCTTTGGTAGGACCCTTGCAACAAGATAGTTAGCATAATCTGCAAACCAAGGGGTGTCGTTACTTACCACATGTATCGCGTAGAGGTGCTCGTCAGGGAACCGATCGTGTATCGCCCTTTCGTCCTTCTGATATATCTCGGACTCCTCTAGTCGAGAGAGGTGGTCCGCCGCCAAGTTCTCTGCACCTTTCTTATCGCGAATCTCGATGTCGAACTCTTGCAGTAGTAAGATCCACCTAATTAGCCGTGGCTTGGCATCGGGCTTTGCTAACAAGTACTTAAGAGTAGAGTGGTCAGTAAAAACAATAACTTTAGATAGGATTAGATATGACCTGAACTTGTCGAAAGCGAAAACGACGGCCAACAGCTCCTTTTCAGTGGTCGTGTAATTGGCCTGGGCTGCGTCTAGCGTCTTACTCGCGTAGTAGATCGGTCTGAAGTGGTTGTCTTTACGCTGCCCTAGCACGGTCCCAACTGCATAGTCACTAGCATCACACATTAGTTCAAAGGGCAGCCCCAATCAGGGGCTACCATAATAGGGTGCTGTGACTAATCGCTCCTTAAGCAAATTAAAAGCATGCAGACACTCGTCCTTGAAATCGAACGGGGCATCTTTTTCTAGCAACCTAGACATGGGTCTTGCGATCTTAGAGAAATCCCTAATAAACCTACGATAAAATCCCACATGTCCTAGGAAGCTTCTAATCGACTTCACGTTCGAGGGAACAGGCAATTTCTCTACAGTTTCTAACTTGGCCCGGTCAACTTCGATCCCCTTAGAGGAGATCTTGTGACCGAGGACTATACCCTCTCGAACCATGAAGTGACACTTTTCCCAATTTAGTGCCAAGTTCGTTTCCTCGCATCGTGCGAGTACGAGTTTCAGATTTGACAAGCATGCTTCAAACGACGACCCGAAAATAGAAAAATCGTCCATAAATACCTCCATTACCTCACCTACCAATTCGTCGAATATGGCCATCATGCATCGCTGGAAGGTGGCTGGGGCATTGCATAAGCCGAAAGGCATCCTTCGGTACGCGAACGTCCCGAACGGGCAAGTGAACGTCGTCTTTTCTTGGTCCTCGGGTGCTATGGGGATCTGTAAATAGCCTGACAAGCCATCAAGGAAACAGTAAAATGAGTGACCCGCTAACTTTTCTAGCATTTGATCAATAAATGGTAAAGGAAAATGATCCTTTCGCGTGGCATCATTCAACTTCCTGTAGTCGATGCAGACGCGCCATCCGATCACGGTTCTCATCGGGATTAGTTCGTTCTTGTCGTTGGTGACGACCGTCATGCCTCCTTTCTTTGGAACTACTTGGACCGGGCTGACCCATGCGCTGTCTGAAATGGGATAGATCATCCCTGCGTCTAGCAATTTGATCACCTCCTTCTTTACCACGTCCTTCATGTTGGGGTTGAGCCGCCTTTGGCGTTGAGCGACCGGCTTGAAATCGTCCTCCATGAAGATCTTGTGCGTGCAATAGCTCGGGTTGACACCCCTTATGTCGGATATCTTCCACGCCAACGCCTTCTTGTACGCCTTCAACACGTCTAAGAGCTGGCCCTTCTGTCCGTCGTCGAGGTTCGACGAGATGATGACCGACAGCCCTCCATTGTTGCTCAGAAATGCGTACTCGAGGTGGTCGGGCAGCGGCTTCAATTCCAGGACCGGTGGCTCCTCGACCGAGCTCTTTTCCTTGTCCTCTTCGCTGCTCTCGTCGATAGCTATGATCGACTCGACGACCTCTTCCCCACACTCATCGATCGCCATAAGTGTATGCATGTCGTGATCGTTGACCTGTGACAGTCCTTGCACGGAAAAGAGAAAGTCGTGGTCAAATACGTCCAAAAAGTAACATTTATTGTCTTGATCGCCGCTTTTTTCATCGAGTCGGCCATATTAAAAGTAACTTTCTCGCCGTCTACTGTCAAGGTCAAAGTCCCATTCCTAACGTCTATCATGGTCTCCCCCGTCGCTAGGAACGGTCTACCTAAAATCAGGGGAACATTCTCGTCTTCCTCCATATCTAAAATAACGAAATCTGCGGGAATCACAAACTTATCGACTTTAACTAAGACATCCTCGAGGGAACTTCAACGACCTATCACTAGTTGGAGGCTCATTCTAGTGGGTCGTGGCTCACCTAATCCTAAACGCTTGAACATAGAATATGGCATAAGATTAATGCTAGCGGCTAGGTCTGCTAATGCACGCTCAATTACTAAATCTCTTATAAGACAGGGAATAGTAAAACTCCCTGGATCCTTGAGCTTCTTAGGGATCTTGCTTTGGAGAATTGCCGAGCACTCTCCTCTTAGGCAAACGGTGGAGACGTGTTCGAGCTTCCTTCTGTTCGTCAGCAGATCCTTCAAGAACTTGGCGAAGCTGGGCATCTGCGTAATAGCTTAAACGAAAGGTAAGTTAATATGCAACTCTTTACACATACCCATAAATTTACCAAACTGCGCCTCGTTCTTGTCCTTCTTCAGTCGAGCCGGGTATGGGATCTTCGGCTGGTATGGCTTCACCGGTGGCCGCTGGATCTCCGTCACCTTTTCCTTCTTGGGCTCGACCTTCTCCTTCTCAGCATCGGCCTTCTCGACATCGCCGCCCCTGATCTCCTCAACTTCGGGCTCCTTGTGGCTCTCAAAGTTGGCATTCTCCTTGGCCTTCTTTTTGGCGGGCACTTCTTGCAACTCTCGCCCATTCCTCAGCGTAACCGCCTTGCAGTACTCCTAAGGGTTCGGCTCGGTATAGCTTGGGAGCGATCCCTGGGTACGCCCAGCCAACTGCTTCGCCATCTGGCCCATCTTCTGCTCCAGCTTTTTGAGCGAGGCGTCTGTGTTCTGAGCACGCAAGTCGTTCGCTTCCATGTACTCCTCTATCTTCGTCATACGGCTCTCGTGGGCTGCGGTGGTGCTACTGAAATTTGTGAAGAGTGTCTTCATCATGTCCTTCATCTCCCTCATGTCGTCGGATCCTCCTGCGGGCATGTTCTGGTACTGTCGTGGTGGCCCGTTTTGGAATCCGGAAGGTCTGGGCTGAAATCCTGGTGGTCCTTGGCTCTGATGGTTCTGATTCCCGTACGCCAGGTTTGGATGTGCCCGGGGCTGGAAACTTCGCTGGCCGCCTTGCTAATTTCCCATATAATCTACGTGTTCCAGCGGCTGCCCGAGTTGGCAATCTGAGGTCTCGTGGGCTGCGCCGCAAATTCTGCACAATGGCACGTAAGGCGTGTGCTGTGTCGGTGTGGTGCTGGCCACGGCGTTCACGGGCTGAGTCTGTCCGGACTTGGGAAGCAATGCACCAATCACCGTCTGCAACTGAGAGTTCGTCGAGGCGATTTGTTGCTGGAGCGCCTCGATCTTAGCGTTAGTAGCCGTCTCCTCGCTCACTCCACATACGCCTGTCGTCTTCATCCTGTTATTGCCCCTCATGAAACTGTTCCTCGAGTAGTCCTCAATGAGGTTCCAAGCGTCGGTCACGTTGAGCTTCACGAGTCCTCCTCCGGCGGCTCCGTCTAGCATATGGACAGTCTGGTCGTTGAGCCCCTCGTGGAACCTGTTGATCTGGGCTGCCTTCGACATCCCGTGCTGTGGGCATCTCTTCGATAATGCCTTGTAACGCTCCCACACCTCGTAGAGATTTTCAGACTCCTTCTGCTGGAATAAAGAGATTTCTCTCTTCAATCGTAGCACCTTCGACAGTGGGAAGTAGTGGCCGATAAACGCGGCTCGCAGCTCCTCCCAGGTGGTGATCGAGCGAGGTGGTAACATCTCAAGCCAATCCTTGGCTCTGAACTTCAAAGAGAACGGGAATAACATGAGCTTAATCGCGTCGCCCGGAACACCATTGATTTTGATGGTGTCAGTCACCGTCAGAAACGCCTTCAGATGGGAGTAAGGATCGTCATCGGGGTTGCCCTCGAACTGGGCCGTCTGGAAAATCATCTGAAGCCAAGAGTGCTTCAATTCAAAATTGTTGTTCTCGATCGGCGGAATGACAATCGCCGACTCCGTACCGCCTAGCGCGGCATTCTTGAGGAGGTCCTGAAGTGATGGTTCCTCCTCGGGAATGTTATGGACGGGTACTCGGTGGTCCGCCATGTCTACTTCTGTGTAGGGACTATCTACGGCTGCCTCTACACGTGAATTTTGGATGGATTCCTGCGAACTATCCTCTGAATAGCTAACTAAGCGGTCCTGAGAGCTAGTGGATGCTCCTTCGGTATCGCACTTAAGCTTCCTTCGCAACTTCCGTTCGAAATCCGGGTCTGCGTTAACGATGGGGCCCGATGGATGGCTTCGGGTCATTCACCGCTGAATTGTACCTTCAATGAGTGAGAAACAAATATTAGCAAAAAAGTAAACAAATACGCCGAATAAGAATACGAAATCAATAACGACGCAGGAAAACAACTAGTGCAAATAACACAAATAACGCAAACAATAAAAGCAAAGAAAACGTCGAAATCACAGTGGCTAAAGTACCGAACTACGGTGTTCCTAATATCAATTTATTCCCCGGCAACGGCGCCAAAAACTTGATCGACACGTGGTGTGTGAATGAGAAGTGCGACAAGTAATAATTAAAACGAATACTAAATTACTATCACCGACGTGCGATAGGCGGTGGACCTATCGTTTGTAGTGCAGTAAACGAGTATCGAACACGAGGAATAAATCAAGTACTAGTAGTGACCTATCGACTCGATATTTAGCTTAAGCAAAATACGCAGATTGTTTTATGACTTAACCCAACAGATTACTTCTAACTAAACTAGAGATTCAAATAGCACGCTTAAAACTGATACGAAGCTTCAGATAATAAAGATGTGCTCGGGATTCGAATCCCGCTAGGTGTTATCGACTAAGACAATAAAATCGTTCCTACGTGATCTTGACTAAATCGCAGTAATTTCCTACCCGCTCGCGGATTTGTTGTCGTCCTAAACGCTCGCGGGGATCTAAAATTCAATAATTACTAACGGCGAGGATCGAGTATTTGCTTTCGCCCTATACTCGAATCCTATCTTCTATGAACAGCTTAAACGTTGTTTAGCTGTCGCCCTAAACGTTTTTCCACACGATCACTCAACACATAGACATATTAAAGCGACGAAACATATTCATAGAACGATAAATAGTCAAAAACACAAAGTCACGATAATATACGTCTTAAGTACGACTAATCCTAGTGTTCATCTAATCCCAAACACACGGGGAAATTAGCTACTCATAATAGACGAGATAACAACGACGATTGTTGAGAACAGAGAAGAAGAACTCATGATCTTGAATACTGACGAATTATCGATGCTTGCTTGATAAATCTTCGTTCTCTGATCAATTGGGCGTGATTGCGTCGTTGCTCCGTCTCTTGCGCTTCGGGATGTAATTCTTTGTTCTTTTCGCCCTAAATTCGTCCCTAGATGGTTTGGATTTGATCTCTGGTAAGTTATATCTTTTTCTGGGTCGAATTTGAGCTTTTTATACTGATTCCCGTGTCGGTCACGGCCTGGGACATAGGCTGTCACGGCCGTGACCAACATCGATCGCATCTCGCACTTTCTGCCCTTGGTCACGGCCAAGTGCATTGCACGTCACGGCCGTGACCATCATCAGTCCTGCTCTCTGCCCTTGGTCACGGCCAAGTGCATTGCACGTTACGGCCGTGACCATCGTTTGGCTCGCTCTCTGTCCCTAGTTACGGCCGTGACGCATAATGCGTCTGGCCGTGACCGAGGGCAGTGTTGCCCTTTTCGCGCCTTTTGCCTCGTTTTCGCTCTTTTTCACCCGAAACTCGTCCTGAGCTCATTCAACAATAAAACAAGTGTAAATATATCGAATAGATGCATAAATTGATTGCTAAAGCTCTATTATACCCCGAATAAATACTACGATAAACGTATTGAAATGCGTTTATCACGACCATTGTCTTCGTAGTGGAGGTCTGATGGTTGTGGCGGTAGCGGTTTTTCGTTGAGAAACTAGGACATCGCGATGTCGAATTATCCATTCGAATCTTTTTCGCTCAAACCAGCGCCCGCTTGGTGTGGTCGGGTATGTGAGGCGAGGGCGCAATTGGGCCCGATAGCGGGCTCGCCTAACCGACGATCGCGTTCGGGCCGCCATGTATGGCTGAAAATACGGGAATGGGTCGTTCTGGTGATAGATCTGCGCGCAACGAATCATGCTTGGTGGTGGCTGTGTGCGGTCATCGCACTCCTCTGTTTAGGGATAGTCTCTATGAGGCGGTGCTGATGAATTGAGCCTCGACGGCGCGCACTTCATGTTCAGACCTTGGCTGATTTTTCAATGGTCATGGCTGGTTTTCGACTCGCTCATGGAGGTGGTCTTGGTCGACGGCAACGGGAAGGTCAATGGCTAACGACTTCGGAGTGGGCAGATTCATCGAAACGCATCGTAATTTTTTTTAAGAACTAAACGTTCCCACAGACGGCGCCAATTGATGCGTTCCAAAAAATCGCCCTTCACGTTCGCGCGCAAAGTAGATCGTTTATTCCCATCGTCATCGTGGATTGCCTGAAATATCAAAGAAAACGAGCTAGAAAGGCGCCGTTTCGGCGACGCCCCTCCGACGCTCAAGTCAGATAATCATCTTTGTCATCAAAAACGGATAATTACGGGTGCTAGGCTCAGAGGACAGTTACAGTGTTCGTAAAAGCATACCTGTGAAATGACTCGACTGTTACCTTTTTATACTAATCTCGTTTCGTCTTGCCTTGACCGGTCATCACCCTAGCCCGCTTCTTTCGCGGTCTTCTCGCGACAACGTGGTCTTCCCCACGTTCTCTTTCCCTCCTTCCTTCGATTCTTCCCATGACTGCTTCTTCTCGAATGAAACCGCATTGTCCGAGCTTACCCTCTCCTTCTCGAGGACGTCGATTATACCCGCCCTCTTTCTCTTCTCGACTCAGGGTAGATCGGTTCGACCCGCCCAGCTAAATCGCTGAGCTCGTTCTCGTCGACCTGTTTGGCCCGTTCCCTATTCTCTCTTCTCGGGGTCTCTCAGTCCGTCTTCCCGAGGCTCTTTTCCCTTCCACCTCGGGCTATTTTCTCCTTGTTCTCGGGCTCGCTTTCGGGGTTATCCGCTTCTTTCCCCGGTTCTCCTCTCCTCATCAAGTGTATAGTTTGTAGTAATCGAGCGTATAAGAGCAAAATGAGATCATCGATCCCCCTTTAACCGAAATGGAGATGAGCCTTTTATAATATGGCTTCCAAGTGAGTTGCCAAACCTACCCCATGAGGTGAGTGGATTTGCATCACTATGCAAGTGGGAGTAGTTCGTTTAATACCTTTGACTAAGTCCCTACGTATAGTAACTACCTTACGAAAGAGATATTCATCGTCTCAGGGCCTTTTACGAAGCTCTCGAGCGGCCCCCACCCCGAGCAAGACCTTACCTCTCGAGTAGAGTTTCTTTATGCACAGACCGGCTTGGGATGTTTTTCGCGGGGTGTCGTTCCCTCCTCGGGAGGTATTTTCCGCGAGAAATGTTACCCGCCTATTTCGGTTAAACTCGACTATTGGACCGGTTAAATCCGGGGATTACACAATCGTTTTCTAATTATACGAACTGTTATAATTATTATACCAACTGGTATAGTTACAATTCTGTTGGTATAATTACGACAATAGATGGTATAATTTCTATAATTTGTGGTATAATTACAAACTCAGTTGGTATGATTACGTTCAATTTCGCTGTAAATTATAATAACGCTATTTACTGGTATAATAACTATAACGAACAGAGACAGTACAATTTCACCATTTTCTGGTACAATGTCCAATTTTGTTGGTATAATAACGGATTTTTTTTGGTATAATTCATATGAAAATAATTATTCAGCTTTTTTTATACGTGAGACATCTGTATTTTTGTCCATTTAATGCTGAAAAGAGCTTTTGAGGTACTGAACAGCAATAAATTCTCAAATGGGTACTTATAAGGAAGAAATATTTCGAAGGGTATTTAAAAGAAAGTTAAAATGTTGAAAGGGACTTATTAACCCTTAATTAAAGGTAGTGAATAATTCTATTTAATTATTATTTTTTTTAAATAAAGCTGAAGTAACGGATGTATCAATTTGACGGTATATAATAACTACTCACCTTAATATAATAGGATAGAAGACGTAGTTTGGCCAATAGGTTTGTACATACATCCATTGAGAAAAAGAGTAATATATACTTTTTTTAAGAGATAAAAGAGTACAATATCATACTTGGTCATTGCATAGAACGGAAGAGGTCATCAAAGAAAGGGCGCAGATCGGCGGTTGACGTATCGAAAGCCAACAGTTTATCAACAGCCTCCTGCATTTGCATTGCATTCGAATTGCACATTACTGTATAATTATAATAATATAAAACGGAAAAAAAAAAAATGCACCATATATCCACTGAAAATATCAATATATCCATAGAAATTCCCGTATTTTCAACATATGTAATAATAAAGTGCATACATACCTTATAATGCTCGTCCTGTGAATGTATATTCTCGTTCGCGAGCCTCTCGACGTTCTTAACATTCCCGCTAGAGAGAAGTATAATTGCCGCTCTCTTTATTACTTCCTCAGAGACTCCTACACCAATTAATGTATGCGATCACACCCCTTTTAATGCTTATTAAGCAATGGTATGGAATGGACAAAGTTTGTTTTATTCTTTATGTCACTATGGAAGTAAAATCTCATCAAAGACTGAATAATAGCGGCATACCTGCAAGTAGAGCGCAGTGTAATCCTGCAAAAGATAAGAGTAAAAGAATAGAGATTTAGGAGGAATATATTATCATATTTTCAATTTCCATCAACTTCAGAAAAGAAAGGTTCCATTCCCATGGCTTACTCACCGTAGCTAAGAGGTGAACGGCCTGGAACCAACCTGCCAACAATCAAGACGAGCTAAGAACTGATATCGAACCAAGCGCTTCTTGAATTTCTATAGAATGGGGTTCGGGCACTAACCTATATAAGAATACGATATCGTTAACATCTGTTCGTTGGTCATCTGGA
The DNA here is from genome assembly GCA_027422505.1 of Craterostigma plantagineum. Taxonomy (NCBI): domain Eukaryota; kingdom Viridiplantae; phylum Streptophyta; class Magnoliopsida; order Lamiales; family Linderniaceae; genus Craterostigma; species Craterostigma plantagineum. The sequence goes on along the minus strand of JAPQWV010000047.1, from coordinate 4,827,056 downwards.
CTAAGGACGCTCATTGTGTAATACTTGATCTTGCTTGTCTGCACGAGAATAACTTAGCTTTAGGATCGATTATGTAGCAGCACAAAATGCGTGGTGAGCAAAGTTACTTTACCTCAGGCAAATTGCCATTGTCGAATATCTCACTCAAGTGAGTGGACAGCAGAACCTACAGACAAAAGGGCATGGAACATCCCGTCAGAATTTCCATAGGAAAAAAGAGAATAAAAAAAATTCAGCCATAAAAATGGGAAACCCGATAGTGAAAGATTATATAACAGGAATTTCGATAATAATTAGAATGCCATCCCATAAAAACTTATTGGCGCATTTAGTCACTGGTTTCAAAACACAAACTTATGGGAAAGTAAGAATTGCTAGATATTTCAAGGTTTTGTTAATGTAAATCACATTTGGTTTGTAATGAGCAAGTTTCTTGTTAGTAAGTCAATAAAAAAATATGCCGGGAATTACTTAACACTGGAAAGTACGCCATTCTAATAGACGTCTATGGGAGATTATCACCAGAAGTCGTTGACATATATGATCAAAAAGCATCCTTTAAACCACAGGGGCCTTAAATAAAAGACGCGTACAACAGAAAAAAGGAAAAAAGAGGAAATAAAAACTGTTGGAATTCGGATGTGTAAAGATACATAACCTTTGGGGGATGATCAAATGAAGCAAAATAATTTATGGCTCCACAAAGGAGGCCAATGCCATCTGTAAGTAATTGTTAGAGAGTATATATCAACAAACAGATTATCTTCCAAAGCTATGTACAATTAAGGTCAACTAGAAGCTAACCTTCAGCAAGTGTCCCTTTACCAAATTCATCTACTAGACATAAAGACTGAGAAGTTGCATGCCTGAGGGAAACAAACAAGAGATACATAAAATGAAATAAATCATAACATGGATTTCTTTGCCAGTCAATAAGTTAAAAACCATGATACTTGTTTGATAAACTAAGACTGACGTTCTGATCTTTGTTTCTTGACTAACCTCAACATCATGCCCACTTGTTCAAGGTCGATCATGAAAGTTGATTGTTCAGCAGTCATAAACTTGGCACCCAAAGCACAGAAGATCCTATAAATAACTCATGTGATTATGTTTGTATTACATCCCCCAAGGAGGATGGATAATAAGATTGGAGGGACTAGTACAAACCTATCAGTTAAACCAACAGTAGCTGAATCTGCAGGTACAAAACACCCAACATGGGAGAGAAAAACGATCAAAGCGACCTGAAATGTAGGGACAAAACGTAAGTGACAAGAAATTTGTTATTTTGTCAATAAATTCTTAGAACATCTGATCTAGTAGATACCCCAACTTAAATTGGAATAATTCGAGGTCGAATAATTCGAATAAAAACTCGAATAAACCAATTTCTGTTCGAAAACGTCGATTTCAAGCTCAGAAACACGTTTGGGGTTAATATGTTTAGTAATCACAAACCCATCGATTAAAAACTCATTTCGACATGAAATTTCAGTCGAGCGGATCAAAATGATCAAACCTTCGATTTTTTTTTTCAACACCCAATCCCTTTTTTTAATTTAAAACCCTAGACTCCCTTTTTTTTTTTTTTTAATTTCACACAAAACTAATCCTATTGAACAAAATGTCTACGCATATTTGCAGTTACTACGTACTTATCGCATCCAATTCTCTGATGATAATTTATTCTTTGCAGACCAACATAGTAAGACATCTGATTTGTTCATACCGGAAAGGCTCTAAACCTATCAACATTGTTATGATCAGCATAATTCAGCTCTCAAGCTTGTGTGATCCAACGACAACAATTATTAATTATGAGTCTCCGATAACTAAGTTATTTCCTACACGAAAAAATAAAACGGAATAACTTGTCCAGAGGAATTAATGTCCACCGTACCCACCTGTTTTATGAAGATACTTTTCCCAGAATAATTTGGCCCAGTGATGATACTGATTCTTCCTGATTATTTGAGTTCAGATATTGATTTCTCGGGAAAATCCAATGTATTAAAAGGGCAAAATTAATTCTAAGGATAATCTTATCACATATATACCTTCATCCAGAATAGTTGTATCGTTAGGAATGAATAATTTGGCCCAGTGATGATACTGATTCTTCCTGATTATTTGAGTTCAGATATTGATTTCTCGGGAAAATCCAATGTATTAAAAGGGCAAAATTAATTCTTTCCAGTTCTATAAAAGAATTTCTTGGAGTCCCTATCTTCATCAGAAAACTGCCGATTTTACCAAGAGTAAGCTAGCGAGTGAAAGTTACGGCACAACTAACTGAAACACAAGAAATCTAAACTCACTGCAAATTCGAAGTCCTGAAGTTTCTCTAGAATGCTATCGTCAAGCTTTTCTTCGAAAATGCACATTAGGTAGCCTGTGAAAAAATATAAGACCATTTAGCATTAAAAAGGTGAAGCATATCTGAACAGCACGTAGCAGATTATTTTGAAAATTCGAAAATTTCACGTACCACAAAGCCCACCCCATAATCAGTTTTTTTTTAACTATCTCATTAAGTTGTGGTTCGACATAAAAACAAGAACAATAAATATATCTACCTGCAGCCACAACGTCCCTGTAAACTCAGGAAAGCACACACTATAACTAAAGTATCTAAAGGGCAGGGAACATTCTCTGGTTGTATAATAATTAACGATGATAATACGCGAAATGATTGGTGTCAAGCCATCTATGACTAGAAATTAATTGAAAATTTGGTAAAGTCTAGGAAAGTGAAAAATCCTAGGAAACCCATAACATACCAATTTGATGTATGTATACAATGCAGGGAATGAATTTTTCCCCAGCCATATGAGGTAATCGGGCAAGTTCCAAGGATGAAACCTGTATGCGCATTTAATGTCCTAATATAAGTTGTATACTCAACACACATTGAACATTCCAAAAGAAAAAAAATCACTAGCTAGAACCTCTTCAAGAAATTCCGGCAATTCCTCGTAAATTTGTCTCAGCTCATCCAGCTGCAAAGATTATATTAGTGAAATAACAATTAGTGTGTTATCAATGCAAATATATGGCCCACCTCCACACAAAATCCCTCTTTCACAAGCGTTTCATAACCTTTGTCTTTACTTCGGCTGACGTCAACGACTCCAATGACCTAACAGAAGTCCAGATGAACAAATACCATTATGGGCATAAATTATAGTATCACGTAGTAAATGGTAACTATTTTGTTGTTAATCAAACGGTGCTTCATATGACGTGTAAATGGCAACTGGATTAAATTTCTTTTCATTTTTTCGGTGCACCGACAAAAGCAGCCTTCAACAGAGTTGAAGATATCACTAAGCATCGTGTTACCTTCTGTAAATAAGGACATTCCGTCAACAAAGAAACAATCTATTAGATGGACAGAATTAACACACCAATTCATATACATAGGTCAGATCCGTGGAGATGCATAGTCGACCCTGCACCACAATTCATTTAATAAGGAGACGTCCCTCAAAACATCCAAATATTTTCCATGAGTTTAAATAGAGAAGGCTATAAAGCCAAAGTGTTATACAAAGCAAAATTTTACTTGAATAATTATAAGTAGGTTATTCAGACATAAAAGCAGGCATACCTTCTCAATAATGTCCAGCTGTAAATGCTGCAGCTGCTCTTGAAGTGTTTCTGAAATGCCTACTTCAAATATCTTGTCAATGTGCAGCAACGCACTCATGCTCTGTCAAATAATATCTCATGTCAAATAATATCTTCATTCTTTCTACTACTTGAAAATGAGAATGGCTAAACAGATATGTCACAGGAGGAACAAAATATTTGTTACTGAACGAAATGATGCAAATCTAAACAATTTAGTAAGCAAAAAAAAAAAACCATTTTCAATCTAGGCAATCCATACAAACATGAAACTTTCTCCAATTCAGTGCAGAATAAAAGCAAAAGGGACAGTAGACTTAGAATGTGACAGTTTCAGTTCGTTCATCCAGAGAACAGTACATTGATCCTTTGACAAGATGTCGGGAGTGGGCAGGGCAGAATACACCAAGAATAGGGACACAGACGAAACTGTTATCAGATAATCAACTTAGTGTTGCATTATAATCAGAAGGAATAACGCCTTACCTTCAAAAAGGTAGTCCAGTCACTACTTGTACATAAGGAACTTGGAGAGTTGAGTTTCTATAACAAAAAAATATATTCAATATAGAACCATGAGATGATATAGAAGAATAAACGTTTATTTATAGACTCAAATTTAGGAATTCTATTGTTTATTAAAACAAATTGTAGTTCTTGATCCATGATTAAGTAAAATGGTACTATGAGTAGGGATGGTGTCAGCCACCCAAGTTGGGGGGTTGGGTGTTGGCGCTACTGTCAGTATACCAGTACGGGGTAATCCGAGCGGTCGCGGGGGTCAAGGGACCCTCCAAGGCTTTATATGGGGTACGCTACTGACTATGGTCATAATAAAGGTACAGTAATCTATGAAGAGAACTAAGAGGTTTATGTACCTTGAGTATACGAGGAATATCTTTAACGGATTTCAGTGTTTGACGTAAAGAAACTGACAGTTCTTCCGCAAAGTGGAAGAAAGATATCTTGATATCAAGGATAAAACTAATATTAATACCAAACAAACACATCAGTATATTAAGTGACCATTCAATTACTAAATTGCATGCAGATAACAAAACTAACAGATAACTTTCCTTGAGGCCTTGAGCCAATTCATCAAATTCACTATATTGTCAAGTTGATGATATAACATATCAGCTCCATGCAGCTCGGGTAGAGAATCTTACACAAGTTATTGTGTAACCTAAATGTGAACAGCATATAGAACAAGGATACATTATCAAGGCGAGTATTCAACTTCTCAAGGTCCAGCACAGGTCTCAAGAACCAGCTCCTATGTCAACGCAACTCGGTGTAAGGATTCCAAAAGAGATCATAATCGACGGAGGAAATCAATATATCAGTAGTTAAGTTTACCTCAACAGACGCCTGCCCATAGGTGTTACACACTGAAATTTAAAAAGAATTATTATTCTTTTACTACACTAACAAAAACTATTACAAGAGATAAACAGTAGACTTATAAAACCTTATTCATCATCCCGTAAAGAGAGAACCTGCAAAACATAAATGTAAATTAAAACGATGCAAACAAAAATGTTACCAATGTACCCTGAATTTATCATTAAATTAAAGATTCCCATATAGGTGGTCTTTTTTGGAATCAGGCAACAAGCCGAGTTGATCTCTCTCTTGGGAAAATATATCTAACACAAAGGCATGCTTTGGTACTAACCCTTCCTTTGCTTTACCAATGCCCATATGACTCGGATGTGTGTCTATTTGGAATATTTGCAATGCTTCGAGGGCCGCTGAATCTAGTTTGAGGTAATGGTTTCTAACACGAGTTAAAGAAAACTTCTCAGCACTTGAACTGGGTTGTTCCGATCAGGAACAGATAAGCAGAGCAGAAAGGAACGGCTTATCTGCTAGGGACCGCAAATTTAGTTAAAGCGTCTAGTAATAAGATACAATGAAATTTCACAAATTGAATTGATTGTTATTGATCCAGTCCCGCTATCGCTTTGTTCAGCTGTGTCTACGATCATCTCATTCTCTAAGATAGCAAGAAGTCCACCACTAGCGCGGACTTGAACATCACTTCGTACGTCCATCATAGAACTTAGCTACAATGCAACAGAGATGCAAGAAGATTATCCCTAAAAGTAAACTAAACAATTCAATATATATAAGCACTTGAAGATGTTTGGCATTGCGCATACTACAGGTTCTGTCCTGGGGTGTCTAAAGGAGATAAATGAGCAATCTAATTGAGGATTAAGGTAGAGATTTACTCATGCATGACATTACAACAAAATAAAGAAGGAATGCTGAGATGAGAACATGGAAAGAAATTCCACAGGTCGCACGGGAGAAAGGTGAGAAGGGCAAAACGCAAACAACAAAAAGCAAATTTTATATGAACTTACAAATGAGATCCTTTCTTTGGCAGTCAACCCCTCATCCATTCCATCAACGCGCAGGTACATTAGTCTGTTTAATGCAAAATAGGTATAAAATCATCACCACCGACAAGGGGAACAACATAAATTAGCATGGAGACTAAATCACGGCCCCTTGCCAACAAAAATCAAAGCTTATAAACATGCAGTGGTCGCATTCTTGTAATATCAATGCAATCATGTTCACTGGATAAGGTTACTTTTATAGATCAGCACAAATAATCCAAAGTTCTATCAAGGAAAGAAATGTCAATGATCTTAAGTGCAATTTATCAATGGTAGCAATCGTGTCAAAATAATATATCCTCATCAGTCACTCAAAATAAGACCAATAAAATAGGATGGAGATACAGACTTTTCTTTTATGATATTCTTACCTGTGCCATGCCTGCTCATAGCCAAATATTGAACTCTTGACAAGCTTCACTGTTGGAGCTTCCACCAATTCAACTGCATAAATTTTTAGATCTTATATTAAACATATACTGAGGGAAGTCGATATGTCGAATCAATGTTACAACTGATTTACCGTTATTTTGCAAAGCAGCCAAGAACTGTCCATCACTCTTCGTGCAAGTATAAATGATGCGTGGCTGGGCTTGATATTTCACTGTATGCAGCCAACCAAAACTGGGTCAGAAATAAGCACTAAAAACATGTTCCTCACTCATCAGAAATTAAATGGTCAAATACCCATCTCAATCATAGGAAAATCTTCACCATCATCATCCCAAAATTCCAGAACATACAGTTGGCGCAAAGTGGCATCATAATAAGACACTCCAATTCTGTAGAGAGTTGCATTCACATTATTAAAATATTCCATCTCCAAATGTCAGTCACACAGGTCCGTGATTGTGGAACTATTCTTAAAACAAAATTACCTTCTTCCATGACTGATGCATGCCATGTATACCTATTGCAGGAAGCATAAAGAGATAAGATTCGGATACCGCACAAAAACTGAGAAGTTGCAAATCGAGCCAGTTCTCGAATGACAATGAATGACGCTAAAAACAATCGAAGTTTCGAAGTGCACATTTTCAAATGCATCGACAACCCTTCCTCCTAGTTTCCCGTTCCTTTCGATTACAACCAGCCATTTAATGGTTTCACCTCAAAGATTTTCTCTTCATAGCCATCAAGTGTCCTAAGTGGTAAGTCGAGCCTTTAAGTAATTAGAACTCGATCAGATTATAATATACATATTGAGTACTACATTGTACGATTGTACACATAAAAATGAAACTCTAAATCCACCACTCCATTGCAGATTGATATGGTAGTCTTTTACGTTAGGATCAGCAGCGCATAAACTAAATTTCAGTCCATATCATCCAAAGTTGTTTCCACCTCTCGTAACTTATCAGTCGCGGTCAACCTCTAACCTCGTCATAGCATTTCCAGATCACGAATAAAAAAATGACAAACAAAAACATGATAATTCCACTAGGATCAATCATCCACCATCCTATTTTGGCAATAAAACTTCTGGCGTTCAATCTTAAGCTCATCCTCTCCGAAATCTAAATCAACCAGCAGGAATAACATGGCTAGGAGTCATCAAATGCATGCCATAAATAAATTAGCATTAAAACCAAAACCAAGTCGATTCAACACACAATTTATAAAAAAAATAAAATCAGAAGCAATGCGTAAGCAGAGATGAAACTAACATACAAAGCAAAAATCAAAACCTGAGTCTCGACGTCTGTTTCGTCGACTTCTTCCATTGCTCGAAGACCTCTCTGTTAGTGTGTGAGTGAGTGAGTGAGCGAGGGAAAAAACGAAGAGTTAATGAACACGTGTCGCGTGCGCTCGGGACTCGATAACTAAATAAAATAATTATTAATCATATAAGTAATTATTTAGAATTGGGGCCTGGCTAGTATAGAGCCGATTTATATCGTTTCAAACCAAGACAAGTGGCGTTTAGAGCCCAACTCTGAAAGAGAAGCCCAAGCTACTTTGCAACGGATAATAACAAAAATAAAGAAAAACCATCATCATCCTTTTTGTCCGTACGAAAATTATCTAATCAAAGCCTCAAGCCTCAACCAAATCCCATCCTCCTTTGCATGCTCTTCACAGTAATGACAAGGCTCAATATATTTATATATATATATTTTTTTAATCATATCTTTGCCTGAATCACAGCTGCTCATCGTCTTCTTCATCTTCACCATCGTCGTTTCTTCCCTTCTTGGATTGAAGATCTTTGAGGACAATCTCAGGCACAACAAAGTTCGCAATCCAGTAGGCAAAGATACACACGCCCCTATTTATGTATATGTTTAAAGGAGCCATCAAACAACTGGTTAAGCATCTGTCCTCAAACACATTTATCCCAAAATATCAAATGTTAAAATAAATCTTGTTAAATTAAGACACATATCATACCCTGTCTTGAGAAGTACGGACAGCTTCACTGATGGTGGCGCAACAGCAGCTAGAAGAATCGAATCTGGCAATAACGCTCTTGCATTGAATCTCAAGGGAAGCGTACGGTTTCCTTGTTGTGGCGTAAGAGATTTACTCGTTGCAGGGAAATCTTTATGCTGCTTGGGCTGTTGAAGTCCCAACGAACTTCGCAGAGGACTCCTAATGGAGTAGTTCATTTCTGAGCTGAGGACTTCTTTGATGGATAAGAGAGAGATATTTATTGTTGGTTTGCTAGAAATACTCCAAGTGTTTCATTATTGATATTTACGGAAATAACACGGACTAGTTTTGGTCGAGTTCTATCCATGTATTTCTGAAATATGAGACGATGTACTAATTTGGATGATAGAGCTTCTTACATAAATCAAAGACTTGACTGTCGATTAAGCAAAACCAGTCACAGCAAACAGATGAGGAGTATTTCGTCACGTAGAATAAATAGGTTTTACCACATCCAGCCAAAGTCTAAACTTTTAAAACAAAGATTCATATTCTCAACACAGCTCACATTCTTACTTCTATGTTTTCCTTCACCAAGTGCTCTTTCACAGCTTGAATTGGCACCTGCAACACGTAAGATACATAATGTAACATCACCATAAATCGATAAAAAAAAAACTACTCCCTCTGTCCCACAAGTTTATGGACATTTGGGTATCGGCACGGGAATTAAGAAACTGAATATTTTAATAATATAATGTGTTGGAAAGGTAAAAAAGTATATATTTTGGCACGTCTTTTAAGAATATTTAATATTATTATATTAATTGTTTGTGATATGTTTTTTACTAAATAAGGAAATGTACAAAAGAAGTGGGACGCCCGATTTAGTAAAATGTACAAAAACTTTTGGGACGGAGGGAGTAATAAAAAATGAAGTTAACAACACCTCTTTTCTGTGGAAAATCCCAGCAGCAAGAGCAGCAGAAGCATTTGTCTGGGAGAAGACTTGCGAGAAGTGTTCGACAGCGCCGGCCCCACTGCTGGCTATCACTGGGATGCTTACGGCGTCTGAGATTAGCTTCACCAAGTCGATGTCAAAACCTTTACCTTGACCTGAAAATCCAACCCGCTAGAGATTATTACTCTTTACCGAGACGACATTTTGGATGTTATAATGGGAAACAAACTTATGACAAATGAATGAGTTCGATAGCTATTACCATCACAGTCTATGCAGTTTAGGAGTATTTCACCAGCTCCTAGTTCTTCAACAGCTTTAGAAAGCTCATAGGCCCCAATTGGTCTACCTTCTCGACCACCATTCACCTTCGTAACTCACGAGTTAGACTTCTTTTTTTGACAGCTCGATCTATTAATATATAAATGAACAAAACAATGCAGTAACAAATCCTTACTGTGCATTGATACCAAGCATACTCCTCACCATTAGGACCTGGAAAAGATGTGAATTTGAATCAAAGACGCACTTTTTCCTTGTTAACAAAATAGCTTCCAAAGTTAGATAGGCCAAGGTGAGATATTATTAGACGCTGAGGAAAAGGCGTCCAATCGAGTTTTGGATAAGACTGATTACGCCTCTCGCTCACCTGGTTTTGTTAGCCTGACCGACTTGAATTCTATTTCATTGGGATCTTTCAAGTACATTCTACGAGGATCAATGCTAACGACCACAGCCTAATAAATGGAGTTTAACACATGAACCCGTGTTGTAAAAGATAGAGAAAACGAAATGCTTTAATGTGGCACAAATAAAATATAAAATGCTAATACAGAAGTATAAGCATGCATAGAAGGTTAGGCACCTGATTTCCGTATATTCTAGAGATCTGCTCTATGCTGCTTTTTCCAGTTTTTACCTTTAAAACAAAGCCAAGTTTAATCAAGAAAGAAAACATGACCATAATTTCAGAGTGAAATTGGATACATTGGTTTTTAAGTACTCTTCGGCAGCATAAACTGCATCGCTTCCAACGGAGACCTTGTCTGCACCTGAACGAAAATACTCTGAAGCGACTTCCAAACTTGAGTAGTACCTGTTTAACGGTTTCTTAATCAACAAAACTTAAAGTAAACAATGCTATATATAATTGCACGTTCAGTCAAAATTCTAAAGCTAAGGATTTTCTATCATAAACAAGATATATACCTCCCATTGGCATCAGTGAAGTCTCGGATACCACCACCAACTGTCATCGGTACAAAAACATGTTCTGACGCATATCTCAATACCTGCGACAAGTGAAAATTGGCTGATGATGCCTTACTCTCCATAGTCAAATTATGCTGCCAACTTGTATGTTAAACAATAGCTTGCAGAAGACCAAATGAATCAAACACGCAATGATATCCGTAGTCTGCACAAAACAAAATACATATCAACATAACAAACCTGGAGCATGGGTAAATCTCCGAGGGGAAAGTCACGGAACCCAGTGATATTCAAAAAACTGACCTGCAGAGCGTGAGAAAACCAGAGCTTAAACTTACTACAAAAGGATCATCATAAATTTTCAAATTGTATAACCTTCTCTACTTTTTGAACATGCACATATTATTCACTTCTCTATGACCTGTGGAACCTTTTTATTAACTGTTAACGAACTAGAAAATTACATAGGACAAGATGTACCTCATCAGCACCATCCTTGTAGTATTGTCCAGCAAGATCGACTGGTTTTCCAAGATTTCTAACCTGAATGGATATTTGTGCACAATAAACATGCAGACAAATTTCAACTACAAAATAGTAGCATATTCATAATGAAGTGCTAAAAAAATTAACATCAAATTCAGAGCAGACAAACGACGTTACAGTAAGTATGAGAATAACTTCACGATTTCCAAAGAGTTACTAACTATACATAAGAGTAGAAGACAAATAGAACACAGAGTTGCTTAAAGAAAAGAAACCCAGACACCTAAGGTGACTCCTTAAACAGACATTGTATAAAGCTTCATCATTATAGGACAAAGTACATCGAACACTAAGTCTAGAGACCCTCTGTAAAGTGTTAATCGGGCAGTACCTCATTTTCTTCGGTTTTCTCCCTGACATCATATTGGTCACCTTTAGTTACAACAAGATCACCTTTGTCATTGGCCCTCACGTCAAGACAAGCAATGACCTTATGGATATTTAGAACATACAAAATAATTAAGTCATATTGTCAAGCTAGAATTACAGTTGCCTCAAATTCTGATAAATAGGAATAGTAATGCTACAATGAGATGGAAAATATGTTCAAGTCTGTATAAAAAGTTGGCTTCTACTATTGATAGATTCATATTAATACTAACTACAGAACCATAAAAAAGCAGTTATTGTGATATAAAAAACCATTAAAAGTAATTATTATTTGACATAAAAGATTAAAGCCCCTCATCTACGAATGCAATATAAGACTCACCCTTTTAGCAAGTTTGGAGGCGTTACCTTGGACTGGCCCTGTCTTCACATTAACATATTACTGACTCAGATAGAAATCAGGTTAAAACCCTGGGAAATATATAAAATGACACGCACTGAGTACCTTTGTCCTATCAGATTGGGGAAACAAAAACCTACTCAGAACAGAAAGGCCAGCACCTACAAAACCCAATCCAACATTCAATGACAAAGATTACATGTGACTCAGAAAGTCATAAAATCTCATAACATGCCAAAAGCTTGTACCGCCACTTTTCTCCGGGTGGAACTGAACAGCATGAACATTTCCCCTTCTAACCGATGCTATAAAATCAATGCCATAATTGCATGTGGAAGATACCCACTCTCTGTTTTCATCTGACTGAAATGCATAAGTAAAGCATCGACACTTAGAAATAAGACAATGAAACAAATCTTGAAAGGGAATTTCGAGATACAAACTATTTACCGGGATAGCACGATAAGAATGAACAAAATAGACATGACGGCCTCCGACATCATCCAGAATCTGGGTGTCTTCTTTTACTTTGAGGGCATTCCAACCAATGTGAGGTACTCTGCATCCATCTGAGGAGTCAAAACGTCCAACTACTCCAGGAATTAGACCAAGACCTTTCACTGCGAAGAAATTTATTTATAAATCAGCACGATAAACCAAACTCTCAACACCAAATTATAACTACTTCATTTGAGTCGGTTACACGTACAGAAATTCAAACTAACTAACAAATATTCACCCTTGTGAAGGACCAATGTGTCGATGAGGGTCCAAAATTGATAAGAGGGGAGTAAGCATCATTACCTGGTCCATTTTCTTCGCTTGACTCAAACAGCAGCTGCAATCCAAGGCAGATGCCAAGGAATGGACGATCCTGCTCTATGTAAGCACAGAGTGGTTCGGCCAATCTGCAATTGTTCCATCAAACAGAGAAAGCCACAAGGTTAGCAGGTAGAAAATGACTTAATCTATTCAATGTTTCTGCAATGGGCTCACACGAAGAAATTGTTGTGAGGCTTTTAACTAAGTGACAAAGACAGTAGCTATCTTGAGATGCTGAGTATGAACCATACATAGCATGTCAAAGCCATTAACATAGAACTAGAAATCAAAGAGGAGAGAAGTTCACCCTTTCTTGCTCAACACATCCATGGCTGGTTCAAATGCGCCTACACCAGGAAAAATAAGGCGTCTGGCATTTAAGATATCCTCTGGTCCTTCTACCTAATTATCCAAATTGTATAAAATCCACATCAATCACACTGACTGTCACCACCTCTTAGAAAGTGCAAATCATGAAGCACTGAACATCAAATTCTTGCTCCTCAGTACAACACATCCGTTAACCAATAAAGCTTACTTCTTTGATCTTGCAGCCAAGGTACCGAATTGCATTCCTCACACTCCTTACATTTCCAGCTCCGTAATCGAGCAATGTCACGACTGTTATAAAAAGTCAAATAACCAACTCAAAGCTTGCACTGGCAGAGCAAGAAAGAACTTCGGAGAGCTTTAATTATTCAACGTCGATATTGTTTACAAAATTACTGCAAATACACTCATAACTTATAAACAGCGAAAAAAAAAGTTTAATCAACTTGAATCAAGAAGGCCGAAAACAAAGTGGAGCAAATAAGCTACATCCGCTTTTCATCAGCAAAGCTACATCTCATACGAGTACGTTTTCCGAAGCATAAAGAGAGAGGAGGGACACAATACTACCAGAATCATCTGATGCTGAGGCGGAGACTCGAACTGAAAAGGTTCTTGAAGGTTTCAACGTGAGATGTTTGAACTTCAGCGAAATGGAATCGGATGGCAATGTAGAAGATGGCGATGATCGGAAGGCGGAGATCTCGGTAGCAGAGGCGAGCGAGGATGCGGCCGCCATTAGATGATTTTGCCGCCTTTCTGTTCTACCAACTCGGCGTTGGTCGTACAATATAACAGATTGAATGTGCCAGCACTGGGCTTTAACACTTGGGCTGGGCTTTCAGTTTCGAATATATCTTTGATCCGTTAATTCTCTTCCATGTTTTAACTGAGAATTGTAGGGAAGTTAATCAATACTAGTATCTTAGCATATGCGAAGATATATCAAAATTATTATGAAATATTGGAGTTATTATGGAATATTAGAGTGGATGTATAATTTTTCTTACATTTCCTCCTCCCGGAGCCCAGGTATCATATACGCCCCAAAAATAAAGGGCCTTGAAGACTAGAAGAAAAGCACCTAGACCTAACAAGATTAAGTGAATACTTAAAATTGTGGTCATTTTAATATGGATTGATTAAATAAGGATGGAATAGATGAGATTATAAATTAGTTATGATTATTTAATGAGAATGTAATATTTTATTTTATGGTTGTAATTTGAGAAATTTGCCTATAAATAGGCACCTTGAGTTGTATTGTAAAAACACCCAAAGTATTGAACTTATTCATACTTCCCCTATCTAAACATTTCTCTCTATAATTATATTATCATAATTATCTGTAGACAATTAAATATTAATTGTCTATTTATATTATTGGGATTCAATAAGTTAATTTCAAGATATAAAATAAAATCATTTAATTAAATTGCTATTTATTGAGATTTGTAAAATTAATCTCAAGTTAATAAATAGTTATTAATAAATTTATTATGATATATGATAAATATATTCCTTTTATACAAAATAATATACATGGTAACAAGTGTAGAGATTCGTTAAATAAGTAAAGGAATCAAACCAAATATCATAAAATCCGCAGATATTGAGAGAATCAAGTCAAATATAGAATAAATCAAATCAAATCAAGATCAAACCATATATGGATAAAATCAACCTAAATATGGACGAACAAAAAGACTATTTTCCATTATTGAGAATTCTCTACGCCTATAAATATGGGGCTTCAGAATTCAGAAAACACAAGTCACAGAGCAAAGAGAATACGAAACTTCCAGAGAATTAGAAGTAAGTCTTTGATAGCATTCGGAAATTCTCTCAACGAAGTTCTTCGTGTCCAAGTTAAAATTCGAAGACATTCATCAAGACCCGTGCGAGTTTCTCATAATCGCACGGTTGCAATGAGGAAAGCCCGTGCGAGTTTCTTGGAAGCGCGCGGTTCAACGCTCAAGACCCGTGCGAGTTTCTCATAATCGCACGGTTGCAACGAGGAAAGCCCGTGCGAGTTTCTTGGAAGCGCACGGTTCAACGCTCAAGACCCGTGCGAGTTTCTCATAATCGCACGGTTGCAACGAGGAAAGCCCGTGCGAGTTTCTTGGAAGTGCACGGTTCAACGCTCAAGACCCGTGCGAGTTTCTCATAATCGCACGGTTGCAACGAGGAAAGCCTGTGCGAGTTTCTTGGAAGCGCACGGTTCAACGCTCAAGACCCGTGCGAGTTTCTCATAATCACACGGTTGCAACGAGGAAAGTCCGTGTGAGTTTCTCGGAAGCGCGCGGTTCAACACTCAAGACCCGTGCGAGTCTCTTGGAAGTGTACGGTTCGAAGCCCAAGTCCCGTCCTTTCGAAAATATCAAGTCCGAGTGTTAACTTCGTGACCAAGCCCAAAAGGCCCACGAAGAAACGTTCGAGCAAACGATTTTCGACAAATAGCAAGTCCAATTGTCACATTCGTAATCAAGCCCAAAAGCCTACAAAGAAACGTCCATATTCCGGAAGTTTTCGCTAAGACGCTAAGTTCGTGATCAATCCCAACGGCCCATGAAGAAAGCCCAAGTCAAGAAATCTCGAAGATTAAGAGGCTTCTAAATTCCTTAAAATTTTATGGAGTGAAGAATCAGAGGATTAAGTAGAGATAGAGTTCATTTAATTTCATCAAATTTAATTTGTACTATTTTCTGGTAATTCGATATTCGAATAAAAGAAAGTACGCTACATTATCATAATACTAAATATTAATCACAATAATATTTTTATAACACGTTATCAGCACGAGCTGTAGAATACTAATTGTAGTTGTGGTTTGATTTTAATTAGCTGTCCTTGTAATTAGGGGCATTTCTTGTATTTGTCCTTAGATTAGGACTCATATGTTATTTATACCAAGTTTGTTTGGTATAAATACATTTTGTAAACATTGAGCTTAATAGAAGTTGTAGAATATTGATCCGAAAGGCTTGCAATCCGATTTCTAGAGAGAGAACAGCAAAATCTTCATCTCACTACGAAAATTCTCTCTCGAGGTTTCAATGACTTTTTCGATCGAACTTTAGATTTCACATAATTCTAATTGATTAACTAAGGATTCAAGTATAGGATCTTATAGTTGATAAATTAGGACCTAATTGGTATCAGAGCAGATTCGCTCTGTTTTGAATCGAAATTGCTAGAATTCAGATCGAATTTTGATTCTGGTACTGTTCCATCGAAGAACAGTTTGGCGCAAAAACGAAATTCGATCTGATTTCCTTAATTTTGTGCTTATCTGAGTTGAATTTGATGTTTTTGTGCTCGTATAAGTAGCTTAAATCAATCAGGAACAGATCGCTAGCAATCAGAATTATGATTTACGTTGAATTTTTGATTCTGTGATTTTACTGTTTGCGCGATGAACAGTTTGAAGGTGTTCTGATTTTTGCAAAATTGAACATTATTTGCTTCGAACATGTTTAATCTTCTGTTTGTGAGTAATCAGTAGCTGATTTCGAGCATATACCTGTAGTTTCATCGATTAATTTTCAGTATCTGCTTGAATTCAGTGTTAAATCGTACTCTGTGATTGTTTGTGTAATTTCAATTTTTCTCGCTAAGTTCTTCGATCGGGATTAATTCTCGTAAAAACTACGTGCGAAAAATTTTTCAATTAGGAATATTGATTTACTACTGAAGCCGCTGCTGTCAAGAGCATTTTTAGTAGAAAAATTTTTCGAGCTTTAAATTTTTCGACGAGAATTGACGATTTTGACCCCATGCAAAACGTTTCTCTCGAAAAACATCGGTCAGACATTTCGTATTTGACTTTGGGATTTTCGCTCGTAAAATTTTTTCGGTCAACATATTAATTTTGACT
Organism: Craterostigma plantagineum; assembly: GCA_027422505.1. NCBI lineage: Eukaryota > Viridiplantae > Streptophyta > Magnoliopsida > Lamiales > Linderniaceae > Craterostigma > Craterostigma plantagineum. Next base: position 4,810,158 of record JAPQWV010000047.1, on the reverse strand, counting down.
CAGCGAGAAACTCCATTAGATACTTTTTCTCGACGACCACAATCAATTGACGCATCGAAAAACTTTTTCGACCGCCGGATTTCGATCAAATTTTCAAAATTCAATTTGACTGAAGATATATAGGCTGGACTACCTTTGGACCGAACGGGATCAGATTGTTTACAGGCTGATAACTGGACCGATAGGTTTAACAACGCCACATATCTTCTAAATTATTTTCGATCGAAAATCTAGCGCTAAATTGAAACTGTGCACTCGAGAAATTTAGTCAACTTCTCGACTCAACATTTTGAAAAAGTCTACATTTCGAATTTCGGTCAACAAAATTTTTCGACGATTAAAACTTTCGATCACCAAACTTCACGAGTCAATTTGTCAATTTTTACACTGTTTAAAAAGTTTCTCAACGCAAAGTTACATTCGAATCGAAATTTTATTTTCGCTCGAAAAATTTTTATCGAACAATGCCTAGCGCGTACAGTAACACTATTCTTAATCGACGACATTATTTTTGATCAAACTTTTATGATTGAATCAAAAATAATTCTCGATCATTCTTTAAACTCAAACGCTACTAACAAATTTGCTACTTGTGAAGCACATCATATCATTCTTCAAATCATCAAAACAACAAGCGAAGATCCTACATCAACTCAAGAAAAACAGAATGGATGCTTACTCTCTTGGTAATGACAACGGTCCTCCGATTCTCAAGAGAGGCGAATACACAGTACGGCGAAGCCGCTTTTTGAACTCTATAGAGCTAAAAGATCAAGCATAAGACCTTCTCTTATCACTTGAGCAAGGTCTAGCTCAGTTCTGGGTAAATGTACCCGGTGACAACACTGCTAATCCTTCAATACCTGCCTCTAGACGACTCAAAGAGCCTAGAGAATACACCGGAAAGGAAAGATTGAGAGCTAAGGCTGATCTGATAGCCAAGAACACTCTAATGCAGGACATCACAAACGACATTTATCGCCAGATCGACAACATTCCTACAACTAAGGGAATGTGGGATGAGTTGCATAAGATGATGCAAAGGATAGAAGTCGGTATCAAGGCCAAGAAGGCTAATATTCTCACAGCCTACGACTCCTTCAGAGCTAAACCCGAGGAATGCTTGCATGATCTCTATCAGAGATATCTCACACTCTTAAATGAGATGAGGAAAATCGAAATCACGAAGACGAACATGGAAATCAATATACGATTTCTTTCTTCTCTGCCCTCAGAATGGAAGAAAATATCCACTCAAATCAGACAAAATAAAGATTTTGAGGAGTTGGATATCCACGCCATGTTCGACAATCTCGCACAACACGAGGAAGATATAAGCAAGATTCAGAAGGAGCAGAAGGGCAAACTTATCGAAGACACAGTTGCCCCTCAGGGAAGAGAAGCTCTAAACTACGAAAAGAGAAGATCATCAAGCCTCCTACCCCCTCAGAGTCTGAAGTCGAATCAGACTCAGACATGGAGCCAAACATGAAATCGCTGAGAAAGCAGTTGGCCCTCATTGGAAAAATGATGAGCAAACAATACTTCAAGAAAAAGTCCTCATCATCAGCCAATCGACTTGGGACCTCAAGCTCAAAGAACAAAGAACGTGCACCTGAGACCTCCGAAGTCAAGAACACCAAAGAACCGACAAAGTGCTTTAACTGCGGGAAACCAGGTCATTATGCCAGAGAATGCACTCTTCCAAAGAAGAGAGATGCCAACTACTACTCCAGGAAGCTTCAACTCACAAAACAAAAGGAAGCTGGAGTGGCTCTAATGGCAGAACAAGACCATTGACTCGAGGATACGTATAGTCAGAGGAAAAGAATCTAGTGCTATGGCCCGCCTGGACGAGAACTTTGACGCCGAAACCACTAACCAGACGGACGAAGACCAGGCATTCGAACCTTCTGAGGAGGTAGTTTCTCCTTCCACATTATTGACCATGTTAGAATCGTATCAAAAAGCATACACTACCATGAAACGTGAGCAGAAAAGCATAAAGGAAGTAGAAAAGAAACTATCTAAGTCTCAGGAGAAAATCGCTAGTCTCGAATAAGAACTTAGGAGCTCTAGTACAAAAATAGAAGAACTTACTAAGGATCTAGAAGACAGGCTTGAAAATAACTATAATTGTTTGGTTAGAAATCTAAATGAGAAAGCTAACCTCAATTGTAGGATAACGGAAGCACCTATTTAGATCACCAACCTAGAAGCCGAATTGGCTACATCAAATAACTTATGAGAGATCTAGACGCCTGTAACGCTGCCAAATTAACGGTAGAAAATAATTTTACTCTATTAGGAGAATAGCGTAAGAAGCTATACGCTAAAGTTAAGAAATTAGAAGATCTTCTGGTAAAAAGGGGACAAACTGATCAAACAATTTTCTTGAATCAACCCATGGACCAGGAGTTCTATGATTATAAATTTGGCTTAGGCTTTGAGAATCCACGATGCTTGTCAAAAGTTGATTGCAAACAACTTTACGATGTCAAGTACATGGGTATAGGATTAACGAATCTCATGGTTTTTACTAACGCAAAGGAAATAGATGCCTTAGAAGAGGCCAAGAGAAAAGCCAAGACTAGGGTTGAAATCCCCTTCTCCTACACCGAGTTGAACCAAAGCTACAAAACTAGGGATCTTTCCAAGGGTTGGAGCCTTGAGTCAACTCACTTTCAAGAAGACCATTCTATAATAGGGGAAGCACAAAGTCATCATTCTGAAAATTCTCTCTACATACCACATATCGTTAAGAAAATAGAGGGATTAAGAGCTTCTTTGAAAAAAGAAAGAGAGGATTTTAAAGCTGAAAAGAAAAATTCCTAAAAGAGATGGAAAATCTTGAAGCTTCCTCAATCTCACACGCCATTTCTCACGCAACTTCCTCAAAGGATAACATCATTCTGAAAAGTGTGAAGAAAAAAAGATGCATTCTTCTAAACCAAAACCCATGAAAAATATTTCATAAAATATTATTTCTAATCTTGTCTCTACTATGTCTACAGGGAGCATAGTGACATAGCCCAAGGAGTCGAAGACAAGAGTGTCTAGGATAAAAATAGAGAAGGGACGTGTAGATTTAAATACTTCCAATGTCCGCTCCTCTTCTGTAAAAATAAAAGATACTCATAGAAATAAAAGAGCTATTTCTTCACTACAAATAATTGCTTCTACATGCTCTCTTCAGCCTATAACTTTTAGAAGCACCAATTTCGAAATCGGCTCTACGTCAAAAATTAAAAATAATTATTCTAAAACAAATACACCAAGGATGACCCGTAGGAAACAAGATCCGGCCACAAGAAAGGCTTATAGAGCTATTCATGCTTGTTCTCACATAAGGTATCCTGTGAAGATTGAATCCCCCAAGCACCTTAGGAGATTATCCAAAGAAACATCTTTTCCTCGGTCAAGCCCAACAAAGCATTTGTTCGTGCTGAAATTGACCTTCCCTGTCAGGTTCAACCCAAATGGGTTCCTAAATCTCAACCCAAAAAGACGAAAGCCAAAAGGCCAAGTCTGCTGCTAAGGGCACACCCATATCAACTTCTTCGACGTTGACTTGGGTTGTTAAAGCTCCAACTAGTACTAACTTAGGAACCATATCTGAACCAACATCTAAATCTCCTAATATGAGAGGATCCATTTATAAGTTGGTCCCTAAAGCTCTCTAATTTATTTTTGCAGATCCATCATGTGTGGTACCTTGACTCCGGTTGCTCCACACACATGACGGGAAATCAAGAACTGCTGAGCAACTACCAAGACCGACCTAATGGAAAAGTCAGATTCGGGAACAACGACTCAACCCCCATTCTAGGATTTGGGGACATCATTCTGACGAATCTGACAATAAAAGTTGTCTCCTACGTCGAAGGTCTCCGCCATAACTTGTTCAGCATAGGCCAGTTCTGTGATAAAGGATTCCAGGTGGGCTTTCTAGCTGACCGGTACAGGATATTGGACAGTCAGGACAAAGAATTCTTCCCAGGGCTTCGGAAATCTAACTTTTACACGATCAACCTGACGTCCGTGCGGCCCTCGATAGCTGTTTGTCTCATCTCTCAGACTGCATTCAAAGGAACAACTTATGGCATCAACGCATGTCTCATCTCAACATTAAAGCTCTTCACGACTTTCAACGAAAAAGGTGGTTCACGGTCTTCCAACTATAGTCTTACAGAAAGAGCAGCAATGTTCGGCATACCAACTAGGAAAAATGAAGCGAGCATCTCATCATATAAAGCTGATACCCCACTCGACGAGGCCGATGCACCAAGCTCTTCAAATATCCCAACCACACCCGATTCAGAATTGCCACAGAACAATGAAGAACCAACCTTGGTGATCTAATGAACAACCTTGGTCATGCCACAGATTAGACCTACCTCAATCTAATGAACAACCGAAAATTATTGGAAATCTCGGTCCTCAAATGGCTGATGTATCTACTTTAGCTTTGCCTCATGATCGAAAGTGCACTCGAGCACATCCAGTTGATCAGATTATTGGTGATCCTTCGAGTGGAGTACGGACACATCATCAACACAGTCTCTTTAGCTGCTTCTTAAGCCAAAATGAGCCTACTAAGGTAGCTGACGCACTTCAAGACCCAGATTGGGTAATAGTGATGCAAGACGAAATCAACCAATTCGAGCGTATCCAAGTGTGGATGTTAGTACCCCGTCTGTATGGGAAAACAATTACCGGGACGAAATGGGTCTTTAAGAACAAAAAGCATGAAGATAGGTAAGTAATCCAGAATAAAGCAAGGCTGGTTGCGAAGGGATATAACCAACAGGAAGGCATTGACTACGACGAAACTTATGCTCTGCCCGGATCGACGCCATCCGTTTTCTCTTGGCGTATGCAGCCCATAAAGACTTCAGAGTTTACCAAATGGATGTTAAGACCGCCTTCCTTAACGGCGTCTTAAAGGAGGAAGTCTATGTCGCTCAGTCAGAAGGCTTTGTTGATCAAGAACATCCCGATCACGTCTATCGATTGGACAAAGCTCTCTACGGACTGAAACAAGCTCCAAGTGCTTGGTATGATGTCTTGAGCGATTTCCTCATGAAATCTGGATTCATCCGAGGAACGATCGATACGACCTTCTTCATCAAATGGCAAGACAAAGATCTGATGGTCGTCCAAGTTTACATAGACGACATCATATTCGGATCAACAAATCCACGGCTCTGCAAGAGATTTGGAGATTTAATGAAGAGCAAGTTTGAAATGAGTCACATGGGAGAGATGCAATTTTTCTTGGGACTCCAAGTCAGGCAGCTCGAAGATGGCATCTCATAAGCCAGACTAAATACATTAAGGACATTCTGAAGAAGTTCCATCAAGATCAGAGCAAGCCTTTTAGCACTCCCATGTCAACAAGCTGCAAGTTGGATGCCGATCCCACAGGAAAAGCGGTCGACATCACACTCTATCGCAGCATCATCGGCTCTCTTCTCTATCTCACCTCCAGCCGACCGGATATTATGTTTGCCACCTGCCTCTGTGCCTGTTTTCAAGCCGACCCCAAAGAATCCCACATGCTCGCGGTCAAGCGGATCTTACGCTACCTCAAAGGCACCTCCACCCTAGGATTGTGGTATCCTAAGAGCACAAATTTCAAATTAATTGGCTATACTGATGCTGATTATGCAGGTTGTCGAATGGACAGGAAAAGCACCTCCAGTGGCGCTCAATTTCTAGGCGAAAAGCTGGTCTGCTGGTCATCAAAGAAGCAGAACTGCGTCTCAACATCGATGGCTGAGGCAGAATACATCGCGACCGCCAGCTGTTGCAAGCAAATGCTATGGATGAGGACTCAACTTTGCGATTATGGGTACAATTTGAATAATATACCATTTACAGTGATAGCTAGAGTGCCATTGCTATAACGTGCAATCCTGTTCACCACTCACGCATGAAACACATAGATATTAGATATCATTTTATAAAAGATCACGTAAAAAAAGGCACGATTGACATGTATTTCGTGACACAAGAGTTTCAACTAGCTGACATTGTCACTAAGGCATTTGATGAAAAACGATTTTAATTTCTTGACCGAAAAGTAGGCATGTTGAATCTTTCGTAATATGTGCTTTGCGTGTTCCTATGTGCTTTCATATGTCCTCTTCTATGTGTTTTCACTTTTTAATGCTATATCTTGCGTGAAATAAATTTTTTTTACCATTAAATAATACTATAATAATAAAATATAAGAATTCAAAATAGTATACATATACCTATAATATCAGGGAGTGACGATATCTTTAGGATGCTCGATCTAAGTCCCGAATAGAGTTCCCGGATATGCGACTAGTTAATTGCTTAATTTTGTCAGTCTAAGTTGTATTCTTGTGTGTTAGGAATATTTTAAAAGTGTCCAAAATATTTATTCTAAGTCTTGATATATTTTTGCAGTGTACTTTATATGTTTTATTTATGTAGTGGGTTTGTGTTTGTAATGGGCTTGTTAGGGGCCCAATAAGCTTAAATACCTCTCAAGGTATTTAAGCTTAAATCCTAAAAATCATTAACTAAATTTTCCATTTGCTAAAATCTCACGTATTCAACACTAAACCTCTAAAAGCACACTATTCACATTCTACTAAGGTTTAATCTGTTGAAGTGTTCTTGGATAATCTGGAATTACAAGTGGTATCAGAGCAAGCGTGTTGGTGAGGAAACTTCATTTCATGCTTTAAAGAATTTAGCAGGTTGAGTTCTTGCGTGGTAGTTCATCCTCTGTCGCAAAGCTCAGACTCATGTGTATCAACTATTCTCGGAGATATTCTGTTTTTGTTAAGGCAAGTTTGTGTAGCTATCAGTTCTGAGTTATCAAATTGGTTTCCGTGGAGGCTGTGTCAGATTTGTTGGATTTCTGTCTAAAACATTTGAAGAACAACCCTATCCTTCAGTCTGTTCTTGAGTTTGCGAACGGAATTTTTTTCTTGGGAACTAGGTTTGCGAACTCAAGGATTTCTTTCGATTTCGCGGCTCATTCATTTCACAAGGCTACTTTGCAATTCTAAGTTCACACACTTGGTTTGCTGTTTTTCAAGTTTGCGCATCGACACTTTGCAAAGTTCTACATGCGGGTTCGAAGTTACCAAGCCGACAGATTCTCGAAGATCAACATCTCAGGATCTTCTTCACTTCACGGATTCAATTATCAACTCGCAAAATCAGATCTTTGCGAACTCATGTTTACTTCGCGAATTCGAAACACTTTGCGACCTCTTGACTCCTTGCGAACTCACTACTACTTCTCGGACTCAGACCATTTTGCGAACTCTGTTCACTTCGCAAATCAAGATAGTTTGTGAATCTTCTCATCAACATTCTTTGCGAACTTCGGTCACTTTGCGAATCAAGACGATTTACAAATTCTCTCATTAACCCGTGAAGCAATAACTTTTCGAACTCACAGATCAATTCGCAAAGTAACACGTCACTTATTCAATTCGCGAACGAGATCAATTCTTCAATTCGTAATTCAATTCCAACTTTCCTCACATTACACGTTAACGATCATATCCAAAACACAAAAATGGACTCTTTCAGTATGGGAAATGATGTTAGACCTCCAATCGTCCGACATGGAGAATACGCAGTCTGGAAGAGAAGGTTCATCAACTTCATAGAAAGCAAGGACAATTCAGAGAACCTTCTGGAATCTATTTACAATGGACCTACACAGTATTGGACCATAATTCCCGCCACTACTGACACCACTCCTGCAAGAGAGGAACAGAAGATCTTGAAAACTGCTGACCAATGCAGTGATGAAGAAAAACTGCGACTAAAGGCAGACAAAGTGGCAAAATCATACATGATGCAAGCCATTCCCAATGACATTTTGATGCAACTCGAATGTAGTGATAGCGCAAAAGAAATGTGGGATGCTCTTCGAATTATGATGCAGGGGACAGAAGTCAATTCAATGGCAAGAATGGCGAACACACTCATCTCTTATGACCGTTTTCATGCTAACAAAGGGGAAACTCTCCAAGAAACCTTCCATCGATTTCTTGTTCTTCTAAACGAGCTAAAGATGAATGGAGACACAAAAAGTGTAATGGAGATCAATATCAAATTCTTAGGATCACTTCATCCAGAATGGGAGGCTACTGCAATTATGATAAGACAAATGAACGACCTAACCAAAGTTAGCATTCATACATTATTCGACTACCTCAATCAACATTCCAATCATGTGGAGAAACGAAGGGAGGAAATCAAATCAATAGGAAGCGACTCACTTGCTCTTATGACTGAACGATCATCAAGAAAACAATTCAAGGACAAAGAAATTATCCAGTCATCACAAGTTAAGGAGGGAGAAGACTCCGATTCTGATGACGAATCCAAGGATCTTACGAAACATGGAGACCAGGAGATCACACTCAAAGATCTTGCTAAGTAACTCGCTCTGGTCTCGAATTTCGTGCAAAAGAAATATTATAAGAAGACTGGTTCCTCCTCCAATCGTCAAAGAACTTCCTCCAACTCTAAAGGAAAGACTCAGGATGAGGAAAACAACTCTGAAACTCTCATCAAGGCGGCAAATGCTTCAACTGCGGTAAGAATGGACACTTTGCCAGAGAGTGCAGAATGCCCAAGAAAAAGGACGTTAACTATTACCGCCGAAAAGTTCAATTAGCCGAACGAAAAGAAAAAGGATTGGTCTTAATGGCAGAAGAGGATCATTGGCTTGAAGATACCTCAGATAGCGAGAATGAGAACGTGGCACTGATGGCCAAACTAGATGACGAAGAAAATGGAGCTGGAGCTGAAGGTAGCAAGTCAAACAGGGAAACCTCTAACAATTCAGACATAGTGTAGGTAAGTGAAGCAGATTATGATTCTTTACTTAAGATGAAAAATGAATTTTATCCTTATATAAATCTAACAAATTGGGGAAAAGAAAAATCAGGGAACTAGAAGCTAACTTAGAAGCTAACTTAGAGAAGAATTTAGTAGTATTAGATAAGTTTAGATATGATTATGCATGTGAGAAGAATCGTGTAATTATAACAAATGAAAAAGTTGCTAAGCTAGAAATACAAGTGCAAAAATCCGAAGCTAAAGCCAAGGATTTAGAAAAGGAAATGAAATCTCATAGAGATCAGGCAATGGACGCTAAAATTAAATATGACTTACTAAGTAAAGAACGGGAAAGACTGTACTCCAAAATAAAAAATTTGGAGGACATTTTAACCCGACGAGATCAGTCAGAACAAACGATCTACTTGAACAAACCAGCTAACGTTGATTTTTATAATCCCCATAAAGGACTAGGTTTTGACAACCCATGTAAGTTAAAACAAGGCATATCAAGTTCACCTTATCTACATGATCTCAAATTCATGCAGACAGGTTGCCTGGCAAATCTTATGCCTTTTGTCAGTGAAAATGAGACATCAACACACAGTAAAACTCAAACATCATTTAACTACACAGAATTAAATGATAGTTATAAAGAAAGAAGTTGTCCAGCAATAACTGAATTTGAGTCAGATATTCCACGTCCAAATGAAGGAGAAACCTCAGGTGTTTCGGAAAGTACGGCACCGATGGTTACATATACAACAGGATATATGCCTGATTGCATAAAGAAAATCAGTGATCTTCACTCCACTATCGAAAGCGAGAGAAAGTCATTTGGTGAAGTAAGGCAGAAACTTCTTCAGGAAATATCTTCACTTAAAGAAAAATTAAGATTACACACAATTTCATACACCTTAGTTTCGCATGACAAAATTTCCTGCACTAATACACTGAAATTTTCAGGACCCACAAAAGAGCCATTGAAGGGGCAAGTATGGGTTAAAAAGGAAGATATCTTGAAGGAGAATAATGATCTCAATACACCTTTTGTCATTGAGTATTTTCCTCCCAAAACTTTTGTACCTTCTTTATTTCGCCATGTATCGAAAAAATTATCTTCTAAATAAAAAACAAAGCTTTCCGTGCATGATCATGTCACCAAGCAAACTCACAAAACAATTCCTAAAAACAAAATTACAAAGTCAAGACATTTATCAAAACCAAAAGCTATCAAAGAACCTGTCAAACCTGCTAAACCAAAAAAATTCATGTCTAAACCTAAGACAGAGAGACCCTTACTAGAGCACAAAT